>CM062216.1:21847500-22447500 GCA_031216445.1 Lateolabrax maculatus | reverse complement strand
TGGCCACAGAGTCAATCTAAAATGCAAATAAATACTGTTCGGTAATATCACTTCTTTGATGCCGTACTATTCGTGAACAGGTCCCCCCCTGCAAAAGAAATCTTGATTTTTAGTGGCAACAAATGTCCTCTCTCCAGATAAACAAACAAAGACGTCTAAACCCTAACAGTCTAGACCAACAACATAGCACCGCAACAATCTCCAAATATAAACTTCAAGCTTTATTTCCCAAGCCTCCACACAATGGCTGTTCTAATCTTCCTGAGAGAGGGTAGACAAATAAACAAAACCAAACAGGTTGGTTGAGGGAGAATTAAGACTTTAATACCCTTTCCTCTTTTTCGGTGAATGCCACTACACACACCCACACACACTCGCACACACACACACACACACACACACATCCCTTTCCCCTCTTCCTATGCGGACTTCCTTGTCTGAAGTTACAGTAATAAAGTTTTCAAAACCCTACGTGGTGCCAGTAAGTGGCGGCGGGCAGCGATGAGAGACAAGAGATTAGGGAGGGTGAGTAAGGCAAAACAAAGGATAGACGCGGAGCTATAAAAGCTATAAAAAGTACACAAAGTTTTATAGTTTCAATGTTTCAGGTTTCTACCAATGACTACACTGGTTACACTGATGAATGCCCCATCAACAGAAATAAGACAGTTTATTTATTTGATGTACAGCTGATTTTGGTTTTCTCAACAGCTTGTACACTCAAAATCCCTGGATCCACACTGATCCAATCTGGGTCAATATTGTACTCTACTTTGAATGTCATATGCGTATCATTTTGGACTGTACAACTAACAGTACATTTGTGACCGTTTTAAGGAATCACTTGAACTTGTTGCGTCTAACATTGGGTCAAAACGACCCATTGGTATTGGGTAACGTTTGCTGTAAACGTGCATCAGTAGACTGTTAATAACACGGGACCCATGGCACAAAGTCATGTCAACATTATCCAACATTCAGATGCAATTATGTCCTCTGCATCCATAAATTTACAGCAATAATAAAATGTTACGATGACAAGAAAAACAGATATCAGGGGAAATATCTGGATATATTAGAGCATAATTAGCTTCTATCAAACCAAACCCGATCGCAGTGAAAAATAGAAAGTGTGTGTGTGTGTGTGTGTGTGTCTGTGCATGTGTGTTGGAAGGAGGGAGGGAAATGAATGAGGCCTTTTCTTACAGCAGGGCCCAGATCAGAGCGCCTAACTATGGGATTTGGTGCTGTTGCCTTTCTCCCCCGGGAGGCAGTAATTAGGTTAGGGAGGACAACTGCCGCATTGTTTTAACAGAGGAGGGATTGTGCAGGCCAAAGTCCCACCAGCAACATGCTTCCCTCACAACAAAAATGCCAAACGGATTCTGCGGCGCTCGGACACACACTCTCACACACACACACACGCACGCGCGCGCACACACACACACACACACAGACAGACAGACAGACAGACAGACAGACAGACAGAAAAAGTTTTTTGGAGGGGGGGTTCTCTGTTAGGTTATGCACAGAGAGAGAAACCTGGCTTTTTACGCAGCAACGGCTTTGGTACTGTGTGTATCCTATGAAATGTCAAATATAGTCCAACAGTGTCAGATGTCCTCTCGTGTTGTTGCAGTTGTGGGATTCTGGCTCTTTGTGGGACTCGGTTCCCTTTAGTGTAACTGCGTCTACTCTCTCCTGTATCCAGAGGCTTGGCAACACACACCGCTCCTAACTAGTATAATATGGTTATGATGCATTTGCATTCCTTCCAATCCCCTAGGAAACACAATACGCCTATATCGTCTGTTTTAATCACGGTCTGCTTCCAAGGAAAGTAAAAGGAGAATACAAACAGCCACAGCTATAAAGAGGCTTTCTCAAATATACTTCAAGTTCGTTTAAATACATCCTCCGCTGATTGATAGAGAGTAAATCAAACAAATCATGCTGCTAGAAAAAATGGAAGGACACGGAGTGCTCCCCAGTCTACTGTATTTACAATACACAGACTATGGCCTCTTTCATTCCGGCCCATTTTCTCTTCTCTCTTCTTTTTCTCTTTGCGCTGTATTTCTTTCTATAATCTTTCCGTCTTTCTCGGCTGAAAGAAATAATTCTGCTGTTGTTTCACTACTCTCCACCATTCTCAAGGCCTTCAGCTCCTCCAAGTATTAAAAAAACCAAAAAGAAAAAACGCACCATAATGTGCACCTCTGCATACCCGCCCACACCATCCCTATTCACTTTCATCATAAATCTCCACAGCCTGGCTGCAATATACAGTCAATTTGTGGTCCCCATATGAGTCCTAACTCTAGCATGGAAATACTTCTATTCAGGTGTGCAGATGGAGAGGAAAAACAAGGCAGCGGGATAAAAAAAAATAAAAGAAATACACAATGAATAGAATAAATGTGTGTGAATTGATATGCGGCTCTAACAGACAGGTCCATAAGGCCTACAAGAGTCTTTTCTCCACCGCAGCTTGCCACAGGTGGCGAAGATGATTGCGCTTTATTCCAGATGATGACCATAATGAGCCCAGTTTGAGTTTCACGGGGCGGCCGACCGCTTTCGGGGTCCGCTCCCCCCACGCCCCGTTCCAACGGAGCTCGAGAAGCTGCAGCCACAATGTTTCCCCATTACGGTTACAGGCGATCGCATCACTACAAGAGCTCCTATGTGAATTTTATTCAGAGACAATCTGAACCAGATAGACATCTTAATAACAGCAGAGCAGAGAGTTGAGTGCAGAATTTATAAAAATGTCATAAAGAGTGTTTGAGGAGCAGAGATTGTCCCGTTCCATGGACTCGCAGAGTAAAGCTAAATCTGGCCCATCTGTGTTTTATATTTTAGCAGTGACATGAAATCCTCATCCTGCACTGAATTTTCCAGTCAAATATACAACTTTCCATGTAACGCACACTAATCCTGCAGCTATTTCTCTGAGCCTAAACAGAGCAGAAAGTTTATATCTGAATTCCCTCACAGTGCACGGTGCAGCTGTAGTCGGGATAGCAGTTACTGGCTGGCCGGGCCAAAAGGAGAAGCCACAGAGTTGTGTTTGAGTGTAACCCCCGAGCCCTGCTTGGCCTCGGCCTCCTCCACTCAACTCTACTCTGATCCTTGCTTCTTTATTTCAACAATTTGACTCTACTGTACTCTTGCTCGACTGTTGAGGGGGTTTCAAACAGCCTCGGGCCCGCAGCACCAGCCAGCAAACACAAGTCACAAGAAGCATAGAGCGCGCACTCATACCCAACACATACACAGACGCTTCCACACAAACAGAGTCCGTTAATAACACACAAACTCCCGCCCTCCAGCTCTGTTTGCTCACAGCTGCCAGGCCTCCTCAGAGTTCATCTGAGGTAAAGATATGTTATATTATGCAACCGAGTATAGATTTTCCACCCTTGGCCCCGTGCCAACTTCCTGCTCCAAAGAGCAAGATCTAGAGCTGTGTTCCCTGGGGTGATAGCTATTCCTTGCTGGACGGGGTGGCCGAGTTAGATACACGGACAGAAACAGAGAGGGAAGGTAACTGGAAGAAATGAAAGGGAACACAATCAAGTAAGAAAGCGTGCGAGAAAGGACGAGGAAAAGAAAAAAGAAAGACAGAAAAGCATGCAGCTTTGCCGTCCTAAGATATGGTTCTTTGTGTTACTTTGTCTGTAACTTAAAATCCTCCCTCCCCGTCTACTCTGTCTTTTTCCCCGGCTCTTGAAATCAGGTCACAACTGTTTTCATTACTGTTTGACTTGCGGGTTCATAAGCCTCCAAGCGTCAACGTTCCTCCACCCACCCCCAAGACAGGAAAAGATTTTCCCTCCAACATTAACCCAATAAATGCCTATTAAGCCCAGTCACAACCTTTAAGCCATGTTCCCAGTGAAAGAGAATAAAAGCAGAAGTTTAAGTCATGGATATAATCATCGCTGGGCTCATAATCTTATGTGCTAAATAGCCGGTGTGGATTATACTCCTGCACGGTCACTGTTTTCATCTCCTGTGCTGGATCAACATATCCAGAACTCTACTGCTTGCAACTACTTTGCCTCTGCTACAGCATGAGGTAATGCAGTGTGATGATGAAAGAAAGCCTCGGGGAAATTGGAGGTACAATCAACGAGCCAATCAATGCCTCTTTATCCCTCCTCTACTTAAAGGAAAGCCAAAGACGCGGTGAAAAGATAATGAACGCGACAGCATCATCCAGTGGCGTCACTGCGTGATGTTTTCCCTCGACAGTTGAACATCCCGGACACCACGGCCACTCCCCAATAAACTGCGACCTGATGAAGTCTTTGTCCTTTGTGTCCAAATGACTGTAACTGCCTCACCAGGCTTCACCAGGTGTGCAGAGGTGTTTGTTTTGCCTGGTTATAAGGATGGATGGATGGATGCATGGATGGATGGAGGGGTGGATGGATGCATGGATGGATGGATGGATGGGGGGGGGTGGAGGGAACACAGGAGGGTTGTGGATGAAGTGCTGAATGTTTGTTTTGCTGACTTCCTATAGCAGTGATTCCCAAGCAGGGGGACCTCATCTAAATAACAAATAATGATTTGAACTGAAAGAAACAGTCAACTGTGTTGTCATTTTAAGTACATTAAAAAGTTATAAAGCAAGTAGAGAAGTCTAATTAGTTAGCTAAAAGTAATGGATGAACAGTTGAAATAACTATTATTAGAAAATGGTGAAAAAGTTACAAAAATAATGGTTACATGGCTGAAATAGTTTGCTAAAAGTAATGGATAATCGTGTAGTGCTGAACTATTTTGTGGTTTCTACTTGCTTCTGTCAAAGAGGAGTCGAGGTTACGCTTTTATGGAAGTTTATGTAGCGCTCTCCTCAACTTAAACACAGTCCGGCAACAGCAACGACAACATTTCTGACTAAAACTCTTTTTAATTTATTAACTACGGCAAACAACTTGGGTCACTGTTACAGAGAATATGTCCCGCAATATTATTTCCCATTCACTGTCTTGCAATAGGTTGACATAGATAGCTAAAGATACATAAATAGATAGTTGAATTATTTTGCTAAAAGTTATGAATAAATGGTTTCAATAGTTAACTAAAAGTGATGGATAAATGACCTAAACACTGACAATTCAACTGCTTAAAAAAAAATGTTGCAATAAAAATCACTTTTACAAAATCAATCGTGTTGAGTAACTTCCAATTTAAAATCAATTCAAATGAACACATTTGGAACATGGCAGGTGGGGTCAACGAAGTGGTACTTGAGGTCATCAGACAGGCCCGGGGGAAACATCAGTCCTAATCACACATACACACACTATCCCGCTGTAACGTGGGTCGAACTGGGTGTGATTTATTTTTTTCTCCGGGGGAAGAATGCACACCTGTGCCTCGTGTGATTAAGTATGTGCAGGTGCGTTATGCATGAGGCAACGCAAAATATAGCTTGGATACATAGTTAGGCTTGAATTCAAACAGACGCACCGTATACTCTAAATGTGGAGAGGGTTTGTTTTCTGAATGGGTGGACCTGATGTGGTTACAGCTCCTGCCTTATTCACAGGATGATAATATGTATGCGTGTGCCATGTTTGTGTGAATGCCTGCATCTGCCTTTTTTTTTTTGAATAGCGAGTGCATGCCTGAGAGACTGACTGCGATGGAAAGTCAGCCTGGGGAAGCTTGTGAAGAGAAGGCTGCAGTGAAACACACGAGGAGGAGGTGGGGGGGTTGGGAGCGAAGCGGTGCTCAGATTTCATCCAGATTAATCTGGAAGCTTTGAAATGAGGGGTCTACTGTATATATTTAGCCAGTGCAGTGAGATGTAGGTCAGACAGACAGGCAGGACAGGCCAAACAACATGCCCAGATTGCCCACACTGAAGTGACCTTGAGTGGGCCGTCCATGATCCGCAACAACAACTCTCAATCTATTCCTGTTGACCTGTGGCAGGCTGATACGACGGCTCCGCACGCTCCACGTTCTGCTCGGTCACAAACCGGAGCACCCTTACGTTTGTCTTAGAGGAGCACAAAAGATCTCGGAAACTCGATATCATGCGCCTCGTCGTTTACGGAGACGTTACTCGTTACTTGATTGAAAAGAAAGGAACAGAGAATGAATTATTGTCAACGTTCGCTCCGTGTGTTGATACTGGCATTAGTTCAAACTTATTCAAAGCAAGAACAAAGCATGCTCAGAGACAAGTCTGTCTTCTGTAGCAGGAGACACAGAACAAAACTAACTAAACACTGCGAAATGCACAACAATTACTCATTTTACAATCTGCAGTGTGACTTTATTGACGGAAATCATTTATGGAAGTACAGCTTTGAGCCACGGGCCTCACACTAGTGGCTTTAGTTACAATAAGTAATTGATTCTCATATTCATTTAACAATCGTGAATTAACTTGTAATAGATAACATCAGATTAAAGCAGCAGAGCTTCTTCTACAAAATCCATTGTTTTCTACCTCTGCTTTTTTTGTCACTTCTCCTGGATGTTTGACCTTCACTGTGCAGAGTTTTAGAGCCTGTTTTCCCATCTATCTGCCGCAGGTGGAAATCTTCACTGTGCTCACAAGGTACAAGGTTCAATTTATTTGTCATCCTACAACACAGGGTTGCACAACCAAATGCACAAGCTGTGGCACAAATTGCTGCATAATGAAAAACACGAACTTGAATCCCAGGTTAGGAGTGTACGTACGGGTATGTTTTTGTGACATCACACATCCAGCTCCTAGGATTTTAAACAAAGTAATTGAATTTTTTTTGGTGGAAAAACCATATCAGGCACTCATTGTTTTTCAAAGCGTTTTCAAGTATTTTTATGTGTCTTCAAACAATTCTGGAGGAGGCCCTTCAATTACTACAAAAGACTCATTAATCCGAAATGACACGCCACTTTGCGGTTCAAAGGTTTTGCCCCTTGAAGCCCACTCCAGTGTGAGCCAGGCGTGACAGAAATGGTGCAAGAAATTTGACATATCGCTGATCACTCTCACAGACACCAGATCTGTTCAAAACAAACTAAAGCCCAGGAGGAAGAGGAGGAGGAGGAGGAGGAGGAGGGTAAAGGAAGAAATATGTGTGTGTGTGCCTCATGGTGTATCTGTGTAAACATAAGGTACCACACCCTCTCTTATACAAACACTGTGGATTTCTCTCTCTGTGTCTCATTCTTTCACACACACACACACACACACACACACACACACACACACACACACACACACAAACACACAAACACCACTTGTGTGTCACCACAAACACCTTATCCTCAAAAGCCCGGTCAGATTGGTTGTCACAACGTCCCAAATACCCACATAATGGCGGCACTGTTGTTTAGATTTATGACTCAAACTCAGAAACTCAGAGGAAAGAACATGATGTCTGAAGCTCAGCTGTGACAAAGCCCTCAAATATTCACCAATGCATTTCAGTTTTCTGCTCAGGGTTTGTTCTGGTTAAGGCACACTTTGTCTGTTTTTAAATTGAGACCCCCCCGCCCCTTCCTTCATACACACTATGTCTCCCTCCCGCCTTTTTCCCTTTCTCTGCTCTCATATTGTACACTAAGTATTTTGTATTCCTCTGTATATTCTAGCTCAATTATGTAATTTAGCACCCGTGTGTGTGTGTGTGTGTGTGTGTGTGTGTGTGTGTGTGTGTGTCTGTGTTCAGTAGCCATGGCAACAGCACAACATATCGGCGACCACAGAACCGCGCTGGGGCCGCGGGCGCTGCCAGGGTTGTGCCAAAGACTAATCCATGCCAGAGGTGACATGAGCGAAGGAAAAGTGAGGCGGGTGGAGACAACATGACACACACATGCAAAAATCTCACACACACACACACACACACACACACACACAGACAGACACAGACACACCGGCGTATCACTCTCTCCCCTCACTCCTCGCCTTCCTTTTAAAACACGAGCGCACACACTGGATATCCTCCCATTCTTCTTGGCTGGAGCCTCCCATGGCAGTAGCAGTAGGAATCCATTCTCCACGGATGCTGGGACAGCTGTGCTGATACTGAATGAGACACAGTCGGTTGTGCCTCTCTCTCTGCGTGCAGCTCGAGATAAAAACTACATGCTAGTTAATTCAAATCTATATCGCCTGCTGCCAAAATGCGCCCGGCTCATCTCGCCTTTGTCTTCACCACCAAAAGAGAGCTCTGAATTGTCTTTTGCGAAAATTGCTGTAAATTTCGCTCCTGCTGACGCACGGTGGCCCCCAGTCACCAGCTGACAAGAAACGCAGAAAATGTAAATGACTGACAAAGACATCATTCACAGAAACCCTCACGACCCCCTTGGTTATATGCTTAGAAACACACCTAGAATGCAAATAATCCACAACATGCTCCCAAATTTGAGGCTGAAAAGCTCACATTTGAAGCTACCTCCTTTTTCTAAGCTGCCGGCCTTTGGTGGCGCCAATGGAAGGAGGACACAAATGCCATCTTAAATGAGCCAAGCTCAATGTGCAGAGTGCTTGAGTGTCTTTTAATGGCCGCGGTTTTTCGCAGTGGATTGGCCTGTAACTGGCAGTGTGGTACGAATGAATAAGTAAAAAGAACACGGTGTCCCAGGCAAGCGTCTGGCGTTATGACCTCCTGGTGTCCCGTGATGAGGGGAAGGGATCCGCCGCTGCCTGTGCAGCACAAAACAGCAGCACGGCCAATGGGCGACTCCGATTTCACCCGGTGTACTCCCTGCCTGTCTTCCCCTCTTACACGTGCGCACACGCAACTCAGTTACAGGAGAGCACAATGGATCAGCTCCACCCGTCAATCAAATGCACCATGAGTTCATTCTTCTGTCCGCTGGCCAAAAGCAGAGTGCTTTACTGGCTGCCGGGTCACTTTTCTACACAAATGTCCACACAAACTAAACTTCTTTTTGCTGTATGGAACCAGTGAGTTACACTGGGACGGTAGATTTAGAAGTAAGACAATTAAACTTGTGTGCAACTGAACCGAAACCCACAATGAGACCATAATTCAATATACCTATCTGAGAAATGTAATACAAGCAATGAGACCAGTTTTTAACTCCTTGCAATGTGACTTTGAAAATGAAACTGCAGCGATTGGCTTGAAAAGGATTTATTTTAATTTTTTAAAGGATAAAGGTGGGACACAGTCGCCTGGAAACTGGCATCCCGGCTAATCCAGATAACCACTCACAGGCCTAATTGGCATGAAGACATGGCACCAAAGGTTTTAGGTGCCATGTTTGCATGTCCTGTGTGTGCGTGTGCCTGTGCACGGCCCGACGTGTCCACGCGCACGTGTGTGTCTTCAATTCTGAAAAATCCAACATTTTCTGTTTATTCAGACTGCGGTTCCATCAGATTTTAATCCTCCGAACAGCTGTTCCAACTCATTCTGCAGGCCTTGGGAAGAGACAGAGGGGGGAGCGGAGGGGAGGCAGGCGGAGGAAGAGCCACCTCACCAATATGTGCAAATGTAAAGTTGATGATTGAACGTCCTGATATTGATTGCATTCATTTAATCGGGTTTTCACAAAAAATAAACTAGCTCATGCTTTCCTCTTCTAAACACTCTGTGATATTTTCAGTGAAAACACTGCCCGGTCTGGACTGGAGGTGGCCTAAGACAAATATAATACATCCTCTTGGAGCAACATATAGCGCTGAGAAAGACAAACTGCGGCGCTTCAGACTAGTTGCGCAAAGCAATAAGTCATGTGACCTCAGATCTGAGGTGACTCCTGACAAAGAACACAGACCACGAAAAACACATCTGTCCCACATCGAAAACCTCTTAGTCTGCACTAAAGCAAATAGGAACTTGCTGCATGAGAAAGACATGAGAAAGGCCTGAAGGTTTGCATGATGCAATTTCAATGAATTTAAGATAACACGTGTCGAGATGCAGGCTGGTGTTTTAAAATGAATGTCTAACTTTTTTTTTTTTTAACATGGCCTTGATGAAATATAACTGCGAAGCAATATTTGTGATGTTATTCATCTATCTCTGCTGCACAAACTGCGAGCTGATATTTTCCTTTGCACACATTAAAATCACAGTGTTCGGAGCTGCAGCCAGTTCTTGGTGTGTTTTGCGCTGCAGCGTGACTGCGCTGCAAGGGGGGGGGGGGGGGGGGGCGTCGTCTGGTCAGACCATATTGCCAATAACAGGCTACAAAAACACACAGAGAGAAAAAAATGCAACTTTTCATGGAGTCTGTGCAAAATAATCTGCGCTCTTCCTCCCTGCACGGGCCTGTAATAATTCCAGCTGCAGGAATATCACAAAAAAAAAAAAAAAAAACATTTTCTCATGATGGAATATATGAAAACACACACACCTAATGCGGAATAAATAGGGACTAAATAGGACTTACCACTAAGGCATTGTTTAGAAGGTGAGTAGGGTAATACTTTAGTGTTGAGAGGGTGTTAGGAGAGCAGGGGTCAGCGTCCAGGCGGGCAGAGGGGGGCAGAGGGAAGGAATAAGTTAAAATGTCGCACCAGTGAAAACAGTCTGAGATGACAACATTACGAGCTGTATAATAGCACCACTGAACACATTTAAAAATGCAATGAAACCAAAAAAATAAATAAAAAATAGGTGCAGATTTGTGCTGCGTCATTGTGGCCTGCGGGGAAGGGACAGGTCAGGTTTAGGGAAAAGCAACAAAAGAAGTTAAATAAATAGTATCAGCAATTAGAAATCAAGAGAAAAATAATGTCAAAGACAATTTGAGCAATTAAAGGCTTTAAATGTGTTTTAATAATGAATGGGAAATTAAAAATATGAGACACTGCAGTGGACTGGCTTCCACTTCTCTTGACAAACGTATATAGCTGTTTTACATATAAAAAAGAGGCCCAAATATAGATGTGATTTTTATCCCTAAATTAGATCAACATGGAAAACACACTAGAAGTCACACACACACACACACACACACACACACACTCCTTCTCCTCTCAGGGCTCTCCCCGTAATTTGCTTCCATTACGCACCGTCCGTCACATCCCAGCACGCCGCTTCTCTCCAACCAGGCTTTTATCACAGTTAATAATTCATTCGATTGTTTGCAATTGTTGTCATATCCGAGGTCCAAGCTCGAATTTTTAATTATTAACAGCAATTAAATAAACAAAATGTGCCTTTCCGTCTGCAGACGGAGCTGCAAGGGAATGCTGTGTCCGTGTGTGTGTGTGTGTGTGTGGACAGAGAGGGCTGCTGGTGCTGTTTGCACGGAGAGGAAAGTTGTTTCTTCTCAACACACACATATGGGTGCAATTTTTTTTTTCTTTTTTACAAAAATGACAAGAAACACAGTATGAGGCAGAGTATTCCGTGCTGCATTCAAGCGCTTCTATCGTTTTCCTGCCCAGCCAATGACACTGCAAGTTACCATTACGTGCAACATGTGCACTACATTACACTGTATGAGCTTCTGTTGCCAATTAGATTTGATTAAGGGAAATTTATGTAGCTAAATAAAAGCTTCTTTTGTTAAAGGATTATCTACTGTGAAAGAATTTTTATCAATTACAGATAAAGTCATCATCTCTACAGGCCTGTTTGGAAGTGCAGGCCGGACAACTCACAGCTGAGAGCTATTTTTATTTTTATCTACAAGTAAACCATTTAATACACACAGCAATCCTAATCTATAGTCAATGTGGGTGATGCCTGTAAACCTAATTCACCAATCTGTTTCTATTTTCATTCCATTTCTGAGTCAGATTCAGTCACTTTCACCCTCTGAGTCTTGAGTCAACACACTAAGTAGCCTCTAATAGCTTCTTCAATAAAATGAAGAATTAAGGGGAAAATAATAAAAAAAATCTCCTTTCCCTTTCTGGTGTCAGCGAGAGGACGGCATTATGATCCTGGCTGCTAGTGTTTCTTAAATAGAAACCAGACACGACTTGTGCCCGCAGGAGAGGAGCCGGGAACATCCTCTCAGCCTCTGGTAGCAGTCGTCAGAGGCATATGATGGGAGGAAAAGTCTTTTAATAAAACCACTGTAAAAATCAGGAATGAATTACACATGAAACGCGCCCTGGCAGTCCACTGTCAAACGAAGCCAATGAGGGATAAACAAGCCTGCTTTATAAGAGTAAGACTTCCAGCAGCTGTATAACATGGGCAGGTCGCCGCCACCGGTTGGCTTCAATGAAGGAAATACCTTCAAAAACCTTATAGGCCTGGAAAAAAAACAAAAGAGGCTTGTCTGAAAAACAAGGTGCTGGAAAGAAATATTTGAGATTTTTTTAAATTTAGGGTATTATTTTGCTTTGAGGCGACTAATGACAGTTTGACACGCTTGAGCTTACAAAAGATATAAATGATTAATGTGAGAGCTGCTGAGCATGTTGGATTTTACATTGAGAGATTGAGTGTTTTTGTACGGCTGCGGTGCATGAAGCTGCATGCACAAGTGCTGCAAAAAGGCTCACAGAAAGACTTCTGCAAGACGCGTTTTTGCACTGTTCACTCTCTCTCACTGCTGTAAAAGTGGTATTTGTACACTCAAATTTATGATTTTTTTAAAAATGGAGGTTTAAATATGAAGAATAATCACTAAAAACAGCTAAAATATGACTAAAGAGTGAGTAAAAATTGGTCAAAAGGCAACATTTATTACAGATGGCTGAAGAGACTCATTTCAACACAGTGTATCACACTAGAAGTGCAAATAGCTTCAATAATCGTTTTGGGAAATTTCCCAACAACCACAGCAACAAAGAAACAATAAAAATCTTAAATATAATGTTCGAGCAACCCTTTCTAAAAACTTTTAAAAATATGAAAAGCTTGGAAAAGACAAAGGTTCAAAAGTGAAGTCATGAGGTGCAGTTCTACCTGCAGAAAAACAATTTACATAAATAAAAAAAAAAAGGGACATTTATTTTGTAAAGTTAGTTTAAATGAACTGTGACATAAAAAGCAACTGCACACTGCTGTGGACACACACTTCATGAAAGCAAAAAACAGGAACATGAAGAGAGAGAGGCTGACATTTGGATATAAAATCATTGTAGTTCCTGTGTCTCCTGCAACTACACATGTCAGCACGTGTTGCATTCAAGTGCAAAAACGTGTAAAATAGTCAACTGGTGCAGCAGAGCTCCATAAAAACACTGTCTCAGAAGATGCAAACTGCCTGTGCTGTTCTTCACAGTATATAACACAGACACACACACACACACACACACCTACACACACACGCACAGACACACACACACACACACACACACACACCAGCTCCAATGTCTCGCTTCTCCCGGTCTCAGCTCCACCAGAAAGCAGCCCTAAAGGCGGCGGTGTGCGCCCTGCTCTCCTGCAACTCCTCTCACCGGCCAAAAACTCTGCGAGCCTCGACACTTGGAAAAAAATCTTCCAGCAGTAACATTAAACTCCGCTCGGCACTCCGTCTCTCCCTGCGCTCTGCTTTCTCCTCCTCCTGCGGGCTCCCCTCCTTCTTTTTTATATGAAATACATTTCGGGAGAAGCGCCATTTTCTCTCCAAAACCATGTGCGATGGAAACGCGCAGGAAAGTTTCCTGCGGCAGAAACGCGCTCCGAGGCGGGACGAGCGTCGGAGAGTCGAGGCGAAGTTTCCGAGGGAGTCAGAGAGCAGAAAGACGCTCCAAGACGACAAATAAACACGAACAAATACCAGACACAGGCAGCGCAATAAAAACCGGCGTCCCCACTACAGCATGCCCAAACAAAGAAAGAAGATGAGACAATTTACCTGTGTCAAGCAGTACGGGGAGTACATGGTTATTTTTAGAAAGGAGAATTGGAGAGCTTATTTAAGTTGGATGGAAGCTCGGTATAGTGCTGCATTGCAATCGCTCGCCGTCCTGTTTCTCTCACTCCATGCTGCTGCAGCTTACAGTAACCCCGCCTAGAAAGTGAAAGCTTGCACAAACTTTCAGGGAAAAAACTTTGTCTCCCTCCCCTCTCCTCTCGCAGGACTTTTATCGCTCTCCTCTTTGCAACGACTTCTCAAGAAAAGGCGGCAATGCTTTATTTTATTTTATTAGTATTAATATTTCCATGCAGATTCATCAAGGTGTTGTTGGCCAGGACCTTTTGACTTTCCAGATGAGATCAATCAGTCTTTTGATTCATCTTCCACGGCTGTCTGACGCGCCACGCAGCCGCGCGTCCCTGCGTTTTTTACATGGTAATGTTATGCTCTAGTTGCGTTCACTGACCCGTCCGCCCCATGTTGTGGACGTGCAAATAATAATAGGCAAGGGTGGAGGAGTCGCTCAATGCGCGTTTAATGCATTTGTAGTTACACTGTTGCTACATTTGGACCTGAAGGAAACACGTAAACGCATCTTCAGAAGAGATCAGAGTGTATCAGCTGCCAGGCAAAAAAAGGAATAAGCTGGGAAAACGTTATGTTGTGATAAAAGTCTCTGATTTTAATAAACTTAGTTTAAAATGTAAATAATGTGTAATCTAGGGTTTATGTAAGTACAGTAAAATATTCGGTTGCAGCTCCTGATGATGTGAGGTTTTCAGCTCTTAAGTCTCATGCATTAAAAGCTAAAGTTTGCACTGGATTATATACTTAAATTCATCTGCAGGCATTTGATTCAACGCATTATCTCATCACCGCTGTAAAGTTAAGACTATTTAATTGCTGAACCATATTTGACCCAGTCTGAAACCCACAACTGTAGTTTTAAAAACCAGTGAAGTGATTCCAAGCCAGTTACTGCAGCATTCACTATGAAGCAGAAAACAGTGAAGACAGACATATAATCACAGCCTCTGAGCAGTATCAAAATACTAAATCGTGCTAAATTGGGGTGTGTGAGGACACAGAAACTCTCTGTTACACACACAAACAGTAGTGAGTGATACATATATTGCATAGAAGTCATAATATAAGGTCTCTTGGACCGAGGTCCTGAGTGTGGTACAGTGGGAATTTGGGTGGGAGTGAAGTCATTGTAAAGAAGCAGAGCTGAAATTTTGGGCCTGACATCGGAGTCCCACAGATTTACGAGGCCTACTGCTTGTGCATGTCTACCGCAAGCCTCTGCAGGCGAAACAAAGGGATCTGGGCTCTGTGTGGCCAATTACTGCACACGGCCAGAGACGCGAGCCAGAGACGCAGGCGGGGAGGGAGAAAGTGTGTGGTCAGGAGTGTATGTACGCCACAAAACTCTAACCTCCTGTCCTCACCGCCACACAGCGTTCACAGATTCCTTTCTGTGAATCTGATACAGGGCTAATATGAAACACACAACACACCCTATAACACACACACACACACACACACACACACACACAGACACACACACAGACACACACACAGACACACCTTTTGGTTCCCCTTCAGGCAGGTGTATTGACTTCATAAGCATTTCCTGCTCCAGTCAAGGGATATTCTTTGCTCTCTTTTGCAGTGGAGTCATTAAAAGCACCACAAGTGCAAAAGGTTATAGCAAGCGGTTAGACAGGGATCAACCTCCCCCCACCCCTCCTTTATAGAGTCGACTTGCATGCAACACACGCAAACACTCCTCTGCCGTGGCTCCTTAAATGAGCCACACATTTAGTGGTCTGTGTGAGTAAATCTCTCATTAAGTAACACATGGTAGAGCCATATGCTATGGTTGGTGGGTCTGCTGCCGCGCTGCTTTTTCACACGCTTCGAATATACATATTTACCACTGCTCCAGAGTGGCCAGCGCTGCAATGACTTCACCCATCAGCTCAGAGCTGTTGCTCGGTTGCATAAAAAAAAGGAAAAAAAACCACAAGGCTTTCACTATTAAATGATCAGACAAATTGACTACTTCAGGGGAGCTCTCGGCCTGCAAAACGGGTTGTTCAAGGGTGATAGGAACCACAAATTTGCCTCCAACGATCACAACTGGCGATGATACCGCACCTGTCTGGTGTAAAAGGAGATGGGACACGGCGAGTGGGAGATAAGCAAAAAGGTGGTTGTGCTGTTTGTCTGAGCAGCTGTCAGCTCACGGCCCACGGTTTACATGCAGTGCACATGCAGGGCTTTGCTTAAAGAAGTGGTTCTGAACCTGGGGCACAAGACCATAGACTGTACATAAATAAGGTCTTTATAGACGGTGTATGGTTGAGACCAGATAAAAACCACAGGGGGCAAAAGATCACCGCAAAAGGCTCCTCCTTACCAGGTCATGTTTGCTTATGTTTTTTTTTTTTAATTCTTCTGTTTTCCAGCATAAATCAATTAGTATTTCATGAGTTCTTCTTTTTTCCTATTCATTATGAAAGTTATGATTATTACTTATTGTGACTATTAGGCTTTTTTTTTCAATTTTAGATTGTTTTTAGTATCTTTTTCTACTTTTTAAAGATTAAAGGCTGCATGGTTTAATATGGGATTGATTTACTATGTCTATTTACAATTGGAAGAGCTAAATATCACATTTGTTTTTAATTTAAAGAGCTCATTGACCTTCATTTGTATGCATCCCAGAATGTGTTGCTGGCATCCTCTGATTGGTGGGTTTTCCCAGGACGTCATCAATAAAGTGCGTACAAGTGATGGACGGTGTGCAGAATTCTTTCTTTTCTCTCTATTTCAAGTATTTTTCCATTTTGCATTTTCGAGCAGTAACCTGCCTTATTCTGTCTTCTTTCAAGACACAGACATTCATTTTTATCAAGCTATTGAAACAAGATGATTTGTACTGGAAACATGCCGATTTATTCACTTGTTTTAAGAAAATTTGGTTTAGGATTGAATTTGAGACAGAGATGACTTGATAAAATGGAGAACTCTTTTTTTTTTTGTGAAATACTGGATACTCTGACCCCATCAGGCCTCAAAATCCTTCAAATGAAACAATCTGACAAAGAAAAATGTGCATAACTCACATCAACACTACAACCACACATAGGCAGACATCTCATCATTCTAAAGGGTGACGATCCAAAAAGGTTGGGGCTGCAACAGCTTACGTTTTAGGAACACACCAATCCAAAATAGGGTGTTGTAATTTATATCACTCAGTTTTAACATACTTTTTGAAAGTGATTTCACTGTCATCCTCAGGAATTCTTAGAAGAAGCCTGACATGTAAAGCCAATATCGCACACGCAGAGAAATAAAGCCGGGGAAAGAAGGGAGCCGTGATGCACTTTATGCAGAGCTAAGCCTCCAACAGCAGACCTCCTGGTGAGAAGTTGGAGGTGGACACCCTCCTGTGGATGTTCTTGAACTCGCTGCCCCTGGAATCCAACACAAGCTCCACCGACGCTCCTCCCCCTCTCCAAAACTCTCCTCTACCAGCCGTGCTACTCAATTACAGCCATAATGGTTCATTTCTGTACCCCGAGACACACGATACACTGTAGCAACCCAGATTCTCTGCGAGACTTGGCGTAAGTCTTAACTCTGGGAAACAAAGACTGTAGCCTAGAAAACTGGCTCCCACCTCATTAACAATCACATTTTCAGTCGTCCACAGACCCCCCCACCCCCCCACCCCCCTTCTCCTCTCACCCTCCCCATCCCCACTCCTCTGTTTTTATTACCATCTTATATCACGTCGATCGTTGTAAATCCACTGTGCTCACTGGGAGGATTTCTATTTTTCAGAGAAGCTGCTCACTTTCTCTAACTTTGTATTTTATACAACTAGGCGTGCTGCACATTATCCTCATAATTTTCACTCCCATGAGGTGAGGGCGCTTCGGTGAAGTTGCAAAGGCCCCCTTTTTTCTTAAATGTGCGTGTGGAAATAATGATTGTAATGGTTTGCAGCTGAGTAGAGGGAGCTGTGAATGACATTATGATTGCGGTGCAATTACCAAGAGCATGAAAACAGACTGTCAGTCATAGTAATGAGCAATGACTCAAATAACACATTTAATACTAACACAAGAAATAATGATAATAACAATAATAACAATAATAATAATAATAATAATAGATGCATACCCTGTATGAATCTGATACTACAAAGCATTCAGGCATCCCAGGACCTCTGGAGGGTTCTTCGTTCAACAGAAAGGTTTCGGTTGCCTGTAATGTAACACAACAGTCATTTATTCATTAGTTGACACTGTCTTTATGTTCAGGGAATTTAAAAACACAGAAAAAAGCTGCCTGCAAAGCTGTAAACACTGACTTTGAATGTGAGAATCTTCCTTATCGTGCTGCTTCTTATACTGACCTATTTATTAAATCATCAAGTCCCACCACCTACTTGAGAAAGAAAGTCTTTCATCTTTACATTTTGCACACGTTCACACACACACACACACACACAGGGTTCACGGTGTGTGCTGCCTGCCTGAGCCCATATGCTGTGCAGGCCTGAGGCCCGGGCCCTGCCAGTCACCGATGCTTGAATGGTGAGCAACGTGTTTAGCTGCCGCACTCCCCGCACACAATACTCCAACACAATGGCATTTCCTGCCCCTGCTATTTCACCTGCATGGTCACTTTCCTGTCAGCGCGCACTGATTCAGCACAAATCAGACAGTCACATACTAACACACACTCGGCACAGACTCGCACATGTAGAAGCCATACGTCTACACGCAAACACAAGCCCCCATGGCTGCAATACAGGCCCTGCATTGCATTCACTGATAGATGCAGCTGAAGTATTTATTCTAAGTGTTTGTTTCTATTCAGCGCAGTTCATTTGTATGCCGTGGGACACGCCAGCAGAGACTTGGGCTCTGAATGAGCATCCATTGCAGCTCTGCTGTCAATTGAGGCAGCCAGGCCAGACAACATGGAAAGAAGGGAACCACAGACTGAGGATCTGGATCAGGGATGGGAGTTCTGCCTGGTTAGCTCGCCCGTGGCTATTACTTTTAAGTCCAAACTGGTACAAATTGGTTTTTGCCAGGCTAAATTTGAATGTCTGTTTTGGAAATCAACTAAACCTGTTAGGCGAGGGCTAAAAATTGCCACGTTAATGAAAATAACTCCGGTTCCGTGAGTTAGGGGGAAGGAAGTTAGACTCACAATAAGCTTTAAGTTAAGTTGCTGGATAGAGGAGAAGAGGGGAAATAATCCTGTTTTCCAGAACTTTACGTTCTCATCTCTTAACATACCGTAAGTAGAAACAAACACAGACCCAAAACAGGAACAAACATCACTCGTAGCCAGCAACAAAATGTAAAGTTATACTATTTAAACTGGCATGGGAGGTAAACAATTTTTTTGGGAATTCAAACAGACATTAGGTTGCTTAAGCATTTACATATGCGCACAAATGCACACACGCACACGGTGACACAGGATTGCACTTGAACAAATACATGCGCAGACACATGCATAAACACACAGCACTATAATAAGTCCCAGACTCGAGCTAACCAAGCTGCGGCTGGAGACACAGGCTATTCATATCCTTCAGAATGAGAGGTTACAGCTCGAGTCTTTTCCCTTTCCCTTTCACTGTAACACAGGAAAGGGCATCTGTGTGTGTGATTTCACCGGATCTCTGTGGCAAAAGGTCCAGCGGGCGGATTGATTAACATAAGATTAACATTGGTTTTGTTTTGCACGGCCTCTCTCGCACACAATAAGTTTAGCAAGGGCCACATGAAGCGTTCACTCGGTTAAACATAGTTAGAATTCAAGTCATCCAAGTGACTAAGAAAACACTACTCATGGCATTCAGCCTCAGCATCCGACCTCTGGCCTGTCATCATTAATATGTGGGGAAACACTGGAGGAAAACCATTTGAAACCATTTGTCCCACTAAATGGTGCCCTTGTCAAGCTCCCTGGGCTCTCTGTTAAGCTCTTAAACTGCCTGGTCCAGCTGAAGGATATATTTTACTCTGTTGGTAATGACAGTGTAGCACAGAACAAGTAGAGTCTCCCTGACAGGTTTTAGTCATTTAAAGTTGAAAAATGATTTGGGCTGCACAGACAATGGAGTTCAGGGTGAAGGCTCCTAAACAATGATAAATGACAGGATACAAATGTGGGTCAGTTAATGAATGAAGCATCTTTCTGTCCGTATCTTAGTACCTCTCCCTATCTCTAACCCGCAGAGAGGGGCATCGTTTGCTCGAGACTGATTGTTTGATGTAATTCCCTGCAGCACTGGCCCCTTTTCCCCATTCTCTGTCAGTGTTTATGGAGCATGGTATCAATTATATATATGTGTGTGTGTTTTTCTATATATATGCAGCATATGCCCAATCCATATGGCCGGCCCATTAATTAACACTTAAAAAGCTGTAGAAATCATTTGATGTCTGGGATGTAGTTTTGGTGACCGAGACGGAGTTTAATACAACACTGAGTGTCGATGGAGAGTGAAGATAATGACTTTATGACTGCGAACAAAGGCGAAGTGGAAAAGTGGATGAGGAAAGTTCACAGCCCAGACCAATAACAGGAGAAAACATTTTTCTTGGTGAATGCCACAGTTCAAGTCTCCACATTATGGATGATGTATTAAAGAGATAGCTCAGTGATTTGTAAAAATTAAATGCACTTTCTTTCCACGAGTGAGCTGAGGAGGTTGATATAAATCTCATGTCTGGGAGTGTAAATTAGCCCCATTTGTGGCCTCAGCCCTCTGTAAGTTACTCCAGTCGAATAGTGTTCCCATCACAAACCTCGAGACAGCAGACATCTATTAAATCACAAAAATGCCTTTGAAGTGGCTATAATCAATATTTTTATATAAACAATGGATCAAATGACTGTGTGTAATGTGACAGGGGTCGCTCAAAGTGATGAACCCACAGAGAATTATCCTCCGACTCTGCAGTTTCCCTCAGCTTTACTGAGCTTTTTAGTATCTTTCAGCTCATTGCTTTGGTTTTCTGGCTTAACTTTACTGTTTTGGTTCACTCTTACAGCTCTCGTTATGTTTTCAGCCGCATCAGGCAGCTGTTTTCAGCAAAAAAACAACTTAAAATCCACCTTATGCTACCTGCCCAGCTCCAAATGTCAGATAAAGTTAGTGACGAGCTGGTGAGCTGGTAAGAATTATATATATAATGTTTGCATTGATAACAGTAGCTGGTTGAATCACAAGGTCCTATGGTCACAAATGAGGAGCAGTATGGAAAGTACTATGCTCCTCATGGTTCGGTGTTTTGGCCGTCGCTATCTTGGTTTTTTGGAGCCAGAAGTGATGTTATTTGGACGAGAGGGTAGCACTACCTCTATCCTGATTGGCGGTCGCCATGGTAGCAACTTGTCAGTCACAAGGCAGCCCCGCCCTAAAGCATACGCTGCTTTATCGTCTATTTTCCTCTAAATGGGACCAGAATTTACAAAACGAACATCCTGCTGAACTGAAGAAGACTTGAAACTAGTGATTGAGACCATAAACTCATCAGGAAAATGTTTCCTGAGGTAATAAATCAGGTGAGAAGTCGGCTCATTTTCTCATAGACTTCTATACAATCAGACTTCTGTTAGCAGCCAGTGGAGTCGCCCCCTGCTGGTCGTTAGAGAACATGCAGGTTTAAGGCCCTTCAGCATTGGCTTCACTTTTCAGACCCAGATTCTGCTTTTATACTACATAATAGTGTACAGTAATATATAAGTAATAGTTCAAGCAGGTATCTCCCCTAAAACCACAACTAGTCGTTTTCACATGTCTGTGTTTATTCGTGAGATTTCGAGGTGTTGGTCTTTTTCCAGTCTTAATGCTAAACTAGGCTAAACTCAATCTCGGAAGGAAAGCAAATGATGGGATGCCCCATAATGTTGAACTGTTATGTTATTTTCTAAACAATGTAGTAACTAAACCCGTCACCTGACCCATGTACTCTCATGTTAAGAGGGACAATAAAGAGTGTTAACATGAATGTTGATCTCTACAGTACCTCAGCAGCACTCTGCCTGCTCTCTCCAATGTATACAATAAATCAAATCTAAAGGGGGGTGTTCTAGTTGGCTGTCTATCATGGCATTGAATATATTAGAGCACATATACATATGGCCCACCTTCCCCCGCCTTACTCATTCTCTTGATCACACCAGTACAGAAACCACCTGGGTTTTTCATATTTCTGGATACATAACACTCCACGAGAGGCAGGTATCCGATCCCTCTACTGTTTACAGCGAAGGGATCAGAATGATTAGGACGTCCTAATCATTTGCAGCATCGACTCTGTGAGCTAAACAGTTTCTAGAGCATCAGAGGCTTCTCCTCTACTGCAAAACGTAACTGACATCCTACCCAGTCCCACTTCATTCAGCCTTAATTGTATCCTCATTCTTCACCTGGTAACAAGCTAACAAACCTGTGCAGATGTGGCAAGCACATCAAAGAGAGAGGGAGGGATGGGAGGGGGAACTTGTTTGTAGAAAAAAATGTGTGGGGGAATATGAAAGGGGAAATTTACGTTGTGTGAGTCCAAGCCAGAGCCACCTCAGGGAGAAATGCTGGAAAAATGTGATATTTTACACCTGCATCTCAGGAGGTGAGGAATGAGACAGGGAGCAGGGGAGGCGGTAATTAGAGGAGTGTGTGTGCGTGTGCGTGCGTGTGTGTTTATAAAGGATTTTTAGTATGTTTCTGGGGCTTGCCACCGGTTCTTTTTCAGCATTGAATTTGGTACGATGCAGTCGATGCCAGATTATTAAAAATGCTAAACCTGGTTACGAATGCTAAAAAAAAAAAAAAAGTGTTGAAAATTTAAACAAATATGCTAATATTGTTACAGTGATAAATAGCTGGCAAGCTCTGTTTAATGAATAATGCTATTGGCTCTAATTCCTCATTAAGGCCCTAGAGAGAGAGTGAAGAGAGAAAATACATGTATTGTTGTTGTGATTTCTTTTTTTTTTCCAAATTAAACTCGGAAGGCAGAAGATACCGACACCTTTCCAAATTAAGTAGATTCAAATTACTCGGTTACACAGCTGGTGTGCAGTCTGGGGTGTCTTGTGAAACCAATTAATGTGAGGGTTAAGTCTTGATAAAGTAATTGAGGCAGGGTTAGAAATGAGATGGAAGAGTTAGGAGTGTTATGTGATCAGCCGGAGCTTGATGAGACAAAGTAAGACTTCCTTTGCACTGCCAAAAATATCCATCTCAAAGTCTTAGCATTGTCAGGCAGGTTAAAGACATGTCAGTGTCGTCTGATGTTTCCAAAGCAAACTAATCTGATCTGATCTGGGGTCAAATTATCCTCGTACCTCATATCCTCATGTGGCGGCTTTATTTTAAAATATAGTCTCTGTACTGCAGGTGAGATTACTCACTCCAGTGTTTCTTTTTTCACTTCAACACATTTTCAACACTCACCTCAACAAGTCGTAAAGACGGGCTGCAAAAGGGACCCTGTCTCCTCCACCTGGCACACTGTGCTCTCCACTAACAAGCTCATCACAGCACTTCTGATTTTACCATTCATCCATTCAAGAGTGAATGCTCCATAAAAACAGCTCTGTCCCTGTGAGAGCGTCTGTTTGGATTTAAATGCAAGTAATGCTAAAACACTTTGTTTGACAAATGTCTCAAAGTGACCCCAGAGAGGGCTGACCTGGAATATTAGCAAATAAAAAACAAGAGGAGTATTGAGCTGCTTATATACTTTTACATTTTTGTTGGCCTGTGTCTTGTAAATCGTTAAGTTTTTAGGTGTTTGGGCTCTGGGTTACACACTGAGGCAGTGGAGTGTGGGACAGACGTGGGCATTCAACAGGCAGGGAAGGTTTAATGAATGAGGCTACTGAGCTGCATTGTGGGAATTGTAGGATCCAACTTTTGTGAAGTCAGAATATCTCAGCGTTT
Organism: Lateolabrax maculatus; assembly: GCA_031216445.1. Classification (NCBI taxonomy): domain Eukaryota; kingdom Metazoa; phylum Chordata; class Actinopteri; order Acropomatiformes; family Lateolabracidae; genus Lateolabrax; species Lateolabrax maculatus. The sequence continues at coordinate 22,423,733 of CM062216.1, read as the reverse complement.
GCTGTTTCGATTTTGACTGTTCTCTTTTAAATCTGTCTCTCATAAGTGAGTAAGTGACCCTTTAAGTTTTGTTTTTCTGCTTCTTCCGCTTGCTTGGCTTTTATATACATGCAAACAGTTCAGGCCCTCAACTCTTGATCATCAAAAGTGACGCTTTTTCTATTCATTCATTTAGTACAACATGAATGTCACGTCAAAGGATCACGATTACGCCTCTCGAAGAGTCCTCGATAACCACTCCGCTGAAGCATGCTACAATAGTTACAACAGCTTAAAAATGAATCAACCTGACAAAGCCATCTGAGCTCACTCTCCTAATATTTACGCTGTTGGAGCGTATATCAGAGTTTCCATCTTTAAACTACAGCAAAAGCTTACACGCCACATAAGCTATCATAGCCTGCTTGAAGCCTTATTTATTTTTCCAGGGAAATGTCAAGGCCAGGACAAACATAATAGCATAATATTCTGTATACAGTGAGGGATGACATCACTGGCAGCAACAGCCAAGAGGGAGATCACACAAGACTGGAAAACCGCTTGTCTGATCATCATGAGGCGGGCTGCACACACACACACACACACACACACACACACACACACACACACACACACACACACACACACAACGTAGGATACAGTTACCCCAACAACACACCATGATTACTGCATTTGTATCTTACGCTCCTATACTGTACATGACACATATTCCGACCATGAGAGAGCACCGGATACTGTAAATATATCTGTATATTTAAAACATGACTATATTGCATATTATAAAGGGTCTAATATATATGTAAACTGTAATTTGGGACCAATAATGTGTCAGGTTGCATGATGAAAGTTCACATTTCCTTTTCTTTTTTTGCTTTCCAATATATCTGGGAAAAAAAAAATCAATAACCTGCAGTGGCGCAGATACAGATCGTCTCTATAGGAAAGTGGAAAGTGTTTATTTGTGTGTCAAAGATGAAGTTTCACCCTCAGGGGAAGCAAAGGCAATCCTGACACTGACTGACAGATGCCTCCAGTGCATTCTGACTAAACTAACAGGCAATGAAATAACTGGCACAAATTCACAATACAACCTTTCCTTTAAAAAAAATAAATAAATAAAAAGAGGTGAGTTGCTGCTATAAGTGGGAGAATAACAAGTCGAGATAATCCCATGTGAGGCCTGTCCTGAATTCTGTATCATTTTTACTGATGAGCTTCTTGGGCAGCTGCCATGTCAGCTAGGATGCTCGTAAACAAATAATTATTCATACTAATAATCTTCCATATTCATGTGCAAATAAGATCCTTTCCTGGTATGTAAGCAGCTTCAAGGTTGTATGTGGGAGGTTCCCCTAACTATTGCCTGACTTGACTCATTTCTTGCCAAAAAAGAAAGAATCTATCTAAGGGTCAAGGATGTGTAAGCTATATATTATAATTCTGTATAAAACAGATACTAATTGTGAAACCTACAAGCGCTGTGTTCAAATGGATGTTTTCACAACCTCACAGGTAATACATTTGCCAATTCAAACAAATATCAGGGGCAAACAGGGATAAAACAGGAAACAATAATTGATTTTCTTATGAAAGAACTCAGCCAATTCCAATTATAAGGAAAACCACAAGTACATCTCAAATGTTGTTGTATCCTAAAAAAGTGCCAAGTGAGCAGATTCCCAGGTCAAGCTTTGTGATGTCACAGGATTTTTCTGAATTGCACAAATAAATCACCTGCGTAATGACGGAATTGGTCTAAACCGCTGTGCGTAATTACGCACAAATCAAATAGGCACATAATTGAATGTTGGCGCAAAAAACATTCCATCCTCTTACAGCCAAATTTCCAGACTCTGTTTAACTTTGTCTTTAGGTGGGATTCGGGCTCTGGGAGCTCTTCGCGTGTCACCATGTAACCTTTACTGTATGACGCCTCTTGATTAGCTGCTTACACCGTACGACAAGCGATAGCGCGTATCATATATGTGGCTATAAATAGTCTACAGACTGGCCCACATCAGAGACCACTGCAATGAGAGGAGTCATGTTCTCCATGTGGATACAACGGCAGAAGGCAGTGGGCATCGGGCGGTGAACTGAGAGGGCTGGACACTGATTTGGCCAGGAGGTTGGAAAGAAAATTTGGCAACATGTAATCAGGCCTATTAAAATAAAGTTCATTATTTTCCTAACAGCAGCATCATGAATTTGAAAATGCATGCGATATTTCAGCGAGGCAAACTCTCTTAATTTAAAATAACTATACTAACAATAATGGGTTTAACTGTGACAGCAAACATATACAGGTAGGTGGAAGGACTTGGCACACTCTTTGGTGACTGTTACCCATTAGCTGCACAAGTAAATAGTAACACACAAGAATCATAAGTGGGTAAGTCAGCCCACTAAACTTCACTTTAAAGTTCGTTCTGTGTATCATTAAATCTATGAACAACTACAATGAATCTGAAAGCTGACTGCATAAATGAGCAAATTATTGGTTTACATAGCACGTACCATTGTGGTGTAGGGAAATGTGCCAGCACTCTCAAAGACCCATTTTCCACTCTCAAAAGTTCGGCTTCCAAAAAAAAAAAAAAAAAAAAAAAAAAAAAAAAGTGTGTGGGAGAGAAAACTGCTCGGTTTCTTGTTCAGCTGGGCCTTATACCGGAAGCAAAAGAGCCCTAATGCACGGCCTGTTGCCCGGTAAACATTCTTTTTTTTTTTTTTTTGTAATTCGCAGTCAACTCTTCTCAGTCAAGGCAAAGGAGGACACAGCCGTATAATCCAAATCGTCTGCCTCCCGACTTCTTCACGCAAGGTGTTTCTGATCGGTTTCCCCTCGTGATATTTCCATGAAAATCGTCGGTGCCAAGGCTGTGCTCGCCTGTCAGCGCGCGCTGCTCTCTCTCCAGTCGGTCCCGGTACCGTAATGTCCACCGAGTCCCCGCGCTCTGCGCCACCGACGCAGTCACCGCCCGAGCCCGAGTGACAGAGCAGGAGTCTGGCTGTGCACCGACAGTAAGTAGCCTGCACTCTCTGCTTACGCGCTCACCAAATCAGCTGTTGCTCCTGCAGAGGGGACGACGCCGCGCGCTTTCCCTTGTGCATGCTCCGGCTTTGCTGATGTGAAAAACGTGGTGTTCCTCCTCGGTTCCTACCCCCCCACCCCACCTGTTCCTCAGTGCCCGGAGAAAGTTGCGGAGAGACCGGCGTCTGAAACAAAACTCACCATGTGGCAGCGCGGATGTCGCGACATCAGAGACATCAGAGTTGATGAGAGCAGCGGGACCTGGCGGGACCGCATAGGCTGAACACAGCAGCGAGGAGGTGAAGCGAGCGTATCCGCCGTGGCAGACAGCGATCAGCCAGACTCAAGTAAACAAATGCTGGAAGTGAAAACACAGCGTGGCTGCACGCACGCACCAGTGAGGACGCGCGGTGTCCTGCGGCCGCGGCCGGAGAAGCGGAGCGGAGGGCTGGTGAATTATTAATAACCAGAGCGGTTCACAGTCTGTCGTGTTCAGTGAGTAACCAGGGCGGCAGCTGGGGGTTTAGAGGAATTAAATACGGGCTCAGAGTAAACCATGGACGCAGGGGATTAGTAGCTCTCACCGGCAAAAGTGTAGGGGCAGCTCGGGGCCGACGGAGAGGGCGGGAGGGAGGTTAGGGAGCGGTGGGGGAGGCAGCCGGGGTGGCACGTTATAATAAACCCAAATATTTCCAAAGTGTGTGAAATACAAAGAGAGAGGAAGCTGTAAACGTCCTTTTCAAACTCTGGATTCATCCTAAATGCAGGGACGGTAGACCTGTGTGCAGTTACAGTGCTGGTAAAATATGACCTCCAGCTGGTCAACAGCCCATTTAAACTTAAACTAAATATATTTTATTAATTTTTTCATGTTTTATTTATATTTTAAAGATGTTAACTGAGGCTGGGTGTGTTAAAGCTACACTACCCGGGATTTAATTAATTCTCAGGGCAAATTATTGTCTATATTATGTCATGCCTGTGGTGGGAAGTTTCAACATTAATCTGTCATGTGTCCAGCTTTATTTCAGAGATTTGTAACACCTTTGTAGGCTATTTGCCATATTTTCCCACATTTTACGCACAGCAACTACTCCAAACTGCTGGCCTCCTAGTTCACAATCATATCCACAGTCAAACTAAACACACACACACACACACACACACACACACACATTTATATATATATATATATAAAATAACTTCTGTGTTTTGTTCCATTCAGGTGAGCCTCTGTTTATTTTGTCATGAATAAAGCAGTGGCAGGTGCATGACTCCTGAACTCAATATTTATTCACCTCAAATATCAAATTGGCTCCGGAAATTTAGATGGAATTTCAGCAGACACGCCTTAAAGAGAGACAGACAGACTGACCTAGTCATGAATAAATTACTAAAGTAGCGTTTTGACCTTTTATGGGAAAGGAAGCAGTCTGCGGAAGTGCGCAGCTGCAGACGTCATGCAGTAAAATGATGAGCACTGTCAAAATGGAGTCCACCTGCCACCAATTTAGTCTGTATTGGTTCAACTTTCCCACTTTACAAACAGACAAATACAAAGCTTATGGACTTGGAGTTGTTCCTCGCAGAGAGGCGTGCAGATAAATATTTCATTGGGAGAAAAGCAGCTTGAATCTCTTAATGTTTTAAATCACTGGAGCCTCGTGGTTTCTTCCCTAATAACACTGAATATAAAGTTTAATGGAATTCCTACATTTTTTAGATTTAGTTTAAAAAAAAAAAGACATCGGATTCAGATGGTGATATTTTGAATGCTGGACATATTGGTTAAAAACAGAAATATTTCATGTTTTAATGACCGAATAATTTTGTCAATAGAACGAGACACAAATCTATTTTCTGTCTCTATTATCTGTCTACACGTTTTTAACAAGCAGCTACATTTGACCCTTATTTTGTGTGAAAACTTCGTCAATTAATGCGTAATTAAAAATATCAGAGTTGTTACAGTCTTTTAATTTAACGCAGCAGGCTCAATTTTATATTTCATATTTAATAAACTGTCGCTTCTGTGATTTAATTTAAAAGAATTAAAAAATATGCGACCATTCATAGTTTTTAAACGATTTACAGCTCACAAAAAACAGACAATTACATGACTAATAATTAGTTAAGGCCCAAAATATTTATAACTTAAAATAGGTTAATGTGAATAAATAAAAATAAAAACATAATTACTTTGTGACAGTGAGGATAAATGTATTTATGCTATTTTTTTTAACTTAAAATATCCGAAGAATTTGTATAAAGGCAGGAAGAAGTAATTGTTCATCTGTTCAATTTATTTTATTTTATTATATTCTTTAAACAATTTAAGGCCCGAATTCTGTCTGATTTCAGTCTGTCTCAGCAGAATCCACACTAAAGCGTTTTTATACGTCTGATAAATTAAATTGTAACGTGTGTAAAGTGTGTGTGGCCTTTTCAAGCGTGCGGCCTTCACCATAAACCGACTCTGGGCCTGTTTCAGCACCTTCACGGTTGTTGGCCAGTGTGTGTGCAGCATGAACACCATATTCTTTCTTTAACATGGTCAATCTTTGAGCTGCCGTGCAACTTCTGTTTGAACCTGGCTGCTAAATGCTGTGTAATACAAGATAAACGTGTGAATTATCCCATAATTCTTCCTTATAATTCGTCTCAGACAGTTGGTTCATTTTAATTTATGTTTGACCTTAATTTTGCTTGTTGCTGTTTCTTTGAACGTCCCTGAACATGTGAGCTGTTTAGGACCTGCATGTATTAACCTGCATGTTTAAATGTCCGTTTATTTTATATATATATATATAAATATGTGTGTGTTATGAATGTGAATCAAAGGGAGGATCCGTTCTGACCTGTCAGGAAGACTAAATGTGGCTGTTGTGTTTTCAACAGACCAGTAATCTTTGTTTGTACAGACTGTCACCTGAAGACCAGGGCGTCCAGCTGACCCCAGACCAGGCCCTGGGGTCTAATAACTGAACCTTTAAACCCGCATATGTGGCCTGGACGCCCGGGGCCAAGGTGAGAGACCACTGCTGCCTGGTTTTATTACAGGCTGTTTACTCTCCCGTCCACTGGCTCTACACGCTCCTGTAATGTGACTCAAACCTCGAAACCTCTAAAACTACAACCCCAGGTTGGGAGCTGCCTGCAGGCTGAACTGTGGCCAGTGTCTGTACCTTTCCGTGCTCCCTGCCTGCTCCGTGCAGTCTATATCCGTCCAAGACGCCAGCTTGCGCTCATTTGCAAACCCCTTTCTTGGGTCTGTCCTCTCCCGCTCCCTATATACCGTCTCTCCCTGGAGGTTTACACAAACCCTGAAACAAAAGTTCCACTAGGCAACGGCCTGTCGAGGAATGCTGACCTTGGCACGGCCAGTGGAACCGGCCCGACTCACGGCCATTCTCTCGTTTCTTTTGGTTTGAATTAAGACGCATTTGACCTGCGCCAACTTCCAGGAGGTGCCACGGTGGTTGGAGGCCCGCTGGGGCCGTGCAGCTATAGGCTGCTGCCGCTGCTGCTGCAGGCCTGCACTGCCTGGCTGAAAGGAGCTGCTGCAATACAGAGATGATGTTTGGAAGAGTAGAGACATTACAGAGAAAACGACAGGTGAAGACTCGGTTTACAGGCCTGCAGTGTTAGGAGATGTAGAGAATGGCAGGATAAGGTCACCCTCTGTCAGTGTAATGACTGTATGATACCATCAAGGGTATTAAAGTTACCATAAACTTCGTTAGGGAAGACTCTGCACGCCCCTGATATTGTAGACTATAACTATAATAATAATTAAGTTAAAAAATAAGAAAATAAACAGTGGTGAAAGATCTTTTAGTTAAGTAAGTTAAAGTGCAAAAATACTCAATTACAAGTAAAAAATCCTAGATTCAGAATTTTACTTACAAAAAATAAAACACAAAAGCATTGGCAGCAAAATGAAGATACTTCATGTAAGTAAAATAACTAATGGCCTCCACATCATTGGATTATTATAAAAAAGCATTAAAGTGCATTTTAATGTTCATCTGGATCTGAGTAATTCAATCTATAATAATGTATTATTGTTATGAGCTGGCCACATTATTTTTTGTAAGATCTTAATCTTCAAAGTAACTTCAACTGTCAGATAAATGTCTTGGAGTAAAAAGTACAATATTTCCCTCTAAGATGTAGGGAAGTCAAAACTATAAAGTGGAAACATGCAAATAAAGTACCTCAAAATTGTACTTGAATAAATTTTCTTAGTTACATTCGACCAGTGCAAATAAGGTCACTGTGGATACTGTACTATACAAATACTATACTCACACTCACTAACACAAAGCATCACAGTCCTACAGGATGTGACACTGATTTTAGGGTTGATGGTTGGTCCGGTCACTTTATCACTGCACTCACCGTGAAATGCTGAGGTGCCGGAGGAAAAAACAAACCAACAAACAAAACACAGACAAGACCAAAGAGAGTCTCGACAATAAAGGCTTTAAAAGCCTGACTTTATATTTTAAAATGTTTCAAGCTTGCAAAACTCAACAGAATAGGAAGTGATGTGACTGCCACATTTTAACAGACAAAAATAGGAAGAATAATTAAATAAGCTAAAAAGCAAAATGTTGTAAAACAAATGATTGTTTTGTAATCACAGTTAAAGTCTGTTAAACCTTACAGTACATGCAAGATAGAAGTTCTGTGCTTCTTTGGTCGTATCAGTGATTAGTTTAGTTAATTATATATTGACTCACTCATTCTAAATGTGTTGAGCTCTGGAGAAAGTTTGCACCTTTGATATTAAAATGGATCATTCTATAGGTTCCTTTACCAGCATGACTTTTCAAATAACTTTTGATGTTGAGGTGCAGTATTTCCATATTTTCCGGCGTATAGGCTGATTCATCTGTGAAAGTAACTGAACCCCGAACGGCCTTTGAAAATACAGGTTGTGGCCTGATTAGAAACGTTCTTAATTACCAAAAGACCCATGAGAAAGTGTGTCGGCCCTTTGTACATCAAGGTAGAAAAAAGGCTGTCATGCAGGATTAATCTTAAAGTCGCTTACTTCAAATATACAAGTGTTTAGTTTAATGATTGTAGAACAAAGGCTTTTTTTTAATTGATTAGGTTTTTGATTATAGATCTTATAGGAGAAACAGACATTTTCAAAATGTTGCCCCATCTACAGGAAAACCACATGCACATGTGATTTTAAAAACAGATCCTGCACTCAGATCCGTTCCCATCAGAGTGCAGTCGACTGCATTAGCACAAGAAACACACACAGCAAATACATCCACCTGCAGGCTGAGCGCTGAGATTAACAACACCTGATGGAGGAGGATGATTGGTGGAGCCTCGGGCCTCAGCGAACCTCTGATTGGCTCTGACCTGGCTAACTGATGCCGAGCAGAGTGTGTGTGTGTGTGTGTGTGTGTGTGTGTGCCTGGATCTCTGAGGGTATCCCACACTCCCCTGCCTTATCAGGCCGCTCCACGGCACCGCTAGAGGAGTGCTGCTCTCAGGAGGGCAGGGCTACCAGCGCACCGCTTATCTTCTACCGGCAAGGAGGGTTTATAGGTCTGATTAACTCACTGTTTGTATGTGTTGTGTATCTGAGAGAAGAAGAGAGAGAGAGAGCTGGGGCGTGCTACTGTGTGTTGTAGACTAATGTGTGTGTGCTGGTGTATGCAGTGGTGGCTGGGTAAGTGGCTGCGAGTGTGAAAAAAGGTGTTTACTCAAGTGCAGTGAGCACACAGCGAGGGATGACACACACACACACACACACACACACACACACACATCCAAGCCCTCCTGTTCCCTAAACGAATCACAGCTCTTCAGAGGCTCAGGGGCACCCAGGAAGTAACACAAAAGCAAAGGGTCGAGTGTTGAGCGCCCTTCAGAAGCAGACTCGGTGTGATGCATTACAAAGCTCCAAACTTTAAAAAAAAAAGAAAAATGAAAAAGAAAAATCTCCCTCCTTTGTAAAATCTATAGTAAATTTCACCATTTGTCACCGTGATGATCGGAGCGCACACTCCTCCCCAGACGAGGGGAGCTCAGTGATACGATTTGTTCTGGTTTGGGTCCAGCCGGTACCACCATCGAGTGTCATCATCTGAGGGGGGAGGGGGTAAAGGGAAGAGCATGATGCCCCCCCCCCCCTTCAAACAGGGCTGCTATAATCTCTTTTCCTGGCTCTCCATGAAAGAGAGAAGAGCCACCAGAGCCACGGTCCGCTTAGATCTGCTGCCCCTCACCCCAACTGTCTATCTTCTATCTGCCATCTCCTCGTTCCCCTCTTTTCCTCCGCCTATCTGTCCCTCTCTTGTTCCTGCTCTTCATCCTGCGCTTTACTTTCTCACCCAGGACCTCCCTATAGTCACACTTCATCATTCATGCGTTGAGTTTGCTCATTCTGTATCATTTCTCACACTTCCAGTTGTTGCTTTTCAGATCTACATTATGCGCCTGCACTCCTCTTTTGTGTCTTTAATCTTTTTTTTTTTTTTTGCCATGCGGCTCTAGGGATGATGGCAACGACGGCCTGTCAGTCGGTCAGTCCGCAGCCTTGGTCCAGGTTGACATATCTCAACAACTATTGGATGGATTGCCAAGAAATTCATTTCATACATTCATGGTCCCCAGAGGATGAATCCTACTGACTTTTCCACAATGAGGTTCACATTTGTGAAATATCTCAACAAAGGTTGGATGGATTGCCATTTAAATTTGCTAGACACATACAAGATGAATGTACTTTGAGCCCTCTAGCGCCACCATCAGGTCAGAATTTTGATTTGTCCAATACTTGGTTTATAACAAAATACCTGCAAAACTAATGACATTCCCATCGGCCTCAGCTGTATTTTTATGTTTATTGCTAATTCACAAATCACTAAAATGGTATACAATATTATCAACATTAACAGCCAAGCAGCGCTGTGTCTAAATACAGCCTCACAGAGCTGCAAGCATGGCTGTCCACTCTTAACAATCAATAAACTGTCATCGCTCCGCCGCCTCTTTCCCACTTTTTCATAGATATTCGATTGCAGCAGTGAAATTTCAAGCAAAGCCCTCAAAGTACAAAATGTTCCCGTCTTGTTTCCTGAATTTCCAATACCCCACTCCCCTTTTCCTTTACCACTTCCTCCCATGCCCTCCTCTCACTGCGCTCCCTCTTTCACACCCCTGAGGGGGGCTATCGTTTTATGGATCCCGGCCACTCAGTCTGGTCGCCCACCCCTCTCTCCGTCTGCCTCCACTTCCCATACTCTCCCATCACTTTTCCCCGACTTTTCCCTATTCTTCCTCCTCCCCTGTTTCCTCCTTCCTTTCCTCCTTCTATCTGCACCCAACACCCCACCACCACCTCTTTTTTTGTGATGGGTGGAGTCTCCTCTGTGGTGCCATTTTCTGTTTGGTAGTACATACAAGAGAACATGAATATTCATGACTAATCCACTCTGCGCCCTCCACCCCCAAACCACCACCACCAACACCCCCCCAACTCGGCCCTGCAGTCGGAGGCAACACTTGGTAGTGGCACATGGCGAGACAGCTGTTGCAAACCAAGCCAGGCATCTGTGCAGTGGGAGAGTACGAGGAAAAGAGAGACGGAGGGAGAAAGCAAGCAGGGGACACAGTTAGAAACAGATAAAGAGGACAGAGATAAAGACACAGAGAGGGGAAAGGGAGAGGCAGATATATGTCGAGATAAGTAAGGATGGTGTGGAGCGGGCAGTGGTTGGGGGGCATCTGGGTAAAGGAGAGCCAGACAGACAGAAGGAACGGGGCGGTGGCAGGGTCATCTGGGTGAAAAGGAAGGGGACGAGCCAGACGGAGGGAAATGGGCACTGATGGGAGGGTCTGTCTGGGGATGGAGAGGGAGACAGATTGAAAGAAGATGGGACAGAGTGAGACAGAGAGGAAGGGAGGGAGGGAGGTTGGCAGAAGTGGGCATCTGAACATAAGAGACAAAAACCTGCAAAGAGACAGCGGGGGGAGAGGGAAGGGAAGTCACACACCTGACTTTAGTGCTCGTGTAGAATAAAAAGAAGCGATTCTCTCCAAGGGGTCGCAACCAGGGTCATAGCCAGGAATTAAGAAGAGTCAAGAGTACTGAAGGATTCACCCACCTAAGAAACTTCTGACAAGCCACTAACCAAAATCAATTAAAATTTCTGGGTATTTAAAAAATGTTCACAAAATTATTCGGTTTTATTTTCTATGATTTTTTATGTTGCACTACATATTGGAATAAATAAGTAGATTTTTTTTTTCTCTTTATCTGCTAAATTTCAAGATATTTTGCATGAAAAAAATATCCAATGTGTGTATTACGTATGCAACCACAAAATGTGAACTCCCTCTCCATCTCTTTAAACCCCCCTCAGATTCCCAGAAATACCACCAAGGACATGACTGCGGTGTCCTCTGTTGTAGCTACAGCTCTGGTCACAAGACGATTACAGGGAAGAGAGAAAAAACATCTGTTACACAAAATTTGTTCATTTTTTTTTTCCTGATGTTTCTCAATTGTTTTTTTTTCTTTTTTCTTGAAAAAATACTGAAGCCTGACATCTCATCGGGCTGGTTAAAATTCTTCAAATGAAACAATCTGAGAATTCATCCACGTAATGAAGACGGCAATGAAGAAATTAAGGAAATTCTCAGCCAAAACAACAATTTTTTGGAAAGGCATTGATTCACGTTCATTTTCATCAGGACCTGTAACTTAAAGGGGCACTCCACCAATTTTACACAAGAAGTCATGTTACTCATCCTGTGAAAACAAAGTCTGAAGAAATTACCCCGATGATGTAATTTGAACAGAAAGTCTACATTACAAACCAGAGTTGTGGGGTTTGAAAGAACGAGTATTGAGGCAGTGAGAGTTGAACTAAAGACACTATCCAGTTGCATCATGGGAATTGTAGCATTCAGTGTTTTTCGGAGATCGACACATACAAGGGACTTAAAGCCTGGATAGGTGGGCCTCTGCTGCCTCAATTTCAACCACTATTATTAAACTGGATGAAAGTGTAATTCTAAATCTATTTAAGTTTATTTTACATGGCAACCTTAAAATGTGGATAATCTCAACTCTACAGCCGGATAAAACGGGTTTACCTCCCACCACGATTTCAACAATTGTATCAGGAGCAAAATTGCAAAAATAAAAGAAAGAAATATTGAATAAGTAGAAAACAAAAATTCTGAAAATAACAGTCCCAGTGAAACCTGGCCGACTGCCCCCGGCTTGGTGTATGATGGAGCTGAGACACTGCATGTCCACAGACGGAGGGAATGCTCCTTTGCCAGCCATGCCCAGCCTGTGCCCCCTGTAGCACCCTGTAACCCCTCCACCCCTCCTCCCTGCTCTCCATCTCCTGAATCCCTGCATGGGGCCCCAATGCTGGCTGCCATCCTTCCCTTTCTCCCCCTCTCCCTCCCTCATCTCGCTCTCTCTCTCTCTCTTCCTCCCCCACCCCCACCGCCTCCCCTTCTCATTCCCACCCAGGCAGAGGGTCTAGCTCTGCCCTACATAGCAGTGAGCGCAGCAGGCTGGCGCTGAGAGCAACCCTCGGGTCTACAAACTGTGTCAGGCCTCGAGACACCCCTGTGATCAACACCAACCGCCACATGAGGGGAAATAATAACGCAACTGCTACCAAGAGGTTGGAGTGATTGATGTTGTCAATATGTGAAATCTGGAATAAATCAGCTCTCTGATCTGATCCAAACTGTGGATGTTTGTGTCACAGAAAAGCTGAAGGTCAAGAGCGTAGACTATACAAAGACCACAGTTGCTTTTTACAATTAACACAAGTTGAACTCAGGTGAATTGATTTGCAGTTACACTGTAAATTCAAGTCAAAAAGTCATCGTAATGTATTGCTTCTAAGAGGTCTGAATCTAAAGGCAACAATGCCCGTGCTACAGGTAGGGATTACCGGTAGAAAAACATCAAGTAAGGTTTAAAATAGTGTTGGTCATAAAAAAAAAGTGCCCCAAAAGTGTATCATGGCCTTAATAAAATTCTGAATCATTTCCTCCAGTGGCAAAAATGGGTTTTAATTAAAAACTCCTATCCTTTGGGATAAGCCCTAGATATATTTGATGGAGTCAATCACCCAAATTATCTTGTGATTAGAATTTAAAAAGAAAAACAAAGTGCAATTTTGGGGAAGTATCTTCGTTAGTTTTACAGCTTGAAGAAATCTGTCAAATGTAAATATGCTGTAATATATATCACCATCATCACTTCAGGTTTACACAGATTTAATTTAATTTCAACAAGGAGGCTTCATTTATCTCAACTGCTAAAAGCAGATAACTGACTGACTCTACAGTTGGATTTTCTTTGGCCTTAAGCACCAAACACCTTGTACACACACTTAGCAAGTGACTGAACACAGTCATTTCAGATGCACAGTGTGGAAACATGCAGCGTGCACAACATGTAAACATTATGTCACATTTTGCAGCAGAGGGATATTTCATCCAAAACAAGATGGGTTGCAACTGAGTGCAAAAGAGAGCACAAGAATGTAACAAAAACAGAACAGAGACAGACGGATAGATCGATACAGAATGAGGGAGAGACAGGGAGCATCCATCCTACCATCCACCATGACCTGGCAGAGAAGTCATAACACAGCTGCCACCTGAGCCCGGGGTCACTCTGCCTCTCCCACGCCATTCCACACACTGCCACGCTGCCTCTCCCACGCCAGAAATCCTCTTCCTGGGACTGCTGATAAATATATAAATATATAAAACACAGTCAATGAGGGAAAAAACACGGATGGAGTCACCAATCAGGAGCTATCTGTTACCAGGATGCTGCTGCGGTGTGAGTGATAGAGAGGGTGTGTGTATGTGTGGGTATATACTGTATGTATGCTCTGGTGTGTGTGTGTGTGTGTGTGTGTTTGGAGGGAGAGGGGACACAGACACAGAAATGCCACGGAGCCCTCTCCAAGCAGCTGTGCCTCTCGCTTCGCCAGTCCAACTGCTCCTGCTGCCATGTGCAGAGCTACAGAGCCACCAACTCTGCACCCAGTGCCGAGGTACACGCTCGTATGGGCGTCCGCACACATGAGGTGACTTGCCCGTGTGTGGTACGGCCATATGTTCGCAGTATGTATATGCCTAACAATTTAATGAGTCACACTCGTCGGTCAAAAACAATCATTTCCATGGGCTGTGCTCTGTGCTGATATACATTTTCCAGGAGGCCGCTGGCCAAGCTCAGATCTCTGAGCCAGGTTACTCAAGGGCTTCCATTGGACACTCAACATGGCAAACTGAAAACAAAGCTTGTTATGTGCACCCTTTTATCAACTTCTTATTTTTCTCACTGATAGTGCTCAGTTACATCGTTTCATTTCAATAACCCTTAGATGCATAGGTCATTGGAAGCCTCACTCTTCCATAAGTGGGTCAAAATGACCATATTGGAATTATAGTTTCTGGTAATAATACAAACTTTTGCACAAAATGGTTAGTTGAATTACAGCAGATTTGTAATGTTTATTTGTCATTTTTAACACATTTTTTAAAGAAAAAAGTAAAAAACATTTGCATTTCATACAAACTACCTGTTATCATATTACAATTGTATCTATCTTTATACACAGACAGACAGACAGACAGATAGACAGATAGACAGATAAATATGACATATATGTTGTCATATTCTAAGTCTAAATCACCTACTCCTCATCCAGCATCTATAAGACCACTTCAACTGTGTATCTAGCAGCCATGTCAACACTACATATACATAAATATAAAATATTAATAAAAAACGTTTTAAATGGCTCATCAATATATAAATATACAGAATTATAAAAGTACGACATACTATCACCTAGATACACCAAAGAAGTGGATACCATCACTCCAGTTCTCAGATGTTTGCACTGGCTTCCTGTGTGTTTTACAATACCGCTGTTGATTTATAAAGCACTGAATGGTTTCGATATATTTCTGATCAGCTGCTGCGTGATGAAGCGTCCAGACTTCTCAGCTGGTCTGGGACAAGTCTGCTTTCTGTCTTTTGGGTCAAAACTAAACATGAAAAAGCAGCTCCATGTTTTTATACAACACATAACTGGAACAAACTCCCGATAAACTTCAGGTCTGTGTTCATTTAAATCAAGGCTTAAGACTTTTCTGTTTGACACTGCCTTTTATTAAACTCATTTTTTATTTGGTTTATGTCATTTTACTTTATTTGTATCTGCTTTTTCATTTGGCTCTTTTTAAATCCTATTCATCTGTCTTTTTATATCATCTCTTTTATATCTTGTCTTAATGGTTTTTATGCTTTATGTAAAGCACATTGAATGGCCTTGTTGCTGAAAGGTGCTATACAAAGAACAATGCCTCACCATCAAATCTTAAAATCAAGAGTCTATCTTTCTACAATATGACTGGAGTGATGTAAGTCAGCTGTAAAGGCTAATATTACTGTTATGGCAAATTAGACAACTGTAATCAATGTGTGAACAGTATGTAAAACAGATATCAGCTAGTGATGGCATTCTTTCTGAAATAATAATATTCTGTAGATAACTGATAAGGATGAAAGCTTCTTATGGTTTTCAATAGAAAATGCATTAAGCTCATTTTTGACCCACTGGAGGGAAAGTTGAGGTAAAGATGCCAAAACTTCTAAAAGAGGTAAATAAGAAACTTAAAAGGGGATATCAAAAACAACATTTTTGAGAAATATGTGGAATGTTTTTGTCACAAAATTATCTGAAAAACAAACAAACAGACTAGCCAGTTCATTTTTGACCCACTTATGCATCTAAGGGTTAAACACTTTTGTCTTTGGCTGCCATGCTGTTCTGCTCCAGTATGTATTGAATGTGTGTTGCACCAATTTTATGGTTTGTAGATCAACAGCAAGACTACAAGTCATATTTTACTATGGCCACCTGTGCTAAAAATGGACTGTTTACACTCAGTTTGATAGAAAAAAAAGAAAAGAAAGAAAGAAAAGAAAAACCATCCACCAAATAGTTTTCAGTACCGTTCACATCACCAAGCACGAGGCTCTCCTCTCCTCCTTGTGTGCATGCAAACCAGAGGGAAGTCTGTTGCTGATGAACATAATAAAAACAAACGAAAGTCTTTTCTTCTGTGGTATAAACAGTTAGTCATTTCACATGAGGACAGCATTATTGTGGATTTTATTTAGTCATGCTTATTATAGAAAATAAAAAGAAACGTCTGAGAGTAAAATTGGGTTTGCCCTTTTGTTTGAGTTCTGTGCTCAATCCAATGGAACGGCAGATTTTATCTGATGCATTGTATCTATTTGATCAGTCCGCCTGTCTTTGCCTGTCCGCTCGCCAACGTGTGATGCCGTCTTTATTTATCCGTCTCTCGGCTTTTATTTCTGTCTCCGTGTCCACTTTTGTCTCTCGGCGCTGTCTGTCTGCCCGCTGAGCTGTCCTCGCCGTCCCTCTACCTGCCAGACTGCAGACAGACAACACAGACCTGTATGTTTATGTATGGGTTCATTAACAGGCATTGACAGCTTGTGAAGGAGAGCGCCATTAACGTTGCATGTATTCCCGAGTGGTGATCCTGCCGTGAGTGTTGGGCTCCGTCTCTGTGTTTTACATGCGTAGTGGGTGACCGTGGTGAAGGAGAGGGGGAGGAGGTGCGGGACGAGTGGTAATTACAGGGCCGGTTATAGTGCGATAGCCTGCTCGACGGGCCACACTTGGCATGGATCCCTATTTTAAGGGAATTTAAAAGCACTAGACGGGGCTCTGTTGTGACCCCGTCTCTCTGCCTCCCCCTCACCCCCCTCTCCTCCATCCATCGCTACCTTCCAGTCACGATTCAATCGTGTTTTTAATCTCGCCAGGCCTCAGCGGGGCCTGAAAGCACAGGGACTGGGCGCAATGCCTAGATGACCCCCGGTAATATGGAAATGGGTACAGCAACCCCACTCACAGTCCCTCACGGACCCACTCACACACACTGAGGTGCTCACTTTAGCAAACATATACAGCCTGTCGACTCTTAACTTTCCATCAGAGCCGTTTCACCTGAAACGTTTCTGCCAGCAGAGCAACATTCCCCCCCACCCTGCTCTTTGGAGCTCTTTTGTCCCGTGCTCCCGCTACCTCTGCAGAAAGGCCGGTGTTATATAACTGCACCAGATTCCCTCCTGCATGCTCACAACTCACAGGTCAAGAGCTCACAACTGAATAGCCACTGATCATTTTCTGGTGAAGTGCACCACTCTGAAAAAGTTTCTGATAGGAGAGTCTGGCCAAACATGCACCACACTTATCTGTGTGCACTCCAGCTCAACAGATCTGCTGCGTGTTGTTAAATATGTGCAAAGTTTTGTTCTAATGAAGTTGTACAGCCTTCTAGAGTCGGAGCCCACTGTGTATTTCTGATCATCCAGCATCGTTTTTCCACTCAAAGTAAAATTTATGCTTGAGAGACAGGATACACTAAAACTCCAAAGTTGACCCTCTCCCCCGCCCTCCCTCACACACTCCCGTCGTAATTTGTCTGCCCACTGGTTTCACTTATTAAGTTTCAAAAGGTTTCTGGGCAACGTGGTTTGAGAAAGGGAAAAAAAAAGGAACCATGGCATTTTTTTGGCACACTGCTCTGCCCGTCTTGCCCAGAACGAGGAGGTTACCATGGCATCAGTGGGCACCTCATAAAGCAGACCATTGTTGGTGCTTGTGTGTATGTGTGTGTGTGTCTGTGTGTGTGTGTGTGTGTGTGTGTGTGTGTGTGTGTGTGTGTGCCACATTGAGTTGCATGGCAACAACCTCTGGGCACCACCAGCACAAGCAAGAAGCTCAAATCTTGCACGGGGCGGTGCCAGCCTGCAATACAACATAAACATGAACTTTTCTCTGTCTTTTCAATCTGTTTCATTATGATTTCTTCATCTGTCTCACGTCTCCTCACACACACACAAACACGCAAATCATTTTCCACCAAACCTGTAATCTGTCAGCACTTTGCAAAGAGAGTGAAAGATCTCATGATGGTTACTCGGGTCATGATTTATCATCCCCAAACACAAAAGCAGCGTGTTAAAGGTTAGCAAATCAGGAATGATCTGGAGCGGATTTTTTCGTGCAGTGGTGTGTGCAGAGTTTCATTAAAGCGAGAAAATAACTGAGAAACATCCACTGCATGCTTAAAGAATGGCCACCATAATTAGAAAATGAGCCCGCAATCTAAAATAACCTGAGGGGGAAAACAGAAACGCTTTATTTTCTTGTCTTCTCCACTCAGATCCATTAGCGGAGGAAGGGTATAATACAGGTTTGTTTGTAATTGTTTCGGTTCCAAATAGCCCAAAACACTAAGTTACTATGTGTGAAAATCTGGACACAATTTGTGGTTCCCTTGGAAAAAAAACAAAAAAGCAGTGAGAGGAGGGAAGGAAAGCAGCTATTTTCAGTTTATAAAAGTTTTGGTGGGAGTTGAAAGGCATGGGTGACAACAACCTTTGACAGGTGTGTGCTCTCTGGCTCACTGCAACCTTTGTGTTGGAGTGAAGGCCTGTGTGTGTGTAGAGTTGTGAGCTGCAGATTAAGTATGGAATAAAAGACAGACAGCCGAAAGTGAGATGTGGGTCCTCTGGCACACTCTGCTGGTGTGTTCAGAGACCTGCAAACAGCTCTCAGTGGTTATGGAGGAAAGGTCTCAAGCATCTGTGGTAACACTTTAAAACACATGCTTAACTAATGTATAGTTAATGCATGAGTCAGTGAGTCACTGCAGGATGTATCCTCAGTTCCTGTTGCTCCCCATTACGAAATGATCACGTCAATATGAATTTATGTGATTAGTTAACGTTTAATGGATGTTGATTCACAGTTACACACACACTCCCAGTCTTGGACAAACCATTAACCCATAGTTCCCACCAACTCTAACATTACACCATCGTACCAACACGTACACCACTGTGTCCTCCTGACTCACCCAAAGCCCTACTGTTGCCGTTAAGCCTTAGCAACGTCCATATGTGTTAACTGTTACAGCGATTGGATGTTCTGTTGTATATGCTACTGTTTACCCATCTGTTGTGTCATATTATGTTGGGTTTCATCAACTGTAATTGTAATTGCTTGTAAAAAAACGGTTGGGTCATTCATGCAGCAACATCTAGATATTTGCATCTGAAGACCTGTTTAATCATTTAAAAAATATATTTATATATATATATTTCTAAGAGAACAGGTACTGCTCTGCTTTCAGAGAGGCTGATCACATACATGGCTCTGAAATAATCTTCTTTGTTACTGGATTCCAGCTAATTTTGTGGCATATAATGTAATGTATGAAATTGAAAATGAAACTCTGAATTAACATTAGTTAATTGGTGTTAACTAATCCCGTAATCCCATAGTGACCCGGTCATTTCTTAATGGTGAGCAACAGGAGTTCCTGACACATCCTGTGTTAAGTAGTGTTAAAGTGAATTAATTAAATACATAAATACAAAAAGCACCTCATTTGGTTTTACCTGTTCTAGCTTCATACACTACAAAACATATATACTGGAGTTTTATTTTTATTTCTTTAAAAAAAAAAAGTTTTTATTCTGTATCGCAGGCCACCACTGGTTTTTCATTCATTCATTCATATGGTTTAAAAATCATTAACTTGCAGACTTTGTAATTGCTTGAGATAGCTGAAGCAACCGTGGATAACTTAAGTCTAAGTTAATTTATCATCACATAATCCAGTGGCAGACTTCTCAAAACAGACTGCATTCTAGCAGCATTACAATAACATAATTTTGACAGAAACAAAATGACACAAAAGATGCAAATTTGAAGCAATTTCAAGTAGATTTTCTGTCTGGAAGGAAAGAAAAACACACAAAAAAATCTACAAAACTATTGTATGTTTTGCAAAAGTATCTTGGCACTAATGTAAAGCACTTGTGATTAGCAGTAAATGGGCTCAAACATGTAAAAGAAAAAAAAAACGGTTGTGTGAAGGAAAGCGACCTAAGAGGGTTCAAACTGATCGCAACTTATATATGCAGCCACCTGGAACAGACTTCCTCACTTGCCAAATACATGCCATGTTTAGCCTGGGCAAGCCTGGCTGCTCTGAGTGTGTGTGTGTGTGTGTGTGTGTGTGTGTGTGTGTGTGTGTGTGTGTGTGTGTGTGTGTGTGTGTGTTGTCAGGTCTGTTACTGTGGTGCTCGTTTGGTTCTCTGCTGTTGTGCAGCATGTGGCCCACAGATTAACGCTTTAAATGAGACTCTCTCCTGTTCTGAATGCCCCCTCTGTTTGCTTACAAGGCCCGGGTGAGACAGAGTGGAAGGATTTGAGAGGGTTTTTGTATCTCCTGTTCAGAGGGGGGCATCCTATTATGAGTGAAAAGCTAAGGGAGGGCATGGTGACAAAGGGTTAAAACCTGAGAGTGTCTTTTTTTGGCATAATATGCAGAATTGGCTTTTTTTTTTTTTAAGACATGTGGAAAACGGCTCCAAACAGATTTTAGTGTAAGACAGGTGCCAGCTCTGCCATCTGCTTTCAGTTTTACCTCCCTCCCTGTCTGCTCTCAGCCGATCCCGTCCTCTCTCTACAATCCCGATTCATCCATCTCTCTCGCTCGCTCTCCTTTTCCCGCTTCTACCAATCAGATCAGTTTGACGCCCTCCCCATCAAGCGCTGGCACCTTTTATGTACCTGGAAGACATTAAAAGTGGAGGGAAATCAAATCAAATGGGAAATTCATTAACTTCAGGAATGACATTTTTGGAAAATATTGGGTATTAAATGTGCAAGTATATGCGGATACACACACGTGAATTGATTAGGGACTGTGTTAAAATTATTAGGGAGGGAAGAGGGGTTGGAAAAGATGGGAGGGCCATCTTTTTTTCTTTTGGTTGAAGGCAGAGTAGTCAAACATTTTTAGGAGAACTTTTTCTCATCCCATGATTTATTTTGTACTTCATACTTCCCTTCTGAGATTTATTGGAAAAATAAAAAAATAAAAAACCACATAATAATTTAATCATAACATAATTTTTCCCCTCATCTGGTGACTGTAGTTACAGTTTTTCTGATGTTTGCCATAAATATATTGTCTTGAGATATTATGGGAATTATTAGATTTTGTCCAAGTCAAGGGGTGGATCTAAAGAAAAAATAAATAAGGCAATGGAGTGCTTTGTTTTTTAATACAATTAATAAATGAATAGAAATACAAAATTCAGCCTCTCTGCTCACTCCAATAATTTTTGTACAGTCCTTTATTTTTATTAGATTTTCCTTTATTTTTTCAAATGTAATGCAGTTGAACAGAGCATGCTCGGACTATTAAGCCTACAGTTAAATTGCAAATCAAATTCAACGTTTGACAACAGAAATATTCAATATTCAGATTGTGTCCTTTAGGATTTTATGTGCTCAGTTTTTGAAGCTCTGGAAAGGAGTTAGACCGACTCTCTCCAACATAAACGTGTTCTGGTCAACCAGCAGAGTTACAGTTCACCTGCAAAACACTAACAAAAGTTATTCACAGGCTGCACTATTCCAAACTAAACTGAGTCAAATCTATCCATCAGTATCACCACAATGCAACGTATTGCTTCAGGTGCAAACTGGCTCAGGGGTCAATTGCACATTTATTTTTTTTTTGTCTTGATTATTGGCTTAAAGTATTTAGATGTTTTTCTATGTTCAAAAAATAAAATAAAAAAAGATCCAACTACATTTGTTCTCGGGAATCTTGGTTATTCTGAATAGTTTTTCTCATAGCAATCAACAAGCATTACGTAGCATGGTCATAGACAAAACAATATATACACTTATTTTCTTTAATAGGTACAACTCCCATCCTGGTGTGTGCAGGGGCCAACCGTCCCGTAGCCCATCCATGCACACACTTTAGCACCATCTGTGCACTACATGAAGCTACTGTCTCCCTTCACTGTAGAAGTAGGTCTATTTTAGGTCTGTCTATTCGGAAACTAAGACCAAGGAGAGAGAGCAGTTGCCAGCTGTGGAAACCTCTGGGACTTTAAAGTTATGTTCCACGGTACAAACCTGCTCCTGCATGATGTGTGCTGTAGGCATGTTGCTTAAACTCTTGTGTGCAACAGTCTATTTCCAAAGAAAGGGGAATTTAATTTTAGCGCAAGCATGTTTCTTTTTGGAAAAGATGCAACTTCTTGTGAAAAATATCAACTTTAATGGCCAACTAGATGACTTATGAAAATACGTAGAAGTGAAAACACATTGTTGGCTCCTCTCGCTGCAGCTTCCCCACGAGAAAAGCGGCCAAGCCTCATTTAAAGTGCGGCGCCTGAGCCGTGTCGCTCGGTTCAGAAATGCGGGGCTTTAACCTGGTGGTTTCTTCCTGGAATGAGGCCGCCGCTAATGAGCCCGTTAGGACAAAGGTGAGTTCTAAATGAACGGAAAGAAAAGTAAACAAGCCAGGTGACAAATTGCAAATAAGCGAACATCAAGTAGCCTAGATGGAGATTCTGTCTGCGAATACAACTTGCTCACAAGAAAACCAGTGGCTGTCAGTGTTGTAAAGAGCTGTTGAGGCTAGACTTTTTGTTTTTGAGACTCTTATAGCATGCAGGTGCTCCTTTCAAAGGGAGCCCTCTCTGCTGGGCACTTCTTGGCCGGTGTTGAATGTTGGGCTCCCAAGGTGTTTGTTTGGGTTCTGTTTTGTATGCTTAGTGTCTATGCCTGCTTGATACCTATTCCTCTTTTCTTCTGTTATTTAAGTGCACATTTTCTCAAAGAACGTTTGTAAGGCTTTCCAAAACATATAACCTGCTCACAAAGAGAGGAGGTCAGTTTTTCCATTCACGAAAAGAAAAAGAAAAAGAAGCAACGGGAGCCTTGGTAACAAGTTCACAAGCCTTATATAGTCATGGAGCGGTCCAGAAAAAATCTACACTGCAAACAGTTCATTACTATAAATCTATATGTTACTGATTTCTTAGCTCATTCTCTGGGCAATTCACATATTTTCCTCCACAGACCGGTGAGTTAAGATCTCAATTAAAAATAGGTTTTGAGTTTCACACAACATTTAAACCCTGATTTTGGCCCACAATCTCTCATCGTGTGCGTGTGTGTGTGTGTGTGTGTCAGATGGAGCCTGTTGTGCCAGGCAGCCGGGCAGCGGCGGTGCCACTCTGTGTGGTCAGGGCACAGTGTGTCCTCTCAGCTGCTGTTTCGAATTCACAACTAACTCGACAGCAGCATCCCCGCTCATTTCACCGCGGCAGATGGTGGCGAGCTTGCGGCTCGCGTGTGCGTGTGTTTGCCCATTCCTTTTGGAGAGGCAGCTGTGGGAGGCGAAGCTTTGCCCACTGCTGCGTCCGGCTTCATGCGCAGGCAACAAAGAGGGGGACAGTTGAAATCAAACTCTGGAGCCTGAAAGATCAGAGAAGATGCTCGCAGACAAGGCTTTGCGGCAAAATCTCCCATATCGCTCTGTGTCATCCAGAGAGGCTGCGGCCACTTTCATCAGAAAGTAATCCTTGAGATTATATCCCTGCATGGTGGACAATGAGCATATTGTTGTGATCTTGTTGCCGTAATCCAGCTCAGCACCATATGCAATAGACAGCAACGCTCTCTAGAGAGCTGCGGTGGTGAATAATACGCTGTCCAGTCTTAGCACAGCAATCCATCTGCCACAGACTCTCTGTGTCTGAAAATATCTTCACCAGAATCAACTCCGAGGCAGCATATTAGAGTATATTCTCAATCTGTTTTTGTTCATTTTTATTCAGAGTGATGCCAAAATACAGCTACAAATTTCACTCAAAAAAAAAAAGGACCACAACATGTTACAGCCATTTAAGTCTCCTGGAGTCTAATATGAGTATAATCTCAATTTTGGTCATAACCTCGAGTGCACAGAGAGGAGATAGATTAAAAATGAGGACGGGGTGAAGCCATCTGTTTTGCGGTAGAATCAGAGAGACAGAGGAAGGAATCTGGAGGAGCCGAGCGGGGGGGACGCTGGAAGTCAGTCAAAGTTGGGGGGCGCTGAGAGAAAGTCAGTCTGAATAATGACGTCATTCTAAATGCTGCAGGGCATTCATGGGGTTTGCATTAATTTGAATGGCCCATGTCATTTATATCTAACATTATTAACAACATTTTACACCAATTTTAGAACAAGAAACTGGAATGCCAACATGCTCTGTGGCAAAGCAGCCACATCAACCACACAGTTTTTATTAAGCTTGATTTTAGGGGGTGCCGCAGCCTCCTCAGCACCCCCGACTTCCCGCGTCCATGGAGCCGAGGCTCATAAAGAAAAGGCAGACTCAGGCCAAATTGTCAGTCAGCTGGTGGATGAGATGTCATGCTAGCCAGACATGGTAGACAGCCGGGCGGCGTTGCCTGAGGAGGAATCCGACTATTTAATGTGCTTCTGCAACCCAGCTGATTCACCACTACACCATCCAGTCTAATAGGTTTTGTTCTGGTGAATCACTCCAGGTTTCCTTAATGGAAAAGCCAAACATACTGCTCTAACATTGGGTGACAAGGGCACCTTGGGTTTGCAGATGTTCACGCAGATGACAGATGGCGCCGGCGCCGGCGTAGCTAAGGGAGCAACGGGAACGATGTCTGCGCCAGGCTGGTGCCACATGCAACCCCACCCCCCACCCCCCCACTCCCCCTCTGTACTGCATGCAGAGTGCCCCATCCCAAAATCTCCAAAATGAGGGGCGTATAGCTGTGTGTCTACGAGTCTGTACATGTGTGTGAATATCCATCTGAATGTGAACATGCAGTGACTCTGCTGTCGACGTCCCATGTGTCTGGATCATGGTGTCCCAGGTTAAATCAGGTGGCAGCCTGGACAGCAACTCAACTTTCTCACAGGAGGAGGTCACAGGGAGCTCCTGAGGTCCAACTGATTTCAGACAGTCAGTATAATCAGCTAAAATGAATTAAATCGTTTTATAACAAGAACCATATAAAATGGTCTCATTTGTGCACCCGATGGCTTGTACTGCAGTGAAGAGCTCAGTCCTCCGATCATAAATGTGAGGAACGGTAAGATCCGACTTTTTCTAACATAACCCAGTTTGGCTGCTTAGCTTACACACTTGTTTTTGTTTTGCATGACTTTATGTCTCACTTTTAATGTTACAGGAGAAAAGGTTTTTAGAAGGAGGATTTAAAAGTAACTCGGGTAATGTAAACACCTCCAAATCCAATGAAGAGCAGGACAGAGCAGAATCGTACAGCATCCAGGAGCGGCCTGCACACAGTGGGTAACTGAAACACAGTGGATGTTGAATGAGGCTTCTTTTAAATGTATTCGTTAACATCACAAAAAAATGTAGTTAATGAAATGCACCTTGGCCTTGGAAGTGATGCTGGGTGTTTAATCCAATCCTTACACTTTTGCTCATGTTTTTGATTTTGGAAAGGCTAAAAAACAATACATTACCCAATAAAAAAAAACTCCTTAAATAAAGAGAATTGCTCTCACAACAGCCCCAATGCAAAATCCAAAGCTGGACAGGTCTGCCCCTGCGTGCCTAGTTACAGTTACTAAGCTCTGATTGTTCAGGAGAGGGTCAGTTTTGTCCTCAGACCTTCCGTCTTTTGGTGAACCTGGAGGAGCTTCTTTGCGCCAGAAGCGTCTCTCTTTCGCTCGCTGAGGCGGAAATCTCTAAAGGTGGCTGTGTTTGTGCCAACAAGGAAATTAAACTCGAGCACTGTAAAAGTTTCTGTCACATTATCCCCAACTGCTCCATCAGTGGTCACTACTCTGGTAATTTGGCAGCAAGAGAGCATATTCAGTGTTTCTGGCAGGGGATTTCATAGAAACCAATGACATTTTACAACAATGCCAACTGGAATGGCAAACAGTAATAGCTCTGTTGACCAAGTGATAGCAGTAGCACTTAGAGTCCGACATTATCAGTGGAGAAAGCCTTGTGATTAGATCATTTGGTGCCAATGTGCAGAACGAGACATTCAGTGTGGCACTCAGGCATTTTGTGTCAGAGGAGAGCGACAATACTGGTGCATTAGTATAATGCAGGATAAGCTCTCACTTCAGACTCAATTGAGATCTGTCAGTAAAAAGAGGAATTTGATTTAAGCATCAGCTCTTCATGCAGACAGATTACGAGCCCCGGAGCCCCAGGAAGCCGCAGAGAAGGGGGAGGACGGCTGTGAACAGGTAGAGCTGATAATTACCTCCATTCATCTTCACTGGACCCCGGCACTGTTTTATGAAGGTGCATCTGAGTGCAGGCCCGCATTTGATGAATCTCCCCTTAAATTAGCAGTCGCTGGTGGATCGAGAGCCTCCATCACTCCGTATGCTCCCATTCATCATCTCATTAGGACCCCGAGCCGGGCGGCGCAGGCCTGAGGACGCCCAAAGAGAAAGGAGAAACTACGAGCTCCATCATAACCAAACATTTTGTTGTCGTTTACAAATCTGTCAAATCGCACACAGACGCATTTTTTTATAAACCACAATCTGTTCAATTCCCAAGGCCATTTGATCATTTGTAGGGGAAAAAAATCTTAATGTACCAGCGGCAGAGAGTGGCACAGTTGTTTACTACCGCGGGAATCCAGAGCCATTACAGACCGAAACAAATGCCAAATCCTTATGTAAACCCAGTGTGTGTGTGTATGTTTATAGGAATGTGTTTCTCTTCAGGTGTTTACATGAACGTGAGATATAAAGATTTGTGATGCAAGATAATTTCGGTTAAAACGTTACAGCAATTATGTGGCAGGAAATGCAGTGGGAGTCCAGGGAGTCCCAGCTTGCCATTTTTACTGCACTCTTTGCTGCAAAGTGAGCAGAAATAAAAGCTCTCTGGTGGTTACACTGCTCCCCTCGTCTCTCCGTCACCCCTCTGCCCAGGTGGATGAATCTTTCAGAAAGCTCGCTACCCTTGTTTTTCCACAAACTCAGTGGAGATTGCAGCAGGGCACTGAGACCCCCCCGCCCCCCATTCAAAACCCCCGTCGCGCTCCAAACGCATCCCTAACTCGATCTCCATGTGGTACATCCATTACAGTAAAATACTCTGCTGCTCCCCACTGAAAGCTCACCCTCCTCCTCCTCCTCCTCCTCCTCCTCCTCCGCTTTCCCTCGCACAAACATCAGCCCCTCCATCCCACCACCACCACCACCACCCAACCTCCACGGCCCCGGCCCCCCTTCATAAGACCGTTTACGCTGGCAGTTCTGAATTGAATTGGGTTAAATCCAAGTTTAACATTAGTGTGTGTGTGTGTGTGTGTGTGTGTGTGGGGGGGGGGGGGTTACGCTACAGTAAAATAAAAAAATCAGCACATGACTACACTACATGTTGCTTTGTAGTGAGCATGATGTCCTTCTTGTAACCACAAATTGAGAAATCAGTGATGGCATTCAAATGTGCAGAGTTTACATGTTCGAGCAGGAAGCTTCAGTTATCTGTGGGAAACATTAACATTAGTTACCTTTGGATTATTCATCTCTGTGTGATGTTGCTGCAAAGAGCTGTAATTTATCACCAGCGCTGCAGGGACTCATCTTAGCAAGGGGGCTTTTTTTTGGGTCCTTTTTCTCTTACTTTGTGCAGTATAGCCACAGTCTGATGTCATTACCAGGAAATGGAGATATTTTGGGGCTCAGCTCTCTTTTATTTGGATTTTGTCCTCATCCCTTGTTCTGGGGAAATGCTGACAAATCGAATTCTCGGTGCCAAAATTCTGAGTAAAACCCTGTCATTGTTTAAGGCCAACAAAAGAGTGGTTCATTTAGACTCAATTTATTATGATTTCGTCTTTGTGTCAACAAATAGTAACGCTGGCTTGGCAAATCGCTTCACATGAAAGACAACACCAAACCTTGGCTCTCTCTATGTGTGTGTGTGTGTGTGTGTGTGTGTATTTAGAGAAAAATCTATCATGTATAATGATAACCCTTCTTGATGGTTATTGGTTAAGTAACATATGAGAAATAGGGATTTATCATATAAAAGTTTATCAAAAACATACCCAAGACTTTTTGGTGCAACTCATAACCAAGTTCCCAGACGCTAAAACTACGATTTCTGCACGGCATCCTACTTAAGTATCTAAAGCACAGCTGCACGGGGGCACCGCGTGTAAAATCATGAACTGAAATAACAGGATTAAATGGGTGCAGTGAGGCAAAGGTCACTGACATGAGACTGGAGTTCCTGTCATTTAGGCATTAATTTTGCATGTGTTTAAAAGAATGCGAGAGAACGTTAAAATTTAATTAGATGCCCCACATTGGTGGCCACTGATGGTGCTTCTATTTAAAGGTGTCTTTAGTTTATTTTATATGAAGAGATGGAGTGCATTGAAGCGCACACAACTACAAAAAAGTCGAGGACGACACTGGGACTGTGACTAACCATTATTTTCATTATCCATCCATCATTCCCTCAATCAATGGATTATTCAATCAGTCGATAAAATGTCAGAAAACAGTGAAAAAAAACTTTTACAAGTTCACAGAGTCCACGGTGATTTTTAAATGTCTTGTTTTGTTTTGTCTGACTAAAAGTCTGAAATTCAAAGATATTTTCAATTACAATCATATAAAACATAGAAAGCAGTTTTTAAAAAGCTTGAACAAGCACATTTTAGCATTTTTGCTTAATACAGAATTGAAATGATTAAATTGATTATCAAAATTGTTTAGATTCAT
Source organism: Lateolabrax maculatus (assembly GCA_031216445.1). Taxonomy (NCBI): domain Eukaryota; kingdom Metazoa; phylum Chordata; class Actinopteri; order Acropomatiformes; family Lateolabracidae; genus Lateolabrax; species Lateolabrax maculatus. The sequence goes on along the minus strand of CM062216.1, from coordinate 22,394,974 downwards.
TTTCTGTTAAACAACTAATTGCTGTGTCTAGATGACACAAAAAACTCTTAGACACATTTTCAAAGATGCAGGAGTCCAGGTGACTGTAGGTGACATACTACTACCAACAAACGATAAATACTCATCCTGTTGGTTTGATGGTGAAATAAAATAAAATCACTCAAAGTCAAACAGCCAAAAAACGGATTACACACAAATCTAACTGGAATAACAAGCTCAAACTGTTATGGTTACTTATTATTTGAATGTTCAAAGGTAATTTATTCCAATTCCTGGCACCACCGACCCTAAAGGAGCAGGTGCAAATGTTGCTATTAAACCTCAGCAGCAGCTCTAGTCTGGTGTGCATGAGTTTCCCGACCCTACGGGGGAGGTCTGTGAGACACTTATTATAAAAACCATCACAGAGTTATACTCGCAAGACTCCTTCAAGGGTCAGCACCTGAACCGTTTGCGTGCATGTGCTACAGGCCTCTTTAAGCCCAACACAACCCTGACTAACGTCCTCTGAGAGATCTGTCTTTAAGTGACCAGATGCAGTCCTGCACATCTGACCAACAATGGCGCCCAAAGTGTTTGTTCCACTTAGAGAACACCAAAGCCCCTCAGCAGAAACTGTGCACCACTGCAACTAGTCATTACATTCAGTACAGACGCACTGCTCTGTGAGTTAAACACATCTGCAATATACAGACAAGAAAAAAAAGAGTCATAATTCAGGTGAGTATGTTCTATATAACTTCCCTAAACATGTATAAATACACCTCCCATCCCTCCTACTCACATACTCACTCAGAAATAGACCTGTCATCTTGCCACCATCCCCTTATCGTCTAACTGCTAACAAGCCTATTTGCCTGTGACTGACGTTGATGTGATCCCCAAAGCCCCGGGCTTGGCACCAGATCGCTCCTAAGCCAAATTAAGCCTCTGTCATGCCCACCCCCACCTCCAGCCCAGTGCTACCCCTGCCATGGGAACCCTAAATCTTTAATGACGATGGAGAGCTGCGCGCGCTCCCACGACACAAAAGCGATGACATCTGTGTCTGTAAGTGCTGCACTCCAGAGCAGCTCCATTTGTTCTATCGCCGCTTCTTGAAAAGAAATCCAATATAAAAGTTGAGGGAGGCTGGAGGCTGCTAAAAGAGGAAGGAGGAGGTGGAGCTAAGGAGGTTAAAACAAAGATCCTCTCTTTTAAAGAAGGTTTATTCCCCTGCCCAGTGGTCATTAAACGTTTAAAGAAGGTGTTAAAAGACTCTTAGCTCCCCCTCTTGCTCTGGTGCTCTGGCTACGGCCCACCTGCTCACAACTACTTCCAAGTCAACAGGGATGTTTAGTGAAAAACATGCCCCCCCCCCCCCTCCAACCATGAACTGAACCACTGAAAGTGCCTCTGACAAATCATTAATTTACCAGCTATGGACCTTTTCACATTTGGCAATCACAATTCCCCAGTACTGAACCCAGGAAAGGTGATTTCTTATGAAATGCTTTAGCAACATTGCGATGTGGCAAACCACAAAGAGAAAGAGCATCTGACTGGCTGTGCTGCATCAAAGACATGAAACAAACCTACAGAAGATACGGTGGAAACATTTGTCCCACGTTTGACCACCTTAAAAGCTTAAAACCTTAAGGTGAAACCAACAATATTTTTTATTATCGATTATTCTGACAGTTGTCTTTAGGATCAGTCGTTAGTCTATAAAACCCAGTAAACAGTGAAAATAGTCCATCAAAAAAAAAACCTTCATTCAAGTTGCAGTGATACATTTGATAAGTTGGAAATAGAGAGTGATTTGCACTTTTGCTTAAAAAATGACATTTTTTGACAAATAACATTTTTGTCAGATCACTTTTTGTGGATTAATAGGTAAATTATTTCTGCACTACCTTTTGATGTGTTTGTTTTATGTCATGTTGATTTCCTCCTGTAATATCTTCTATGCCTTATTTAAACCACAATAAACTGATGTTTTGTACGGTAATGTGCTATATAAATAAATTGCTTTGCGTGTCCCTGTAACACATTATCCAGTCAACAACACGGTCTTACTGTAAATAACTTTTCCAAACTTTACAGCCATACCAGAGCACGTGGAGGACCGGTCTGTCCGTGGCGGGGAACAGGCACCGCGGCGGCCACCTCTGCCTGCACCCGGGGTCCTTCGAGTGGACGAGGAAAGATGGCGGCGTCCGTGCTGTGCAGGAGAACGGCGGTGTTATGCAGGACTTTAAAGGGGATTTCATCCTCAAAAACGGTGCTTTCAGCGGGTTCTCAGGGCGGGTTCCTGCTGCAGACCGCGTCCTACAACCCCAAACCTCTTAAGGTGAACCTCCGCGAGCCGTATCTCCCGGACAAGGACAGCGAGAAGACGCCGGAGTGGCAGAAGACGGCCCGCTACGACCGGAAGCTGTTCGGTCGGTACGGCTCGGCGTCGGGCATCGACCCCGCGGCGCTGTGGCCCAGCCCCGAGCAGCTGGAGAAGATCGTCGCGGAGGAACGCGAGTGGCACCCTCCGTTGTCGGTGATGCTGAGGAACATCGAGGCCAAAGAGAGGCAGGAAACGGAAAAGCGGTTGGCCAAGTAAGTCGTGCTAACGTGGCTAACGTCGGTGCGTCCATTATCGGACACGCCGGTCTGTTTATTCTCGTGCTGCATTCAGTGTTTTATTAAAGCAAAAGTTCAAAAGTGTTGGTATCAAAATGTTCTTAAAGTACCAAAAGTAAATTAAAAAAAAAATCATGCAGAAAAATATGTATTATATTGTAATTACATTACATTTATTATTATTGGTAATTATATTAATTCATTATTATTAATGTGTTCATCACTTTAATGTTGTAGTCAGTTAAACTGGAGGTAATTTCAACTACTTTTTATACTTTACCTGCTAGCTAGTTTGTTAATTTGCCCTCGGGGATCAATACAATGTTATCCTAATCTATAATAATACATCACAATGTATTTGCCGATTTTTTGTATAATCAATTGGAATATGTAAAGTAACTAGTTACTAAAATTATCACAGAAAAGTAGAAACTGCAAGTTTTGCCTCTGACGTGTAGTTAAGTATATAAATACTGATTCCTACATTTCCCACAATGCAGCTATCTTTAGTTGTATTACCAATTAGGTTGGCTGTTAACATATTTTGTATTATTATCAGTGTGGGTGCATTAGTATAGGTACATATGTATTTGCTTAGGGCTGCATCTGTTACTTTTGTTATCAATCAATAGGCTGATCTTTTTCGATTTAGTTTATAAAACCAGGAAATGGTGAAAAATGTCCCTCGCAGTATCCCATAGTCCAATGTGGCCTTTTCACATGTCTTGTTTGTTTTGACCAACAGTCCCAAGGCCCAAAGATATTCAGTTTGTGTTCACATAAAACAGAGAAAACCATCAAATCCTTAAATAAGAAGCTTGATTTCAATGTGTGTGTATATACACAGGTATTTATATTTGTGTTTTTTGTTGTGATTTCAATATGGACTATAGACTGGGAGATTTTTATTACAGTATTATTATAATTCATCATGTGAGGAACATGAACTGTACCAAATGTTAAGGTAATCCATCTAATAGTTGTCAAGACATAATCGGAACCAACTGACCATCGAACAGCTATGCATCATGCGTCACATTAACGTCTGTTATACTAATCCTTTCCATCTCCATCGCAGAGAGAAACTCATAGCAGCTAACATGGCCAAAATGCCCAAGATGATCGCTGACTGGCGCAGAGAAAAGCGTGAAACCAAACAAAAGCTGAAGGAAGAGAAAGCTCGCCGTGCAAAGTTGCTGGCTGAGGCCAAAGAGCGATTTGGCTTCGCAGTGGACCCCCGCAGCCCCAAGTTCTTGGAAATGATTGCTGAAATAGAAAAAGAAGAAAAGAAGAAGAAGAAACTAATGAAACGCAGACTGAAAGAGGAGCAGGCGGCAGCCCCCCTCACACCTCCTGCTGCCTCCTCGTAGTCTTGGACTGAGTCATTTCAGACGTAAATAAGTGTTGGGTCTCGATCTAACTGCATTGAATAAGATGGAAGTCGTTTAAGAGTATCTGAAAAACACTTTAATACCTGTTTTGTGTTACCTGGCGGCATCTATAATGACCTGGATTAAAGAAACCCCATCCATGTTTTTCTTTCTTCTGTAAAAAACTTTATCCAGAGTTGTTTAAGCATATGTTAATTTTTCATGATCTCTATGTATTTAACTGTCACTGAAATAAATGAATATGTACAGACTGCATTTTGTCTGCAATATTTTTAAAAGATGATAAATACAAGATGAGAAACTATTGATTTATGCAAATTTTGTTATAATTTAAAGACAAAACAGACGTTCATATGCCGAATTTATTTAAAATAATTCTTGTACATTCGAAAGAATGTATCCAGATCTTCCTAAACACCGAAACACTTCAGCCGTTGTGTGCGGTGCTCGAATGCATCTCCACTGCAACCGTACAGAAGGACTGAGGGTGCACAGAACACTGGCTGCTGCCTGTCGGCCATTCATTTCTTCAAGCCAGTTAACTTTTATTGAAATCAGGTTCTAAAACCATTTTGTATCAAATGTTTTTTAGCAGTTCTAAGTGAAATACCATGAACACCTTTTAAAAGAAATAAAAGTAATTACTATACATTTCATTAAGTCATACCATTCCTTACACTTTACATTTATAGTGGCTTCAATCAATTGCTAAATTTAGTGTTCTTTAATTTTCAGTGTGAAAAATAAAAACCTTAAAAATAAAATGTCTACTGTATATACACTGCCCCCTCAGCTTAAAAATGTCAAACTCCACTTGACACTTTTATGCTATTGGAAGACGGGCTGGGGAGGAAGGGCTCTTGTAGATATTCTAACAGGTTAAACCTTTGTCCAGGGATATGTTCCTGCTGACTGTCAACACATAAATGCCTGAAAAAGTAGATCTGAAAACTGATAAAATACCCAGTATTCACTTCATCAAGGTAATACAGGCACAACTGGGAGGACGTCCAGCGTGAAGAGCCTTTCCAATCATGAAGAAATGTCCTACAGATGAGTGTCCTCGTCCTCACCGGGGTCAGCCTTGAGTTTGGCCAGAGCAGCGTGTATCCTGAACTGTGTACGAGACTCCATCGAGTATTCTTTGTAGTTTTGTCTATAAGTCAAAACAGAAGAGCAGGTTACAGGGTGACAGAACAGGGCCTGTGAGTGTGAATTCATTCTCGACTTTAAAGTAGAAATCTGACCAAAAAGTTGCCTTAGAACCAATGGGAGCAAAGGGTTGATATTCACTATGTGCAGTAAAATAAGTGGTTGACATTGGCTCCTTCAGTATAAAAATGTTCATATCATGTCATTACCCCAGTGAGTGGGTAACATTCGTGGCCCTTCAGGCCTCTATGTGATAGGCAAAGAGCGACCTCTAGTGTTCCTGTAGTGGCATTACACTGAGATACACCGCACTACTCTCCTGTTCGTCCAATAAAGACTTTGTTGGTGAAAGAATTCTAATTGCAATTAATAAATATAAGTAATAATGTAGTGATGGATTATATGTGTATTTTACAATACATATACAATTTATACCAAGATAAAATGTGTTAAAAGAACAACTTCTGTAATAGCCTAAAAAAGTGCATAATATGCTTATGTGCTTTTTAGCAGAGATTTAATGAAAACATTGATATCGCTGTACTATATCAATCTTTTCATCGAACTATCTGCAAGACAGCAAATAAGTGAGTAGATTTCAGCTTACACCCCCAAAATGGCAGTTTTATGTTTGATGTATTTCTGTATTAAATGCACATATTCTACAGGCACAGGAATGAAAATCACATATTATACTCAAGTCAAATCCTGCCACAAAGATCCAGTGAGATGACGGTCTCTCAGACGTCGTATGCATTGATGAAGCTGCTCTGAAGGACTAACTTACTTGGCCTTGTGCAGTAGTTTAATAGCCTCATCCCTTCTGCCCTGGTCTACATATAGCAGACTGAGCTCCACCAGAGAGTTGGGCACCAGGTAGTGGTCAAATCTGATCTTCTTTTCACTGAGGGAACAGGGAGAGAAAGTAATTAAAAGAGCGATAACATCTTTTCCATGGAGAAAAGCCTTATTTTCTCTTTGTCTACTCAGTCGCTTCTTCTCTACCAGTATTTCCTCAAAGGACATTTATTGGTCAAACCACTGTGGTTCAGCCATGAACTATGGTTGTATTAGACTATAGTCACACATATGTGAATGTAGGCAAATGACCATCGCATATTATCAGTATCATACAGTATGTCAGACTGCTTTGTAGTGTATTGGCATCTCCACTAGGTGGCGGCATCACCTGGGCTTTACATCCTGTGTGACTGTACAGGGACTGCACACATGCACCTCAGCTGCATGCAAGAGAGTGTTTAACCACAGGTGTGTAGCACTAGTTTGTCTTCAGGGCTATAAAGGTTTTCATTAGCAAGGTGGTTTTTGGAAGGACTTAATTCACAGAGTCCGATGTAAAAATATTCTGGCTCTATACACTGTTCTGCCCCACTGACTCTCACTCATACTTCGGACGCAGACCATTAAATTAACTAAAGCATTTAAAAAATCGATTTAAAATCGATCGGCAACTAAAAAGCATTAATCCCGATTGCATTTTTTTAACAGAAAATCGTCAGATAACGATCAACGGCCGATTGATCTGGGCATCCTTACCCTTCTTAATTCAACACGACACATGGTCAGAGTGTGTTTTTATTCATGGTGCCAAAAACTGCATCCAGGTTTGTACATGCAGTGCACACACTGATGTTCTTCTGTGCACAGAAGATACACTGTTCACCAGAGAATGTCGTTTTTTTTTTAATGTGAGGGGGATCACTCTCCCGCACTTGAAATGGATCCCCTGGAGCTCACCTGGAAAGCACTTTGTTGAAGCACTCCTCAGCAGCCTGGAGGAGACCCTGGTTCTTCAAACACATGCCCTTCAGCATGTGGATCAAGCAGCGGTCATCCATTGAATACTGATTTTCTGAGGAGGATGGAGCAGAGGTCGTCAGCGGATTCACACACGGATGTGTCATGTGATCTAATTTTAGATTTTAGTTATATTTTAGGTGAGATAGGTTTGTTCCGGCACATGGTTTGGGATAAGTTGTCTTACCAGGAGACTCCAACAGGGTGCGCTCTGCCTCCACCAAAGTCTGCATCATGCCTTCAGTCAGCTCTGGTCGTTTGCTGATCATACTGAAACCGTTCCACATGTACATCATCTCCTATAATGAAACAGTGAATGCTGTTGGAAGGCTCTGTGAATCAAACATACTGCCCAGAGTGTAAGGGTTTTTTTGTGTGTGAAACTTTACCAGCACTGGCACTGGAAGCCTGATTGGGCTGGGAGCCTTGTAGCGTCTGGCTTTGCGGATAGCAAACTTCTCAGTCGGGGGAGACTTCCCAGCTATCTTCTGCTTCAAGGTGGGCACTTTTCTAGAAACACAGGAAAAATAAAGATAATAAAATTAGGAAAGAAGGCATGGGGTCAGAATTAGTGAGACAGTGGCCAAAACATCTGATATACTTGATTGTAAAACTGCATTTATTCTTTTTTTATAAAACTGAGCAGTGCACAGCAGTAACAGGTAATAAATATCCATTTTATCCGTCAATATCCACTTTCCTAAGCTGCCGACACAGCTGCAGGGTGTGCTTGGTGCTGCTGTTTACAGAGCTTTATCGTTCATCAGTGTGGATGCTCATATTGTGATTGTTATGGTTATGTTTATAGTTATAGTTCTTGCTGTGGACAGCCCTTAACAAGCTGTAAACACAAATGTGACAGATTATCACCTTACACCAAACATGGTTGCATAGTTGCTTATTTACACATCCAGCAGACACAGACCAACATTCAACAGTCATTTAAAGTCGTGTCTCTGTCCACCTGATGACTCTAAGTCCAGTATTCACTCTTTTTAGCTCTGTTTTTGGTCTCTACCAACACCCGAGAGAAATATTTGGCTCTTTAGCTGCTAAATGCTCCTCTATGTTTGCCAGCTAGTGGCTAAATGTTGTCTGTCTGCTGTTTGGTGCTGGGCAGGTAGTGTACAGTGGGTTTATCATAGCTTTTGCACTAAAAAACAGCCGCCTCCTGCTGCTGAAAACAAGGTTGATGAGAGCTGTGAGAGTCAACCAGAACAGTAAAGCCATAACAAGCTGATTTTTCTGTGTGTTTGTCACTATGAACATCCCAATTCACATTACACAGTCATTTGATCCATTGTTAATATAAAAACATTTATTAGGGCAGCTTTAATGCTACTGACAGAAATTATTATCCAAAGCAGAGAGTATTTTTATGTCTCAAAATATTTATCTTTAATAATATAATCTTTAACAATTTAGTTACCTACTTAAGTGTTGAAAACGCCTATGCATACACATTGGTAAATGTGCTTTAGGACGATAGTAGTGTTTTTACAACAAAACATTACAGTGTGTGTGTGTGTGTGTGTGTGTGTGTGTGTGTGTTTACCTAAAGAGCTCTACCTCGTCCTCCCCAAAAGGTCTGGCTTCATCTTTAGGCAGCATGCTGAGGTAAGCAGCTTTCATGTAAACATACATGGCCTAACAGAGAGAAACATACAGGATTCACTCATTTTATTTCTCAATATGTTTGCTGTATTGAGAGATCAGGCATTTAATTCCTCCTGATCTTCTCTGGCCCGTCTCGTGTTCTGTACCTGGGACCAGCGGCTCTCCTGGCTCAGCAGGTCTGCGTAGAAGTACGCCATCTTCCATGCTTGCTTATAGGTGAAGCACCACATCAGCTCCCAGTAGCACATGTGGTGGAACTGCTTCCACGCCTGCTGAGCCTTGCAGCCATCTTCAAAGAGTGCCACCGCCTGGTCACACATAGACATTATATCACACAGCACATTGTTAAGGATATGCAACAGTGGCGCTGCGTCTGAGGGATGCTGTGTATCAAATATTAACATTAGGCGCTGGTCCATGGCTTTAATATTACCACCGTAACAGAAGTATTTCATGCTTCACTCACTTCCAAGAAAGTATGTACTCACTTACAATTATGTAAAGTTTGTGAGAACCAAACGCTTTATTAAAAACATTAAATGTACAGGAAATAAAACTTTGGTCGACATTCTTTCAAGCCACATTTTATGAAACACACCTCATCGATGTTCCCCTTGATCTCTTCAGTCCTGCCTGCAAAGAAGAGGAATATTGCTCCCTAGACAGAAGAGATAAAAATACAATTCATAAAATTAGATTTCAGCCTCAGTATTATATGTCAACATACCGTCTGTTAAATTCTCATCTATGTGCAAGCAAATGTACTGTACAGCAATAACTCTTGTAAGTGTTTAACCAAGACATTGATGTCAGAGCCTTGAGTTTGTTCTCTGGGATGGGCAGGCATGTAGGTAAAAGGTGGAGTGGAAACAGGGATTGTGAATTTACAAGAATGTGAGTCAGGTGGAGCGTTAGAGGCGATAGCACAGAGGTGTGTGAGTGCACGGAAAATGAAGGAAAGATGGTGCAAGGATTCAGAGCACAGAGGGGACTGCGTGAGTGGAAGGTGGAGTAAGTATCAGATGGAAGTAATCAGGGTGGGGATGATTCTGAGTGTGTAACTGGACGATAGAAAAGAAAAGAGAAACAAAGTGCTGACGTACGGTGAGAGGCAGCGGGGGTGTAAAAGTAGAAAGATCAAACAACAATGTCGTGAAGTCGGTGGAAGTCAGAGAAAAGAGAACACAAGCTTGAAAGAGGAACTGCCAAAAGATGAGGAGGAAACGACTGATATTCAAGCACTAAAAACATCAACTAAAAAGGACAACATGTAATACAAACACTACAAACGACAGTCTGAATTTATTGCCAGGAAAATCATTCTGGTTTCACACAACTTGGATCTTATTATTGTAGTTTTGGCCATCATTTCTATCAACTATGATGACTTTGTACTCACTTTTATCACCGAAACTAATTGCTGAGATGTGGAAAAACGGGGCCATCACTAAAACGAGAAGTCAAACGATCAGATCGTGAATGCACCCGGTGTTTATCTAAAACACTTTAAAAACCCCTCTTATGTGTGAGCGTAAAAATGGCAATGGTGACTTCTTTTTGCGATGTTTCCACGTTCCGAAATTTCAGCAATTACTTTGATGAGTACAATGTCATCAATGTCTATCATAAACTGATGGTGAGATGATGGCAAAAATAAGATAAAAATAAGGTCAAAGTTAAAATAAACCAGAACTATCCTTTAAAATGTTTCATTAGAACCACGACATGCGAAATATTTTGTTCCAGTCGTAGCTGGCAAGTTAACCGCTAACACAGTAGTTAGTACGAGTCGTCACAAAATCTCCCTGAGCTCGTTTTTCTATTTCCTCTGTACTGGGCTGCAGATGATGAGTAGATATGCTCATGGTATCAGTCTGAATAGCACACATACAGGTTAACACCAGACAGAAAGCACAGTTTTTCCTAGAAAGGGATTTATTCTGTAGACAGATGATCCTTATTGCCACTCACCCGTGGGTAGCGGAGCCGGAAAGGTTTCAGCAGCTTTTCAGCATCAGTCACCTCTCCCTCACCGGTCCCTGAGAGGACAGAACAGAGAAAATATATGATTTGCTCTTCCTGGGAACGAAAAATGTGTAGAATTCATTGAACTGAATCTCAGATGCATATAACATGTGGATGGGATACAGCACTACCTAGTATGAATGTGAGAAAGGTGTAGTAGCAGAGCAGTAGCAGAGCGCACAGCATGGAGCGAAGGTTCATCGCCGTCGCACCATCATGCAGCAGGGACAGACCATATTCCTAAAACAGGACCACACGTTAAAACATCCTTGAGCGTGTCGGTAAATGAGCGAAAGCATAATAGAGGAAATTCATATATCACCTTGTCTCCAGAGAAGCCTGCAAACTCCAAAACTTTGAGTATCCGTGGAGGAAATAGAGAGAGGGTCTGTAAATAAACAAGACCTGATAAACTGTATGGTACAAACACATGATTACACGCAACATCTAGTCAACCGATGGTGTTTAAAGATACTTTTGTGACATACCAGATTAAACGCTCCGATTCCAAATGATACTCCTCCCTCTAAGTGAACGTGGCTGGGTCCTTTGGGACAGTTGTGAGATTTTATCAGGGAATGCAGTTCTCTGGGTGATAAAAAGCAAACTATGTAAATTGTTTAATTACACAACTCAGCAAAATAACTTAACACTGTATAGCGTAATCACATGTGACTATGCAAAAATGAAAAAACAAGAATCTAATTTAAAAGGGTGCTCCAGCGATTTAATGTTGCACTTCCACAAAATTAGGAAGCTGAGTGCTTATCGTAATCTGTGCAGACTGATGTCCTCATTTTCCGGCCTTGTATCAGTCAAGCTCCAAAAAACACTTGATCCAACATTTCCTACAATGCAACTCATTAGCATCTTTTTTTGAACCTCCCAGCCTGATGAATGCCCACTTCGAGTCTCCAAATCCAAACTGAGATAAGTTTGGATAAGATTTAGAAAGTTCCCCTCCAAAACTACAGAAAATATTAGTTTAACAGTATATATATATATATATATATATATATATATATATATATATATATATATATATATATATATATATATATATATATATAAAAAACAGTTTTCACAGGTTTAGCAGTACTCCTCATGACCAGTAAACTGAACTTAATTTGTAAAATAGGTGGAGTGCCCCTTTAACAATAACCATACAAATACTGCTGCAAGTTTGGACATTAAATAGTCAGATAATGTACACAGCCTTATTGCCCATTAACATTACACACCACTGACATTCACTGAATAGACGCCCTGATTTTCTTTCATGACTTACTTGTAAATGAGGTAACTGTTTCGTACTTTGATCCCTCCTTTGATAAAACTCACCATGTTCTCATCCTGTAAATTAAATGAGTAAATGAGGGGGGGGTGCAGTCACTTGAACTCAGGTGTGTGGATTATATTTCATTTAAGTACCACGAATTTAAGACCACATCAGTGGAACTTTCATGACATATATTCACTGGACACTTCCTCAATCATACAGTCTTAAAAACCTGGATAATGTGGAAACTCTGCTGTGCTGTTTTGTAGCAAATACAGATGTGACAGGATATACAGTTGTTTCTGTGTTTTAAAAGGCGGATTGGCACCTGTAGGAAGGTGAGAGCAGCTCTTTGGAGTTGGCACTCGGCGTAACACACTTCAGCATGAAGCTGCACTGCAAAAACATCCATACACACACACACACACACACATTAAAAAACATACATTGATCACAGGCAACAAGCAATAAAGCTTAAAGCCCCAGATGATGCTATACTGTTGATCTGCAGGCATTTGTCGCATTTAATGGGTAGATTTATGGGTATAATGGGAGAACTGGGCATTAAAATCAGGAAAATACTTTGAAAATTACACATTTAATCCACTACATTTACTATTTTTGGATGGACTTCCCTTTAAAAAAGGAGTGACACATCCAAGCCTTGCCTTACCTTCTGTGAGTGAGTCCCCTACTGACTTGCTGACCAAACCCGGGGATTTCCGTCGAAACCTGAAACACCAAACAATATGTCAGTATCAACAAGGGACGTGGTGCAACTATTCCTGCTGACCACTTCTTAACCCTTGTGTTGTCCTCTGGGTCAAGGTGACCCGGTGGCCGAAAATGTCCTTCTGTGTATGTAAATGTTGTTATGCATGACATTTGTGATTCTTGAAGCGGTTATCTTTTGTTTTTAGTTTGTTTCTTGACAATAGGAACAGAGTAAGAAACAGAATAAAGGAAAAGGATGACACAAACATATGATACATCACCTCGACCCCGAGGACAACACAAGGGTTAAATGACTCAGCAATCTTCCACTTATTGCCTGTGTCCATTTTCATTATCTCAGAAGCTGCTTTAGTGCCTTCTATCATGCAAATTCAGACAAATTAGTAGTATGGTCAGAAACAGGCCATGTAAATGCACTCATCTAAATTTGCCTCTTATGGCTCACACGCTGTGGAAGAACAGTTACTGCCACGTTAGAGAATACAGAAAGGTGTTTATAAAGATGTGAAGGTTAAGTGTTTTTTAATTCCAGTCTATCTGGTCAAATATAATCCAAGTTCCAGAGACATCCTGACCTCTGGCAGACCTCCTGGGCACTCTTCATGGTATTTCCTGCGTTGCTGATATCATCATGCTGGAACGTCATCATTGCCTGCATTTCCAGCACTGTGGCGTAGATAAGTGCATGGTACATACTCTCATTCACTCTGCACAGGAAACATGGGAGACACAGGATCAACACCGTACACATCATACTGTAGGCAAACAGTGGTCACGTTAGGAGGATAGCTACTGCGTGACCTATGCATTTTCCTGTAGAGAAAAGATAAGAGTAAATACGTGGTTCTCTTTATTCTTCCTATCTCCTCAACTGTCCCAGTGTGTCTTGTGCACAGTGTTTATTCTGCAGGGCAGCCACTCGGTTGCCTGTTGAATCAGTCAGGCCTTGGGCGTCAGCTTCAGCAAACACCTCATATCCTGGAGAACTGAAGCCTGCCATGGCCACCCTGGCGTCTTGGCTGACAGGAAGCGCACCACTTCGCAGTTCACACACCACAGAAGCCTTTTGACATCACTCCAAACCAAATACTGCTGACTTCATACTAAAAAACGCACCACCATGAATGTGCTAAAAACAAAAGCAGTAACTGCCGGTTGAACATGACTCAGGGTTATTCCGTTACCTTGGCCGCAGCCTCTCCAGGCTCTCGCTGAAGTGGTTGTTAAGGAAGAGATCCAGAGCCTCCATGCACTCATCCAGGCACTCTTTCAGGCTCATCTGCGAGGAGCTGCGGCACAAACACAAACACAGCTGAAAACCTGCGCACAGCTGGTGCACTAAAGCGGGGCTGAGCTGCGTGGGGGGGTAAACACACGGGATCCTTACCTGTCCAGGTAACAGGGTCACACCAACGAGAAACATGCGTTTAAATTGAAGTTGAGGTCTTGCCCCTAAACACAGCGCTGATATGATGCAATCAGAGCATCATTGCACCACAGGCTGCAGCATCTGTGTTATTTCCTACATGTTAAACATGTTAAACATGTCAGGCCTAACATGTTAACATGTTAAACATGTTAGAGTGTGATCAGAAACCTATCAGCCGGTTTGATCCCAGGAGCAGCAGGTGAAAAACACCTCCGCATCACTTTAGGATATCTGGCACTATTTTATGACAAAAGAGTGAACTGCGCCGGCAGACGATAAGGACACGAGGACTAAACAGGTGTACTCGCGCTTCCTGGTGCATGTGAGGGGGAATTAGATTTATTTTTGTTTCCTGTGCCGCTTTTTATTCTTCACGCTTTGCTGAGCTGAACACCGGCTCCCTCGGCCAAGATGTCAAAGCGTTCGGGGAAACCAGTCGGACTTGTATCGTGCCAGCGGGTTTCCTGTTGCCTTTACTCACTTTTGTGCAGCATTTGCGTCTTTCCCATTGGACATGATGTGTCTGCGTCCGGGCGGCGTGTCCCAGCACCTGTCAGCAGCTCAGCGCGTCCCGCACAGAACACCGGATTAAAACAAGATGCATTCACCAGCGACTCTGTGAAAAACAGAAAATAAAAAAACAGCTTTCCACCGAGCTGCGTGAAGTGAAGGGAAGTGAAGTGAAGGGAAGTGAAGTGACTCTCTGCTGCTTTCAAGGAAAAGCGCTCCGAGCTGAAGGCACGCGCTCCTCCGCGAGGACCCAACACACCGAGTGAGCGCAGCGGAGGCGCGCGCGACTCCTCCTCCGTGACGTCACTGCCACGCACGCACCGCACAGTGGGAATCAATCGAGCGGCGGGACGCGTGCGGCGACGCGCTCACCTGGACGCGTTGCAGGTGCGCAGCGCAGAGTCATCACTGAAGGACGAGCGGCGGGATGAAGGAAATGCTTTTATTATGAGCATTAATTTGCTCGAGCAGGCACAAGAAAACAGTTAATTCTTTATTAATCAGACAGTGAGTGAGTGATAATTAGTCAGCAGCTGATCTGAGGTCAGCGGACTCTCAGGGCTGGTGTAATGTTACAGTACAGTCAGGTGGGGGCGCTGTTGTGTGAGGGAAATTCATGTTTCATGTATTTGCACAAAGATGGGCTGTAGGTGTGGAGGAGTATGAGGGGTGGATGCAGGTGTAGGATGGTTGGGATGTTTTGACACATGAAGGATTAGAGAAGGACAGTGTGTCCTGAGCCAAGAAGATGTCATGACCAAGTAAAGAAGAAGTCAAGTAATAGTTAGTAAAGTTATAAGTCACATCTGTGTAATGCTGATGACAGCATGGAATAAGACTCATAGAGGATCTGAGTGTCATGTGGTATTTCATTATCAACTCTCATCTGCACGATAGACAAACACTAATATTTTAGTTTCTGTGATAATTGTCATATTTGTAAAGAAAATAAAATATTTTCACCTTGAAATGCAGGTGGTCAACCAAATTCCAGGAATTACTCAAAAATCTTTTTTTTCCATCCCCATGGATTTTCTTTTTATATACTTTTTTTTTCTTCAGAAAATTGTCTACAGTTTTTTGTATCATTACCTCAACTATGCACAAGCAGGTGTCAAGTTGCCTTTTCCTATTAATTCGTACGACCCTTTCATCCTCACCAGTTATTTATTTGCAGGTACATGCCTACTGTGAGCTGCTGTCAGCTGTCTTTACTGTCACCTGTTCCTGCACTGGTTAGATGTTAGTGAGCTGCAGATCTTTAATGTTTACTTGGCTTTTAAAACCTGTTGTTGTGTTTCAGGTTTTATTTAATGCTGGTTTAATCCCCTTTTTGTACGCTTTCTTAATGTTATCCTTATCCATTATTTGCAGTCTTGTAGATGTTATGTTTGTCCTGTGTACACACTGATTAAACTTAATTACAGTTAAGAGTATATTTACCCGCTGTATTTATGACTGACATTACTGTAGGTTATTGTTCAGGATGTATTGGCCCTAGTTGTTTTGTAGCTTATATTTTAGAAAGTTAGACTTTCTAAGAGATTTAATAGTTTAATAATTTAATTATATGTAGGTTAAGGCTACTCTGCAATCACCCAGTCTGTTGTCTGCACTTCCATCACTGTCTGGTTTGGATCGGACTCCAAACAGGACAGGAACAGGCTGCAACGGACCGTAAGGACTCTAATAAAATCATAGGGGCCAACCTGCCTTCCATTCGGGATTTCTACATCTCCTGTGTTAGGAAATGGGCAGGAAACATCACTGCAGACCCATCACATCCTGGACACAACCTGTTACAACTTCTCCCCTCTGGGAGGCGCTACAGACCAACTGTAGGCTGAAACAACCAGACACAAGAACAGTTTCTTCCCACAGGCCGTCACTCTGATGAACAGTTAAATCAGTCATACAGTGTCAATAACCATCTAACACCAAAACATCCACTTACTTACATTATAAATTATATTTTTATTGTTTAAAATGCATTGTCTCTGTCAGTATAAATCCTGCACACTGTATATATTGTGTATCTCTCAATTCTTTAAAAGAGGTCAAAGGTCAGCAAGCTGTTGGTGTGGGCTCAACCCTGGGTTTTGAGTGAAAGGACCAGTGTGACGGGGGCGCTTTCAGCTTGGGAGATGGGCAGCAGTTGATGGTTAAAGTGGAGGATGAGGAGGAACAAGTGAAGAGGAAGCAGCTGGGGATTCACTGCAGCAAGAGGAAGACACCGGAAAGGGTTCCCTGTTCCCTGAAGGAGGACGGGATAATATAAACATGGTTTTCCCTCAAAGTATGCACGACATTAATTTTGCCTGCTTGTAAAATTAAAGCAACCTGGTGCTAATCTAACCCTTGATACATGCTGATGAAGCTGAGGCTGCAGGGTGTGACTGTAGGAGGGAGTTTGAGCTGCCTCTGGTTGTCGTCTGTTACAGCATCACAACTATGCTCTCCAGGGCAGATAAAAGTGGAACTGATCATTGAAACATTTGGCTGGACAGTCCCCTTCTTTCCTCAGTGGTCTCCATTCTAATTTAAGTGATGTTAATGATGATCTCTTTCACAAAAATAAAGCATATCCAGACTGTGAATCTGGCCGTCGTCCTGTTGTTTGCAGCTGAAGGTCGTCCACACACACTTCCACAAAGTTTACTCCATGACAGAAACATTAACATAGTTCCAGTAAAAAGGGAGGTTTTATCTGTGTTTCTCTGAGCCTGTTAGTGCCATGTTTCCTGAGGAATCTGGCTCTGTCCCTCAGTGCGACACCCAAATGTGACACTAGATGGCAGGAAGTCCATTCTTATACAGTAAATTCTCCTCCCAACAGATCAGGACACTGCAAACATACAGTATGTTACTGTGTGTTCTATGGGTTGGATATTTCCATTCACATCCACTACTTTAAGTCCAATTATAAATAACTTAAAGTGCTTTTAGACAGTCTTTAACTCTTTAAATCTTCTATATCATTAAAAGTATATTTAAATATTACAAATTAACTGAAACTACGGTGGCTTCATCCCTCCAATGTTTGATCTGTGTACGTGATAAGTAAGTTTTCTTTGGTTAAAAATGCCTTAATAGTAGTTTAGCAGTTTATTATTTATTTGCTGTGCTGATTAGGTTGCAGTAGTGGTAAAGTTACTTTTGTTGGATTATTAATTGTTGAAATGAGGAATTATGATGTCTAGTTTAATATCTTCTGTTATCCTTTTCCTTCTGTTGTCAGACAAACCAGTTCAAAGTAATAAAGTTTTCCTAATAAAATAATAGGACTCCTTTGCTCATCTGTCCTCACCGACATGTCACTGAGTTGGTGATAATCCTTTAAAGGAAATAATCTTCAGTATGTTCATATAGTTTAGAAAAAGAGCTACAGAAAACAAATGCCTTGCAGTAATATTACAACACATTCCTATAAATAAATGCCTGTGAGCAGTGATGTGTGCAGTAATCCATCAAAAGATGTCAGCTGTTTGAAGAGCATTTAAATGAGTCATTTAATAACCCTGATCAGAACTATTAACGATATTATTAAATGTAATGTACATAATTATTATGTCTGTGACCAGTACATGACTGTAGGTTGGATCCTGACTGTCAGTTAAAAGAAACCTGCACTTGTTCAACAGCAAAGAAAAACATAAGGACATACCAAAGAAAAGGGAACTCATTTATAAATAAGTCATAAATGTAAAAAGTCCTATAAAAACAAAGTCCTGTGTAAAAAGTTTTAAAACGTTTTTAAAAAAAGATTGATTTCATTGATTTCTCCCCTCATCAGGTACGAAGTGAGTATTTATGTGCTTAAACTATGGAATGTTTTCTTGGTGTTGAGTTGTCATGCTGACTGAGTGTTGGAAGCATTATTTAGATTTTAGTGTGTCTGTGTGCTTAACTTTTACTATGTTTATGTGTGTAATTAATTACTAATTCATTTCTAAAGTAACTGTTTATGACAAGGAACCAGGGATGTAACAAATTGAAGAGACAAATGGCTACTACTGTTTGATACATTACCTTTATTGTTCATTTCCAAAACATTTAAGTTTGTTTATTGATTAATGGACCCTTTACATTAATACTTACCTGTCACATCTGATCTTACACGAGTAATAAAATGTGAGAAATGACAATATACTTACCTGTTTACTTAACCTGTAAAAAAAAGAAGAAAACTAGATTGCAAAGTTTACCTTGAAATAGAAAGAAAAATGTCCTGTGTAGCTATTATTGATCTGTGGTCATTTTATTTTCCACAAAACACTTTGGGCACATCGGCAAAACAAGGAAGAATCTAAACTTTATTTCAGAGGTTCAGTTAAGATTTTCTACAGGCTGTAGTCACCTCGAGACATGAAGGAAATAATAAACACACACAGAGATGCAGGATTTTATTGATCAGGCTTTCACAATATCATTTCTGTTTCACAAGGATGTCAAAGGACGAAGTGTCGATGGCTTATTGGAGCGGGGCAGCTGGCAGTGTGCGGTGGCGGTACGTTCATGCTCAGACCACACTGAGTACTGAGGTGTACACCGGCTCCCCTGTCTGTCTCTGCACAGAAGCAGTCAGACAGGTATTGGCGCTTCAGTGTGGGCTTCAGGTGGTGCGTCAGGAGCAGGTATCATACGGATCGGTCCCGGTGTGCGTATTCACGGCAGAATCGTGCGTCATTTGGCGTTTTGTAGTGCGCACCACCTGCACAGGTATTGGCGCTTCAGTGTGGGCTTCAGGTGGTGCGTTAGGAGCAGGTATCATACGGATCGGTCCCGGTGTGCGTATTCACGGCAGAATCGTGCGTTTTGTAGTGCGCACGACCTGCACAGGTATTGGCGCTGCAGTCCAGGACCACTGCTGACTTGTATGAACATAAAAGGTAAATGAAAGAACGACCAGAAGAAATCAAACATTTGACAAAGTTTAGTTACAGTGAAGAGTCACAGAGAAAGTGCTGTATGTGGCAGTCTCAGCTGCGCACGGTGCGGTCTCGTGGCTCTGTGGAGGACGAGGCGTGTCCTCTCTCGGTGTCTCCGGTCTTTGGAGGTTGGATGAAGTAATATTTGCATCTTCAGGTTCAGGGAACCCGACAGAAGAAGACCGCAAAGACTGTTTCTCTCACCAAACCTACAAGACCGCACGCAGAGAATTTACCAGAAGCCAGCATTTACCCTTCAGGACTTGAAGTGCGAGGTCGATTCTGCTGCTTTCACACACCACGAATCTGTGAATCTTTTTGCTTTATCCCCTAGAAGTGCAACAACGGGTCAGATCTTGACTTCCTCCTCCCAGCCTTATACTTTGATAAGGCTGGGAGGATACATTTACGCACGGCTCGGACGTCAGAGAGGGGAGTGGGCATCTCCGACCTGGAAGCCGCCGTAAACCGGACTACACAGGTGAGTCAGGAGGGATCCCCCCCAGCAGAGGAGCGATGAAGATCACAGCCAGCCTCTCTCTGTCTAGGAGAAGGACAAAAACGAGACCGTGCGGCTCTTCATAGCGCAGACGGGCCTCAAACCTGGTAACGTGATCACGAAGAGACCGCAGTGTGTGCTGGAGCACAGCGAACAAAGATCTCTCAGCCATAGTTCAGCGTATCAATTTCCAGTGGCTCGTAGATTCAGGAGATGTCGATGGTCAAACTGTTGCCAGTTTAACAGCCTGGCTGGGATCTCGGACTGGGACTTTATAGTGAAGGGGAGGAGCAGTCAGTGGGAGGGCACCGTACAGGTGTGACGGTTTAATTGGTGGTTGAACTAACTGGTGATACTCACGTGTCTGAGGCAGGTGTGTCGTAGGTGTGGCTTTGAGGATCCGTGTCGACTAACCAGAAAATAAACATTTTGATTACTTCGCTTAGGAAACTAAGGTTAGGAAACTGTTTGTACGGCATTTTATAAACCCGATTCACGCCGGGCTCCAACCTGCTAATTAGATTAATACAGTCTGTGTTCATAGCGAGGACTATGGGGAAAGACAATGTAGGTGACTGTAGCGATTCCTGTTCAAAACACTTCAAACGTCAATAAATCGTCCAAATTCTCATATTTTCGGTCTTATATTTGTGTCATGATCGTTTTCAATGCGTTTGTACTCACATACAACCTATAAAATGTGATAAGAGATTAATTTCTCGGGTTAGGTTTCCAGTGACTGAAGTTGCCTCAGCCCGCCCGGTCAGGGAGGCGCAGTGTGAGGGTTGGAGAGACACCTGCCTAACTCTGAATCTTGGTTGGTTGGATTTTCGGTGACGAAGTTTCTTCATGCCGCACATTATGGAAAGGAGGCGCAACCGGCGCGGGGCTTCTATCCAACCGGTGTATTTAATCTATCCACCCGGACACCTTGTGTCGTCCCGCCCCTCACACTGCGCCTCCCTGACCGGGCGGGCTGAGCAACTTCAGTCACTGGAAACCTAACCCGAGAAATTACAGTCCAGCCACTGATTCACAATCTCAAACACGGTAAACAACCAGAGACCAAACTAAAAAACACAAAAAACAAACTCATCAAAAACCTGATTACTCTATCTGAGATCCTCAAGTGTCACGAGGCTGCTTCAGTCACCGAGAAATCTAACCGGAGAAATGTGACCTGGTTTGAGGTCCGGCCGGGCTTTGAGGAGCAAGACGGTCTCGTTGTTGCCCTTCTCCGAAATGGAGAGAGGCTGGCTGAGATCTACATGGATCGTCTGCTGGGGAGGAGCCCTCCTGACTCACCGGTGTAGTGATGTGTACCGGGGCTTCCGGGTTGGAGACACATCTCCAAAACTGTGCAGCCGACCGCGGACACGAGGAGAAGACTGGGATACACAGCCTGCTCCCCACAAAGAGACCGCGACCTGTGCACCGACGCACCTTTGAGGCTTCCACGTGTCTTTATATGCCTATTCTTTGTAAATAAACTTTGTGATTACTTGTGGTCATTCTTTCTGTTCTGTTTCTGTTAATAAAAGCTACAGTCTCCTGTTGATTCATACACCTGACGATGGCCGAGTTTGAATCAGCAGCAGCTACTTTTACGCACGGCTCGGGGAAGGTTTTCCACAGGGTGAGCGAAGATACAAGAGATCCATTTAGATCCCAGAAAGACATTCATCGTGATGTGTGTGTGTGTTACATAAAGTATATTTGACTTTTCCGTTGTGCTTGTTGAGATTATAATTAAAGAACACGACATCTGTCATATATTTATTATCATATAATAAAGTTTTAAAATATATTTTAGAAACACTTGCTGTGTTTTCTATCTTGCATTTAGACCTTGTGGTATATTTTTCAATAAGACATGTGATGTGCTGGAGAAGATAAAATGCAGTGCTAACTGATGACAAAATATGTTATGATGTGTGTTAGTTAAGAAGTAAATAATGAGAAGTAGATGTTAGAAATGATCCATAAAAAACATATTTGATATGATTTTCACTTGTGATCCTCACTGACTCAGCCATGAACCCAAGTGCACCTGCAGGGGTGACCTGGTATGAACCGGTGTGAACCAGTATGAACCCGTGTGAACCAGTCACCAGCTGGTGGTGGCACTCCCAGAAAGAACTGATGTAATGGTGTAATGGTGAATGGTCTTGTTGCCCAGAAGTCTGACTCTGGACACAAATGAGAAGTTTTCCTTGAACAATTGAATACTGATAAAAACTTAAAATCTTGGCCCAGTGGACTGGGACTTAGGCTCCGGGGACCTTGGGCTTCAGTCCCATTACACAACACTGACTCAGACACGGAGCATCACCGGTTAATTCAACCACCAGTTAAACCGTCACACAGGAAACGAAACAGAGGAAGTCTGACGAGTTTCACTGGAGGATTTATTGGAGATCAAAAGTCTGTGTGAGCGTCGATTTTATTCAGGAGCAAATTTTCGATTAAATCTTTGGAGACTGAAGCAGGCTCGTGACACTTGAGGATCACAGAGAGAGTAATCAGGTTTTTGATGAGTTTGTTTTTTGTGTTTTTTAGTTTGGTCTCTGGTTGTTTTTCCCGTGTTTGAGATTGTGAATCAGTGGCTGGACTGTAATTTCTCGGGTTAGGTTTCCAGTGACTGAAGTTGCCTCAGCCCGCCCGGTCAGGGAGGCGCAGTGTGAGGGTTGGACAGACACCTGCCTAACTCTGAATCTTGGTTGGTTGGATTTTCGGTGACGGAAGTTTCTTCATGCCGCACATTATGGAAAGGAGGCGCAACCGGCACGGGGCTTCTATCCAACCGGTGTATTTAATCTATCCACCCGGACACCTTGTGTCGTCCCGCCCCTCACACTGCGCCTCCCTGACCGGGCGGGCTGAGGCAACTTCAGTCACTGGAAACCTAACCCGAGAAATTACAGTCCAGCCACTGATTCACAATCTCAAACACGGGAAAAACAACCAGAGACCAAACTAAAAAAACACAAAAAACAAACTCACCAAAAACCTGATTACTCTCTCTGTGATCAACAGGTGTCACGAGGCTGCTTCAGTCTCCGAAGATTTGATCGAAATGTCAATAAATTGCAGCAGTTTGATCAGCTGCAGTCAGACTGAAGCTGATCAGCAACTTCAGTCACAGAAAATCTAACCCGAGAAATTACAGTCCAGCCACTGATTCACAATCTCAAACACGGGAAAAACAACCACAGACAAAACTAAAAAACTCCGAAGATTTAATCGAAAATTGAAAAAAACCTCGGCTTCAGTCTCCGAGAAATCTAACCGGAGAAATGTAACCCGAACATTTGCTCAATAAATTGCAGCAGTTTGATCAGCTGCAGTCAGACTGAAGCTCCAGTAAATCCTCCGGTGAAACTCGTCAGACTCCAGCGGCCATGGATGTTGTCCAGAGTTTGTTCGCTGTGCTCCAGCCACACTGCGGTCTCTTCGTCATCACGTTTCCAGGTTTGAGGTCCGGCCGGGCTTTGAGGAGCAAGACGGTCTCGTTGTTTCCCTTTTCCGAAATGGAGAGAGGCTGGCTGTGATCTACATGGATCGTCTGCTGGGGAGGAGCCCTCCTGACTCACCGGTGTAGTGAGCCTGTGAATATTCTCATGCATCCAGGTCATAGTTATCTCAAGGAAACTGAACCGAACGGAACTGGACTTGGTTATATGTCTTTGAAGACGTTTCACGTCTCATCCAAGAGGCTTCATCAGTTCGTGCTCGTCTGACTAGGGACTAGTCTGACTAGCTGGTGTGGAGATCCGAGTATTTAACCTCTGTGGAGGCGTTCACAAGGCCAATGATGTCATTGGATCGTTAGTGCTCCATGTGCCAACGCCAGTCGTTACATTGACGCTCGGTGAGTGGGTTTCCATAGACTTTGTGAACAAAGTCCAGAACCTGAGAATGGTTCAAGATGAAACCATGGTATCCTCTGACGTGACTTCTCTGTTCACTTGTATAACAACCATGGAGGCTCTGGCAACAGCAAGAGAGCGACTTACACAGGACAACTCCCTCCAAGACAGAACAAACCTCAAATCAGAGCACATATGCCAACTTCTGGATTTATGCCTAAACATCACATGTTTCCAGTTTAACGGCAAATTTTACAGGCAACAACATGGCCGTGCCATGGGCTCACCAGCGTCTCCCATTGTGGCCAATTTATACATGGAGGAGGTGGAACGCAGGGCCCTGAATTCCTTTGAAAGAACAACACCGAGCCATTGGTTCAGATACGTGGATGAAACATGGGTTAAAACCAGAACCCAGGAGGTACGAGCCTTTACCGAACACATCAACTCAGTGGACAGAAACATCAAGTTCACCAGAGAAGATGTTAAGGATAATAGTTTGCCCTTCTTGGATTGTGACGTCCATATGGAAAAGGACAGGAGCCTCCACATTGGGGTACACAGGAAACCCACACACACAGACCAATACCTACTTTTCGACTCACACCATCCACTGGAACACAAACTGGGCGTTATCAGAACCCTACAACACAGAGCTGACGATGTACCCACCAGCTCGCAGGCCCAAGGGAAAGAACGTGAACACCTGAGGGTTGCCCTCATAACTTGTGGTTATCCCAAATGGACCTTTGTGAAAACTGCAGCTGGTTCCAGGAAGAACACCAACAAATTGGTTGAGGAAGAAAAACAAAACAAACGAAACAACATAGTCATCCCATATGTGTCTGGGGTATCTGAAAAACTCAGGAGGATCTTTAACAAACACCGTATCCCTGTGTATTTCCAACCCAGCAACACACTCAGACAGAGACTGGTACATCCCAAAGACCGAACACCACACACCCAAAAAAGGGAGGGAGTTGTCCTGTGTAAGTCGCTCTCTTGCTGTTGCCAGAGCCTCCATGGTTGTTATACAAGTGAACAGAGAAGTCACGTCATAGGATACCATGGTTTCATCTTGAACCATTCTCAGGTTCTGGACTTTGTTCACAAAGTCTATGGAGCGTCACACGCCCCCCCCCCCAAAAAAAAAAAAATTAAATAAAAAAAAAAAAAAGCAATCTGGTGTATGCAGTCCAGTGCAACGAGGAATGCAACAACCTCTACACTGGTGAAACAAAACAACCATTACATAGACGCATGGCCCAACACAGGAGGGCTAACTCCTCAGGCCTAGACTCTGCTGTCTATCTACACCTCAAGGAGAAAGCCCACTCCTTCCAGGACAACAACGTTCACATCTTGGACAGAGAGGATAGATGGTTTGAAAGAGGAGTAAAAGAAGCCATCTATGCAAAAGTGGAAAAACCATCTCTCAACAGAGGAGGAGGTCTGGGACACCACCTTTCTCCAATTTACAATGCTGTCCTTTCATCTCTTCCCAGGAGATTCAACAACTTAGCCTCTAAGAACGACAGCCATTCACAAATGGCCTCATGTGACTCCAACCACTGTCGTTATAACACAACAGAGCACAAACGAAACCGAAACCCACTCCCCGAGCGTCAATGTAACGACTGGCGTTGGCACATGGAGCACTAACGATCCAATGACATCATTGGCCTTGTGAACGCCTCCACAGAGGTTAAATACTCGGATCTCCACACCAGCTAGTCAGACTAGTCCCTAGTCAGACGAGCACGAACTGATGAAGCCTCTTGGATGAGACGTGAAACGTCTTCAAAGACATATAACCAAGTCCAGTTCCGTTCGGTTCAGTTTCCTTGAGATAACTATGACCTGGATGCATGAGAATATTCACAGGCTCACTACACCGGTGAGTCAGGAGGGCTCCTCCCCAGCAGACGATCCATGTAGATCACAGCCAGCCTCTCTCCATGTCGGAAAAGGGCAACAACGAGACCGTCTTGCTCCTCAAAGCCCGGCCGGACCTCAAACCTGGAAACGTGATGACGAAGAGACCGCAGTGTGGCTGGAGCACAGCGAACAAACTCTGGACAACATCCATGGCCGCTGGAGTCTGACGAGTTTCACCGGAGGATTTACTGGAGCTTCAGTCTGACTGCAGCTGATCAAACTGCTGCAATTTTTCCAGTTCCGTTCGGTTCAATTTCCTTGAGATACACCGGGGAGATACACCGGTGTACCGGGGCTTCCGGGTTGGAGACACATCTCCAACCTGTGCAGCCGACCGCGGACACGAGGAGAAGACTGGGATACACAGCCTGCTCCCCACAAAGAGACCGCGACCTGTGCACCGACGCACCTTTGAGGCTTCCACGTGTCTTTATATGC
This sequence comes from Lateolabrax maculatus, assembly GCA_031216445.1. Classification (NCBI taxonomy): domain Eukaryota; kingdom Metazoa; phylum Chordata; class Actinopteri; order Acropomatiformes; family Lateolabracidae; genus Lateolabrax; species Lateolabrax maculatus. The sequence goes on along the minus strand of CM062216.1, from coordinate 22,368,733 downwards.
CTATTCTTTGTTAATAAAGTAATATATTTGAAATATTTGATTTCTTGTGGTCATTCTTTCTGTTCTGTTTCTGTTAATAACAGTCAGCAGCACTGCTGACCTCCCCGACCTTCCCCAGGTCTGTTCAACTGTGCAATTCTCTGTTATTCTCTGGCATTAATAATTTCTACTCTACATTTCAACCAATATCTAATTTATACCTTTGTTGCATTTTAACACATTTATTGTGGTATGATGTACATATTTCTTATATCTTATTTTCTCCTTTTTTCTATTTATTGTTATATTGTATAATGCACATATTGCACTTATTTACGTAGGCCTATTATATTCTCATTTTCTAGTTATTATGTCTCTCTGTTTATTATATATATTTCTATCCTAGAATGGAGTGACTGTAACACGACCCACTTCCCCCCAGGGATCAATAAAATATTTATGATTCTGGTTTATTCTGATTCTGATGTCTTAACTCTGCGTTTTCATGTTGTCATAACCTGTTGTTTAAAATGTTCTTTCATGTGTTCATAACGTGTGCATAAAAACATTAAAAGCACACAATAGTGACAATAGACTTTTGCCAGCCAACATGTGTGTGTGGGCTGGGTAGGAGGTTTTAGAAAAGTTTTTGGTTGTTTGGTGGAGCGACTCTAGTTGGTGGAGCCTCCAGTGCCACCTGACCTGCGGCCCTTTGGTGCCCGAGTGAAGTGGAATAAAGTCTGTGTGCAGGAATGAAATCACTTCTCTCTTTATTATAAACCTGGTATATGAACTCACACAGTACACTGCCTGCTTCTTCTGACTTGCAGGCTGGTCCTGCCAGTGGTCAGACAAACAACATGAGAATTGGGAGGGATATATGTCCAGGAGGAGGCAGGCCATAGAAAGTTAACCAGCATCACTGTGCCACGTTGTGCCCATGCACCTGACTGTTGGACAGACAGACAATCCAGGGTTCTGACTGGTTAAGAGGCCACGATCACATACTCCAAATTGTGACTTCATCAATTCATGTACAGACCTTTATATATAATATATATAATTAAAATGTGGTTCCCCATTTATGTTTAATTATGGTATTTTATTAGTAATTTCTCCCTTAGTTTACAGATCTGTCTTATTTTACACCTATTTGTTTTGTTGTGTTTGTTCTGTTCTGATTTACTGTAATATGTTGTCTTGTGTTACATTATGTTTTTTATGTAAAAGTTAATAAAACTTTTTTTTATAACATTTAGAACTGCAGATTACTGACTGAAAGTGAGAAGCTTGTGAGCCTTTATAAACATCTGTAACTGCAGAACAGATGGGTTGTTAGAAAGTTATGAAGCCATTACCCTTTATTGATAACTGTTGGCATGACTTTCACAGATCAGACCAACAGCCAAACTCAATACTTCAAATCATCATGTCTGCAGGTGTAGAGTTTTAATTTGAATTTAAGTTAAAGTATTTTTCATAACCTGGCAACCCATAATTTTTTCTTCTGACAGGCTTATAGTCTGATCTATAAGTAATTGATTAATTAATCATTGGTTACAGCAACAAGCCATTTATAAAGGGTGCCTTATCTGAACGTGGTACTGTCCACCGTGAATGCAAACTGAAACTGATATCAGCCTGAGCAGGTGTGGATACTGTCTTAAACTAGTTGTGTAGTGGAGAATATAATGTAGGTTTGCACTAATTTAGCAAATTGTAAAATTGACGTGCAAGAAGAGAATAAGTGAACCCTCCGAAAATACTGGTGAATGGATTTCCTGTCCATACAATACCAACATACCATTCAATGAAATAAACTTTTCAGTTCCTTTTTTAACCCCATGAGGCCAGTACAGGCACGTGCACACACACACACACACACACACACACGCACTCAGTCAGTTAGAAACCATCCAACAATCTCTGGATTGGAAGCATCATCTGACATCTTGTGGACAGAAGTTGTAATTATGCTTTGCAGAATGAAGATAAGAAAGTACAAAAGCATTATCAGCAAAAGTATTTAAGGTATCAAAGGTAAACGTACTTGTATGGGGGGGGGGGGGGGGGTGCCTCCTGTGACTGATATAAAACACATTATTAGACTGTAAATACTGATTCATTGATGTGTAAGCAAATATAGAAGTTTAGACCAGTTGTTCCCAACCTGGGGGTCCACTGGTCCAAAGGGTCACAAGATAAATCCGAGAGGTGTTTTGATGATTAATGGGAAAGGAAAGAAGAAAAAACGAAGTTCTGATACACAAATCTATGTTCATATTTTGGCGTATTCTCAAATCTTTGCTGATATTTGTTAAATATTGGATAATTCTGCCTCTTTCGGCCTCAAACATGTATTTAAATCAAACCATCAGAGAAATCTGAAGAAGAAATATCTCTCATAGACATCTGAGAGTTGACAAAAGGCCCCAGACACTGGTTTGTTTCAGGTAAATCTGACTTCACAAAAGTGAAGTACAATATTTCCCTCTTAAATGAGGTGACGTTTAAGCATAAAGTAGCAGAAAATGATATACTCAAGTACAAGTACCTCAACATTGTACCCAAGTACAGACCCTCCTCTGCTGGACTCTTCATCTTTGTGAAGGTCTCACATTACAGACAGAAGGCCTGTGGTGCCTCCTTGTGGTTGGACTCTGATACTGCACCAAATTAAACCGGTCTTTAAGTCTCCTACCTGCAGTGGCCTCACCTGGATTTTCACAGTTAAGCGTTTGTGTGGATAAAATATTAAAATCAACCATTTTCCTCATTGTTGCCATGTAGAAGTCACTTTCCTCCCCTATATGCTCTTTTTTACTTAATAACTCAACTGATTGAGCTGATGAGAAAAAGATGATGGTACTCCGCCAAAACTAGTGATGCAGTTTTTAATTACAAGTAATTTCAGGTTTATTTCTGTCTTTACTTTATAATAATTAAGTTGTGATGTGACTAATGTTCTCATAGCCTAAAGGTCCAGTTCCTGTTATAGCTCAAAGCTCAAGAGGTGATACGTACCAACATTTAACTGATATTCCTTTATCTGTCATATTTGCCATTTTGGCTGCATTACTTACTGTTGGAGAGTCTTGCAGCCTCACTGTAACTAACATGCCTGCGTTTGGGGTTTGCATTACTTTCTTTGTTCACACCAGGAGATAATGTTATCTCTCTTCCTATTGACTCTCTGTCTCACCCGGGGATAACAAAGGCCAACAAAGGATGACTATGGAAACATAAACCGTGTAGCAGCCCCTGCCTGGACCACCGGGATGTGCCATAAACCCACAGAAACTCACAAGACAGTCAGGGAGGCTGGTAAGCTTAGAATTGCCTCAAAAAAACATGAATTTGAATCAACTCTGTGAGGTGATATGTAATATATTAATAATTACATAATAAAAACTGTAATAAAACCATTGCATTCAGCAGATTTGTGTACCATGATTATGAGCAATGCCCAATACTTACATACAGACTATGACATGTTGGACATTACAGGAAAAAATAATCTAAATTTGATATTTTTGTGACAGCGCTGCTGCTTGGCTCATGTAAGCAGACTGCCTCTTGGCACCATGATAATGTCAGATTAGCAGCTTCCTACTGGAAGGCCCATAGCTGCAGTACCATGACTGATGGTTGGTAAATTCACCATTAAAAGTGACTCAGCATTACATTTCAAACCTTCAGTTTGTGCAGTAGGTTCTCTTCAAAACGCCTGGAAAATGTCACACATGCACGCAACCAAATGAAAAACTCACAAGCGTCTAGAAATACACTTGCAATTCATTTCAAAATGGATCACCATACAACATACATACAAATAAGCTACAATTTGCTATTTCTATTATTTTACAAGCTGCGTCGTGGCAAAAACATTCACAATAGTGGTTCCTGTGTCCAACATACCAGCCTTTGTTTCATTAACATGATGCGTGCACATATTATCATGTAATTCCTCTTTAACTGGCCATGTCTTATAGGTAGTAGCACTGCTTGACATTTCAAATAATCTCTGGTGATGTAGACAGTGTGTGTGTAGCCGGTTTTACAAAGTGTAGTGTTCTTAAGAAATATATAATGTACATTCATATGCGGCATCTATTAGGTAGATTTAAATGTAGTGAAAATAGATTTGTTATGTGAGTCTGATTGCACAAGGTGTGACATTAACTGTCTTCAATAAGCCCTTCACTGCTCTCGAGGCGATATAGGATGTAGGAAGGCTCCAGTGATTCAAATGATCCTTGTAAGCCCTTCACCATTTGCCGTTAGGCCATGTTGGATTTTATTCTGCAGAAGAGGATCATGGAGACGGCCATGGCACATATCTAAGGAGAATATGCATATTAGTAAATCATCCAATTAAAAAGTAAAGCAGGTAAATCTGTACATAGCTAATCACAAGTTGTTTTGATTAGAAATGTATTAATATCTGATGATAAATAGCCTATACTTCACACAGGCTTAATTGACTGATCACTTTATCGTTTCTTTGACGCACTTCAGCCTAATCTAAATGAAGGGGATGAGAGATGAGGTCATACCTCCAGAGCTGCAATTCCCAGGGCCACACCCACGATGACCACCATGTTGTCATCAATCAGCTGCTTGATCTTTGGGAAGCACCCACTGATTGACTGAGGAAAATAAAGAGTAGAGGTAAAAGAGGTAGAGTAAAACCTTAAAAATTTAAAATTGTTTTGGATCCTAGATGTTTTTTGTTGTTTCTACCACTTCCAAAGCCCGTACCATGACATTGTCAGCCACCGTCTCATTACATGGGTTACTAAAGCCAGGACAGCACTGTGGTGGGAAGGACCTGTTGTGGTCCACATAATATGGGGAGCCCACGAAGTCCGAGGAGTTGTAGAATCCACAACATTGTAACTAACGTAGACACAAACAGAGAATATGTATCAGTGAAATGGTGTGAAAAAGATCAGATTGTGTAATTTGTTAAGTTACATACCGTGCTCATTGTAGAATTCCACAGTCCTGTAATGTCAGGATTTTTCCCAAAGTCCTTCTTGATGTTCTTCACTGCTGCCGTGCCAAACTTGACAATCAACTCGTCTGCCTAAAATGCACACATACAGTAACCTTTCCATGCAAGCACCAAAAGTCATGATAACCCAGCTTCCGATTTCCACTGTGTGAAAAAGTTCCTTAATTAACTTACCAAGGGTCTGAATACCAAGATCACCACCGCTCCAGCAACCTCTGCTATGAAGACCAGCAGGACTATGATAAAAAACTAGGAAAAAGATGCAGAATGTTAAACATTTTGTTGGAATGGGAAATTTAAAACCAACATTTTCAACAAGGAGCATTTCTTAAAATTGATTGATTGTCTGTAGTAAGCCTGTGTTTACGTGCATTTTCAATTTGTGCATAAAAAAACGAAGCGCCCAATTCCTAATATTCACACAGCAGTAGTGGATGGAAACCACTTTAACAGCTGTTTTCTTTTGTACATTTTCTAGAAATCTGGTTAAAATCTGCATCAAATTTGGATGGAAACTATTGAAACTCAGCAAATAAACAAATTTCAGTGCACCAACAAGTGGTGCAACAACAAGAGTAGTTTTTTTAAGAAAATGTAAGTTTATCTATTTCTTACAGAGAGTTGGATGAAAACATTGATACCATCTCATGTTTGTACGGTAAATATGAGGCTACCACCAGCACACAGTTATTTTCAGGCGAGTTGTGCTTTGCTGCTCAAGAAATCTTGACAAACTTTAGGTATAAAAAGAGAGCATAATAACTTTCAAGGAAGGCAGGAGCACTTTAGATTATGGGGGGTTATGCAGTGTAGACTTCATTCCTTAGCTTTCCTTTAGTTTGCCTTCTTCAGAGAATTTACACGTTCTGGTTTTACTGCTAATGACCTTTATACTAAACTATTTATTCAGATTTAGTTTACAGGTATGAAGTTTGGTATAAATCTTCTCAGCAAGAACGTGAGTGAGTGTTTTTCCCAGAATGTGAAACCATTCCTTTAACCCTCCATGATGCAGCAGACGTACCAGCAGCAGCATACACCTGCTCTCTTTGACAGCTCCACAGCAGCCCAGGAACCCGATGATGAGCAGCAGCGCTCCTAATGCGATCAGCAGGTAGCCCACGTTGAGCACCTGGCTGAGCTCGGATGGTGCGTTTTCTATTTTCCCGAGGAAGCTGAGGATGGAGCCGCTGTCCACCTTCACCCAGATCCCAACACCCAGGATGGCAGCACCCGCCAACTGAGGGAGAGAAGAGGAGGCAGGAAGAGAGGAGAGGTGGGAGAAATCTTGAGTAGATTGAACCCCATGAAAACAGACGTGCATTATGGGAATTGTAGGCTCCAGCATTTTGGCACTTGACCCATATTAGTGACTGAAAGTCAGGATATAATGGCCTCTGCTGCTTCAAATTAGACCTTTTTTTCTTTTTATCAGTCTCTCACAAGTCCAACAACTTCCTGGAAGTGCAAAACTTAATTGCTGAAGTGCTCTTATAAATAAAGATGTATTTCGTAAAATAGTAAATAACAGTTGGACAGCTGCATCTGAGAGGTTTTGTTCATTTTGATACTTCAATTTCAATCAGTTCAGTGTTTTTTCTCAGGAAATAAAAGCATATTTTTAAGTTTTTTCTAAACTTAAAAAACTAAAACTGTAAAACTTACAAAGATTATGCCATTGAAGAAAAACATCATGACTTTGAGGAATCCAAAGCATCCCATTTTGGCTGCAGATTGTTCTACCTATAGGGGCGAAAGCAGAGAGAAAAAGACATTGTTCAACATTGGTACAACATAAGTATTGACTTATTACGCAGCATTTTGATTATTTTTACTCCAGTGACTCCCATACTTTTTTATATGATACATTTTTAACATCTTTATCTTTAAATACATTATTAATCAATTCTAAAGACAATTTGTAAATATATCAGTCATTTGTGTACACAGCATTAGTCATCTTGATGATGTGTTGTACTAAGTTACAGTATGTCATTATGCACTGCCAATTAGGTGACAAATTAACAGTGGATTGTTCTGTTTCCTCGTCGAGTGAGACAGCGGGGGAGGGGAAAACACCTGCTACTTTCCCAACCTCACCTTTTACCCTTTGTAGGCTTAAAAACTTATCTTTCTCAAACATTAAAGAGTGCCCTGAGCCTTTCATTTCCACTCTAAGGACATTTACTGTATACATATCACCTTACATGGGAGTTGAGGGCTTTGTTCAGTTTACAATTAATGGTGACGATTGAGGAAGTATGCCTCACTGTATTTTCTGGAAAGTGCTTCACTGAGCTAGTTGTAGGCAAATGAATAAAGGAGCCAATAATTTAACATTTCCTCTTTCTGCAACTGTCTCTTTTTGTGTTCAAATTCATAACATTTTGCGTTAACAGTTTTAACACAATTAAAAACTAACTATTATGGACACAAATGCATTATATTAAAGAAACAAAGACTCTAGTGTGTGTTATAGAAATGAGCCAGCCAGACGACCTGCCACACCCAATACTCTGGGATGATTTAGGACATTATAACAGCCCATTATCTATATCTGTTGTCACGTGCAAACACAACACATTCACATCTTTACTGTGTTCACACAAATACATAACATCCATCTTTCTTCATCGTCTTGACTCATGAAACACACACTCACTGTGTCATATCTCCAAATCTTCTCTTCCCACCCCCTTTTACAACCCTTACTGCTCGAGGGTCACCTCAAGATTGTCACTTCCAAATGTGTGTGTGTGTGTGTGTGTGTGTGTGGACCTCCCAGATGGGAAACAGTGCCCTTTGTGTGGCGTGACAAAACAGACAAATTGTCATCCCCAACAACAGTGACTGAGCAGAGCCCTATTGTGTGTAACAACAGGCTGCTTTCTGAGAATTGGGATATCCCTCGTGGGATACCTACTGTTCTACTACACCCTTTACAGTTACTTTCATTCCCAAAAACATATAATGAATAAACCCGAAGCAGGAAGTGGCTCGTCAGTTCGTTTAGCCTGCCTCAGCTGTTGAGTAAAGCTGGTCGTCGTCAAGTTAATCATATAATCGGAGGCCTCGATGCACTCAGTAACACAACAGGCGGTTGCCTTGACTCCCCAAACTTCCTCTATCACTTCACTTCTCTTTCTTCTGAGTTTTTTGCACTTCTTCATGGTCAGTGACTGCACTCTGACACCCAGGAACCGGACTGGTGATGTATTAACAAGGCACGGTCACATGCAAATCTCAAAAAAGTCCCAGAACTGACAGAAAAAGGATGTAGTGTGCACTTCCATTATGTCTGAGAACACGTTAACAACAAGACTTTTGGGGGCCCAATGCAGGATCTCGCTGGGGGCCCCCTCACTGTAATGTGTTGCCACTTCACTTCACAGTACAAACTTTCTAGGAACAGGTGAAACATCAACATTAATATAAAAGAACCAAAACCATAAATCTAATTTGTTTTTTTCTTGGAACTTTTGCAATATTCTTTTGGAGCCAATTTCAATGTAGGTTTAGTTTTAGCACACTGACTAAAATGTATTACTTTTAGTTGACGAAAACTATACGCAAGTAGTTTAGTCTTATTTTAATCAAATGTTTTTCTTTAATTGTTTATTATTACAGTGAGCTTTCATATACTAGGATTTAAAGTACATTTGTGCTATTCCTTATGGAAGAATAACATAACCTAACATATGACTGTTGCAAAAAGAATTAAACCGATTGTGAGTGAAGATACTTATCCCAGTTTGTATTGACTTTCGTTCTTGTCTTGTTCATTAATTTTGTTTAATGTATCATATCTAATACAACTGCAAAATGTGATTTTCTTTTTGCCACAGAATCTTGGAAGTACTTGTTTTGTAGGGAACAGTCAACCTAAATTATCCATTTACTGCATCACTGAGCTTACTGTTTTGTCACTGTGGCACAAAATGTTGTCAGTTTTTGTTTAGGAAGAACATTTTTTATTTTGTTACTGTTTTTTGTGTTAACAAATGCAACAACTGCAACAGCAACTGCTTCTGTCGCTTAATGGTTAAGGCTCTGACAACAAGGAGAAGCATCAGGTTTGGAGGTGACATATTTAACGCTGTACAGTATCTGTTAAATCTAAGCACATACATGCTCTATGTTGGTCTTGGATCAACAAAACCTCAAAATTGTCTCTGGCTGACCAACTTCCATCAAAAACATGGACAGACAAATCTCAAAGGACGCCATTGAGCAAAATAATTGCAGGCAGGTCTCAGGAGACAAAGGATCATTGTTGGATGGATCCCTCCCTCTGTTGGTACGGCACATGAAAAATAACCAAAAGACCTCAAACTCACATGGAGAATCTACCATATAACTTTAAATCAGTCAGTCTAAGTGAAGTCAGTGTTGGGCTTACCTTTCACAGGAGATATCCAAGGACGTGCTCTTAGGCTGGGTCACTGTTCAGACTCCTTCACTCTGGTGATGAAGGCTGTTGCTGTGGAAGCAGACTGACTGTGAGATAACAGGAGTACAGGAGTGTATTATTCTTCTGTCCTCTGAAAATGACCCACAGTATACTCTCTGTCTCCTGCTTCCTGTGGCTCTGGCTCTCCGGTTAGATACGAAAGATCCTCTGAGTGAGTTTTTCTGCTTTCTGCTTTTATTTTAAGGCTGCCGGCTGGTTATAAGTACTGGAAAAGGGAGGGGGAGCGGGTGGGTGTGACCAAAGCAGCGGAGTAATAACACACATCACCATGGAGTTGGGCGGGCCCTGAGGGAGGGAGATGGGAGAGAGATCACCTGTATGCATTCACACCTGCTTTTTATGTGCCTCTCTCTCATGGAGTTAATTTGAACACAGTTTGTAAAAATGACAAAATATTGTGAGCATTTATGATTAACTAGTAACTACAGTCCAATCGCAAACCTTTTGGTCCTTCAGCAAATTACTGAAAGTTGTGTATAAATAACTGAAATATTATCTTTCCAACCACAGAGAGAGTGTGTGATGCGTTCTGGTCTAGTTTAAAATCTAACCAATGAACTGAAACAACTCTTATAATGTAAAAGCTATGTAGCATATATGAAGCAATCAATAAAACAATTAAAATTAATTAATGCATGTTTAGCAAATTACCAAAATTAAACAAGTGAGCATTTTTGACATTTGACAATTTGTAAATCTCACAGAGGGACCATTTATTAGCTTTCTATCTATTACACAATCTTTGTCAGCAGGTGGATTTTGCCATGAAATTGTACATGTTAACATTTTTCAGAACAATTAAAATGCTCAGAAAATTGTAAATTTCAAATGTTACAGTTTCATGACAACAGGGCAAAATCCATCTGAGGAGGAAGGTTACCTGAAATGCCCAAAAGCTCCAGAAAACCTACTAAATGGACCTTGTTGTGAGATTTGGTAGCTTCCAAGGTCAAGAATGAACTTTCAGTCTTAACTGGACAATTACATTTTTTACCCTCAGTGTTTAAAATGTGTTCCAGTCTAGTTTCAGATCCAACCCCGGCACTAAAATGGCCATTATAAAAATAAGACTGAAGACTTTGTGCAACTGTCTCTGATATACTGTGAGCAAGTCAAGTCAGGAATTAAAAGTTAAATGAATTATATCTCAAGCTGTTACTGAGGAACTGTCACACTTTTTGGGGATATTTGAGAGTAACAGCGACCACTCAGGCCGGGCTGTTACAGGTGTTTTTCCACAGCAGGGCAGGGTAAAAGAAGTTGTTCACCCTGGTGATGTGTTGGAGGTACGCTGATTTGCACAAACTACAACAGAGTAGAATACTCTCTTTGATCATAACCCGAACGAACAATAGCGAGGCTTCAGCTCATTCAAAACGCAGTTGGGTTCTCGTGTGCATGCAAAGCTGATCATATCAAGTCACCACACTGGCTTCCAGTACAAGACTGAATAAACTCTACTGGTTTGGCCTCCAGATACATTTCTGACCTGATATTTTCTTTATAATTTCTCCTTCCTCCTTGCATTTGATATATTGTATTCTTACTTCACTTGTAATGAAATATAAATAAAATGTCTTACTCCGAGAGTGCACACACAGCGAGGTGCAGATCAATGTGCGCCTCAGTTCAATTCTGTCAAAATAAAAACACGCCGCTAAAAACTCTTCCAGGACGGCATGCTGTATTCACCAAATGTTTCCTGCCTCAGGCACCTCCCCGATGAAGGCAAGATAGCCAAAAATGTTGTACTGGAGAAGAATTTTGATTTTTGAATGTGACTAAAATTGTAACGCAGTGACATTTCAAGACATCACTACATTTTGTCACCCCCCCACAATCGTAGAGAGCTTTCAGCTGGAGTTTCCACCCCCAGCGTTCCCTAAAAGAGGGAGTTCAATGCTCCTCAGACTTTGGCCTCATATTTCTTGTACATTGTACAGTGTGACATTTGCTTTATCTGAACTTCACAATCCTTTTAAATAGAGATAAAAACTGAGAGAAAGGGAGTGACAGGTGGAAATTACTAACCCAACTGCATAAGGAGGAGGACAGATGATTTACAGCATGTTAATGGCCACATGACATTTTTAAATAGCTGATAAGAATTGGTGTGGAAGTAAATTAATGCATAATGGTAAATAATCACGTATTTAAATGAATTTTCACTTAATATCAATACACATTTCACTCTTAAAATCCAAATGTAACTTGTGATCATGTCTTACTCCTTTTTAGTGACCTGAAGTTGAACTCATCAGTATGTTCCCTCATGCTAAACCTTATATTTACACAAACATCCAGAAACCACTTACATGTCCGACATGCACCTGACTGAGAGGGACCCGTGTCTCTGATGTCTTTTTATGACCACGTTTCATATTTTTTCTGAATGTTTATGCACACCCAAATTCTTTGCAAACACACACACCCATGAGCGCATTGTGTATGAACACGCTGCATATTTTTACCACTTGTGTCAAACAAATGTCTTTCAGAAAAAAATACAATACAAATAGGAGTCATATTCACATATTTTAGTGATTCATCAGTTTACAAAACTGACAGGAGGGAGAAAAAGTGCATTTGCTTAGAAACTAAAATACAGACAACACGAGAAAGGGAGACAAGAGGACTGGGGTGAGCTTTCCTGAGAAATTGTCGCATTAAACGCACAGGACTTTTTATGTGTGCCTGTGAGTCCGGACACTGGGGTGGTGGAAACAGTCGGATTATAGGAAAATGTACGATCAAGACTGCTCTCCTGGCCCACACAACAGATGCTCAATTTTTGATTTGACTGAAATGCAAGATGGCAGTGTTGTGCAACACAGCCATCAAACCTCAATGATGTCAATTTCACAGCCTTAATTTCAAGTATATTTTAACACACGTATAGTGAGTCATCAGTAATCTTTCTTCATGGTGTTTTAATGGACCGAGCAACCATATTTAAATTATACTTAATATTTAATATACCATACCAGCATGTTTTAACCCATTTAATACTAATGTATGCCCTTCACATCACTGCAGAACACTTTCCAAGGCCTACAAAAATGTTTCCTTTAATGGAAACTCTTTTATATTGCAGTTTTCAGTGACCGTTCGCTAAGCCCCCCCTTCAGTTACTGCGCCTGTGTTCTTCCACAGTACATATGCACTTTACACTGGCAATGGTGACAGATTTACCACTCGAAAGCTACATTTTCCAGGCATAAAAATCTGCATCCTGACGAGCTGAAGATGGAAATATAAACTGCATTGTTCTCCGTTAGTATTTTAAGTATGATAAGAAAAAATTTACGATTAGACTGTTTGTTCTAACGTAACTCTGCTTAAGGTTTAGCTGCTTAGCTTACACACTCAAGACGTAGGTTAGATTTATGCTTTACTCGTATTCATGTTGTCAATTATTATGTTTTTTTCACATTTAACATGACAGGAGAAAAGGCTTTCAGGATGATAACTAACCACTGTGTTTGGTGAAAGTACCACGCACCTCGGATAACAAGTTTAACTTCAGATGCATGAATGTAAACTTTCCCAAATCCAAGGGCAGGACAGAAACTACCTGTGATATAGTAGCATCCTGGACCTGCTCCCACACAGTGGGGAAAAACGTCCCAGTGGATGTGCTATCATTAACATAAAATAATGTAGTATGTAATAATGTTTGTAGGTTACGTTAGAGTGGATAAACATGCCGTTTAATCCATTCCTTATACAAACTAAAAGAAATCACCAGCCAAAATCGTTATACACGGCGTATCTCTCTTACTACAGCCACGCATACCGCTTCAACATGTAGAGAAATCTAAAGCTTGACGAAAATGTCGTGCTTCATTATGGTTGTTAAGCTATGAGCTGTTTCGGGGAGGGGGGTATAGCGAACAGTCAGTTGGACATCATTAATCAGCAGTGGATTACGCTTTTTTCACCCGCCGTACCAAATATGTTCAAAAGCCATACTCTGAAACAGCTTGTGTCCTGCACAGCTGTGTAGACTGGCCCGTTATTGCCTTCATCCACTGATGCTCACATCATCCTGGACACGAGAGGCAAGACAAACACGGCAAAGGAAAGTCCGTCTCTTCCCTGGGAGTCTTCCTTTGGTTTCAGAGGGCCAACCTGTACTTGTTCAGCTCCTACTGCCAGCGTCTGGACGCCTCAGGTCGCCTGCTTGTCTGGGTGGCTCTTCAGCTTGTGAAATTTAACGCTGTCCAGCTTCTCGAACCTTTTCTCACAGAACTCACAGGTGAAGTTGTAGTGGGCCTCTGATGTGTGTTTCTTCATGTGCCAGTTCAGGGACGCCCGCTGGCGACACTGGTAGCCACAGATTTCACATCTGACAGGTGATGTTGGTGCGAACACGAGGAGGAAGGAATAAGGAAGAAAAGAGAGGAGTGACGACTATGTAGATGAAAATAGGCCATGTGGTATTTATGCATTTTTACCCCTTGTTTATTTTAATTTCTGCAGCAGTGTGATTAAATGAATCCAGGTCCAATAACCTCAATACGATCAATCCTAAAGTGTCACAGACCGGAACTTAAGTCTAACATGCTCAGTGCAAAAATGTGTAAGGATAAGATCTGTTTTCAGCTTTAGTAACTTACTGGAGAGGTGTTTCTCCTGTGTGGGTCCGTCTGTGAACTTCCAGGTGATTCTTACGCTTGAACGATTTTCCACACGTCTCACAGATAAAATCTCTAACCCCTTTAAAAAAAAAAAGAAGATCCTGTTACATTTGGAGGTTTACGAAGATGAGATTCGGACTCGGTGAGTGTGTCCTTGTGAGCCCACCTGAATGGATGATCATGTGGCGATGCAGATGGTTTGACAGGTAGAACTTTTTGCCACAGCCTGGATGAGGGCAAACCTTGGTCCTTCCTTTCCTGTGAACGAGGTTGACGTGATTCTACAGAGAGAGGTGAACCAAACAGATGGTTATTTCAATCAACTGGAGCTGGGAGGCAAAGCATGAATGAAAAATGTTGTTTTACCTGAAAGCTGCTAATAGCTACATAGACTTGACTGCAGCCCTCGTATGGACAGTGGAACATCTTGAGCATCCCGTCGGCGTCAATGACTGGGCCTCGCCTGTTTCTCTTTGACCTGACACTGCAAAAACAGACGCTGCACACTTAGTTTGCAATAACAAGGGGACAATAAGTGTTGGATTACCACCTCTGCTGAGCTCCTGGTCCACTTACCTGCTCAGACTCCGCTGCAGCTCTCTGTCGCTGCCCAGTTCCAGAGCGTCAACGCTGGGCTGCAGCAGCTGTTTGTCACTCAAACCTGCAGAGAAACAGAATGAGTACAAAATGACTCATGCAGTTGTTTGCTGAATCAAAATGTCCAGCCTTGGGGGTTCATTTAATGCAAACAAAATTGTGCATAAAACAGGTGGATGGAAAGAAATGTATTGACAACTTTTGTGCAACATGAAATAAAAGTTTAGTAGTAGTTTTACTAGTGGTACTAATTGGTCACATCCACACAGGATCCTGCCCCTGAGCAGACTGATCTTTTCATAGCTAAATAATAAAATTATATTTTTGATTAATATAGAACCTCATTCAGGTTTCTGGTTGTTAAAGGAGCGTTTCTGACTCCTCAACATCAGTTATTTCTTTAGTGAGGTGCAGGATATCAGAATCTCCCTTTCATGACCCATTATCGGTTTTAATGTTATTTACATTATACAGTTTACAGTGCCGATAATCTGGCTGCATAAAATTAGTAAAGCAATTTTGAAAGCTGAATAGCTGATAAAAAATGATAACCTGCATCACAGCTTTTCTTTCATGGTTTTTTAGCGTCATACAATATTTGTATAATACCCGGAAGATGTTAGTGTGAATATGCTGTTTTGTACTTTTGTACAGACTAGACAGTATTCTGATTAGTCTTTTCGTGGTTTAGGTCAAATGACAGGATATTTGCATGGAGCCACCTAGCTATTCATGTCTGTGTACACTGAACATGATTCTGCTGCAGTGGAGTTAGCAAATCAACCCCGTGGCAAGTGGCAACACTTCAAGTAGCGCCCCAAAAATGCAGAGCCTGTTTCGAATGCAGCGCACCTGTCATGGAGTCTTCATCCTCTGCTGTCCTGAGTTTTGAGTCAGACGGGCAAACCTGGTTGTAGGTGACGCCGCCTATGACGGTGCAGGTCACTTCTTCCACGTTTCCGCCGCCCATGTTGAGCTGGATGCCCTCTGATGCCAGGGCCTCGTAGCTGGGGCCAGTGATGATTATCAACTAGGGATGGAAAAAGGTGGATACACAGCGGTAACTTTTGATAAAAAGAAATAGTTCAGTCCCAGGTGTGTACCAACATCTCTGCAAAGTACTCATTCACTTACCTGTGAGCCTTCCAAAGTGGTCCTCTGGTCGGGAATCTCACAGCTGGTCACCACCGTCTGCAGAGTGTGAGGGTCAAACAGCTCGCTCTGCTCTTCTACCTGCATGGGCGGCGGGACTGACAGCTCCGCCTGGGCTCCCAGTCGGACTGAGCCACTCAGGCTCCCTGACAGCACCGAGTCCTCGTCCGTCTTCTCCAACTTATCAGCTAAGGACCCCATCACGGTAACACACTCGTAACCGTGCGGCATAGTCCTGATCTCTTCTTCGCCTCCGTCGCTGCCTTGCCTCAGATCCTCAGCCTCCTCAGCCTCCTCCTCTGAGGGGACAGAGTGAAATGGTGCTGCGGGGGAGCCTTGCTGTCGCTCCATGACCATCTCCATCTCCCAGACAGGCTGTCCTGTCAGTGGGACATCCTTGGAGGAGGCCTCTATACTGGGCTGGTGGTTCAGAGCTGCAGACTGTTCTATCGGGCTCATTGTTGTATTTTTATCCTCCGAAAAATCCAAATTTTCTTCCACATCTATAGAAAAACAGATACATAAAAAATTGCTTGCTGATCATCAAGGAATTCAGGATTTACCAGCAACTAATTAACATGAAACTACTCAGAATATCAACAGTGAAAACTCCCTAAACGAGTCAAAGAATTAAGTGACTGTCCTGCACCTTTGAACTGTTTGTGAGCCTCCTTTCTTCTTTTCCTGCTCACTATGCCTTTGGCCACAGGCACGTCTGTTTTTGCTGCACTCTCTCCATCGCCCTCCCTGTTTACTTCCTCCTCATGTTCAGAGTCGCTTGCCTCCCTTGGTGGCGAAAAAAGGTATTGCACGAATGAGTGGTTAGAGTCACATTGCCAGATAGCAGCGGTGGAGAAGTTGAGCTGGGGCTCCAGGGCGCTGAGCTGGGGCTCATGAGGGCAGGAGCGGGAGTGCTCCTGGTACCAGGACACCAGGCTCTGGAGGCTGGACACACGCTCCTTCCTGCCTGGGAAACGACAAAAGTTGGCCGAATGACAGTCGCATGTGAGTGAAGAACGGGAATTTTAAGATGATTTACTTATCCATGCAAATTTACTTATCAGATCTGAATCCCACTGAATCGCTTGTTGATTAAATATTCAATAGAGCGAGTGCAACAACTCAAGAAACAAACACACAATGTACGCAATACTTTTTTCCTACGGAAGCCCATTTATGCCAAGAAAAGGACAATTACGAAAAATTAGGACTGAAAAAATATAAATAGTAACGGTAAGAACACATTATGAGATACTAAGTCATAATTATGAGGTAATAAGTCAAAAGTTTGGCTTTCCGAGTCAACATAGGAGATATTAATTCAGAATTTTGTCAGAGAGTGGTGAAAAAGGTCACAATTTTCTCATGCCCAAGGGTTGAAACCAAAGATATTTAATTAACATTTATTGTCACATAAGACAAAGAAAAGAAACAAAACCTCATATTTAATGGTTGTCATTTTAAACAAGTATCCAGTTTTCAGAATAGTTCAAGATTTATTTTCTGCCGATCATGGACTATCAGTTTCAGCTCTAATACCTATGAGATCCACAGTTTGACTTTTAGGTCAAAATGATTAAATGTTAAGTCAGTTTTGAGACATTAAGTCAAAATGAATTTAAAAATATAGACTTACTATCTGATAATTTTGACTTTTAAAGTCTAAAACTTATCATTTCATAATTATAACTGTTATAATTTGCTGTTTCAATGAATTGTGACCAAAACACAAACTGAGTGAGACTTTTTACAGTGTACAAATCCACTTGTCAATTCTATGGTGGAATAAATGTGTAATTGTGACAAAGTCTCCAAATGACCTCAAACCCAGACACAGATTTATCTTCAATAAGCTAATTTTGGCTGATATACAGATACGGACAGTTTATCAGTCTAGCCTTTCTTAATATGTGACTTAAAAAAAAGTGACACTTCGGACTGACTTTCTCACAATTTGGATTTTGAATTTTTTTTCTTGACCTGGTACTTTCTGGCTTTCTGATGCAGTCAGACTCATCAACGCAGGATTCATAGTTGCTCTCTGTGAAATGTAAAAAGTCTTAAGACTATAGCTGTACTACTGCGTATACACACGGAATCAGCTGGCTGCTAGTTTACAAGTTCCTCTCTCTTAAATCATCACTGAGCGTAACACAACCAGGCACACACACACACACACACACACACACACACGCACACACACACACACACACACACGCACACACACACACACACACACACACACAACCAAACCTATGCGACTGATTTGGGGAAATATTCCCATGTGTCACTGGCACCACTCACCTTTTTTCTGTTTCACTGACACTTCTGGAGAAATCTTCTTCCTGTTATACAGAAACTCGTTATTTGGACAATCAAGCAACTTAAAACATAAGGTCGATGAAACTGAAAAATAATGCAAATAATGCTGAGAGGACAGAGGGAATAAACTAGACATCTTGGATAAAGCCACGGTGCACGGTGTGGTTAGGCGACATGCTTTGCCTGGACTCACCCGCAGTATTTCTGCTGGTATTTCTCTCCGTAGGTGGAGTTGAGCAGGATCAGGTACTCTGCCAGTCCGGCATCACTCAGGCTGGTCCGCCGGCGCAGCTCACTCCACAGCTTGTGGGACTCTCCCAGGTACACCCTCCTCACGTCGTACTTCTTTCGGGATTCAAGACGCCTCTGGGCTCGGTCCGAGTCCGTGAGCCTGGGTCGTCCTCTGCAACGCCTCAAAACACCTTTCCCTTGGTCCCCGGCTTGGTCAGCGTCCAGGGGAACCTCCAACTCCGCCAGGCTATGCGCCATCTTGGCCACAGCAGCTGATGTTGTGATTACCCGGCGTACCGGAAGTTGTGGGACCAAACAGGAAGCGCCGATACAGACGCGTTTTTCTGCGTGTGTACCCGCACAAGCGGTGTGTAAAAACAGCGCCGGACACAGTCGTGCACCACATGGGTATATGTTTATCAAAATACCGGGAGAAATCCCCACTGCGTACACCGAGAACCGCGGCGGAACTGCACAGCGCACGAACTGTTTCCACACGGATCGCGGCAGCACGAACACCAACGTGCAACATGTAAACAGACGCGGGAAACTTCAGCCTGAACGTCCGAATCAGACGCAAAATTACAGAAAAGTGCCTCGTATCAAAGTGTCGGCCATGGCGGACATTTTGACGCTTGTGTTCCGGACTTTTATGTCGCGGACGGGCGGGAGGACGGAGCTCGGAGCCGCTCCTCCTCCTCCTCCTCCTCCTCCTCCGCCGGCCCGCGGCGCGCTGGTGGTCGGAGAGCGCAGCGTCGGCCGCTCCGTGCTGCTGCTGGCGGCCGTGACTGCAGCCTCGGAGGCGGGGATGAAGGTGGTGTTCTTCACCCAAACACAGATCCAGAGCCTGCCGGTGTCTCTGCAGAAATGTGTTCCCAGCCTGAGCCCAGACAGCCTGAAGGTAGAGATGTCAGAGAGCAGGTGTAACTAATGGATTTATAATGTATTATTAATGTTTTATAGATCAGTCAACCATTTTTGAGACCAATGTTTGGGTTGCCAGGTTGTGACTTGATCACTTATTAGGAACTCATAGGAAAGGTGGTTCAGCAGCAAGAGAGAGTTTTTGCAACCTGGCAACCCAAAGCTTACTGTTATAAATGGTCACTAATTGTATTAATCAATAATAAAAAGCCTTATGAGAAAGTGGAACCACTTTTGTGAATATTTGTAATTTCATTTGTTCAGGTTTTATTAACTTGTTAAAGAATATAATTATTTCTAAACAAGGACTTTTGCTTGATAAATAACAATTATTTTATCGATAAAATCAGAACTTATAATACTAATCACAGTATGTTGGATGGGACTTCAGGAGAGAGAAGAGAGGAGGTGTTTGAGTAGCTTGTGAAGCCTTTGTGGGTGTATCAGGCCAAGATTAGAAAGTTTTCAAGCAAATATACCAAACATTAACTGTAATTTACATTTGCTGCTTTTATTAGTCTTATATGATAGTAAAATATGTTTATATTTTGGACTTTGTAAAGACATTGCTCTGTGAATTTGTAATGGGCAATTTTCCGCTATTGTTTGACATTTCATAGACTAAACTGATCGATTTTCTGACCAGCTGCCTTGACTCATTCAGTTTCCGTCTGTCAATTTAGTTCCTTCTTTCTTTCTTTTTATTCTAAAGAAAATCAAGTTTTCCTATCCCAGGACGGTGGAGGAGCTGCTGCAGCAGGTGGCCAGCCTTCACGAGTCCACCAACACGTCCCCCACGCCCCCCTCCCTGATCATAGTTGACAGGCTGGAGGGCTACCTGCGCGGTCCTGGAGGTGGCAGCCACAGTGGATTCCACCCAGGGGAGCAGTCCTGTGCTGCACACGTGTCTGCGCTGCTGTGCGACACCGCTGCTTTCCTCACGCAGCTCCTGAAACAACGCTCCTCGAGCTCGGCCCCCTGCCGCGTCATCGCCTCTTTCCACTCAGAGGTGGAAACAGGGCGAGCCGGTGGGGAGGCCTCTGCCACAGATCCCGTCCTCGATGTTCTTGATCGCTATTTCCAGGTACGCTGTACTCTGGACCGGGACAGCAGCTATGAAGCTGCAGCAGCTGGACTGCAGGAGTTGTGGCACATTTACTTTTCTGGGACAGGCATCACAGAGGCCTCTCGTACCAAAGACTGTGAGGAGAAACCAGGTATAGCCCAAGAGTGGCAGCTGATCATTTGTCCTGATGGTTTGATGGAGTTTAAGTTGGTTTGAACAGGTTCTTGCCTTTGCTTTGACTGTCATGGCTCCTCTGGTTCAAGCTCATGTGATAAAACTGCATGACGTGATCTGCTGTTCACCCTCTCAGGTATCAGGTAACAGGACCACAGTGGTTTTAGATTTTCAACATTTAATGAGTTGAAGGTTTAAATGACATGAGAACAATATTACATAATGAAAAAAAAAAATTTACAATAGTAGTTACCAACATTTTTGGCTCGGGACCCCGTACAGGATTACTTTACCATTTTTCAACCGGCTTTGTATCATTACAATGTGGTTAGTATATGCAAATTAACAATTTTTGACCCTCCTCCATGTTGCCTGCACCCAGAACTCCCCGCTCACCCAGTTGTAATGATTAAAAGCCAGTTGAAAATTGACAAAGTAGTCCTTTAAAACTAAGCAAAGTGTACAACACCCAAAAGAGGAAGAAAAAGGAAAGGTCAGAAAAATACACTATACATTAAAATAAACCTATATTTTGTGAAGCATATTAAGTTTTTTTCTTTTTTCATATCCCATTAATCCCCTGCCTTCATTTTCATCTCCCTTCCATCAGCTTCTGAACTACTGATTTACCACACTGGATCGATTCACGTGTGAGACATTGGACTTAAGTGGCTGATATCACAGTTGAAGTATTTTACAAGTCAGAAAAAAATAGACAATATTAGTTTGAAAAATAAACATTATTTTCAATACAGAATATAATTTCGATGTTTTTGAAAATGAAAAACATGGAACGAAATATCATTCTACTTCTAGGCAAACTACTAATGAGGAAATACGCATTAAAATATTAGTTGTAAGAAAATATTCACCCTTTGAGTGTGACAACTGTAAGACTTTCTCTTAAAATATATGTTGCATAATACGAAAAAAAGCCAAAACAATATGTGATCACAAATGTCAAACAATGGGTGATAAAAAATAACATTTTGCTTTTGTCCTCTTTGAAAATCATTAATTGCTGTTGTAAAAAATCTAAAACAAATTGTTACATGTAAAAAAACATGTACAGTTTGTAAGAGACAGCCAGTTGTGGGTTTTGAGCTTTAAATCTTTGTTTCCTTATTTTCACACTACACTAGAACAATTTTTTTCAAAAGTATAAGTCAACAATGTATAGAAATGTAGTTATACACTTTTAGAGTAGCTACAATTTCAGTTACAAAATATTTTGCCTAAGCCAGAAAAGCAAACAAGCATTGAAAAACCTGGAAATGATTCAGTTTGATTTCAAATGTCAAGGTTAAGACATGCTGTACATGCTCTGCTCTTTAGATGGCAGCGGTGACTAAAAACACAACTTAAACATGACAAGAAAGAGACTTAATAACAACTACAGTTTCCTGAGAATGAATACTACCTTAAAACCTTCCTGCACAGCCTACAGTAGTAGTCATTTTATTTCATTTGTTCCAGGATTCTGCATTTGGAAAATGGCTACAACTTACTGACTTGATTGTCCTCTGAAACAACTGTGATAAAATACAAAAATGTATTATAATATTATTTACAAATACAGTGAGTTTCTTCAGATTTGGAACATGACATTGACATAATGGCTGCAGGGTTCAAGTGAAAGCTGTGTGACTTCAATTTGAGTGTATTTCAAAGTAGAAAGCTGGCTAAATATTCTACAGGGTTGGTCGTGTAAAGATTAAAATACGTTAAATTGAACAGCCGCCTTTGGCTGATGTGAGGCTTCCATATTTGGTTTTCATTTTCTGATTAGTAAGCACCAAGTCGGATACACAAAGCTTTCAGTAAAATAGGAGTGTCCTTGTCGCAAATTACGACCTGGAAGTTGACCTGAATACTATTTCTAAGTGAGAAACTCGTAATTGCGATAACTCCCATGTGACATGAATACAACATCACAGAGTTGCTGGTGTGGCTGTAGACAAGTATGGAGGTCTACAGTTACAGAGGAATAAACTATATCAGGCTTTGGCTACGCAGGGAAGTAGAAGTTGTAGAGGGATCAGTGTTGACAATACATAAAATATAGAATATCACCACCCCTGTCCTTTCAAGACATAGAAGAGCTTGTTTTGTTCATAGTGTTCCTCTTCAGCCATTCTGCATTTAAACTTAAAAATAACACTTGACCCAAATATGAATAAATTACTATCGAAACACTCTTGAACTTGAATTTTGGTGAATTATAAAAAAAAATCCTGATCCGATCCACAGGATAGGATGCTTACAGATGCATACCTTTGCATTGAATATTAATGTATGGTGTAAACTCCAGCTGCCGTTTCCATGTAATGGTATTGTCCTGTACAGATCAGGGATGCTTCGGATAAAGTAGAAATGATGTTTGTACATCCACTGGACTCTTGAGTCCTTTAGCTTACACTTTGGTATCAGTCAGCTCATGAAGCCTTGTTTCTTAACAGTTGATGAGAGACTATGTAGCTGAATATCCAAACACCCTTCACCGATCCTGCTTCAAGGCTCAGTCCTTCTCAGCCGTCGTCATGGACAAGGTGCTGCCTCGACAGGAACGGCCTTCTGTGCACAGGGATCTCATTCTTGTACTCATTGGCGTAGATAACGATGTTTCCAATGTCGTCTGCTCTGCTCATGGGGCTGTAATCCATAGACACCCCTGAGTCTGCCACTGCCATGTAGGTGTACCCAGGGCCTTTGGGCATCCAGGCGTGGTTCGGGTACTCAAAGCTGGACTGTGACGAAAGGCGACCCGACCCGGAGCTCTGCTGCACGGATCCTAGGTCAGAGTGAGATTCACACAACGCTGTCTTTCTGGAGGAAAAAAGCACCTCAAGGGGTAAAGCCTCCTCGAGAATGTCATCCAGGTGCTCGTTTTCGCTGGGGTTGTTGGCGCTGAGGGTGACGTAGGCGTCCTGAGACTCCAGCAGAGAGGACTGGGAGCCGGGAACGGGGTTCTGGTGGAGTGCCCGTAAGCGGTCCATCAGCCAGTGGTCCTGTGGTGTAGCTGTCCATCGCTCTGTCAGAGCTGAATCACCGCTTTCCAACTCTTCCATCTCGTCCAGCCCTTTCTTCACGACCTTGTCCTCCTTTCTGCCTGTGGTCAGAGCTCTAGAGGCCTTGGGTGGCAGAAGAGGGGAAGGCGGTGTGGGGCAAAAGGTGAACTCTGACAGGACCTCCAGAGGAGAAGGGCATTCTTGTGTGTTGAAGAAAGCTGGAGGCAATGATAAGCC
The DNA here is from genome assembly GCA_031216445.1 of Lateolabrax maculatus. Lineage (NCBI taxonomy): Eukaryota > Metazoa > Chordata > Actinopteri > Acropomatiformes > Lateolabracidae > Lateolabrax > Lateolabrax maculatus. Next base: position 22,344,915 of record CM062216.1, on the reverse strand, counting down.
TCCGTTGGTCTGCCCTAACCACTCCTGTACAAAAACACAACACAGGATTATGAAAACCTGACTTTTCCTGTAAGGCCATGAGGTTGGCAGTCGTGGTATTGAGTGACAACCTCACAGAGGCCCTAGCAAGGCTGTGCACTTGTCTTGTTCTTACCTGAAAGTCCCCACCATAAACGGTGAAAAGGCCTTGGAACTTGCTGTCGGGAGTTGGAATCATCGGCCAAATCTTCTTTACAAGAAAGCTGGAAAAAGCACACATGCTTAAAATATAGTTCTACATATGTATTTTTCCATTGTAAGATTCTGACAGGGGCAACCAAAAATCGCAAACCTGCGATGGGACAGGAGCATAGTGAGAGACAGCCCGATGAGGACGAAAGAGATGATCAGAGTCAGGGACATGATGAGTAGGTTGAGTTCTGGAGGAGACAGAATGATCAAAAACAGTCATTGCAAAACACTGGGAACAAACTATGCTAAAGAAATAAAATCAATGCTTATTGGATCTTTGCTTGTACAGTAAAAATGTGGGACTACATATTCCCTTTCAAGAGATATTTATTTATAACACTCGCCTGGAGGTAGTGTTTCCATGACCACTGGGTCACTCCAGGCGCTCCAATAGCCGCTGTAGCTTATCCCGTCCAGCTTTACACGGACTTGCACCTTGTACTTGGTACCTGGCTGCAGGCCTCTCAGAATAAACTCTGAGCTGGCTCGAGCCACCTCGACCTGCAAAACAGTCCTCAACTCATCAATGCAGGTCCGTGTGTGCACCTACCATTCAACAAACCTACAGCTCAAAGCTTTATTCGACCTCTAACATTATCAGCGAGGTCATGCAGGACATTAAAGTAACGGCCATACCTGTGTCACGTGGCTGTCCGCCGCCGTGTAGCTGACCTCGTACATCATGCTGTCATCCATGTACTTGAGAGGCGGAGGCACCCAGCTGACATTCAGCTGGCCTTGCTGACCCATGCTGCTCACTGTCACGTTGGCCGGAGGGTCCAGAAGAACTGCCGTGCACACAGACAGGAGGCCGCGTGTTAGGGAGGATTTAGAAGGAAGTTGAGGAAATATTATTCCTCCGCAAACGTCTGTCACATCCTGAAACACCGCTCCACTAACTTTACATACCCTGATGTCATGTCCATGTTTGGCACAAGTGTATATCGATTATAGCATTATTTAAACCAGCAATACTGACATATTATCACCTTTTAAGTTGATGTAGCTGACATGTTAGCAAATAGTTGCTTATTTACACATACAGCAGATATACAGCAACATTAGAATTCATTTGTAGTCGTGTTTGTGTCCACCTGATGAATCTAAGTCCAATATTCACTCTGCTTTTTGCTCTGTTTTTAGTCTCCACCAACTCCTGAGGGAAATATTTGTCTCTTTAGCATCTAAATGCTCCACTACAACATTGATGAGCGCTGTGAGACTAAACCAAACAGTAAAGTCGCTGGTTTTAAAAACCAAAACAGCAAACTGAAAGACTCTAAAACACTGGAAAGCTGAGGTGAACTGCAAATTCAGGTGATAATTCTCTGTGAGTTTGTCACCACAAGGGACCGCTGTCGCATACAAGTAGTCATGTGATCAATGTTTGATGTAAAAAATATTAACTGTAGCTGCTTTAAAAATGTTGGTGGGAATTTTAGATGCAATGAAAATGAATGTGATCCATCATTCTCACGCAAACCTTTGAAATGCACTCTAACTGTACTGCTACTGTAACTTACAGACAAGCTCGATGAGAAGGCTGCGATTGCTGATCAGTGTTCCCTCTCGATGAACTTGTATGTCCATTTGGACAAACATCTGGGTTCGGTTCAGATGGCAGATGAACAGCATCTTCCCGTCAGGTGCAGGGAGGGCTCTCAGCGGGCACCTGCTGCTGTTCTCCTTTCTGCTCAGGACAGAGAAACACAGAAAGACTATGAGTGAATGAGGCATACATAGCAGAATGATGAATGGCACTATTTTTTATGTATCCAGACTGATATATTGACCTTTTATTAATCATTCAATCACCCTAGTTTATTAACTCTTAAATGGTTTAATTTGCAGTCTATCGGTTGCAATAGAAAAAGATAAACTGACAAGTATATGAACACTGGCTTTAAACTACAGTCTACTGACCATGTTGGACACCACATGGCCTGATGTTACACACTGTTCTTTACTGAATGTGACTTACTGGTAGGAGTATGTGAAGGAGTACTGATCCACAGAGCCGGCCCTTTCCTCATCTTCCTCCCAGAAGCAGGTGAATTCATTCCTGCCTTCAGCAAAGCACTTTGGGTTTTCTGGCTCCTCTTTCAGCAACATAGACACTGAGGAGGTGAAGTTAGGGGGGCAACACGCAAGTGTGAGGGCAGCCAACAGCTTTTTACCTGCTACTGTTGTCTTAGATATGAAATCCAACAATCACCCATATTTGAAGAAAAGTTTTGAGAGGGAGTTCTGAGTTTATTTATTTTAAATCTAACCAATATTTCACTTATTTTACTTTCAAGGTTTCTGCTTTTTTGTTTGATCCTACCTTTTTTTCCGAAATCTCGTGCGCCCTGGACGATGGAAGCAGTTCGCATGGCGCAGAATATCAGGTAAAGTGCCAACAATCGGCTCAGGTGACCGGGTATCATCGTTTTGTCTTCTCTGTGAACAGAAAAACTTTGGCCTTCTGTTGTCCACCTGCATAACTGGAGAACAACCTGCCCCAAACGCGCCTGCTGCAGCTCTCGTCAGGGGGAGGCTTGTTTTTTTCTTAAGATACCATGGATAGCGCAACGTGGTTACGCGCCTGCTTGTGAGCGATAACCGAGCTGTTTACTTTCTCCCCAAAGTCAGTGAAGGAGAGGTGGGGCAGGAGGAGTCTTACACAACTCTTTACTCTCAGGTTGATGGGCGGGAATCACGCGCTCATTGATGTTTACGGCTTGTTTCTGCTGCTGTGGTGAGGGAGGGAGGGAGCCTGTGCCGTGCGTAAAAGCGCACAAACGTCGAAATATAGATACATAGATAGATGTGCCATGTTGTATGGGGGGGGGGGGGGGGGGGGCAAAAATACGAAATAAAAGGTCAAATTTTTTATTTATTTTGAATATGTCCTGAGCACCTGTCGTGGGTGAACTGTAGCTCACAGCCAGGAGCTGAAGCTGGAGGACACGATGTGAGGAGGTGGAGCTCAGCTCCTGGCTGGCCCGGGGCCAGTTTAATCCCTGCATGTGCCCAAGTAACGGAAACCGCAGAGTACTCACACAACTAAGAAACAGACATAAACGGTTTCTTATCTACTTACTGCACCCACATGTTTTCTTCGTTTGACCAGCATTATCAGAGCTGCAGACACTCCTGTTTCTTCACCCACGATAAGTAGCCTCGGGGGGCGTAGCCGCCCATCCCCGTCAGTTTAAGCGCAATTAAGCGCTTCTTTGCATCACACGAAAGGGGACAAGACAGCCTGATCCCCGTGAAGTGGGTACTGATGTAAAGAAAAGCTGTATGCCATTCACGTGACGACGTTCAGCTACAGATTTAGTGAGAATTGAACTCCAGATGAGTTGTGTTTAAGAGGATATAGAGGCCCTGCACAGGGAAGGTAGTTGTGACCACGGTGGCAGGAAGAAGAGGATGAGGAAACCTTGTATTGTTGAGGACAATGGCAGAGTGTGGTTTCTCTGGTTCTTCAGATAAAACGTGGCCTGATGTTTTGGGGTTAGGAGGTAGGATGCATGGCCATAAATTACACTTTAGATTCTGCTGCTGCCACCACAAAGACTAATGTCATCATGTACCACTGGACACCGCTTTGTAAAAGGAACTGAAGACATTGATTGGCAATTACGCTCCCTTTTGTACTGAATATATTCTTTATTATCATATACACATGTCAACATATTCAATTTATTCTTGTGTATAAGATGCATTTTTTTCACAATGCTTCCATCCAGCACATTCAGAACCTAGAATAAAGGGATCCAATAATCTGATCTCCCCTCTTTTAGAAAGCAACCAATCAGGAATGCAACACATGAAAACAAACAGTTTATAAACATAAGAAAGAAAGAGCACACCCCACACTAGCAGCTCTGGATGCTACAGACTTATTTGTACAAAAGCGTCAGAGTCAGTAGTTTTTCAACATGGCAGATACTGAACAAAGTGGTTAAAATTCAATATCAATGGACACTTTAGCACATTCAATATGTGTTCAAGCAGCAGCCCCCATTGTCAGCTCCTTTAGCGAAACTATCACAGATATTATGCTCTCTGTTTTCCATTAAGATACATTGCAGACCTGCACAGTAATGTATACACGCGTTGTAATACAAATGTAGTGTTATGAGTCAGTGCCCTTGCACGCTGCCTCCTCATGTTAAACCCCTGCATTAAAGCTCAAAGTGGCGCAGATGCAATGATAACATCAGCTATCTGATATCTGTGAAACTATATCACTATTCAGCAGCACACACTGGCGGGAGAGATAACTGACCACAGGCTTATACAATGGCAGGCAGTGAGCTGACCACCAGTTGTGACCCCCCCCCCCCCCCCCCCCCCTTGTCATGGCAACATGAGGCTCCTATCGTGGGTGCAGAGGTTACGGTTGATACTAACTGACAGTCATGCCAGCATGTGATGATGAAATAATAGCAAAAAAATGTGTCCTGTGTCTAAGTGTTTTTTCCATTTCATCAATCTGGACAGTTTTCAGCAGGGGGAGGTTGACCGTTCAATACTGAAATGTCAAAAATGGTATAAAGGAACCAAAAAATAAAATAATGTGGAATGAAAATAGAACCTTTTATTCGCTTCAATGACAAGATGAGATATTACAGTAATGGGATATAAAGTGACGCAGGCTCTTTTAACTCACATTCTGCACCAGCTCTTATTTTTTCCTGATAGTGGAAACAGCACAGTAGAGGCCTAAACTTATCCTCCTCAGAGATCAGAGTTCTTCCCTTTCTGAGCAACACACACACTGTGCTGCTTTTCCACAAACAGTCATTATGTCAGTAACAAAAGAAAACAAAAGATAATTCACCACTTCGTAAATACTCAGTTATTAAGCATAGTAGGTTTGCCATGCCAACTGTTTTACCATGCTGCAGTTAGGGGGAGCAGTGTGTGTGTGTGGGTGTGTGTGTGTTGTGTGTATCATGGCGTGTGAGAGAAGGCGTTACAAAGAGAGAGTGGCACAAAAGGGGTGAGCGAGGACATGCCATGAGGCAGGCCACGGGACGAATAGAGGTGTCACCAGTGTTAAACGACTTCCTCGCCCGAGCACACTTGCACCGCGAAGAGGACGGCGCTCAACATTTCCCACTGCTGTTGCCCTCCAGCTGCCTCAGCGTTAGTGCACAAGAAAAGGCTTCAGTGGCCTCCGAGAAGCACTGAGGGAGGCAGAGGGCTGCACAAGACTGGCATTAAGGTTCAGGTCAAGATAAGGTTCATGATCACATTCTGCTGGTTTCCTTCATCATCCTGATAGATGCTTTAACCTTATGATGAGTGAGGGATGATGAGACGTATACCTCAGAATCTTAGGCTGGATTATCAGCACCTAATAATAATTTTAATCCCAAAAACAAGAAGAAGAAGAAGAATGAATTTCATTTGGCTGCGCTGTACTGATATGTCCATACGCAAAGAAATTTAGAGATAACATAAATTTTGATTGTATTCAACTTTTGATGGAATCTTTTAAAGGAATGGTTCATTTTTGGAAATCCGTTTGTCCGCTTTTTTTGCCGAGAGATGAGTAGACTGATGCCACCCTTTTGTCCGAAGGTGAATCCTAACGTTACCACTCGTTTGTTGATCCGTACAAACAAAACAAAGTCTTTGTGCTGAGCGTGGTATCGATCTTCTAATATAACTCTCGACAAGATGGTGAATAAGCGTATTTCCCGAAACTATTCCCTCAAGCCTCGCAAAGCTCAATTTGCCCTTGTTTAAGACAAACATTATTTAAATCAGTCATGAGCATGAAGCGTCCTATATATGATTAGATGAGCCAACCACTCGCTGAGGTGAAACAAAAAAAAAATCTAGCCACCAGAAATCACATTTTGAATAAATCTGAGGCAAAAAACAAGCCCTATAGTTATACATGATTCAATTTGTATGTATTGTATGTATTCTGTACAGTATAACATGGTTTAAATAGCTGTTCATGAGTGACAAACAAATCTTATGTGGAGTGTCTATTTAGTAAACTAAGGCAAACCTAAGCACACATACTGTTTGAATCTCAAATAAGACAATGAATGCCAAAAAGTACAGCTTCACACACAATTTGGCATCACTAGCTTCTAGTGATCTGCACAAACACTTGGCTCAGAAAATTAAAGCCACTGAACAAATGTTTCATATACAGTACATTTAAAATGCTAATGGGGTGAACAGAACAAACGGGCAGGTATTAGGAGACTATCAGCTCACTACAGAGCTGATGGGTCGAGACCACAGAGACAGAAAGAGGCAGAGGGGGGCCTCTTTACAGGGAAGAGACAGAAAGACAGCGCTGATGAAGGTTATCTCAGCTGTCCTTTGGTTCGCACTGTGTTTTGTGGACAAAGCAGAGCTGGGCGTGGCTGGAGTGAAGAGAGAGAAAGAGGCGCTCTCCATGGTTGAGGCACAGAGAAGGAGTTGGTCTTTATGTATGAGTGTCAGAGTGTGTGTGTGTGTGTGTGTGTGTGTGTGTGTGTGTGTGTGTGTGTGTGTGTGTGTCGGGGGGACTTGGTAAGAAGGCATGTGGTTTAGCAACCACAGCCCCCGTGGCTCTCTGAAGGCGAGTCTTTAAGGCCCTGGTTGGCGTGGTTGGACACGAGGTTGATGTCTCCCTCCATGCTCTCGTTCATCTTGTCGCAGATGACGTCCACCAGGCGCTCGAACACCTGCTTCACGTTGATGTTGTCCTTCGCGCTGGCTTCGAAGAACTGGAAACCTGTCGGGGAGTAAGGGCACAGGAGGGGCAGAACATTATTTCATCTCATTAACTATGAGCAAACACAGCAGATGTTACAGATGCATGTTTAAAATACATATGGAGACTGTACACGCATACATACAATATCTGTCTGCAGAAGACAACAGGTAAAAGGTTTTACAATAAGACCAAACTGTGTGAGTGAAAGCGTGTTTACCTAGCTCCTCTGCCAGTCGCTGGCCGTCCTCTGTGGGTACGAGCCGGTCGTCTTCCAGGTCACACTTGTTACCAATCAGGATCACCTGAGCATTGTCCCATGAGTACGTCTTGATCTGCGTTGCCCTGTAGGACAGATATAAAGTTTCACAGTCTACGTGATTAAAATCAGCAAAAGAAAAATACTCCCGTAAAGTAATACAGAACCCAACAAATCAGATACTTTCCTGCATAAACAGCAATAAAAATTAACTAAAATGGGTGGTCAGCTCTTAAATTTATAAAGTTTCTTTAGTGCCACTTATAGGTTAAAGCCATCAAAATGTGCAGCATTCCTCAGAGTTGGTGTGTACATGTCATCTAATTTTGGTTGCAACAGCACAATGCAAGAATCTGGTAACCAGTTACATGAAAATGTAAACAAAATGAAAATATTTTGGTTTGAGGTCATCCAAATGTTGTGTAGCACACAAAAAAACAAACTAAAAAGGTTTACAAAAAATTACAAAATGTCAGAAAATGTGTGTAGATGGAAATGGACATGGCGTATATGGATAGATAGCTGAAGGACCAGGGAATCCTCTGACTCTCCATACCATAAGGTAAGTACTTCTAACTTTGTCCAAACTAACTTCACGCTACATTTCACTTTTACTTTTGAGACATTTTTTAAAGATAATCTAATTAAATGACAAACGGGACAAAAGTAAAATAAAAATAAAATAAAATAAATATATCTCCTGGTGTTATTTTTAATAGACCAAACTCACCAGTCCTGAACTGCGGTGAACGAGTCCTGGTTGGAGATGTCATACATGAGCAGGAAGCCCATGGCTCCTCTGTAGTAGGCTGTGGTGATGGTACGGTAGCGCTCTTGCCCTGCTGTATCCTACATTTACACACACACAAACAAATACATTTCTAAACTACACAGCATACACTTTGTATTTATTAAGGTCTATGAAACAAATAAAAAATGATTTCTTCCTTTGTGATCATCAGATACACGGCTTGAAACCACAAGGGGGCAATATTGTCCAAACTATGGCCTGTTGCTGCAATACTTACCTTTTATGAGTCAGCTCTGAATTGTCGCTGGAAAGGTGTGTGTGGAGTAGATTCATTATTTAGCTATTAGAGTGAATGGTGTACTCCAGTACCACGGTCTAATTCAGATACAGCAGATATTGCCACAGTATTTTTTAATATAATTGAACTGTTAGGTTGGTTTTGGTCAAGTTTGCGTTCATACTATTACTTGGAGCAGCAGAGTTATCCATTTATATTTTATAACTGTTAATAGTAGTCTCTTCTTCCAAAGCACTTGGCTTCATTACCACATCAAAATGCCATTTGCTCCACACAGTCTACCAGAAGATGGCATTTGGATATGAGCTCCTGCCACAATCATTTATCATCAAACCAGGGCTTCTGCCTTGCATCAGTAACCAGCCAGCAGGAAGAAACACCCAGATAACAGGAATGCGTTGCTTCCCTGCCACAGTGTTTATCAGAAGCATCATCTAATTAAATGGAGACTATGTGTCATGTCACAGTCAACGGCTGAAAAAAACTTTAGTAGATGCTCACAAGTATAAAGATCAAACAGGTAGGTTTGATAGAGCAAGTCCCCTCCACTCTCACGGTTACTTGGTAACCTGTCTGAGTCCTTCATTTGCATCGGGGGCCTATGTGTGTGTTTCTGTGTTTGTCTGATGTTTTCCCCACAGTGAGGAGGAGGAGGAGGAGGAGCAGTGTGTTGTCCAGGTAACCTAAGGCCATTGAGGGTTATGAATGTTCCATTACAGCCGGGACTGCTCTGGGTGGTCGCCTGCCCAAACGATCCTTCTCACTTTAAAAATAGACGAGACAGACGGGAGTCTGCCGCATAAATCCTTCCAGCAGAGAAACCAAAACATTGCTTACCCTTGGTATATTATTTTATTTCTTTCCAATGCCAAAGTCAGAGTATGCTTTCTGTAAGGGGTTATTTTTGTTTCTGTAACGTGTGAAATATTCCAGGTAAATCTCTATCTCATCCACGCAGAGATGAACAAATATTTGACAGTGTAATGGGACGTCTAACTAAACAGACAGTCTCCAGGGTTGCTATTATCAACCCAGGCCAGTAAACAAAAGCTGCTCCCTCATGTGTACATGCATGATGATAGATAGGGAGGGATGTGAATCAGGCTCCAGCACAGTCAGACACTCTGACGTCACTGGGACCCCGATCTTTAAACATGCGTCACCTGCGTTTCTATTATCTGCCGACGGAGAGCAGCGGCTCACACGGCGACATCGTCCCCCGGGCTACCACACACAACACACCGTATGTGTGGATGATGTGTGCGAAAGGTGTGCAAAGATCAGAAACATATTTTCCATGACACACACACACAAAAAAAACGAGGGATGTAAACAATATGCGCACTAAGTGTGAACACTCCCTATATGCTTGAGCTCTGCGTATCACCGTGCGAGGGCCGTGTGGTGTGTTATCAGGTCAGCCTGTTTCCATGATACACAAAGGGAGGCTAGCAGCTGGCAGAGTGGGATCATCAGCTGCACTCTTTGTCTAAGGACCTGGTGAAATCTCTTACAGATGGCGTTCAATGGGAGCCAACATGAATTTAACAGCCAGGCAATTTCACAGAGTTGATTATTAACACAGCGCAAGGGAGGATTCGTATTAGGACATGCCTGCCGGTCCCACGCCCTTTAAACACACTGCTACTCCAGCGCTGCAGTCTAGCTTCACTAGGTCTCCGTCAGATGCTGATAGGGAACTTCCTCTACTTCCTGAGTTTAGGAAATACCAGGTCATTCAACAGCACTATCAGTGGTTACGTCAAGGCCGGGCATGCACAATATGCCCACCCTCTCAAAACCCAGCTAATCACATAATTACCAAACACACATTATACACTCATTACGGCTCATTCTTTCACCCTCAGCTTGTAAAATATCACACTCCACTAACACTGCCTGTCATTTAATAGAGACACGTTTGGTCAGGTAGGTGAGTGTGTGTTTTGGTGTGGGCCCCTCTAATGCTGATTCATCTTGGTCACCGTTTGTGTGTCATACAGTGGCTCACACATTGTTGGTTCAAATGAATCATCTGTTTGAGCAGTCTTTACAATGCATATAGGATCTGCAGTGTACTGGGAGGAATGTGCAGGTAGGACATCCTGGGTTTGTCAGGCTTCGTAAAAGTAACCGAGGCCCAAGCTGAGATCACGACATCGCCAGGGTTATTTTCCACACTTCACTAAGCTCCTGTTTTCACTGGCTTCGTAGCGCTCCTCTTGATTTGCAAACTAACTTTTATGAGTAAGTTGGTGGAGTTTAACTTTTAAAAGTGATTGTTAAAACTACTACGGTTAATTGGCATTCACTTACTTGCGCAGCTGCCTTTTAAATCGTGAGTTACAGGAGCTTGTGTGTGACTTCTGAAGCGGTGGTCAAAAAAGCCACAAACTCAGGAAATGCGGCAATGACAAATTCTCAAAAATCATGACGACATGTGCTGAACACAAATGAGAAACTGAATTATCAAAGAGGAACAGCAGTCTCCCGCAGACCATCAACACTAACTACAACACACATTACAGAGCAAAACCAGACTCTAAAAAAATGCTAATGATGGATGTAAGTTTGCCATATCAATTTAAAATGGGATGATATGTCAGTGTTGTGTTCACAGCTAGTCTCAAGTTTACCAAAAAATCAGTTACTGCAGATTTAACGAAAGGCAAAATACTTCCAGATCTGAAGTAAGACGGTTTCTCATTGCCTCTTAACCCTGACCTCCAGCTGGGCTTCAATTAAATCATTAAGCATCAATTAAACGTATGAAAACCTGAAACTTCACTCTTTTGCTCAGGTTGATCCAGTTCCTTGATACATTAATGTGCACAGTAAGTTGCCAGATAAGGGTAAGGAGTAAAAATGTGTGTGAAACCATGAGGAAGTCGTGTTTTTTACACAATTAACTGGCTAAACTTGCACAAAGACCAAAAACCCACAATTTCAGACAAACCATGTCTTTAAGTGGTTTTCTGGTAAATCTCCAGGCAGCCTGAAAAGGACTTCTTGGTGCCAACAAGCATTCAACACACGCAACCTTTCCTTTTCCTTATCTCCTTGTTTGCCTTATTTACATCTAAAGCAGTAAAATCGTAAAGACACTGGACATTCATGTGAAGCTTGAGTGTAGAATACGTTGAGAGAGGCTATGGATTTCACACTAAATCAGTATTATTAGCTGTGGCTCTAGTTTGGCATCCTTTCTGTTTTCAATGCAATGTAATACCATGAATAAAAACCACAGTGTATCACATCTTTGATCCACTCACCCAAATCTGCAACTTGATCCTCTTGTCATTGCGGAAGACAGTCTTGACCTTAAAGTCGATGCCCACAGTGCTGACGAAGGCGGAGGTGAAGGAGTCGTCTGCGTAGCGGAACAGGAAGGAGGTTTTGCCCACGCTGCTGTTGCCGATGATCAGCAGCTTGAACATGTAGTCAAAGTTCTGGTCGGCCGCGTCCTTCTGGGAGGGCTGCTGCTGGAGCCGCGACTCGTTTGATGCCATCTAGAGAAGGAGGAGAAACTAAAAAATGAACCGAGCATGCAGCGTTTGGAGGAAACTTGTTCCCGAAGCATCTCAAAGCACCATGACTGCAATCAGTCTCGGATGATATGAAGTATATGACGGCCGGAGAAGGATCAAGGAGGCCACTGCCAGCTCCCCTCGGCTTTTTCAGCTCAGTGTTTAGCCCACGACTTAAACTGTTTTGGTTCACTCTCTCCGCTTTCATGGCGTCGTTTTCAGCGAAAAAGCTTTGAAAACCAACTGTACACCACCTGCTCAGCACAGTGGAGCATTTAGCAGCTAAAGAGACAGATATTTCTCTCAGGAGTTGGTTGAGACCAAAAACAGAGCTAAAAGAGAGTGAACATTGGACTCAACATTTATCAGGTGGACATAAACACGACTCTAAATGAAGGTTAATGTTGCTCAGTTACTGCTCGACATGCGCTGTTTGCGCACAATGTAAAGATTGTGTTCACAGTTTTGTTTCTGCTGCCCAGAAGAGGCCAAAAAGTTAGTGCAGGTTTAAATCTGTTGATTACTTTACTTTTTAATGAATAAATTAGTATATAAAATGCCCATTACATCCCCCAGAGCCCAAGGTGATGTCTTCGAATGTCTTATTTTGTCAGTTTTAAACCAAGAATATTTATATTATACAGTATATTTTGACGTGTTACACTTTCCTGCCTGAAATTTCTTTGATCAACAGTTGGTGCCGGCAACACTCACAGTAGTGTCACAGTTTGCCAACAAAGGCAAAGAATAAGACAGCTGGCAAGCAAACACAGATCTAAACAAAAATATATAATAACAATAAAGTCCCCAAAAAATAATCAGTTTTGCAAATGTTTTATGAGGAGTAAAATGCATTCATCACATTTGTCAGGCCTCAATAATACACACTTTATTGATTAATGTTCTGTTCATCAATTAACTGATTGATGTTTCAGCACTAGAATCAACAATTCTCCACTCACTAGAATATTAAAGAAGTTCCAGGGTGTAGTTATTGATCTAGTACTGAATCAAAGCTTGGCCAGATGTTAGTGATCCTGTTACGACTCCATTAAAAGGTTTTTAATCCAAACTGAAAAAGATAACAGCGAGATGAAGTTTAGAACAGTTAACACTTGCGCTGTTAAATTACGGGAAGCTATGCCATCTGTCCATCGGCTTCATTGTGGCCATTCATCTCAGTGTAATCTCCCCTGAGGGCAGGTGTGAGATTACCTGCCATGGAGCCGTTCAGTGTCAGGCAGCTAAACAGTGGGAGGAGGGAGGGCAACCACACAGCTTCAGGGGTGAACAGAAGAGCCCTCTGAACACACACACACACACACACACACACACACACACACACACACAGCTGATCAATCAGCCCTGCCTCTCTCTGCTGAGCCTCGTTTCCGTGGAGACCGGACGAGGACTCAGCTGCCAGCAAGACCCATTAGTGCTCAAAGCAGTCAGTTCCCTCGGCTTTTAACTGGCCAGACGGAGGTCTCCAGTGCAGGACGGAGATATCTATCACACTACCACAGAGGGCTGTGGAAATAAGGAAAAGTAATCTGACTCTGGGGTATGAGAGGGCGAGTCCATGTTCCTAATAACTTGGTTTGGTATACAGCTGTGCTTCTGTTAAAAAAAAAAGAACTGATGTTACATCTGAGACACCACTAACCCTTAATTATTCATGAATTATTCAACACAAGAGAACATTTTGCTGCGGATGAAAAACAGAGTAACTCTGGGACTTACTGAAAGCCATGTAAGGTTGAAGACCTTTAAAATGGTGTAAACCATCCTTCAGTTCCAGCTAAAAACTCCCCCCTTCATTGGATTTGTATTGTTTTTTCTGTAACTGCAGTAACTTTCTACACACACACACCGGCATGTGCAATCTTGCATGCTTGGCTGATGTTGTAATGAGACGCTGCTGTTTTCTGACTGTGTGTGTGGGGGGGAAACACACAATACTCTTACACAACTTAACTTCACCACTGACTCTAAAGCCTACACTGTAGGTACATGCCCTGTTAACACAATCCCTTCATACAAGTGTTCTCTGGGTGTTACATCTCGCAAGTCTTTCTACTCTCCAGAGACCCTGGCTTTGAAAACACTAATCACATGATGCCTGTGCTGTGTGAAGGTCCCCAGGGCACATTTTTCGTGTGCTTATAGATCACACAGCATGGATCCACCCGCTCAGAAAATATATTATTCTCCTGCTCCAACTTTCCCATCAGCGCAGCTTAAACCCAGTCATAAACCCAGTCATAAACCCAGTCACATGTCCTCCATGTTTACTGTGCAGCTCCGGATGTCTGCAGGCAAATAAGTCGGCTCATGCAGTCTGCTAAGACTTTTCTTAGATGATATTCTCTTCCCCTTTTTTTTAAAAAAACATGTTAAATTACAATTACTGAGCAGCTGAGATGACTTTGATAAGGGCCCCCCCACATCAGCACCTGCCTTGATATAATGACAGTCCAACATCCTCCACAGTGAGCTGCACTGAGCTGCAGCATGGATGTGAAGGGGAGCTCCTTTATGGCACTCTGAGCAGCTTTATCTCCACTAAAACAAATACAGGCCATGAGAGTGAACAGGGCCCGGTGGTGGTGCAGCCAGGGCCCCGGGCTGGCTCCAGGAGCCGCCCGGCCCGCAGGACATGAGCTGTCACAGCGGTTCTTTCATTACGGGGAAGGACTGAAGCTGGAGCACAGGCTGGGACATTACTTCCACTCTGGGAAAAAAGACTAATATTCAACGCCAAAATATCCTCACTGACAGACCTGTGGTAGAATAAATCATTCCGCGGGGATAAACAAGAGGAGACGTGTAACTTTGCTCGGAGGACTCGGACATGGAGGAAGTGGGAAACTTAAACAAACTTACCTTTCTTGCGGAAGAGCGCAAACGTCCAGCTCGGTTCCCTGTGGACGGAGTGTGCGGGGACACGGCAGGTGAAGCAGCCTGCGACAGCAGAGCCAACACCTGAAATATCCTGTCTGCGCTCCGGCAGCGGCACCAGCAGCCCGAAGCTTCTCCTCCCCCGACAGGCGACTTTTCCCCGTCTGTCTGTATGTCTGTCTGTCTTCCTCCTCCGCTTGGCTCGCAGCTGCCCGGGTCTCGGCGGACTGTTCGGAGCGGAGCGTGTGTCTGCGGCTCCCTGCGGGACAGAGACGGAGAGGCGGACGGTGGAGGACTCTGCGGGACGGTGGAGGACTCTGCGGGACTCTGCGGGGCTCTGGACTCTGGAGGACTCTGCGGGACTCTGCGGGGCTCTGCGGGGCTCTGGACTCTGGAGGACTCTGCGGGACTCTGCGGGGCTCTGGACTCTGGAGGATGTGCCGCACGGTGAACGCAGCTCGAGGAGAGGGCTGTCCCCGGCGCGTGCGCACGGGAGCGCGCGGACGCAACGCGCACATAAATAAACGCACATAAACTACAGTTTAACGCACGAGGGACAAGTGTGTCCAGACTGTTCAGTAGATTAGAATAGTCTTATTTGCACATATATAATATATATACATACATATAATATTGCACATTTTCTTATGTGCAATATCTCTATAGTGTTATGGTAGGAAGTTATAATATTCTTCCTATATTTCTGTAACTTTATATAGAGCTCAATTGTGTTTAATGTATTTAAATGTACTTTCACTACTATAATATCTCTATGTATAAGGGAATGGTTTGACATTTTGGGAAACCAGCTCACTGGCTTTCTCACAGAGTTAGATGAGAAAAGACTGACAGTATCTAATATTGTGCTGTAACTCCCGGGGAGAAAGCCAGCGAGCTTTATTTTCCCAAAATGTCAAACCACTCCTTCAAGTAAACATCACGTCAGCTGAAACACAAGCACAAAAAAACAAACAATGCAATCCCTTAAATAATCCCAGCCACAAACCAATTGCCACAGGGTGAACTTGTATAACTTTGGATGCCAGAACCTCAGGGGGCTTTCCTTATCAGTTACATGTATTTAGTCAAATCAGGCTGCTGAGTCAGTTTTTATCTCCATAAAACCTCATGGCCTCATGTTACCTTACAGAAAAATGACCCAATGACTTACACACAATGAGATATACAGATTTCAGTCTGGATTTATGGTATTTAACTCCTCTATGTCCTGTTCAGATACTTATACAATCTCTTGATAAGTGTGTAACTTGGTTTATGGTGGTCTTCAGTGCTCCCTCTGGGTATCATTATGAGCTTCTATAGTTTTTTGTAAAGCAGAGGCGTGTGTGTGTGTGTGTCCCTGGTTCATGTTGGTATCAAACTAAGCAGCATAGTTCTTTGATAAATCGTACCTTCTATTAGGATCTCAGTGTTTTTATGCTGCGTAGGTGCATATCCATCACTGAGATCAGACAATTGCAAATTAGGTCTACTTTTCTACATTAGAGATGATTGAATACAGCTGCCGGAGACTCCCAGACTCATAATTAATTTAACACACCATATTACCGCAGGACTGCTCTGCAGTATTGCTGGAGCTCCAAATAATGGTCCCTGAACTAGCAGCAGTCTGTTCAGAGTTTGTGATTTCTGCAATGACTCCTTCTCACACACAAACATGCACAAGTTCATTTCCTTGTGCGGGTGAGGAATGAGGGAGGATGGTGGAACTTGTCTGGTGCGATTCTCCAACACTTCCTTTTGTTCCACTACTTCCTCATGTTTTACTTTGCACATCCAGAACAGAGGAATTTTTGAACAGTGTACATTTTCTTACCTCTACACACTGCTATATACAGCTGTTTTATGGAGGTTTTTACTGTGTTATTTTTACCAATACACTGGTGAATTCACCAATTTACCAGTGTGGAGGAAATTCACATTTCACCTGAAAACCCTCAAGTCATGCCATGAAGAGACGAGTGGATAAACTTGTTCTTTTGGTAAGCGGGGTATATTTCCTGGTGCTACTGCACAAGCAACTTCACAATCGTGATCTCCTTCCTCGACACACTTCAACCAACTTCCTTGTACATTGTCCTTAACTGACATCAAGGCACTTTAACACAATGTAAGCAAGATAAACCCAAACTGTGTTAATTCTGTCTATTTGTATTAACTAGAAAGCAAGAAAATTAAAACAAAACACATGAAATGACCGAATTCCTGACCACGGATGGAGTAAACAAGGAGAAAAAAGGCCGACATGAATTGCATTTGGGAAAACCTCACCCCTTTACTTTCAGTCCCTGCTTTTTTTTATATGGAAATGACTCCATTATAATCCATTAGTGCTGATATTAGCCGTAACAAGGATAGTGCCTCTCTCCTCCTGTAGCTTGCCAGCACAGCAGCCTTCTCTGCATTCAAGGCCGGTCCTCTTAAAACCTGATGTGCGTCACTGGTGATTAAATTAAAACCTGACTTTTCCAAAGCCAAGCACCGTCTGCTGGGTCTGGGTTCACTCATCAGTGTGAATCTATTAAAAGGACAGTCCAATCCCACAGAATAAGAGATTGTTTTCAGAGCACAAAGATCATTAGAAGACAAAACAGACAGACCTGGAAATAAATAATAATGGACGCCCATGTAAGAATATCAACAGAACGCTGTTTAATTTCCCAATCACAGTGCATACATTTCCATTAAAATATTTGGAAACAAATTTTTTTACAAGTAAAATGCAGTATCTTGTGCTCAGCCCCAGAGCTACAAACTTTCCCTGAATACACTTGTGCCCAAACATCGCCCCCTGCTGGGGATGCAAGTGAATTGCCCACACAACACCTGAGGCTTAGTGTTTACATTTTACTAAGTGCTTTCTTAAAATTAATTTTGTTCCCAGCATGAGCAACATAATAAAACATCCAAAAAAAACAAACAAAAAAAAAAAAATACAAAAATTCAAAAATGCAACAGCCAGATAAAAGTAAAACAGCAATGGTGAATTTTTTGGACGCTCAAAGGCATCAAAGGCATCCTCCCTCATAAGGACACTTATTTTAAAAATAATTGTGTAATTTCCTTTAACTGATGTCATTTACACTTTTATTTGTTGGCACATTAACTTTAATAAGTCCATATATACTAACCTTATTGACTCACCTCATCATATCACATGAAATGTTGTGATGACAGCAGAAGCCGACAGCAAGATACTTTTCATTGATTGAAACTCACATTTCCCTAAATGGTGGATAAATTCAGAGCTGTGTAGATTAAATTAGTCGTGGTGCAGAGGAAGCCTATCAGGTTGCAGAGGTTGGACAACCCGTGGTAGCGGCCAAACGTGCTCTTGTAGGCTCTGTACTTGGGGTCCTGCTCTTTGAGTTTAGCATAACCCTCTTTCTGGCTGCCCAGGCCAATCTGGTCCCCCAGGCCATGCTCCTTCTCCACCTCCCTCATCTGGAACATCACCTCAGTGGCCGTTGGGCCGAACCACCGGGCGTTCAGACCTGCCATGACCAGGGCCACAAAGTACAGACCCATCTGCAAAACAAGAAGAGATATGGTGATGATGATGGTGATTTACTTGCAAATATTGTGATTAACACAAGTCTTTAAAGTTGTATGTGCAGGTGTAGTGTTTGACCTGCACACTTTCGTGCCAGTCCAGCAGCTCTCTGGGGTGGTACACAGCATACACAGCCAGGCTGACAGCATTGCTGCCCATCAGACAGTAGAAGTACACAGGGAAGAGTTTACTCTGCACCAGGCCGAAGGTGTGCCGAGTTACCTGCCACACCAGTGCAAAACCTGCAGACACAGACATCAAGATCACGAAAACAGAAATCAAAATATAGTGCGGAAACAGGCATGCACGTGTCGCGGCCATGACTCATACCTGCTATGAAGGAGACCCAGACCTGCATGCCCCAGGAGAACGAGAGCACCAGGAGGTGCAGCACTTTGACCAAGTCTGTGGGCTCCCCCTCTGTTACCATAGTGCCTCTCTGCAAAATACACACATTATACACACAGTTACCTTACAGTACATAAACCCTTTGGTTGAAATTGGCTTTACTTATTAATAGTTTGGGGCCCCACAGACCACAACGTGGAAGATGTACAAATAATGATTACAATTTTTTTTTTTTTTTAATTTCCTTCTGACCTTATTTAAACTCTTCCCTTCCCATAAACTTGGGCTTGCACATCTGATGAAGGTGCCAAATATGGAAATTACCATATTGACCATATTGTTATTACCAATTAAGAAGATATTTTATGTTTGACACGTTAATATGGGCGTGAAACAAACACAGGGCCACAGAGATAATGGCCTTCTTGCAGCCTGCAGCTCCACACCTGCAGCAGACCTGATAGGACCCCAGAATAAGATAAGAGTGCAGAGCAGAAAATACATTTCGGTACATTCACTCACAATTATAACGTATGTAAGCATCCCTATGGCAACAACTTATCAACATGGGGTGATAAAGGCAAATGCATGACAGAGAAGCAGAGAGCATGCACTCAGTCTGCAGCAGGTCGGGTTAAGACTGTTTCCAGCTTGGAAGTGACAAGATAACCAGCTTTAGCCTCCGAGCTAACGTCAGAGGAGAGTTACACAAGTCTCACGT
This sequence comes from Lateolabrax maculatus, assembly GCA_031216445.1. Lineage (NCBI taxonomy): Eukaryota > Metazoa > Chordata > Actinopteri > Acropomatiformes > Lateolabracidae > Lateolabrax > Lateolabrax maculatus. The sequence goes on along the minus strand of CM062216.1, from coordinate 22,325,590 downwards.
CGGCAGCGTCACTGGCTTCATTTTGCATTTCACAAGTACAGTTAGTCACGACACGTTACACGAACTTTCTCTCACCTTTCTGTCCTTTTTCCCGTGAGTAATTAAAGTACTAAAGGCAAATAAACAGCGTCAGTGAGGTCCAAGGTGCAGCCGAGACACTTCCTCTGGCATATTATCATGACAACAAGCCCCGCCCCCTCCAGGCAGCACGGACCAATGGGATTCTTTGAAAATAAATATAATATTTTATCATTTCTTCTGTCCATTTATACCTATTCAATTTATGTATTTATCATCTTTTTTTATTGGAATTATTAGAAAAACCGTATTAAAGGAAGTCAGAGGACTAGAGAGTATATGGTGAACTATTTGAGTATATGACAGAAGAGATAACACAAGGTTCTTTTTACAAATTAAAAGCTGAATTCAAAGGTAATAAAATGCACCTCGCTCAACTAAATACACTACAAGCCTGCAGCTTACTTGGCCTGGTGTGACCAGTAATAATAATGTCAACAGACGTTATATTTGTTAGTCTGTTCCCTGACTGTGTGACTCTGTGATACACAAACACTACATTGAAGCATTCACCATTTATAATAATCCAAGAATTAATTATTGTGGTTACAGAAGCCATTGTTTAGGAAAACAACATATAATAAGCCCTCTTTAAAACTTCACAAAGTCATAAATTGTCTAAAAGTTACGGAAACGTACTCAAATTCATAAGATAAAAGTGGAAATTAAAAAAATTATATATTAAGTTTCTAATATGTAGCCTAAGCAAGAACAAAGAAATAGCAAAAAGTATTTTAAATACTATAAATTACATTTTAATTGTATGTCCAGGTCTCTATACTAACCATTTGAAAGTCTAACAATACATATAAGCTTATCTGTTTTGCATGTATCTTACTCTGCAAAGTAGCCAGTGACTACAGCCATCAGATAGATGCAGTAGTAAAAATTCCCTTTGACGGTTTACTATAAAAATACTACACTGTTCTATAAGAGTTTATGAGAATAATTATAAATACTCCAGTACTGTGGCTTTTTCTTTTACATTTTTATTCCACTTCAAATAAATTCAGATTTTAACTTAATTGTTAAATGATGCCTCAGTTCTCAGATCTTGGATGACAAGTTTTTGATAAAACCTTGTGAAACACTGACACTCCTCTTGCACTTCATCAGTCCTCAGCAGCATTTTATTTGAATTCTGCAGCGAGAGGTTTCAGTCAGGAAATCACCATACAGTAAAAAGATTAAGATTGACTGCATCCCTGAACAGAACCCATGGAAACACAACAAATGGGGAGATTATCAATCACTCGTGTGATTTTAGTCCTTGTTCATCAGTCCACATCAGAGTCTGAACCCCTTGTTTCCTCTCAACCCATTACCTGCAGATGCAGATGAAGACTTTAATGGCACATTTCTATCATTCATTAGTTTCTGAATTCTGTACGGACAAAAACAATGTAAGATATTGATCATTAACTAGTATGTCAGTCATGTCTCTGTTTCACCTGATGATCTCTCTCTTAACAATCTTAATAACAATAATCTCAATAAATTGCATTTCAGAAATAAATGGGTCATTAGTTTGTCATTAGTTCGTCAAGACCGAAAGAGAAAACCTCATTTCACATCCTAATGCACATTCTCTTCATACATCTGCAGCTAATAACTAATTTTTACCCTCTTTTTTAAATAAACCCTTTTTATGTTTTTAATTCTTGCATCAGTTTTGATATGCATTTTCTTTATCTTTTGTGAAACACATTGTATCTCTCTATCTATCTATCTATCTATCTATAATCGATATTTCCGGGTTTGAAGGTTGTCATGTCTGCAACGTCACTAGAGGGCGGTGGGCGTTCACTTAGAAAACGAGCTCCGCCATTGGATACACCCGGTCGTCAGTCACCGCTTGTGAGCCAATCACAAACGGGTCGAATTCCCAACTAACCAATCAGAAGCGGCCCCATGGCGACGCTGCTTCCGGTGCACACAGCATCCTCCTCCGCTGAGAAACATCCTTTCGGTAAGAGAGACGCTATCGTTACTAAAAAGCCTAATAATGCGACATATAACAGATAAAACACACACTTTGGGTTTGTGTTTTCCCTCCAAAGTCGTTTATTAAAAAACATTTTTACCTCACGAGGTTTTAACTGGCTGGCGAGTTAGCTCGTTAGCGGTAGCTTTGGGAACGAGGCTGAATGAAAACAACACAGGATTTTATTTTAATATATAAATTTAAATTAAAGGAAAGGTTTATTACCATCCACAGGTTAAAGGTGTGATGTTATCACATGGTAGTTTGGGTGTTGTGAGTGTACCTGCCAGGAGATCAGTCATTTAGTGAGTTATTATGTAGTTGTGTGTGTGTGTGTGTGTGTTGGTCCAACATTGTTTTTTTTAAATTCACATTAATTCAACAACACACACACACACACACACACACACACACACACACACAGGAGCTTCTCTGTGGAAAAGCTTATGAGGCAGTTGAGTGTGAAAGTGTCCGCAGCTGATGGAGACAAAAGAAAACCCTTGTTATTGTTCAACTGTTTGTTCTTTTCTGTTCGTTTTCTCTGCAGATACACATCAGTACAAATGGGGCGCAGAAAGTCAAAGAGAAAGCCCCCCCCCAAGAAGAAAATGACGGGTAACCTGGACGTGCAGTTCACTTGCCCGTTCTGTAACCACGAGAAATCCTGCGATGTCAAAATGTGAGTAACTCTAAGTGTCTGGGAAATAGAGGGAAACGCGTCATGAACAACACCGCTAAAGTACTGACTGTTTTCCAGGGAACGGACCCGTAACACAGGAATTATATCCTGCAGTGTTTGCTTGGAAGAGTTCCAGACTCCTATAACCTGTATCCTTTCAATCAACCGAACATGGCAACATCATCTGTGGCCAGTCGTGGTCACTTCCACGTGTGGAGGAGGTTTGGTTAAGGTTAGGCTGTTCACAATGAATGGAAGTCAATACAATTTCCTAACAAGGATAGATTTGCAAACTCTTGTGTCCGTGTGCATGTGGAATTTCCCCTTAACTTTTCCTCAACAGATCTGTCCGAGCCGGTGGATGTTTACAGTGATTGGATCGACGCCTGTGAAGCAGCCAATCAATAGTCATGTCTTCCTGTGACTCACCTCCTCTCTAACCCCACTCACTCACACTTCGCCCCTTCCATTGGTCCGCTGAATTAGGTCCTGTTCAGCCAGCACAATGTAGCCAAATCTTCACACGAACAGTAGAAGCGTCATGTTTTTACTGTTTGTGCGTGATATGTGTAGTTTAGTTTGCTGCAGTGTGGCATGCGGAGCATGACACGTTCCTCTGGCTGGGCCAGATGGTCACCATGTTGTTTTGTCTACATCACAGTTCTCAGTGTAAAAGATTTCATACGTCAGTGATTAGATCATTCTATGGTTTATGTTTGTTTTATATTAGATTGTTTTGTCTTTTTTTGGACTAAATCGTCACATTATTAAGTTTAAAACGTAATCTGACTGATATTTCCACCAGTGTAAAACATTCCATGACCTCCATTGGTATTCTTTGTGATTTATGAATTAAGAAACTATGATAATCCTTTTGTTTCCATTGTTGCAGAGTTGTATTTGGTAGATTATAATGACACAAATGTGAGTTAAATTTGTGGAAGTAGTTTTTTTGGTTTTCAACACTGTCTCTAATGCACTGAAATCATCTTGTTGGTTGTTTTTTTAACTGCCAAACTGTTTTTAGAACAGTATATATTTGTACTGCTAGACTTTGTTGTTTTCCTTTTTTTTTTTTTTTTAAATCACAATCATGTAATTTCTTACACAACTTTCTGTGTATTTCACATGTACTGAGTATTTTTAGGTAGTGACAGTATAATGAGAAAATTAAAATCAGCACCATGTTTTTCAAGTGTTTTTTATTGCACAAATGTCATGTTTAGTGAAAGGCATATAGGAAAAAAAAAGGTTAGCAAAAGATGTAAAGTTTGACTTCTGTTGAAACAAAGTCAGCACATTAAAGTGAAATGTTGCTATACATTGAGTCAACATTGTTGCCATTCTGGATATCAAAGGGAAGAAATTACAATAAATTAATGCACTGTTAAAAAACTATATTCCTACATTTGATTGAATAGAATTAATGTTCAGACGTTCGATGGATTGAAAACACAGCAAGTGCACATGAGCTTTCCCCCCACTAGATGGCACACTGCTGCATGTCAAACCGTGGCTGTGAGGCCTTTGTTGCTGAATATTGGCCTATTGGCCCATTCAACACATGAACACAAACATGAACGTTATTTAACAGCTAATTCTGCCAATAAATCGGAATATTTCACTAAGAAATGTAGAGGTTTAAACACCAGGCCACAAGTGCCTGAGTCTCCTCCATTTATAACTTTGTAAATGTACATTTCTGCCTTCTAATTGTGTAGAAAGTGACTCCCGTAACAGCCAGTGACGCCTCTGACCTTACAACAACATTACATTCAAGACATTCGGTGGGTTGAGAGTATGATGCAGAAATTTCAAAACGAGAATCTCTGTATTTGGCTCGATTCACTTAGCAATTATCAGTCTAGGGGGGTCTACTATGATATTGCCGTTTACTCGCAGTGGTGGATGAAGTACTCAGACACTTGAGTAAAATACCACAACGTAAAAAAAACACTCCCATTACAAGAAAAAATCCTGCATTCAAAACCGTACTTAAGTAAAAGCATGCAAGCATTGTTAGCAGTATGAAAAGTAAAAATACTGCAGAAAAATGCCCCCTGTGAGTGTTATACTATTACCTATACTTGCTACAGTTTAAAAACTCATTTGTTTTGTATGTAAAATGTTATTCTGTAAGGTAACTGTTACTGTAGGAGTAAAAAGTACAATATAACCATCTGAATTGCAGTGCAGTAGAAGTATAAAGTGGCATCAAATGGAAATACTCAAGTGAAGCTCTCCAAATCTGTATCTAAGTACCAGATCTGTAATGTAAATGTACTTAATTACATACCACCACTGCTTACTGTGCACAAGGTGAAGCCAGGTCAAGTGCAACAGCAACAGCACTAAAGCCAAAGTTCACCGAGGCACGAGGCAAAACGTTTCCAAAAGAATGGAAGAAAAAACCACAGGGCAAAAACTACTGGTGACTAAGTTTACCTCAACTTCAAACTAGATATCAGAACACCTACGTTTGCTCTTTATAAAAGCCTTGTCTGACAGACTTCTCTACTCTTCTAAATACTTTCTCAAAAACCAAAGACTCGTGCTGCACACAAAGCCACGTAAATTAACCCCGCAGAATGGCGTGATGGGTAATTATGCAGGCTCGTGAACATGACTATTTGTCAGCGCTGGTGCTCACAAAACAAAGCAATGTCTGCGCAAAGCTACAAAGCCCTCCTGCGTCGCCCGCCCCGGTCAGTCTGTGGACCCGGAGCTCTTGTGTCATCCCGAGGAAGTGGAACCCCACGTTCAGACGTGGACTCTGTTTCCAACTGGGTCAAAGTTCAATAGCACCAACACGGTCACCTGTTTCCTTTCAAGGAGCTTTAAAATTCTGCTTCGTCAGTGTTCAAACTGGACTGGAAGGGTAGGGGGGTGAGGCCAGGGGGAATAAAAAGTTATAAATCTCTAATTACAATGCAAAGTATAAAAAGATGTAGAAAAAAACCTATAAATAGCAAAAGTCATTAAATCTGAGTGTTGCTTGGGTATTTTTAGCATTAATAAAATTAATCAGAGCAATGAGATACAGAAGTAGGCCACTGCATGACATTTTCTGACATAAGATCAGTGTAAAAACATGATTTTTTTCTTTTACTCATAGAAAGACGATAAACAATAAATTCCTAAGAGTAAAAGTATGTTTAGAAGCTGGGGAATGACGACGACAATCAGTGTTAAATAACAGTCTGGAAGGTTTGCTCGTCACAAAGACAGTTGTGGTTGGTTGTCTGAAGGTAAGCAAAGAGGAGGGAGAGGGTGAGGCTGTCTGTGGTTGTCTTAGTCAGAGTACTGGTTGTAGCCATCAAACTCCACCTCACTCCCGTTGTTATAGTAGGCCTCGGTGGGGTTGGTGCAGTACTTGTTGTCGTAGACCTGGCGGGGCAGGCCGTAGGTGGTCATGCCCTGCTGGGAAGCCACTTTGTTGGTGCCCATCTGCAGAGAGATGGTGGTGGTGTCACAGTTCTCCAGCTCCAGCTTCTTATCAAAGATGTGCCTCCTAGTTCCCGGAGCTGTCATGCCGGCCTGGGAGACAGAGAGCAAGATGAAGGCTTATCGCAAAAAACTCTACAGGTAATGTGAATATTTTTTGAACAGTGATCTAAATATATGAACTTAAATCAAAGAATGAGACTGGAAATACATCAACAATCAACTGATCCTACTGAGAAGTATCTGTGTAACTACAGTCAGATATATCTCATTCTTCTGCGCCATAGAGCTCCACTGTTGTCCAAAAAACTATTAGAAACATAAATGGACCCCTTCGCTGCCCTGGGTGACGTGTTCCTTAATTATGATGGACATGGACCCTGTAGTTAATATTGAGTCCATCCCACATACTCTGTCCTGTTGACGGAAACACTCGCAGGAGCAATCACAGTCCTGTCAGATGAGCTCCAGTACTCGACACTACCAGCCATGTTTCAAAATGTGTTCATCTGAACTGATTTTAAACACTATTAACACTATTTGCTATCCATTTTAACCATTTATTCAATACTTTTAGCTTATCTATTTCAATAATAGTCTAACAATAAAAATATTCTGACATTTTATGTGGATCGAAGTGTAAAACTGATGAATAAAATTGAGAATTTTGGTGTAAAAAAGTCCCTCCTCACCTGGCTGGCTCCCTTGTTGGTGCCCATCTGTAGGCTGATGGTAGATTGGTCCAGTGGGGTGTCCATGGCCATCTTGGAATCATACAGATGGCGTCGTGTGCCGTAAGAGGTCATGCCCTTTTGACTGGCAAGCTTATTGGTGCCCATCTGGAGACACGGTAGAATAGAGTGAGTTTAAATAACACACTGTTATCATCAATAATCCATAAGCAGAGCAGAGACGTTTCTTGAACATTCATTCATTCATGAGTCCAGCAGGGGGCACAAGGACAACCCACTGGGAAGTGTCTTGGCCAGCTGACACTTCCCCTCTGGACATGTGTAACTACAGTCCCTTATGCATGCGTGGTCATAAAGTGGTAAATTACAGGTTCAGCGTTTCAGCCGCTCTGACCTGCAGGCCTATGATGTTACGTCCCTCCCTGAGCTTCTCTGGAGCAAAGCGGCGCTGCTGTTTCTCGGCGTACTTCACTCCGAAGTCGTACTTTGAGTGGAAACCTTTGGACTTGGCCTGAGAGAGGGGAAAATGGGGGTAATAGAGTGTATTTTCATACACATATTGTTTTTATTATGCTTCTGTTATGTTGCCATATTGTAGTCCTACTTCATGCAACAGAAAGCACACACATAGGTGTGCTTCTGGCTGCAACATGTATATAATTATCACAATATACTTAATTGCACATTTGCACATAATCATTTTTGGCCTACAGAAACCATGAGCATTAATGATGAACTGTCCAGTTTTTGTTGATTGCACTGTGTATAAACAGTCTCTGGATTAAAGCACCAGCCTTTCCTACAACAGATGTCACTGGACTACCAGTGCATGTGTGTGTACAGCTGCCCTCACCATTCCAGCCAGAGTGATGAGTGTGCACTGGACCTGAGTGTGGTTGACGTTCTCAAACAGATCGTTGGCCTCAAAGATGTCATGTGGCCTCAGGCCGTACTCTGTGATCGCACGGACAAAATTCCCTATGTTTTCCAGCTGGGGGAAAAAACAGACAGAAGGGAAAATTGAATTAGTTGAGAAAAGCATCTATTTGGCATCTTAGATACAGACTGAGTGGTTTCCTTGTATTTATTAAAGGAATAATTTAAAATTTGGGGAAACAAATGTTTTTGCTTTCTTGCTGAGAGTTAGATGAGAAGATCAGAATCAGAATCGGGTTTATTGGCAAGTAAGTTTTCACATACAAGGAATTTTCTGTGGTGTATTGGTGAGCAACAATACATGTAGAGAAATAAGAAAGTACAAGTAGAAGAACAAGTAGTGCAAAAGTCAAGAAACATTAATGCAAAATATAAAATAGGAATAGAAATATTTACAATACAGAATATGAAAAAAAAAATACATGCAATATATATGTATTTAAACTGCCAACTCTCTGCAAGAAAGCGTTTCCAGTCTTTGCACTAAGCTAAGCAAACCAGCTGCTGGCTGTAGCTTCATATTTAATGTTCAGACATGAGAGCGGTGTCAGTCATAATTCCACAATAAGTGTATTTCCCAAAATGTCAAACTATTGCTTGAATGTGGTGATTACAGTTTGGTGCGGACACAAAAAAAAAAAAAAGAGATCCTACAAAATACAAAGAAACTAAATTTGTGCATTAATATACAAGTGTTAATATCACAGTGAGAGTTTCTGGATAGAGATTCAATCAGCCTTAAAAGCAGTGTTTGTTTTTTCAGTCCTCTAAAAGGCCAATAGAAGTTATACGGACATGGGCTTCATTTGATATGGCAGCTACTTCATGGAATGTAAATAAGCTCTGTGTTGTCAACGCCAACACAGCAGAATAACCAAGTTCCACATGCTCTGGAAAACGACCCTGACTTTAAGACTAGCGGGGCAAATAAGACATTTTCTTTCCATGGAGCTGGTGCATTACCTGGTGCCAGTTTTGACTGGAGTTGTTGATCCTTCTCACAGAACCAGGCTGGAGAACATTAATAAGCCTAAAAAGAAAGTGACACAAAATTCAAGAAACTTCAATTTTTTTTAGGGGGAACACAATCAGCAATAACATTACAGATATGAGTATGATTAAAGTTCAGATATTTCTGTGCTACGAGCTTCCTCTCAGTGTCTATCCACTCACTCGCACAACAGGACTCCATCCTTCAGACTCTCCATAAAGTTGTCCCCGATCCTTTTGCCGGTCACATCCTGAATCCACAGCCTCAGCTCCTCTTCCTTCTGTGGGTCGTACTTCCCTGCAAGCTGAGGAGGTGGTGGAACAAGAGGTCAGAGGCCAAACATAAGATTGGACTTTTGATTTATATTCATTTTTTGGTACAAAACGACAGCGGATTTCAACCCATTAAACTCTCCATGACCGAACCTTTAGTACTAGTGAATTTCATTAGAAGCACAAAAAAAGAATGGAAAACAGATTAATAAAATGATGCACAGTGTGCCCTCCTTAATCCTTTGTGCAAGAACAAAAAGTCTGCATCAAAATGTGTCAAATATTGCCCAGTGGAATATAAATTTGACCTGTGTGTAGTTTCCACATCATTTACAAAAAGTTTCCCAGAAAGAACTATGTAATTTCGTACTAATTGTAAAGAAAAATAGGAATTTCCTTGAACAAAAAAAACTCATTTAAATATTTATTCACTATTCCATAAGTTATTGGACATTTTTTCGTCTCATTGACAAAAAGACTTCAGGTTGCAGAAGCAGGTTTACTTTCCCTATAATTGGTAATAAATGATGTATTTATTCTATGAAATTATTTGTAAATTACACACCAATAAAATGTGGCGTTACCCTCTCAGTTATGATGAATTCTATGAGCGGTGATATAATAGCAGTAGAACTTAAAAAAGGCACATGCACACTCAAGTCTCTACTCCAGTTTGATATGGTTCTTTCATGCCTAATGTCTAAAATAACTCTGGTTCCACCCATTCTTTTCTCATAACTGAGCTGTCTCTGAAAGTCTTACTGTACAATAAAAAAAATACTATGAGATGAAGAGCACAGGAAGAAAAATGAAAATGAAAAAGGCCCGTGGACATTCTTGCATGTAGAAAACACACTGGCCTCCCTCTCTTCTCTCCATGTATTTCCTTATTGGCACAAACACGTTGCCCCGAATACTTTGAATTCTGGCATGGGGTTTAAGGCTGCTCCCCCCCGCCCCCCGTGCACACACACACACACAAACACCCTCATCCCCTTTTCCTGAATGTTCTGCAGATAAGTCTTCACAGTCTGGGATCAGCAGCCAACACAAACAAGCATTTCAAAGCAGCAGGGATAGCGCAGCTTCCAGGCCATCACACCAAACTTGGGAGAAACAGCTTTCCCAGACACTCCTCCCTCTCCCTCCGACTGTCGTGCTCTCCTTCTCCGATTGGCCTCGCTCATATTTCTCCCTTTCCCTCTCTCCCTCTGGGTTTTCCAGAATCTGCCCTTTTACAGAGAGTTAACTATTCAGGCAAACCACGTCTGATAAAGACAGGCCAAGATCGACAGGTCCTGCTTCCAGGGGACTGTTAGTGCTTGTGTTCTTCTCATTGTACAGCTCATTTTCTGAGCTTTTAAAGTCATTCTGAAACACATAAAGTAGTACAGCACAGCGCACAAATAAATCGAAATACTGATAAAAACATCTGACTCTTTTTTATGACAGTTGATGGACTACAAAGCGTTGATACTGCTGAGTATCAAATCTCCATCAAAACTCGTCCTCAGCACTGACTATCAGAGATACATGGATCCTTTACTTGAAGTGAGACTACTTAACTTATATCACAGAGCGGTAACTGTGGCCACTATGGAAAATGGTCAATTCTAAAAACATAGTTAACACAAGTGGAGTAAACTGACTCTGTGAAGTCAGTTACTCCACAATATCTATCCAAATCAGCTAACCAGAAGCTGCTGGTCATACCAGACCAAGTAAGGCTGTAGCGGCAAAACTGTGTACGGAATTGAGTTACGCTGCATTTTATTACTTGTGAATTTAACTTTTCATTTTCTTTATAAAGATAGTGTTATGTCTCCCTTAATAAGAGGCATAGTCTACAGTAGCTTTAAGCAAAAGTCCTGCATTCAAAATGCTACTTAAGTAAAAGTACTCGTTCTGCAGAAAAACAGCCTGTGACTGATATATAACATCACATTATTATACTCATGCATCAAAGTACAGTTAAGTAGTTTAGTGCACTGGTCCTGAAACATGGGGGGTCAGGCCCCTCCAAAGGGTCACAAGATCAATCTGAGGGTGAGGGGAGGTGTGATGATTAATGAGGCAGAAGAAAAAAAGTTCTGCGACACAAATTTGTATTTATGATCATTTGGGCTTTTCTCAGTTATCTTATATTTGCATTTTTGTAAATGCTATGTATAATGTCTCTTTGTTAAAACGAATAACAACTTTACTTCAGCAAAGTTATCGTACAGTTGCGTGTTTAGCTTATTTGTTAAATTAAAAATATATCTAATATAATAATCTATATTTCTTAAAGTCAGCTATTGAAAAAAGGGATATATTTTGAAATGATACTCTGCCTTAAATCAAGACAATGTAACTTTTGCTGCAACGTAGCCGCGAGTTGTACATGATAATGGTAAATGCTAAAACATAGTGTAACAGAAGCATAATTACAGCATAGTCATGAAGTCAGTTAACTGACTCGTTAATGCCATGTCATAATAATCAATAATAATAATTAATCATATCTATCCAATATATTATGGTCATACCAGACCAAGTAAGGCAATCGCTGCAAAAACCTGGAGTGCACTGAACTGAGCAATAGCATGTTTGTGTATTATGAATTCAACTTTTAATTTGTGATAGAACTAATGTGCTATTTCTTCTTTCAAAGTTGACATATAGTCTCACTTTAAGTATCGGCTTTAAATAGAATCTCACCGACAACAGATAACAGTGTATTTATCGAGCTGTCCCACTGTTGGTAACTGATAAGTAGAAATCCCAACATACACAAACAAAGAAATAGTTCCTTCGACATCATTTATCCGCTCGGTCTCCTCATGCAGTGTAAAATAGATCCATTGTGTGAGCCGCTTGGTCCACGCCATCAATCTCCTGTCCACCTGTGTTCTGTCAGGACAGTGTTATGTCAATCTTGACTGCGATGTAAACTGTTTAGAGTAAGGACACTTTCTCAGGTTCCAAGTCAGAGCCCGGTCACTCCTTAAAAGGCCATTAGATTATGCTGATGTACCTGTTAGTCCTTCTGCTGCATCTCTGCTGCTCTCTGATGTCATGCTGCGGGAACGTACCATCCCTGCATGACCCATTAAGCGCTACCACTCAAATACCTACTTTATTCCCCCGGTTAACATTGTTTCTCCTCTACAGAAAACAGACCGTACTTCTCTACTTGCCCTTGTGTGCATAATAGACTTGGAGAAGGAACAGAGATGGCAGCAAAAACAGCCAGACTTGCGCCAACAAGACCCTGCTGACTGCTGAACAGCAGTAATGAAAGGAATGTGGGTTTCATAGGGTGCAGTGCACCTCTGTGAGATTAAAGCTCTGATGAGAGATGGCACTATTCAGGGAAGAGGCGACATCCCCCCCCAGGACAATAATGACGATGATGATCTGGAAGTTGGAACAGTCGCAGGCTGACCTTTCTCATCCTGAACAGACTGTCAGCAGCTCTGACTCATCCCAATGTACAGTCACTGCTGCTGTCATAAAGGAGGCAGCAAGGAAATATACAAAGATTCTATTGACAACCACAGTATCAACACTTCCTGTCAGGATGGTGACCGTGCGAGTACTTTTACTTCAAAACAAATCTGAGGTATTTCTACTTTAACTGGCTATTCCCACTGATGCTACTTCTACTTCACTACATTTCAGAGGGAAATATTGTACTCCACTACATTACAGATTTATATTGTTCATATAAATGTAAAATCAGAAATCTGATGCATTTTTTTTTTTTTTTTAGATCAAACTGCCAACAGTTTGTAGAAGTAGTTAAAATTAGCTTCAGCTGACAACATCAACATGCTGCTTACATGTTAATACATCAAAATCCATTATTAGAATATTTCACTTAAGTCACATTTGCCATACAGGCCCTTTACATGAAATGGAGCATTTTTACATTGTGGAACTATTATTTTTACTTAAGTAAAAGGGATCTGTGAGTACTTCCTCCGCCACTGACCGCCTGTTGCTCTTTTCACTAAAAACTCACTCACACAGTAACTTATTCAGTCATAATAGTCTACGTTACATCCTTTTAAAATTAGAAATACCTTCATATGTATCTTGGCTCTCAATACCAGCAAGCTCATATCCACAAACCTACAAAAATGTCACATTTCTTCAGATTTCTTACTGCCAAACAGATCAATGAACCAATAACAGAAGAATAACAGAGCAGATGGAGTACAAGTCAAACCTCCTCCCCCCATGTGCTGCACTCTCACAGACTAAATGCCCTGACCCTTCATAATCACACAAATAATTTGGCCACTAAGACCCACTTTCACCTCCAAAGCAAACACTTCTCTCACTGTGGGAGTGTGTCACCCAGCACACAACCTGGAACCACACTGCCTCTTTTCAGTAACTAAAACAACATAAAATATCATAAGAGTTACAGCCAGTCAGCACATACGTTTTCGTGTTCTATGTAATGTGTTTAATGGAGAAGCACTGGCCAACATGTTCTTCAGGTAGACAACTTGCTTATTCCAAGGTTTTCTCCAGCAATATCCCATATTATCCCCACACAAGGAGCCCAAAATATCACATCAAACAACCATTTGTCCACAACCCCCACTGCACAGGACTCAGGAGCCCATCTCTGTGCTGGTTATAATGTAGATGAACATATTCAAACAGGGCCTCAGTGTTAGTCAGCAGGATAGGAAGCTTTCATTGACCCCTGACCTCACCTGGGGAGCCAATGCTGCAGCTCATGCATGTCTATATTCTGCAAATAACCTGGATAACAATATTAAAAACTGTAAGCCTACCTTGCTCTTGACCTCGGCAGAAAGTCCGAAGGCAGGTCCGCACCTGAAATGTGTTGTCATCCTGTTGTTTTTGTCTATTTACAGTGGAGCTGAGGAGGAGAAGCAGGTTACAGCTCTCGGTCCGGGGCAGGGCAGGCACGCAGAAAAGTCCGGAACAAATCCGCGGGTGTCTTTAAAAAAAAAAAAGGTATTAATGATTATTGTTGGTTTTGCAGTGGTGCTCGGACCTGCTGGTGAGGCTTTCGGATAACTTTCCGACACTTTTCTGAATCTTTTTTAAACTCTTCCCATGTGTGCGCTCTCTGATTGGCCGGGCCCGCCGTCCAATCCGGACGCAGCCTCCTCATCTGGGTGGGGGGGTGGGGGGGTGGAGTGATGTCACCGCTCGGGTATTAGATTTAATCACTTTTTCCACCTTCTGGCCGGTCCGGGATGCTTTTCACTAGTGTCGCACTCTGCTGAAGTTATGTCACTGTCGTGTTCAGCTGCATCAGGGAGATCAGTCATCGCCTTAAAATGCATTTCCTGATCAATAACCAACATGTTCCCCATTCGATTTCACTACACATAAATAAATATTTATAAATATTCCAGTAAGTAAAACTAGAACTATTAAAATGTTAAAAAAACAAAGGTTGGTGTGTACATAAAGCTTATACAAATATTAATGATATGATAACTATAAGAAACAACAACAACAATAATATAATAATAATAAGAAGAAGAAGATATGACTGAAACTAACTAAATGAAATACATTTAAACAAGTGACAATGATAATATTTGCTGAGGCCAATGGGAATATCATTAGTTATGCAGGTTTTATCTCATAAATCAAATTAAAGGGAAAATTGATATTTTTCTAGATTAATTATTTGAATTATTTTAAAGGTTATCTGCAGCAAATGTCAAGGCAGTCTGTTTTGCAGCTGCCAAGATATTTAACTCAAAACCAGATATCTTAACCTCGCTGTGGCGTTATATGAGAAGTCAGGAGATCACCAAAGTCTGTAGGATTTATCATCTGGGAACCATGAACCATGTCTGAACCATACCTGTACAAAATGTTGTGCCAGTTTACTGAGTGAATTACAACTTCTGACCTGCTGGTGGTGCTAAAGGACAACTCAAGGGATCACCAAAGTCCGTAGGGATCATCCTCTGGGGATCATGAATGTCTGTACTAAATTGCAATCCATAGTTGTTGAGATATTTCAGTCAGGACAAAATGGTGAACTGATATTGCCATCCATATAGCTAAAAATAAATGAGAGAAATACGTATTTATTTGTATTTACTTATTTTAAAAAGGGAAATTTACATGGATAATGTCGTCTCTTTGATTATAGTTCCTCAACATAATTCACAATTAATTATCATACTGACAATTTATTTTACTAGGACGAGAATCCTAAAATCGTGACAAATGCGTTTGAAATGCTCTTACTTAAAAAAATAAAAAATATTCCATGACCTTTGAAGTGCTTTATTTGCTCTCAGACCAACAATATACAGCGTATGCATACCGTACTGGATGCGTACATTGCTGTGGGACTGATGCAGCATATTTGACATGTGTTCGACTCTGCGTGGAAGCTACTGTAGAGCGCCTGACGTCACTCTGGGAACAATGAGGTGGTTCTCCCGTTTTACTCCAGTGTGTTACTTCTCTTTCCCCCATAGGCGGGTGGATGACAAGGAAAGGAATGCAGCAGATTCAGGGGGTCTGGTGAGGGGAGAGTCGGAGGGGGGGCGGAGGGGGCGGCTCCCTGGACATCATGATTCACTGTCGGCTTTCTCTTTTGTGTGTGTTTGTGTGTGCGTGTGTGTCAGTAGCAGACACATGGCAGGACATTTGGTAAAGGCCAGGGGTGGAAAACAGAAAGAGGGACACATAGAGCTGAGTTACAGTGCGGGATATGTGGCCAGTGCTGTGGTGATGGACAATGAGAGAGTGCAAATGTAAGATTACTGGACGTACACTGTTACCCAGCCCAATGCAAGGGGGTTCAGTCAGTCTGAACTCAGAGGAGGATTTATACACACACAGCTGAAAATAATTACTGCAGAGCAATGGTCTGCATGAGAGACCTTGACTGACCACAACATTACAGTTATGTTTCACTAGACTCTGGAAATGAAAATAAAAAGTGACTGAAGACTAAAAACACAGGCTATAACATGTGAACTTAGTCCAGCACTTGATTAATATTGATCCTACAGTATCAAATGTGCTCCAGAACATGTGTCATGATGGATACATCTGATAAAGGGCGAACAGTGGGTCTAATAGATCTGAGACTTGATATCTTAACAGCACCACGAGCTCCAAGGTTGTGGCTATGAGTGAGGACATCAAGGTCATGTCTTCTGTAATGTTTCTGGGTCTTTGGGGGCTTTAATGAGTGTGTGTTCTGTAATTACACATGATGGGATTTATACACTTTTTAGACTTTAAATTTGCGTGTTTTGGGGCAGAAATATAAAATATGTTGTGTAAAGGAGTTAGTATTTATCCATCAGACTGATATGCTGGCAGTGTGAAGAAGACTTTGAAACTGCTTTTTGACCATCATGTAGGGAAATAGAATTTACAGAAAGTATACATGAACAGTTAAATATTAATTAAACATTTTTAAAGGCTACATTTTCTGAATAAAGTTGAAGCGTGCCAACTTATGCTGAAAATGTCTTAAGATGTTATCGTGAGATGTTTGGGAATTACAGTTGAAGTTGAAGAACTTCAAAGCAGTTAAAGTCACTTTTAATTCTTTAAAGCATTTGAAAATGTTGTTAAGAGTTTAATCCCTGTAGGCAGTTCAACTGTCAGAACACTGAAAGCAGTTCAACTAACAATCTTGAAGAAGTTGAAGAGTCCACTGACGTGTAAGAGATGAAAGCAGTTGAAAGGTAAGGTGAACTGCCAACAATAAAAGCAATTGAGACTTCAGTGGAAGTGCTGGACAGAGTTGAAGTGTGTGCACTGTTAGTAGTTGAAGTGTCAGTTAGTGCGCAAGTGGCGCAAGTGTCAGTGTAAGTTAGTTGAAGTGTCAATTGAAGACAAATAATTAGTTGAAAAGTCAGTTAATGTGTAAAGGCTAAAAGCAGTTGTGTTGTCAGTTGCAGTGTAAGTTCTGAAAGTAGTTGAACTGTCTGTTACAGAGCACGAGATAAAAGCACTTTATCAAATGAAAGCAACTGGTTTGTACACACTGACAGAAGTTGAAGTGTTTACATTCTGTTATTTCATATGGTAGAATATAAAGGCAGATTTAGATACTGTAAGACTAAATGTCTTTAAATTTGACAATTATTAACCAGAAATATTAAATAAAAAATATGACAAGATATAATGAAATATAATAAAGAGATTTAGTATTTTTCCATCATCATTTTCAGAGAAAATAATAATAAAATATATTTTGTAATTCACAGGCTTCTGTTCTTCTTGGTGCTGTTGCACAAGTGAAATTTGGACTCATGACCTTTGTATTTTATAAAATCCTGGCTATGGCTCTGATGAGCTCAGTGCAACAATAACCTGCTAATAATCAAGTTAAAGCACAATAAAAAAAGGATACATAAACATCATAATAGACCTCATAAACTGGTTAACCTTCTACCTCATACAATTACAATGTAGTAAAGTTATATTTTTGTCATTTGTAATGGTTCTAAAATAAACGTAGATCCTAGTATGTTAAAAAAAAAAGCACAGCAGATTACCATAAACAGCCTGTTGGAATATATAATTCTGCATAAAAAAAATTTGCACAAGCAAGACACATGCTAATTTATGCACAGTCACATTCCCTTATTAAAACACACACACACACACACACACACACACACACACACACACACACACACACACACACACACACACACACACACCAAGCGAGGGTCTTATAAACATTTCACTGAGAGAAGAAGAAGCACACACATGGAATTTGGACACTTTATTTGGGCATGATGAGAGAAGGGAAGGGCCTAAGCAGACTGGGAGAGGGATAGAGATATAATGCCTTGTGAAAGAGGAATCCCTCATACTAAAAATAACAGACTAAAGCCAGATATTTACTGCGTAGTGGGCTTTACTGTTTACATTGGCTCCAAGTTCATCTGACACTTGGGCTAATAGGCCACTTCTGGGTACATTTACTGTGTTGCAAAATGTCATGTGGATGGTAGCTGATGAGTAAAGAGTAAAGACAGTAAATGGGCTTTTTATTTACAATATTTTTATTTTAAATTGCTTTTTGGTATTTTATGAGAGTAGGTTTTTCAAGAGCTTAGTGCAGATGGCAAGATCGTAAGCAATCCAGCAATCCAAACAAAGGAGCAGTTTAACTGTTTGATGAGTTACAATTTCTAATTTCTAATGGGACTGAAACACACTGTACACACATGAAAGGCACATTTCAGAGTACGTATTTCAGAGTGAATAGATGTATCATCAGACGAACATGTTTGGAGAGACATCCTGGATGGCAGCAGAGCTCCAGAGTTGAATATACTGTAGTGTTGTAATGGAGGCATTGGGTGGAGAACAAGACATGAGTCACGAAATTTGACAAAATGCAGACAGTTTTTCAAGGACAAAAACTGTCTAGGAAGAAAGGGAGGGAGAGGAGGAGATAGAGAGGGAGATTACTGCAGTTTCAGAAACTCAGAAGGGCATTTCTACAGTAAGCCATTGCTCCCTCCACCCACCAACCAACCCCTCTCCTCACTCCACTCTGGCTATTTATGGTAGAAGTCCTCAAGATCCTCAGCAACTCAGAGGAGTTCTGAAGGCTGAGTTCATGGCATTGTAATTCCAACCTGTCGCTACAGTAGGACAGGAAGCTTCAAACAAACCTCAATAAAACCACGTGCGTCACCTCAGACCTATTCAGTCACAAGTTAGTGTGATCACCTTCAGCGTTACACACTCAAATATCACATTTATCCCTTTATTATCATATTATTCTTTGGGACACTTTTTGTCTTTGAACTTCTTCAACATACTTTTATGTAGAAACTTAATTCAAACTCCAGAATGTTTTAATGAAGTTTCTTTTTACACTTACACTTTAAATTAAATTTTAAGTGCATTCATCACATACAGTTTCACTGACACATCTGCTTTCACTTGTTACATGTCAACAGAAACTAAAATTGCTTACAGTGCACATACTTTAACTGTCCTCTTCATTTTCATGTCAACTGACAATTCAACAGCACTAATTTTTTACTCTTGAACCTCTTACTGTTCATACAACAATTCAACGGTCATATGAACTTACATGTCAACCAACATCTAACTGTGTTCATCTGTTCAGTGCTTTCACTTCAAGCCCTTTCAGGTCTCAGGCCACCTTTCAACAGATGGTTGAAATTAAATTTCTTCAGCTCTTATATCCCCCACAACTCAGACCACTATTCATACACAATTTACTTTGACTGCTTTCACTGCTAACACTTATACTGACACTTCAACTGCATACATTTTTTATTCTTCAAATGACAACTCATATGCTGTCCGTGGTTACACGTCAACTAACATTTTTACTGCATTCATCTCTTACTCTTTACCTCACACTTCAAGCACTTTCATCTCTTACTCTTCAAATGACAGTTCAAGTGCTTTCAGTTCTCACCCGTCAAACCTTTTCAGGTCTCAGATCTTCACCTTTCAACAAAATGTTGAACTAATGTCTTCAGCTCCTCAAGCTCCCACAACTTTCACAGCTCATACACAATTTACTTCAGCTGACACTTCAACTGACATGGTCTTTCAGTTCATACATTTGAACTGGCACTGATTTCATTCAGGACTTCCACACTTACAGCTCAATATAATCACCTAAACATTGAATAACATTTCAAATTCCTTCTGTGCTTGAACTACAACTCAAGCATCAATCATATATCCATCATAACATAACAAACTGATACTTCAGTTGTTATATGAAATGATTATACTTCAAATGACACTTCAACTTCATTCAGTGCTTGCACTTGCATTTTGACTGCTAATTCAATTTCTTTCGGTATTTATATTTCATCTGCCACTTCAACTACAATTTCAACTGTTAAATATATAAACTATTTAAATGTTTCAACTGTGAATTTTTCAGTATCAAGTACAGGTACGTTTCCCTCAGAAAATGTAGCCTTTTCTAGATAAAACAACCTGAAGATGAGTTAAATCCCTCTGCCTCGTGCCACGTGAGGAGTGGTAATGGGGCACAGAAAGGGAACTGTGCATACAGATCAGTCATTTTCACACTTCTTAATCTTGGCTCTTACTCACAGGCTGGGACAGGCTCATGACATCTCTGGCTGAGGTAGGTGGTGACAGTTAGGTGCTGATGGTTCACAAGTTGGTTTAAAAGTGATTTCGATCAACTCTGGCCAAGAGTTTAAGCACCTTGTAAAGTCGGCTCCGTTTATAGCCTCTCCAAAGTCTGGAATGTTGATTCTTTCGATGTGTTTTTGTTTCCCTCAAGTCTGGGAAAGGTCTTTGGCATAAATTCCTCCTGAAATAGGCAAATCTCTATAATTTATTTATTTTTACATAACTATAACTTGCTCAATATAGTGCAACAATGAATAAACTCAAATATATGAGTATATCAAATATTGGACCTTGTAAAGAAGGAAAGAGGAGACTTAAGGTTACAGACATGAATTAATTAAGTTAAAACATCTTACAAACACAGCTGACGGAAGGTAAACACGCATGACACGCTGTAGCTCACTTGAAGAATCAGCCTCGCAATGAAATGAAAACAGACACACTGATGTATACTGCACAAGCTTCTTTGACTTTGTAATGCAATAGTACTTGTGTTGAATCAGGTGACGACAGACTGTGTTTTTGTGACATGCAGGTGTGTTTCTGTGTGTGCACGACACGCAGGTGATGATAGTCATCCTGTGCATGAGTGAAGTTGAACAGCAAATCCGCATTATGAATATGTGCTGTAGTTGCAAGAGGTAATTTTCATTGAGTCTCTGTTATGTGACCATGTTTGGTAAAGCTCCTCAGGCTCGGTCTCTGACCAAGCCCCTTGACCGATTGGTGCACACACACTCACGCACCGAGGAGATGGTTTCAATCACAGACCTACTGTGCCTCAGACCCCCCTCTAAATCTTTCACTTTTTCCCTTCATATCTCTCTTCCATCCCAAATTCAGTCACTCCTCCTGTTTTACCCTTCCATATAATTTCAAAAAGTTCTGTCTGTACTCCTTTCCTTTTTTGTTGAATAGCTCCATCATTTAGACACAATTTAAAAAAGAAAAACATGGAGCAGTGCTGCCAACTACCAGTAGCTGGTCTAGGCTTGCCTGGGTAGAACTGTCATACAAACAGATGACGAATGACTGGCCCAGTTCACTATGTGCTGCTGTCTGGATGCTTCACACTGAATACAGCAGGTCATTCCCATGCTGACATCATTTGTTCTGAAACCAAGGAAATGGATGAATTAGTGCAAAAGTAAAAAGGATAATAAACATTTAACTATAAAGTCAAAATGAAAGAATCAAGCCACTACTTTCTCATGTCTTCAACTTTATTGAAGAGCAACACTTTCAAGTAAGTCTCAGCTTTCAGCACTACAGTTACATGATCATTAGTAGTGGTCATTGTAGACGACAACAATCCGAGTCACAAGGTAATGCTCAGACAAGGACCCTAAGGCCTGTGTGTAGTGTAGGCTGTTTCACATTAAAATCTCCAGAAAACAAAAGACAGATCATAAGAAGAAATTGCATTGCTTTAAAAGACAAAATTTAAAAAAAAAAAGAGACAAAAAAAAAAAAAAGAAGGGAAAGAACATAAACCACACTGGCAAGTCATTCAAAAGAAGAAGAAAACACTGGCAAGTTATTTGATTTTCAGTTTGTCTAACATATTTCCAGTCATTCTCCTTTACTTCACCTTTGTGACACTGAAATTCAATCCACTCTATTTCATTGTACACCTAAGGATCACATTTGAAATCAAGTATGTCAGAAAAAAAAAAAAAAAAAAATGGGGCAAAAATAATAGTTGCCTAAGTACCACGTGTAACCTTAAGAAGACCGGCAGAATACACTGTTGAAGTACCAGATTCGGATGCAGCTTTCTTATAATGTACCTAAGAAAGAAGAGACATCCTGTCATCCAAATAGAGGCAAAATATGATCAAAACAGGTTTAATTAGTATAGTGTGCATCTGGGTTCAATAGTTGATCACAGATATATACAGATTTGTATATACCTTCAGGATATCACATATATAATATTCATTATATAATATAATGAATGTTGGCCTCCCCAAAGAAACAAAGGCAATGTGGTTGTTCTAACCTGATACAATACAGATCATGGCTGTACAATAGCAGCCTTATCGAATTCATCAATCATTAATTCATTCTGTTGATTTTCAAACAGCCCCAGGGTGTGAGATACAGCACAAATATCAGGTCTTGAAATATATTCTGTAGAAAACCCTGACAAATACAAAAACGCTCAGTTTGTCCAGTCAATAGACAACCAGGCAACGTAGTACTAATTCTTATAGATGTAGTTTTTTCTTTGTGCACGAGACCTGCTTCAGAGAGTAGTCTCAGTCAAGGCTTAACCAAAAGCACAGGATGCTGCTACAAGATGTGTATCAGCCTCGCAGCTCAGCCAGTCTCAGGAAATTTCCCACAGTGTAGTCTAATCGTTATAGTGTCGTGACTGAACGATAGTACAGTTTTCTTCCACAACTATTCACAGCTTTGCATTTAGGACGCCGGAGTAATGGGATGTTAGCCTTCCCATCAACAACCTGTATATCTTAAAGAGTTTGTCAAAAAAATAGAGTTTGATTTCCATTCTTATCACCTTGGACACTGTGAACTCATCTTAATGCCACTAAATAACCCATCACAACATTCATAGAGACGTACCCCTGTATTCAGGAGAGCACAAAATCAACACAAAACAGGCTCCCCGAGAGGGATCAGCTTTGGATTATAATACTTGGCCGGATTAATCATTGTGCAGGCAGATTATAAAAATATATACAGAGAGTATACATATGGAATACAGAGGAGATAATCACTAGATATTACATTAGAAAGGTCATGCTAATCCAAATCTGGCTGCATCACATCCACCATTTGTGTAAAAGGCACAAGATACTGTAGCCCCTCCTCTGTGGTGACAGACAGAAATACAGGAGATCGCTGAGTTATTGCTCCACAGGGAGTGTGCTTTATAGTTCCACAGTGAAAACACCGCCGGACATTCTCAGACTATTATAACTACTTATCCAACTAGAGATACAAAAGACTTAAAGGGGAACTCCACTGATTTTAGTCAAAAAAAAAGGTTGTATAAAGCCTTTTGTGGCTCATGAGGGAGCTGTGCGAAATCTGATCAACGTCCTCATGTGATGTCACTTGAGTCAGCGTCACTTGGTGCTGATGACTGCAAGTTTGAAAATAAAGACGACCCGGGGGTGTGAGTTTGAAAGACCTTTTCACTGGACCTCCGCAGCCCGCTCGTCGCCTCTGCTCGGGGCTACATAAGGTGCTACTAACACAACAGATTCTCCAACAGAACTGTCGGCGCTCGAGTTGCATTATGGGTAATGTAGGTACCAGATTTTGACAAGGAAGAGGACTGTGTGCTTCCTCAAATGAACACATGAAACAAACAGAAATGTCTTTTTTTTGGAAGTTTGGTTGCACTACAGTTGGATGGAAACCGGACTAAAATCTGGGTTTGCTACATTGATTTTGCCCTTTTAAAAAAATAAAAATAAAATTAAATAAAATGTCCATTGTGAGTCCGACAATGTTATAGGAGCGTAATGCTAAACCAGTGGAGTACTCTTTTAAGCAAAAAGGAAACAGGAGTAAACATGTGAGCTTGTCCATTGTAAATATGTAGTTGTGTGACAAAAGCCAAAACTGAAACATCCTCTTGTATCTCTGTCTGTCATGATATCAGCTATGTAGTTATTAGTGCCTGCTAACAGCAGACGGTACAACGAAAAGAATCAATGAATTTGTAAAACCAAATAATGCCAACTGGCACACAGAGAGTGTGGTAATGATTAGTGAGTAAGCGACACAGTATGCAGAGGGCACCTGCATAGCTACTGTATGTGTATATTCTGTACAGACATGCAGGGAGAGGAGAAACTAATCAAAAATCATGCATTCAGACTGCTCAAGGAGGCAAAAACATTAACTGTTTTGGAAGACAAACACCTTTTAAGCATTATATTAATGTAATCAATATTTAGATGTTATTCATCTAGCTTGACTATTCACTAAGGCATCACAGAAATATGTCAGTCCTACCATGCTCTATAGTGATGGTACAGTTTATACAGAAAACAAAAAACACATGCAGATTACCACATTGCTTTTGACAGTGACAGTCTACTGTTTTCACAGATTGGTACATCCAGATTAATTAGATATTAGAAATTTTTGAAATATCATATTGCTAACATTCTGCAAAAGGAAGAGCAACAAGTCAGTGTTTTAGAAGGGCACCAAATACAATGTATAGTTTGCACGCTATGCTGTGCATGTGCAAACTTGAGGAAGGGGAACCCCCTTCCCTCCTTTCTCAGAGTCACTAGGAACAAAAGGAGAGAACGAAGTATAAAACCCTCCGGGGGTGTTTCTCCAGAAAGATCCACTGACTGACTGCAGTTTGGTGAGAAAAGTGATGCCTCTCTGTTTCACTGCATTGGCTGGGATAAGCTTTGAGGACGGTTGGAGGGAAGAGAGAGAGGAAGAAGTTCCTCTGAATCAGTGACATCACAACAGATCATGTTTTAAAGGCTAAAATCACTCTAAAGTAGAAAGAAAACAAAACGTTGATTTCATGACGAGGGTGGGGGGGAGGTAGACCAAAACCAAAAAGTTAAAGCTGGACAGTGGAGCCCTATCCAGTGAGGCAGAGGGTTGTAATGGATGTAATATGAATTAGACATGTTACTGTAACTGCTTGGGACTTCAGGCTGTGTGAAAAGAAAGAGAATAAAGAGGGCAAAGTACAACACAGTGATGCTGACACGGTGAATACTGAAAAGGCAAATTGTCCTGTGAGAAGCTAAGGGATGTTAGAGTGTGTCTCTCTCTCTCTCTCTGGCATGCATATTCTTATTTTTTTTAACATATATATTTATATTATCCGAATTGTAAGGAGGTTGGAGGGGCATGGCTGGTGATATAGGCAGGCGCCACTTGTTACAAGGAGGCCACAGCAGGTGAGACTGTAGAAGAGGCATTATGGTGTTTTTCCTGTCTCTTTTCGTGAGGTCTGATGAGTTTAAGACAAGAGCCCTATAGTGTCACAAACACGGTATGGATCTGATGTGAGAGTTATTCGTTCTGTAAGCCACGTCTCCTCAATTGTGGACGGAGTACGAACAACAGAGGAGGCCTCCAGTCGTTCAGGAGCGACAGCGAGCGAGGGATGGTTGTCTTCTGATGGAGCTAAGCTCTGTTTGACTTTGTGATCTTATTCCTCCACGATTATTGCTTTCCTGTCCTTCACAGGCACTTCAGAGGATTGGGCTTTGGCTGAAGTTGAGCATGAGAGGAGACGGGGGGGGGGAAGGGGGAGAGTGACAGGCGGCGTTAAAAGTGTGCTTGTGAGCTCTACTGCAATCGAAAGCTATCACCCAGCAGGATGTTAGTCTGTCAGTGAAAACACTGAGGCTGCAAAGGCTGGTGCTCGAGTGAGTCGAAGAGCAGAGTCCTCGTCCCGTGTCGGGGTCAGAACCTGGGGAGTCTTAGGTTCAGCTGGATCAGGGGTCACGGGATCCGCTTGCCGACAGGGAGATCAAGGGCTGAGATGAGGGGTTCGAGGGTGGGGGTGGGAGGGACGCTGAGGCTATAGCAAAGAGAGAGGTTGTGAGGTTCCTGGATGTCCAGCCTCCCTCCCTGCATATGTCTGTGTCTACATTTCGTATACTCTACATCTTAGTCCGTGTGGTTGTTGACTTGCTTCTTGTCCGAGGAAAGCGACGCCTCCACTCCCTCCTTGGGCTTTCGTCCTCCTCTCCCGGTCATGACCTTGTAGCAGCCACGGGCGATCTTATACATCCAGACAGTGTTCAAGATGTCCAGGGCGATGCAGGAGGTGATCCAGGCCACCTGGGCGCCCAAGCCCAGCCGCTCAAAGTCTTCAGTGCCAAAGGTGGCGAATACACTGACCCAGTAAGATGGCATGACGGCAATGCGCACCAGGAAGAACACCACCGCCATGGCAATGCCGTTTATCACCACAAGTCGGTGCGAGCGGGGGTACTTTAATACCTCAAAGAACCACCTGGGGGCAGAGGGTGATAAAGACATGTCAGAGTGGAAGATGGTTCAGTCATGTGGTAAAGCAGAGGGTGATATGAACCCTGGGATATGTTGACAAGTAGGGGGTTATTGACTGGTAGGGCTGACTCACCTTTGGTTCACAAACGGTGTGGACAACTCCGAAATGAGACGGAAGTTGGCAAAGTAGGGGAGCACGCCACGTGTCTGCAGTGACCGAACACAGACAAAAAAAATGACAGAAATACATTATATGTGAATGATCCAGTGTCTCCAATTGCCATTCAAGTGTGTACACTTATTGAGGAGCGATGGACTCACCAGCACATATCCATATGCATAGAGCGCCGCCAAGTGGTGACAGACAAAAAAGCTGTCCCCCATTGTGCTCCAGTTACATGCAAGCAGCACGAGGTCTAGAGGACAGGAGGACAGGGGGACAGGTTGGTCAGGAAGCTGGCAAAGTCTGTTTGACTAAACCATTATGTACACAACTGCTTTTAAAAGCAAAGAGCAGCGACCGCACCGGGGGTGAATCCAAAAACTAAACTGTTTAAAACATGTAGAGGACATTGTGGAACACATTTAAAGCTGACATGTTATATGAAATCTAAACTGTGGTCATAACCTTAAATTTCTCAGTCAAGTGAGAGGACAAAATACTGCATGAACAGGACTGTCTGACACATACTGTTCCCTCTGACAAATCAAATCATTTTGCCCGTTTATTTTTATCCCTGCACCTGGAAATTAACATATCAAAAGTGCAGATTGCTGGACCTCTTTTGTAGCAGCATTGCATTGGAGTTTTAACTATAAGTTACTTTAAAGAGCAGCAACAGCACCAGTGGTGAAGTCAAGAAGGTTGGAAGGTTCAAAATGTAGAAAACATTTGTAAAAAGTATAATACTAAAGTTATGAATCATGTTTCTTTTATGAATACATCTGTATATTCACATATTTAAAGTACAGATTCTGGATGTCTTTTATTGCTACCACTGACAATCCTGGCAATGGTGTTTCTAACTGTAATCAAGGTACTTAAAATGAAAGTCCTTTTCTTTTGTGTGTTTACACCATCACGTATTGTGTACTAGAAGCTATGATCAACAGAAGTAAAAAAACAAAAACAAAACAGCTCACCGTAAAGGAGGTAACCACAGGTTATGGCTACATTTAGTTTGACGAGGCCGGGGTCACCCCTGTGGAACAGCAAAGAACACATTGTACAGAAAGGTACTTTCAACACAGCTGCAACACTTAAACCCTCAAGATAATTGAGCCGGGAGGCGGAAGAGATTGTTCCCAACAATCTAAAGCACTCACACCCAGTCTGTGGGATCTACTTCTGTAAAGAGAACATGATGCAATTCTGCAAACTAATTAATGTAAAAAGACTCACACTGATCATGAATCACGTAGAAAGGTCATTCAAGGTTGATTGTCTATTGATTGTGTAATGTTGATGAGCTCGCTGTGATACCCTTCTCTATGGTTAGGTCTTGATTAAAAAGAACAAGAAGCTGAGCTTGTTCGTGGTGTGCCCATAACATGACAATTATATATCCCAGTTACTGACAGTCTTTTTTTGGTTTCTGAATAAATGGTAATCAGTGATTCAGTTCGTACACCCGCGACATGCTCTGGTGACCGTTAGGTGTCCTTGCAAATAACATCTGTTCAAAAATAACAATGGAGGTGTCCCAGCTTCGACAGACATCAGACCCAGGTATCAGTCACAAGTATCGTATAGCGAACGACTGGCTTGTGAAACAGAACCCTACAACACACGTACTGTAACATACGCACACACACACCTGTACGATGGCTCACCTTACCCCCCAGATGACCCTGGAGTTTTTTACCCTGCAAATTTCACCTGAGACTGTTCAGAACACCATCCACCTCTGCTATAAGCACTTTGACTGAGCACATAATATGACAAATGTGTATTGTATTTGTATGCATGCTTGACGAATGCATCTGTTCTTACATCACTAACACATACATAACTCAATCAGGGATCTCTCCTCAACTTAGTCAAATCTTTAATGGAGGCATTTAGTTTCTTCTTCTCTGACTATGTATCTGTTCTACTGTCTGTTTCACAAGAGAGCGCTCCTCCTGTTAACCGATCAGTTGTATCACTTTACCACTGCACTTAAGAGACAGAAACGCAGCGAGCAAATATGAGCTTGGATAACACCCAACCTCACTGATAGCGGGAAGAGTCGAGAGTCTGCGAGCTCGAGAGTCCAAAGGATTCTTGATAATCACATCAGTGTGATCTTAAACGTACAGTGAACCAACGCTCCTTTCTCAATCTACAGTTAGACTGGAGCCTTTTACACAGGAGGTGCTGCAGTAGCCCTCAAGAGCCACACATATGAACAGATCAGAAGTGGCACGTACTAGTGATTTAAGACAACTTGTTGCCTTCACTCATTTTCTCATAGCGACATTTCAATAGTGCTGTTTTTGAATAAAGTTTAGAGTCGAAAAAAAAAAAACGTGCGCACACACTAACCAAAATAACAGAAGTGAAACAGAAAATACGTTTTTGTGTTTTTCTATTGCAGTGCTTCAATTCACTGCGCAATCTGACGTGGCTCATATTGATACTGTGCAGCCTGACACAGATTGAGGCCAAGATTTTATTAGACCTATCTCACACAGCGTGACATGCAATAAACTTAAACGATCGTCGCAGAGTCTAAAAGGCGCTTTTAGAGATGATTTAAGCAGTCAAACTTTATGTCCAACCATTTCTTCTTCACTTCTGTCTGGGTACGGCTCTGGGATGACAGCTGTAGTAATATTCCCCCAGGTCTTTCACATGACTACTGACTTTTGTCTGCTGATTTCTGACGGCAGGACTTCAAGCTCTTTGGTGTGAAATCTGTGTTTTAGCTCTCGGTGATTTGCAGTACATTTCAGAGAGTTTGGAGAATCCGACTTCCGAATCCGAATAAAAGACAGAAAAGAGAAAAAGTAGTTTAGGATAAGAATACGAAAATAAAAATGGTTTTGCATGGGGCTAAATGTCCTCAATGTTGACTTTGAAAGTCAGAAATGTGTTAAATGTTATATCTAAACCAGGCTTAACTCTACCCGACCCTTTAATTTGGTCCATCATTCTGCTCAGACTGCCTTGCACGCGTGCAGTTCAAGTCCAGATAAGCCAATCAAGACACGCAGCAGAGGCAGGGCGGCTCGACACAGTGCTGGTTAACTGAATGGATTATGGGAACAGCCAGAGTGACACAGTGAAAGAGCCTGAGCAGCAGCTGAAAACAATGCAGGTTTCTAACTGTATGGCTCTGGCCACTCAAGCACAATTGAGAGCAGCAGAGGGAGAGAGAGAGAGAGAACAATGCTGCTGTGTGACAGGTCTTAATGATGCTGTAAAACAATCAGATTGACTGGAGAATGTATGCTTGCGCCACTCCAGTGTTGCAACGAGACGAGCTTTAAGGCATTAAGACACCGCCGGGGATTGGCAAGGTGCTGGTGGGCGACAGGGATAAGATGGGAAATCTAACAAGGGAAGGCGGGTGAGGAAATAAAAAAAAAAAAAAAAAAAAAAAAAAACTGACATAGCAAACTGCGAGGCTCACGTTGGAGCACCGACATTGCGCTGACACAGAAACTATTCCCACAAAGAAATCGACTTTTCCTCGTGGGAGCTGAAGGAAATTATGTGACAGGAAAAATGCTTTAAATCCTGTCCCCAAGAAATGCATGAAAACAAGAAGGGCTAAGATACTAAGCACCTGAACACTAAGCAGATGAAGACTGGGAGGAGGAGGGAGGGAGCCCCCATCTTTCGTCCCCCTCTTGACCCCCCCCCCCACACACCACCACTCTTTCCCTTTCTCCCCCTTTTCGCTCCATCAGCCATGCTGGCTGGGGCCGACGCAGAGACAATGAGAGCGAGGGAGGTGTGCTGCATTGATTCGACAGCCAGAGATGTGGGGTACAACGGACAGCTAGAGGCAGGAGGAGGCTCATGGAGGGCGGGCGGTGTGCGGAGGGGGGGCGGGGGGAGAGGACCAGGCTGCTGTTGTTTGCTATGAAAAGGACCCTTGTTGGTAGGAGTCTAGTCTGTCTGCTAGAGAGCTCGAGAGGAAGCGAAACACAGGGAAAAAGGAAAAGAGAAAGAAGAGTGAGAGAGAGGAGGAGGAAGGAAAGAGTGTTGTAAGAATATAAAGGGAGAAGTGAGACCCAGAAAGACAGAAAGCTGAAGAGAAATGTTTTAAAAAGACCGATTGATATACTGGAGAGGAGGAATAAATGGGAAGGGAAATTACCATTTCAGGAGTCACGCAAATAACAGAGTCAGCAGTAGCAGAGAGAGTGGAAGACAGAGACAAGACAGTAAAGACAATAATCAAAGGCTAAATCCACTGAATCTACGGCTCTCTGGAGACTCCGCTGACACAGTAGATCCGTCCTCTCCCCTTCCCTCTTTCATTTTGATAAAGGAAACTCCATCGTCGTCTCTCCAAAAAGGTATTAACTACCAGCACTGACAATCCTTCACTATCCGCCCACCTCCCATCTTCATCCCTTCATCTGTTTCCTCCCTTCCCTTGTGAGCAAGACACGGCGGTCTAAAAAAAGGCAGATGTGAGAAGACAGGTTTCTCCTAAAAAGCGCCCAAAGCATTCACACTACTGCCAAAATGACAAGGCATAATGTGTCCGTGTTTTTGCCTTTTCCAACGGGTATTCATCGCCATCGCTTCAGTGTTTTATGGGGGTTTCTAGGGTCTTGTTTATTCGCATGTCACAAACTCTCCTGTCTTCATTTTTTATTAAGTTAAAGTGCTGTTGGATATTTTACTTAAGAATGAGCTTTTTTCGTTTCTGTTCCTCTTACCAGACGGGGCTGGCGTTGACCGCATCATCGAACCACAGGATGTACAGACAGAACGACCCCACAATCAGGGCGTGCACAGTCGACACCAACCTGGGGATGGACACACACAAGAACAAAATAGTAAACATGATGACAGACTAATAGGAGTTTACAGTCAGGAATTGTAACTATTGGGTTATCATTCAAATTGTGGATGCTTATGTCTCCGCTGTCTTGTTAAACATCTGCTGGTGTTTGCATACAGTATGTACTTGTGTAACTCCTGCTATCAGGCCTGATACAGCATACCCCTGACCTTCGGAGTGGTTATCTGGGCCACTGACGAGACACTCCAGAGGTCTAGCGGCCCTTATCTCTCCTCTACCAGAATCACAGTCCCTCCACTGTCACCGTGCAGCGTCAGGGGCACAGCGGTCCCGCTCCACGGGCCTGAGCCCGGGCCAAGACCGGCTCTACAGATCCACTACTGTATGAGTGGTTGAGTCCATTATTACCGCTGAGTCAGAGTGACGTGTCTAAAAATGGAACAGGCATGAAGTGCTTGGCTAAAGGAAGTTGGTAAAACCCGAGCTGTCAATATACGCATCTGTGCAGGCTGTTCTCTGCTTCCCATGTTTATATTGAGAAGTTCTTAATTAGATTTGTAACGACAAAACTAACACACAATTGAAAAGAAGTCAATTTAGAAAAAAAAAAAAAAAAAGGGGAACAGATAAGGAAATTAAAAATATTGACAAGAAGCTTATAGTTTATGCAGATGCATTCAATACTAGACATGGCAACCCTGCTCCTCTCTAGGAGACGCTTTCTCCCTCCTCTCCTTGCACTTAAGTCATGGTTACATAAACAACACACTGACAGTCTGAGAGCTGGCTGTTATGCAACAGTAGGCGACTCTGAAGTGAAGCCTCAGGGCCTGGCCTTTGACTTGCACTGGACTACGCTTTGGACAGTACGACCCGTACTTTCAAATATGGACAAAAAGGATCATGTAAATTATAGTTGTATGAATGAAGGATTATCTGTGAGCGCTGGCAGACGCAAAAGAGGCAGACAAAGTTAAAAAAAAAAAAAAAAATAACAAAGCAAATAACAGAGTCAGTGGGAGATGTTATGCAACCACGAATTATTGCCCTCTGAACTTCACCCACGAGGTTTCTGCTTGAAACCTGAAACCCGCTCTGTGCTCCTCGGGCCGCTCACAGCGCAGGGATGAGGAATTGGCTCGAAGCACATTAGGGTCCACCTGAGCAGAGCCGTATCACCGAAAGCACTGGTGTTTGCATAACAGGGGGCAGTTTTTGTCAGGATGTCAGGATTTTTCCATGTTATACAAAAATATTATTCTACAGAGGGGTGTCTACAAAAGCCGCATCGAAATGTTTTATTCTTCCTGTGTCAAAGTAACAGCAAATACGGAACAATTAAGTAAAACAACACGTGGACACCAGGAAGAGGAGCTGTTGCCTTGTGTAATGGCTGATTGGGATCCTAATAAACTAAACTAACTCTTGGCAAGAAAACATAAGTGTATTTCCCAAAATGTAGTAGTTTTCTTAAAATTGTATTTGGATACTGTGATGACCTTTTGTAGAAACACATGGAGAACATGTGGAACTCTTATTATGTCCTGAGATGGCAAACTTCCACAGCATTTGACGAAAAACACAAAATCCAGCTTTGGTTTCCACATGGTACCGATGTGAAACTCCCAGAGCATTTACAGGTTAGATGCACACGTGAAAAGGCCGGAGTACAGCGGGGGGGTTAGCGGGCTCACGTGACACACCTGGAGTTCCACTCGGTGAACTTGGTGGGAGGCAGACGTCCGTAGCCCGGCGTGATGGCGGAGATGCGCGGGCTGACCACTGAGAAGAGGAGCTGGAAACCCACGAAGCTGCCAGCCAACACGGTCAACTCTCTCGTCTCCATCACTCACCTGAACACATGGGGGGAGGAG
Source organism: Lateolabrax maculatus (assembly GCA_031216445.1). NCBI lineage: Eukaryota > Metazoa > Chordata > Actinopteri > Acropomatiformes > Lateolabracidae > Lateolabrax > Lateolabrax maculatus. The sequence continues at coordinate 22,292,561 of CM062216.1, read as the reverse complement.
ACGGGAAGGGAGGGGTGGGGGCGGGGGATACAGAGAGGGTGACACACATGGACAGGTTCAATCGATGACTGTCAGTCATCCTGGGCGGCGCCAGAGGAGAAACTGAGGTGGCGGCGGCGGGGGTGAGAGGGAGAGGCGGCACCCTGTGTGGTTCATCCAGTCCACAGAGAAAAGAAGAAAGGGAAAGAGACAGAAGGGGAACAAGATATAAGCCTAAGACACGGGCTGTCTAATGCAAGTGACATGAGAGCTTCAGACAAGCGGGGCAGTTCATGGAGGGGGAGACGAGATGAAAGGCACACGAGTTAAGGGCAACAGAGGGAAAAACACAGGCGAAAAAAGTTACTGGGCGTTGTGAATACAGTACGCAGCACAGCATTTACATTTGGAATAAAAAGGCCTCTATTATTATGCATATTTTGCAAGGGGATTACAGTGAGTTGTTTAGGACACACCAGAAAGCCCTGGGAAGAAAACAAAAGGCTGAGCGAGGAAAGAAAAGAGGATTGTCAAGATGAAGCAATGGGTTCAACTCATGAGACAGAGGCTGCGCAACACCTTCTGTATTCCACTTCGACAATGCTCTTTATTCTGCCCATATAGGCCGATATGTTTATCATTTTAGTTTGTTTCCTTATTTGTCTTTACAGTTGAGTGTTATCAGTGTTGGTAGTATTAGCCAGAGAAGAGGAGTTGAAGTGTTGGACCAATACAAATGTGCACATACACAGTGTAACCAAAGAAGTCTGTTTACTCTCACTCGGGTCAACAAACTAGGAGCCAGTCTTTACAGATCACAGGCAATCGGTGGACATGGACTGAAATAGCACCGTGTGTACAACCACAGCGAAATCAGCTGGTGGAAATCCTTTTTCCAGGATCGGTTTGCTGAAAAAAAGTCCAGAAAGTTGTTGTGTTTTTTAACTTTTGACACACTGTAGATGGGCGCTACCGTTCAGGACTGTAATCTTATCAGTCTTCCAGTGCTGCTGACGCTCCAGAGCAAACATTTCAGGCTGCGTTCAGAGACACCGGATGTCTCAGGGTCGGGCCGGAGCGTCAACAACTCGCTGGTCTCTTTCCCAAGAGCGACACGCAGCCCTAAACCTGCACGAGGACGAAAACCCATCAGCTGGCTTTGTTTTTCCCAGCCTCCACCTTTTCCACCTACTACGACCACAAATCACAGCAGAACCGTCCCTGTCCCTGCAACAGCTACCACAGCACAGACGGACGGCGGCCACAAAGGGAACATTAGAGGCTGAAGTGCATCCTCGTCCTGACCTCTCCCTTGTTCTTCAGTGACATCAGCGGTTACAACATCCTGGTCTGGACTCCGGCCTGATAAAACACGCTGGAATTCAGATTTAGCAATTTAAAACCACTTACTCCTGGAGGGCCGATGATTAGCGTTGTGCAAGGTAAAGATTACAAGCGGCCGGCGGACACAGAGGTGGAAAACTAACATACTGTACCCGTGTGTTGTGATGAGGGCATTCTCTTTTCAAAGCAACCTTAGTAACTGAACCTCTGGGAAGCATGTGACCCCCTCAGGCATGCAGCCTACATTAAGTTTCTATTTTTACTCTAAAATGTCCAATGTCATGTGTGCAGGCTGTTCTGTAAAGACAAATAAAAAGGGAACAAAGCACAAGAACAAGCTGCTGAAGTAAACAAAAAGCACTTGAATGCACCTTTGCTCAGAGGGAAATCTTCAGAACAGTTTCCACACTTGAGCGCTCAAACATCTGCAGAATAAACTTAGAATAAAACAGACAGGATGACAACTACTAAACGTGTCCAGAGCAGAAGGAAGTGCAGCCCTCCCATGTTCAGTGAGAGGCTCTCATTGTCCCCCAGCAGCAGCTATGCACATTCCCGGGCCACGTTGATCATATGCAGCATGTGCCTGAATAATTCATCGGCATGTCTTCACCTGACGGCCCGGTTCCCACCGCGGCCGGAGGCCCCGGGACCGGAGGGGCCACGTTTGACCTTGTTCCTGCAGGCCCGACCCGCCGCCGTCAGCAGAGCCCTGACCCCGTGACATATCGACCGAAACATAAATAATAGCGGTTCAATCCCCCTCCTCGTTTCCTCTGGAAATGCAAACTGCCTTCAGTGTACCGCAGTGCTGCAGCAGGCCGACGGGCTTGACTCGCTGTCGGCAGGCTGCAGGCTGCAGGCCGTGACATGCACACACACACACACACACACACACACACACACACACACACACACAACTGCAGAGTGTCGTGTTTGCGTTTAACGGAAGTCTTACGGTAGAAACGGACGCACCCCTGCGGGCTGCGGAGTCACCGTGCACCGGGACACAATGGCAGCCGGGGCCGCCGCCTGATGCTCCGAAGCAGGGCAGATGAGGAGGAATGGCGCTGCCCGGCTGTCGGCCACGTTTGGGACAAGGAAACACAAAAAAAAAACAACAAAAAGAAACCGAGCCGGTCGTCAACAGGCAGCAGGGGAAGTTGTTGGTTAAACCCGGAGGCGGCGGCGGCTCCGAGCCGGTGCAGCCGCCGAGGTTTGCACGGTTAAAACGGAAATATGTGCGGGTAAAAACGCGGCTTGCGGCGGGAGCTCGGTTACCTGCGGTCCGTCGCATAGGTCGCTGTCGGCGGGGGAAGCTTCCCGGTCGGCCGCCGTCTTCTTCTCCGCCACTTTTCCCGGCGCTAGCAGGTCGGCTATCAGCCCCGCTGGCTCCGGCCGTGCGACCCCAGGAGAGGAAAGGAGAGAGTCAGGGAGCGAGGAGGAGGAGGAGGAGGAGGAAGGAGGGAGGAGGAGGAGAAGAAGAAGCCTCTGCTACGCAAACAACGCGGCGCGCCTGCCACCATCACAGCCCGCCGCCCTGCACGTGTCTCCGGCTGTGAGTCCGACAGGAGAAAAAGTTTCTTTGCTCGGTTTTATTTTGCGGATGACAGCGAGCACCGAGCGGTGACGTAGGCACGCACCCCCCCCCCCCCCCCCCCCCTCGTGCAGAGGCTGCACCCACGAGGAACAAAGGCCGTGTTGCAATATTATTGATGACAACCTGCAGCGAGGTGGTGCAGAGTCACAGACACACAGATCCTCCATTACACATCACACACCACACACTGCTGCAGCCACACAGCTGGAACATGTGGGTCAAGATGTCCTCAAACTGCACAGGCCTGAGCGATCGGGCGATTAATCGACAGAAAGATTAATCGGCGCATATTTTTGATTATCTGTTATTTGTTTGAGTCTGTGTAAACTGAGTTTCTCTGGGTTTTGGACAGTAAAATTGTATTTGCATATCACCATCTCATGCAAAAGCAGTTCAGAATCAGAATCAGCTTTGTTGGCCGTGTATTCCTGCACATACAAGGAACAGGCAAACAAAACACAAAGACAACAAAGCAGAACAGAAGTAAGCAAAAACATGTAACTACTATGTACAAATATAAAAATAAATATATACACAAAGTATATATATATATGAACATAAAACACAATAACAATGAAATGGAGAAATACTGAGATGATGCCGAATGCAAATATGCTTGAATAAATATGAAAAGTCCTTTACATAAAAATGCTTAGAAAACAGAAACATAAAAGCAAAAATACACACACACACACACGTAAACATAGATTCTGTACAGCTGCAGTGTGTTCACCTAAACGCTGGACTGAAGAGGAAGGCCTTTATGTTGGTTTTAAATGGATTTAAATGTGTTCCCTCGGTGCGTAGATGCTGAACGCCGCCTCACCAGACTTTGAAAGCGGCCTGTAGGCACCTGGAGGAGGTTTGCACCCTGCTGGGAGTCGACGGCATGTCTGAGATGTAGGCTGCTGTGGGGCCAGACCTGCAGTGGCTTTGTAAACCAGGAGGAGGATTTTGAATTGTATTCTGAAAGCAACAGGTAGCCAGTGAAGGTTTCGGAGGATTGGAGTCATGTGGTCGGATTGTTTTTGTCCTGGTTGGTGCTCGTGTGGCTGACTTCTGGATAAAATGTAATCTATGGATTATTTTGTTTGTAAAACCTGCAAACAGAGATTTGCAGTAGTTCAGCTGCTGCACGACTGGGAAAGAAAGCCTCTGATTGTGGAAATGTTTTTCTGAGTTGGAAGAAGACAGCCTTGGTGATGATATAATTATTAAAACTGAGTTCACCATCCAAGGTTTCTCCTAAAGGCTTTTAATCTTGTTTTTGGCTTGTTTTAAGTGATCTGGACTCCAGGTTCAGAGACAAGCTGCACAGACAAAACAAATTTCAAGACGCCAACTTGGGCTCTTACAAATATGCCTGTGTGGTCCTTTAAATACCAGTGAAACCACACAGGATGAGCACACAGAAACCACAGAGATTCATAGATGAGGATGAGGATTATTTAATTTTTTGATGATTGATTTTTATTTTCGTTTCAACCTTCATGGGTTAATACAAGACACTGAAAGTGCAGTTGCAGTGGTGGAACATTTCATTACAAAATGAATGCCAAGCTTGGCAAATAAAATCTGCTGCACAAAAAGTCCCCTTCCTGAAGCATAACTCAAGTGGTTCATAGTCATGTAGGCAAAACAATTCCACATAAATGGAGGACAGATTACTTAAAAGTTCATCTCTTGCGTATGCGGATAAGGAAGTTATTGAAAGGCAGATATGCAGCAGATACAAGTGGCTCTGCCAGCACATCATGCAGGCGACAGGGAGGCGCCCTCAGTCGCCTGGAGGGGAACCTGAACACACAACCTGAACACACAACCTTCACACGGCAACGGTCGGAGGATGCAGATGCAGATCCTTATGTGCTGCGTTGTCCGAGTATTGACGTGGAGGTCATTACCGCCTGTTAATAAGTTGTTTTTGTCCCGGAGTCGGTTTGTTCTTTGTCGTGGCAAGTGTCTGACCTTTTTGTTCTGTCAGCTTGTGAGTCATTTTGAGTGATGTGTCAAGTCAAGGTTGTCTGTCTGGTTCCACCAAACACCCACCCACACACACACACACACACACACACAGGAATTTCTTTCTCAAACTCAAATACTGGCCTGAATAGAAATCTTTTGGTAGTGGGCAGCCTTGAGTTTACATTGTGTGGCACCAAGGGCCCAATCTGTGACAATCCTATATCTTTGAAATAAGGCACTTACAAAGGTATTGGTTTTCTTGTATCACGCTGAAAATGAATCACTCTGGTTGGGTTCTTACAAAGAAAGACCGAGCGAGCACTGGATCGTAGCCTCTATTAGAGGAGTGAGTGAGTCAGAAACAAGCGGCAGAGTGCACATTGCCTGAGATAGTTGTTAGAGACAGATATATGAAGCTGGCAATAGGAATGAAATGAACACGCTGTAGGAGACATCCCAGACGTTATGGGTCGATTACAACCAGAAAGCACAATTAAAATTTGATTGTGATGCGATCCAAAGCAAATTTAAAGAGAATTTGATTTTCATGTGAAATGTTCAAATTTGTTTAATATTTCCTTCCCAGTGTAGCAGAGAGGAAATAAAGGGAATTTTTACCGACTGACTGAGCGAGCGAGTGTGTGGGAAAGCACACAGAGATGGGGAAATTATATTGGTGTCGGATGAAGGAGTGTGTCGAGACAGGGTGAGTCAAATCCCTTCTCCAACAGTGAAGAGCCTCGCAGATTTACTAAACATCAGCTGCTAATTAGAGCAGATCAGATGCCAAACATAGGAGCGGCATCGTGAAATAAAGAGGGGTGGGAAAAACAATGCATTCGATTCATGTCAGATTATATGAAAGGAGTTTATGTGCCATCACTTGGTTTCCCTGGAGCATTGGACTGCATCGTTTCTTGAATCGGTTCTGTGCTCTAAAGGAAAAATGTGTTTTTAATTTGGGTGAACTGACCCTTTAAGATGCATGTTCGACACCTTGGGTAATATGCTTATTCACGTTCTTGCATAGAGTTAGAAGAGAAAGATTGATACCGCTCTCATGTCATATGAGCCAGGGCACGGTTAGCTTAGCTTAGCATAAAGACTGGAAACAGGGGGAAACAGCTAGCATGGCTCCGTCCAAAAGTAACAAAATCCACCTGCAGCACCAATAAAGCTCACTAATCAACCGTGTACGTCTCGATTGTTTGAACTGTGCGAAGACAAAAGTGTTAAAAAATCACATGTGGTTTTATGGGGTGGTTGCCAGGCAACCAGCGGATATTTTGGTGTATGGACTCAATAGACTACACATAATCTCAGTTTTAGAAGTGCTGGCAGATGGATTTTGTTACCTTTGGACAGATCCAGGCGAATATGTGTATTTCCCAAAAGTTCATCATACCACACGAATGTTACATGTCACATGCTGTTGGGTTATTGCATGAGAAAGTGAGGCAAATATTCTCAGTTTTGGTGTGAAATTGGTGAAAGTGACTCATAACTGGGTGTGAAATGGACGGGAATTTAAATTCTTTGCTGCACTTTGATGCCAAATTGGTACAAAATGACTCTTAATATAAAAAACAAAAAAACACAAAGTCTCTGTGTTGAGCTCGTAAAAATCACAGAGGAGTTTTCGAAATCTTTTATTACCCGATTGATTTAATTAATTTAGTCAGACTCACTAAACAAATCCTTAATTTACATTTTCAAGCATGGAAATTTCATGTCCCTGATGACTTACTATAATTAACCTGTAATGAGGATGGTAATGAGAACAACAACGACACTGTTTATTATATTAGGAGAGTAATTTAATACAGCAGGCTACTTAATCTCACCGCAGGCCAGAGTGCCGCTCTCATCAAGGTGCAAGGCAGGACGAAGGGCACGCCACAGCAGGGCAGTGTAGAAATCTGCAGGCCGGCTGAGTCTTTGGGTCAGTGCCATCCCTGTTGGTTCTGTTTAGACGAAGCATAAAGTCTGCGTGAAGTGGATTTTATTTTTTTTCAACCTTGACGGCATTTGCTGGAAGGAGAAAGGTGGTTGGCTTGTAGCCCAGGACAAAGAGGTAATTGGTTTACAGTCGCCCTGGAGTGGATGTCCATATGCTGAGCACAGAAGCAGATACAGTGTGTGTGTGTATATATATATATACATATATATATAATCTGGAGCAGATCAGGTTTGGATCTTCGATTTTGGTGAGGTAAGCTGGTGAAACACTTGTTTGAGCGGAAGGAGAAGGTGCAGTGAAGTGAACAAACACCCTGCAGAGTCCTCTGTATCCACATCACTGGAAAAAACTGTTGCAGGTATACAGTAACGGATGCGGTTCTCTATTTTTGAGAGCTGAAGTCATCTCGGTCATCTCAGCTCTAAGAGAGTTTACCAGGCCCATGGTATTTTTCTGGGCATTTCCTAAAACCATCCCAGACAACAACAACTGTTTAATCATAGCTTAGCATTAAATTCTACAGTTGAAAACCTTTATATCATTAAAACGTTATGTATTTGTTCATTCTATTACACGTAGTGTGCAGAACAAAGAAACCTAAAAGATGAGAAATCACAATGATTTTTCTGGCCTTGTTTTTTGTGTTTCTTCAAAATATTCCAAGCAGGTGGGAGTGACGTGGGACTGAACTCATGACATTTTTCCGAGATTTGTTTCTGTGGAACTAATGCAGAAAGGTACTTTGGAATTCGCATGATTTTGATTGAGCTTCTTATGTAACAGGGTTCAGTAGTCATAGTCTTTACTGGTTTGCCTCAGTAGAAATGGACATATGGGCAAAAGCAGAGCAGCAGTCGCCGTTTTTTTTTTTTTTTTTTTTCTCCATCAGAATAGACGCAGTCATGAGACGGAGCTCCAGACACACAGGAAATGTCAAACCCGCTCTGCCCTGAGGTCAGGGGCATTTGGAGCCTTGATTGGATCTTTTCTCAGATAACCTATAAAACACAATCAGGCACAAGGAGAAGGCCACAAAGGATAATGAAATTATCTGGATGGCACACATAAAACACCGGTGGAAAAAAGAGAAGTGATGAAGGCTCACTTAGAACTACTTTGACATGGCTGAATATCCCGAAAAATGAGAACATACTGGACCATCTGTTCCAGGAAAAGACCATCAGACTATGTTCAAGAACAGGAAATACTGTGTAAAAAACCCACAGCAGGAACCTGAATATTTTAAAGTTGTATAATAACAAATAACAACAAATAACATTTGTTCCAGGTTAATATTAGTCTAACTACGTGTTTGTCCTCAGGATATGTGACCAGTATTCAGTATGCAAATGTTATGGGAAGAATACACACTCACCATACATGCACACACACATATATTCTACTATGCACACACCTGCACAGGCAGAAACACATATGCATCTTCATCAGTTTTAGAGTATAATGCAACTCATATGCATGTATTGTACTAATATATTAATGCTGTGCTCTTCCTCTGCTCTCCATTTCATGAGGAGAGTGTGCATGAACGGTGCCTTAATGAAACAATAACATTAGTTGTAATCCCAAGAAAACACTTGGCAGAATAAATCATTCTGCCGCCGTCTTTAGTCAATTACAGTAATTATTAACCTCCCCTGGGCCCTGTGGGTAATGTTTGAACTTACCAAGGCTCAAAATATTTCATTATCTCAGGAGGAGACTAATTAGTACTTTATTGCAGGTAGTGAGTCCACAACAGTCATTATTCAAACAAATAAACATGCAATTAAATTTGTCTTAAGTTAAACTGTTGTGTTTCAGCTGCAGGGAAGTGCTTGTTTTATGGTGTTTTTCAACACCCATTTATATATGATAATATATTTAACGTAGTATTTTCTGAATTAACAGTCTGCTCTTCTGTCAGGAGCCTGTTATTAACTGGAAGGTGAATTTATTGACAATGTTACTTGGAAACCTTTATATATATATAAGTAAATAAGGGCAAGGCATCCCATCTTTTAAATTTTTTTATGTTTAAATGTCAACTTCAAGACTTTCCAAATTTAAATGTTGGAAAATCTTTTTTGATTAATTGATTCTTTTTGGTTCAGGGGATCCTGAAAGTGAAAGTGCTGCTACACCATGGAGCACGAGTGATATAAAGTGCTTTATGATTGTCCAGCAGTGGAGCTATTGACATGCCGGTTGAACTCGAGGAGCAGATGTCCAGTGTTGACTCTGTGTGCCAGCTGTTTTTTTATCTTTTGTATGTACAGTATTTAAGATTGAGACACATTTATCACTTCTGTTGTAAAAAAAAAAAAAAAGAGAGAAAATAAACTGTTCGTAGATGTTCGTACAATAATTTTCTTACAAAGCTGGAGTTTATATTCCTGCTCAAAGCATGTGGAAGTAACATTGGCAAAAAATGTCTGAAAGAATAAGAGACTGTATGGAAATGATTAGGTTGGAAAGAAGGCCTGAACCTTGTGTCCCACATTTTAAAAACACAAGGCCATCCTCTGTGTTATTAGTATTTTCTATGGACCTTCCCCTTCACTTAGGAAAAACCTGCAAAAGCATTACATTGGTGCAACTACTTTAACCATAAATAATTAATAAAGAAGGAAAAACATAAAGTATTTAAGAAGATGCACCCAGATTTAAACATTGACATCTTAAAAGAACAATTGACTTTTACAATATGCACAACCAATATGCACATTAGAAGGGAAATTAGCAATTATTATTAATTATTCCAGCCCTCTATTCTCAAAACGAGAGCTACTAACTGCTACACTGCTGGTAAGCTCTTGTTTTACGCTTAAGGGGATTCGTATTTACGTGCAAAGTGACAGAAATAAACAAAGCTTTAAGTGTCTTGTTTGCATTTGGGTTAACTGCCCACAGACCGAAAATGTGCATGCAAGTAACGTTGTGAACTGTGAACAGGCATTTCAAGGCATACAGGAGATTTTGACCACTATTTAAAATAATAAATATCACAAGGGAAGGTTGAATTAAAATATAAATATGAAAAAAAAGACAAACTACGCTTTCTTCAGCAAAAATATAAATAAAAACACACTTCCTCTTTTCTGACCACCTGTTCCACCATATTTTTTGTACGGCCCCTAAGAACAACAGTGTGACTGTGCAGCAATCACACACAAAGAAGAAATGAGAACACCGTGTGATTATACTGTAGAGAGTGACTGCAACTCTCCGTCATCCACCCATTTGAAGTTATTGTTATTCTGACACTGAACACAAGATGGCACACTTGATACTGTCTTTCAGTAACGGTCAGAGGGCCCAGAGGTAGCTTTCCTTTTCATTCACTGGCTGTTACATCAGTGCAACACTCACACCACGGCCTGCAGTTATTAGACAGTGGAGAGGAAAGAGTGAGCAAATAAAATGAAAACTTCCCAAAATAAAATTGATATTAAAACTTTCCAAATCCCACTGGACAGAACCCATCATCTGCGAGGCTGAATTTTAACATTTAGCTCTATGCCATATTACGTAATATTGGTGGTACCAATGTAAAGCAGTTACACTCGAACGGGTAGCAGAGCTGCCTATGCCAGGTCCCAGTATGTGTGTGTGGGGGTGTGTGTGGAGGCGTCCGGTGGGGGGGGGGGGCATAAGTTTGTGCGGTGCCATGTGCAATCTATTCCATTCTACACCCACACAACTAAACTAACTACTGTAACAACTACCAAAAATGCAGAAGCAAAGCTTTTTACAAGTAAACAAAACAATACACAGCGGCACACACACACACACACACACACACACACACACACACACACACACTCATATGCACCTGTCATTATTTACCCAGACTGGCAACTATTGTCACTATGATTTAACCCCACTTGTCCTCCCTCCCAGGAAGTTTGACGAGCGCCATCAGACAAGAAGAGCCGCTTCTTCTTTTTTCTTGACACGTGAACAGCTGGGGCCTTCTGTGTTATGACTCCTGCTGCCACATCTGGTGTGTGTGTGTGTGTGTGTGTGTGTGTGTGTGTCTGTGGGTTTCGTGGGAGTGTGTGTTTGACGAATTCTGCCACATCTGGGAGGCGGTCCAGCTGTCCCGCTCCTCACACGTCTGGACAGCGTCCTGCAGACACTTAGCTGTCACTCCGGGTTACCTGGAGCCCACCTCACTGTTAGAGGCGAGACGCTGGCTACATGTGCATCCACACTGCCACATCTGCCCTGTGTGTGTGTGTGTGTGTGTGTGTGAGACTGAGGATGCTTATCAGAGCGTGTATGCATGCGTGTCTGTGTGCAAGTGAGAATCTGTGCGTGTTTGTGCTCATGTGTGCGTGTGACACTGGGTACATGTATATCCTCAGGGCTGAGGCTCCAGTCTTCACACCTCTCAGTTAAAAACACACCCCGAAAGACACACCAGGCACTGTAGCCAGATAGTGTATATGGGTCAAAGACTCTGCTTCAGAAGAAAGATTTTGAAGCGTACCTTTCCAAAATGCAGCAAACACACAAGAAAAACACATTGAAGCACAACCTATTAAAATATGTCCAAAAGTGGTACTTATTTTTATACATGAGAGGACAAATTATATCTACCAGCAAGCATTTCAGAGAGTTAATGAACCAGCTGAACCCACATACTCCCGATATTCAGCTTGAATTTGACCTTCAGTAAATGTTTTCTTTCCAAACTGCACAATCTGACAGAAGCTGTCTACTCTGAATCTTCTTGTTCCAGTGCACCACCAAACGTATTCCACACTTAGTGAAATATTTAAAGTTTCAAACCCAAGGCATTGCTGTTTTATGGCTGCACCATAACTTCAAACAGAAAACTGTACATGTCTTGTGCATCATTTTAGACACATTTCCATGGTATTGGGCATATATATTTAACCTTGGAATCTTAACTAGAATTTTAAATATTAAATCTTTTTTGTATGAGTTTGAAAAAGGCATGCATTTGTAAAGATGGCAACTGAGGAGGTTATTACTGTGGGGGTTGAGTTTCTTTCTACGTGTCCAGGAAAATAAAAATGACGGCCTGTGATTTGTGATCAAGAAGAAGGTAAATATACAGAAAAATCAATGCGGCAATATCAATGCCACTATATTTATTTATAGAGAATTAAGGGACTATACGATAATTATTGGAGGGGGGAGGGGGGAGGGGGGGAGGTTGAGTATTTTTCCTTTGTGCTGAAGGAGGGTAGTCTGACTTATTTTGAGAGGAAAGCAGGAGGACATGCTGAATTTTTGAGAAAAGAATTTTGACTAATAAAGACGAGAGCTGAATCCATTATTCAGTCAACAGAAGATTCATTTACGACTATTTTGATAATTGATTAATCATTCAAGTCATTTTTTAAAGCAAGAACGCCAAAACGTCCCCGGTTGCAGCTTCTCAAATGAGATTATTTCCTGCTTTTCTTAGTCTTCTGTCATATCAAATGGAATATCTTTGTGTTTTGGACAACTAGTCGGACAAAACAAGCAATTTGAAGACGTCCCATTGGGCTCGTAGAAAATGTGATGGGCATTTTTGCTATTTTCAGATATTTCACAGAGCAAAACATTCATTGAATGTAAATAAAGAGAACAATCTGCAGGTTCATTGATAATGAAAATAATCGTAATTTGACTCAAAGAAATACATTTAACACACCATATGTTACACCTAAATCTCTGAGCCTGTCCACTGTTTCCAAAGCCATCACTCGTGTGTGTGCCTGGATGTGTAAAAGGCAGCCTTGGAGTGAGATAGTACTACTGTACTACACTATTCAGTGTGCCAGCAAGTACTGTACGTCTCTTTTTCTGTTTTCTGCAGACTGTTGCCAGTTCTGTACCTCCAGATCAGTGCAACATGCATCTCTCCCTAAGCACTCCACCACTGAAGAATCTCCACTCTAATTAACTGAGATTACAGCAATTAGCAGACCATTAATCACACCCTTATTAGTTTAGCCAGGCAGAGAGAGGGGAAGAGTGAAGGGAGGGATGGAAAGACGGAAAGTGCAGTCGGATGGGAAACAGAGGAGGAGGAAAGATAGAGGGGGAAGAGAGAGAGGTTCTGCTCTTGGCACTGGAGCTGGCTGTGATTTCACACTGCCTTCTGTTTCATATAGTGTAGCTTTAGGAGCAAAACAATGCCTCCCTGATTAATACGTGTCTGTACTGTATAGTGTACGTGTGTGTGTGGTTATATTTGTACTTAAGTGTGTGTATGGTGTTGAACAACACTGACGAAGCCAACACACACTCACACGTGCATGCAGACACACCTTCGTGCAATTTCGAACCCGCCCCGTGCAGATTTTACATGCGATAGGGGAAGTGTAGATTTAATGTGTGATGTGTTGAGTCCTAAAGACAACTGTGTGTAAGTGCGTAAGTGTGTGTGCGTGTGTGTGTGTGTGTGTGCTATGGTGGTGGGTGGCAGAGTGTGAGTTTGGGTTGGCACGAGTACTGGTATGTTAAAGCATCAAGCGTGTGCGTGCATGTGTGTCTGAATGCACGGTGTTACAGTATCAGTGAGAATAAGAGTGTGTGTGTGTGTGTGTGTGTGTGTGTGTGTGTGTGTGTGAGAGAGAGCCAGGGAGAAGAGGTTGTGTGTGCGTTCAGGAAGGAGTGAGAGTGAAGCGGCTTCAGAGGATGAATTTCTAAATACGCTCCATCTGATACCATCTTCCATCTACTATCCTCTCTATCTCTCTTTTCCTCCCTTCTGCCTCCCCCCCACCACACCCCCCAACCCGCCTCCCCTCGTCAGCAAGCGGGGTCAAATGTTATTCCCTCCTCGTTGTCACGGTTGCCAATCACCTCACATTCTGTAGCAACTGTTTCCAAGGCAACGGAGAGATCCGGTTGCCAGGCACCGAGAGCAATGCATGTGATTGTTACTTATTTATTTAATTCTATCTTTATCTATTTGTTCATTCTAAATGCGTCCGCACTTGCGTTCACGTGCGCGCCCTCCATGCACCAGAAATACACACACACATGCAAACACACACACACACACACACACACACGCATTGTTATCACTGTTCCTCTCACACTCTTTTTCTCTCGCTCTCACATGTACACATACATAGTTTTTTTTTCTTTCTTTTGCAAAAACACAAATTCATGTGCACAGACATGCACGCAGAAACGCCACACAACCACACACACACACACACACACACTCACTCACCGACTGATACGACCCTGGCACTAACTAACTAACCCATCTGCATTTACCACAGGTGTGAAACGTGCACACTGGATGACAAACAGTGATTATCATAGCAATAAGGATCCTAATCTGAGCTCTGCTCTCCTCCTGGCCTTCTGTTCCCTCCTCTCATCTGCCACGTCTCATAGGAGCAGCACAGTGATAAAGACAGGCCCTAATGAGAGGGCTCTTATTGCACTGTGATTTCCTCCCTCCATCCAGCCCCCACCCACCCCCCCTCTATATCCACCCCTCTATACCTGCAGCATCCTTTCTCTCTGCATCCATCTATCTATCCATCCGTTCCCTGCAGCCACTCCTGCACGCATCAGGCCTTTTGTTTGTCTGGATAAATATTACAGGGTAATTGTAATGGAGTGACCCATCGAGGGGGAAATTACCGCTATCACCGCATGGCCAAACCCAAGACGTACTTATTCATTCAGTCTATTGTCTCTGTTTGCTTTAGTGCCGTGGTTATTATGGACAGAAGTATAGGGGGACAGTTTGGATAAAGGACAGGGGGGAGGAGGAGGAGGAGGGCTGAGGAAGAGGATGGTGGGTCAGAGCAGAGGAGGACAGGCTTCAGTTGACCAGGTTGGGGTGGGGGTTACTTTGATGTCGCCTCACTCGCAGATGACTGTTTGTCAGCCACATTTCGCTGCATTCCTGTTGGGAGGCAGCTTGCCATTGTACAGAAAAGACAGTAGATTAATCACGGTCATCATCGTCAGCCCTATGGGACGTGAAGAGTGAAGAACTATAGGTGATTTGAGTGTGGGGTATGTCGGCAGGGTTGCTGATTGTACGGTACTACAGATATACAGTGTAGGCAGTTCAACTGTGCATCAAAACAACATAATATTCTGTGAAAACGTTAGAAATACTTGCTACAGATCTTTACTTATATATTGTATATTGATATATTCTAAGATCCATTATGGCTCTAGAAATAGGCTATTTTGGTTTGTTGGTATCTCAACAACTATTGCATAGATTTCTGTTATATTCACGCTGCACAGAGGATGAACCTTAGAGACTTTGGTGAGCCCCTACCCTTTTCTGTTGTAACACAAACAGGTCTTTTCCATTAACCTGTGAAATATCTCAACATCTACTCAATGGATTGGCGCAAAAAATGTATTTAGACACTGCTGGTTCCCGGAGGATGAATCCTACTTGGTTTAACATGATAATGCCGCTAAATGCACAGGAAGCAGACACAATATGTATATCTACATTATACAATACAATCCAGTACAAATCATAATTGGTTTTATTATTTTTATATTATTATTATTGATTATTATTGCGAGTGAAAGATGACTTCTTTAAAATATTTTTTGTTTTTGTGTGAACAACAACTCTAAACTCAAAGAAATTCAGTTGACTATCCTTTAAGACAAAGAAAACCAGGAAAGTCTGAATGAGTAGTTTTCCACTAAAAATTACATAAACACTTAATTATCAAAAGAGTTGATATACATTTTCTGTGGATAGACTAATCGATTAATCGACAGACTGTTTCATTGTTTCAGGTCATTTTTGCTGTTGTATTATAATGGGAGGTGTTCATGTTCTTGCGTCAGCTCCCTGTATAAAGTCTCAGTATTAATCAGATATCATAGAAAAACCAAACTAGTGAAGCAGGTAATCAGTGTAGGCAGGGAAATCAATTGGATCTTTAATTGCAGTGTGGAAGAAAAGACAGAAAAATTGCACACACACACACACGCATAGATACACATGCACAGTGACTGAGAGACAGTGGCGCTGATGTGAGTGGAGTCTCTGGGGAGTGGCGTGGAGAATCCTCTTGGCTGGGAATTTCCAGGGTTTAGCACACAGACACAGTTTCTGTCAAAGGGCCCTTTTACATGGATGAGCCCCAGCGTCACTGTGAAATAGAGGGATTTGAATAATCTTATTACACCCCATTACAATAACACTAATATGATCCAGTGCCCTGCAAACTATACCAGAGAGGGGAAATTGACAGTTTGACCACCCCAGAGGGTAACAGAGACGGGGCGAGCCAGTCACAAAAATAACAATTATTATTAAGGTTATAATGTTTTTATTTGTGTACTTAACCAACATTACAGCTCTTAAAATGATGACTTGATTGGTGATTTGATCCAGACAGTGGGGGAAGATGTGTTTTTAGTAAAAGTAGCAACACCACAGTGTAAAATAATCCACTAAGTAAAAGTCAAAATTTTACTTCAGTGAAGTATATTCAGCAAACTTTACTTTAAGTATTAAAAATACTTAAAGGCTACTTGTCATGAAGCGGAATGACCCCTTTCATAGTGTTGTATATTATATCATAATATTATGTGTTCATTATTACTGATGCATCGATGTATAAGAGACATTTTCTGCTGTACATCGTTGAGGTGGACCTAGTTTTAACTATTCATAAACTGTTGGGCAGTTTATCTGAA
The DNA here is from genome assembly GCA_031216445.1 of Lateolabrax maculatus. NCBI lineage: Eukaryota > Metazoa > Chordata > Actinopteri > Acropomatiformes > Lateolabracidae > Lateolabrax > Lateolabrax maculatus. The sequence continues at coordinate 22,276,041 of CM062216.1, read as the reverse complement.
GAGACATTTCTATTTGTAGTTGAGTCCTAGAAGAATTTCAGTAAAAGGAATGAAAAAATATGTAAGAATATTTCAACCTGTTTTGAATTTCATTAAACTTGTTTGAACGTTTTTTCCTGATTTCATTTTCCTTGTAGTTTAATACGAACATACAGGGACCTATCTTACAAAGCGGCGATTGTCCTTTTTCCGCCCAGCGCCCATGTTGTTTAAATACAAATCTGCTTGCGCCCCTTCTGCACCCATGGGCGTGTTGGTCTTAGAATGAGGTGTGGTCAGGCACATTGTTGCCACATTGCTCTTGAGGCAGCGGGAAGTGACTGCACTATTGACCAACAAAAAAAGGTTAATGGTACAGTATTTTCCTGCTATTTAAAGGGAGCGTTAAGAAGCGTCAAGATGTTAGTGTAAACATTAGAATTCAGCCCTCAGAGGGTCGGAGCTTTCTTTGTGACATGTTGTGAGTTGTGTAACATTGTCATGCGTCATGGATGTCTCTTGGACATAAATGAGGACACATTACAGGACTTAGGAGGGCGTGATGCTGATCTGCATGTGTTGATGCCAATGAACCCAAATACGCCAGCAGCAGCACGGGCGCTGAGGGATCAGCTGGCAGAAGAGCTGCGTCATCTGTAGCTCGGTAAGCAAATCGACTGGCTTTGTGCAGGGATCATCGCATTTCATTTAGACATTTTAATTCATATTGCATTGTACTGTTTTTTAAACACAACCCCGGGGATTTACTCTGTATGATGATTTTGTGCCTCTCCATATGATTAAACAATTTTAGAACAATCTTTAAAAAATGTTAATTATTAACATTTCTGGAGATTACAGTGATCAGGTTTCAGCAATTAAAACCGCACTGATTGTACCCATTACTGACTCGTTCCTCCAACTTGCCGAATCCGCCCTTTAAATAGCAATGTGCCAAGGTGCAACACACCTGGCTCTTCCAGGGGAACTGAAGATGACACTCTGATATGTTTAGTTCATGTTACCCCCAAAACACACCTACGATTTAATAAGAGACTAAGTGCAACCCCTTTGAGCCTTACTTTGGGCCAGATTTGACACATTTTAACTAGTAAAAGTGGATATGGACACGCCTTAAATGCACTGGTGCCATGCGCTTTAGACCATGCACTATAGATCATTTAAACAGAGCCCAAAGTCTTATTGACTGACAGTCATGTTTGTTAATATCTATATATAATATCTAATATGTTGTGTTGTTATGTGTTCTTTTATCTAGCAACTGTATCTGAATGTTATATTAGGTGGTTATATGTCAGTATGTCAACATAAAATGGAATTATTGGATGTGAAAAATCTTACAGTATAATGTGCTTTTGAAATAAAGACATCGAAATAAACAAAACTAAACAAACAGGAGTACTGTCATGCTTTCTACTTTGCTGCAAAAAATAAGACCTGCAACAACTGATTTTTCTGTCCGCTGTGGGGCAGCTGAAACAAGTTGTGAATACAACATTAACATATCATTACCTTTTGAGTTGATATGGCTTAATTACACATCTTTTAATTACGGAGCAGCATTATCATTCATCTGAAGTCGTGTTTGTAGTAGCTCTGTTTTTGGTCTCCACCAACTCCTGAGGGAAATATCTGGCTCTTCAGCTGCTAAATGCTCCACTTTGTTCACCAGCTAGTCTCTATCTGTGTCTGGCTGCTGTTTGGTGTTGAGCAGGTCGTGCACAGTGGGTTTTTAGAACTTTTCCCCTGAGCTGCTGCCTGCTGCAGCCCGAAAATGACGCTATGAGAGCGGTGAGAGTAAACCAAAATAATGAAGTTACCAGCCGGACAGCTAAGCAGTGAACTGAAACTCATTATAAAGCGCCGTAAAGACGAGGGGACCTGCATATCCAGCTGATAATTCTCTGTAGATTCATCACTACTGGATCCAGACAGCTACTCCTCACATATTATCCTTGTAGATGTTGTACTTGTCTGCTGCTAGTTTGTCCGTCTATTGTCCCTGTCTCTGTAATTCTGTCTCCTTCTCCTCCCGCCCCTCCTCCAGGCAGCTCGGAGAACAGCTGAGAGTAGACTGAGATTTATCTCTGACTTTCTAAATGCGTTCCTGCCCGTGCCCCTACCTGCCTTCAAGCCTGTTTGCCCGCCAGCCTGTCTGGATATTGGATTTGCTCTTTGACTGTGACCTTATACACAGCGAGCCACAGGAGCTAGTGCGACTGCTGGACCTTCTGTCCTGTCGTGCAGAGTCGTGTCTTCCTGCCATCGGGGGCCCAGCCTCCCCCCACCCCACCCTCCTCAACACACCCTCACCTCCCCACCCCGTCCACCATGTGGACTTATTGGATTCCCCTCTTCACCACGCACTCTGATAAGGGCATCTGTCAAGCGGATGAACAATCAGAGCTAAAAAGGTGTGTGATGCACGCTTGGAAGGATCTTACTTCCTGCAGAGGCCAGGAGGATGCTGGATGGAGGAACGGGGTGAGTCTCAGGACCACAAGCGGGACTTTAGGAGAGGATTACCATCACCATGGATGCTCTTCACATCAAGCCGGTGTCCGCAGGAGGGCGTTTACTAACATCGGTTTGTTGTCGACGATGATGGCTTCCGCTCAGCTACGCGTATTCTCAAGCAATAACATCGACATCTGTATTATCAACCCAAGAATACCCGTGGTCGAGACGGGAGCAAACGGTCACGCCACCTCACTCCCCTCCACCTTCTCTCCTCTCCCTCTCACTCTCGCCTCCCATCCCCCCCTTTACTCTGTTCGACGCTATACAGCAGGAGAGAGCTGGAGGGAAGGGTGGGGATTTCATAAGCTGCTGAAACTGTCCAGGTCCTGCAAGGAAAAAGAGAGAGAACACAACTCTTTTGATTCATCACATAATTAGCGCTGCAATGAATGATTATTTTTATTGTCGATTAACCTGCACATTAGCTTTTGCATCAATCAATTAAATGTCTTTAGAAATATGTGTGAAGAGAATCAGTTTACAATCATATATGACAAAGAAAAGCAGCAAATCCTCGAATCCTTGGGGCTGGAACTGGAAAATATTACGCATATTTTTCTATTTTTGTTTTTTTTGCAATGGGATTGAAACGATTAATCGATTTTTAAAATATCCCCTGATTATTTGTCGATCAACTAATCATTTTATCGTCTGCAGATGCCACAGAGATATATTAAAGTAACATTTGCTTTAGGGGAGGAAAAGTACAATGTGAATTCTGAGCAATTAAGGGCAGTGAATCATTTGCAAGTTAGAGTTTTATTCATCTAAATGGAGGCTCGGTGCTTTGTTCAAGATGCACATTCTGTATTGTATAGAAGTCCTCGCCAATTGGTGCTAATATTGTTGTCAACCACAATGCGACAATGAAAGTGCTGTTGTTTCCAGTGTCATAAATATTCTTTACTCACTATTTCTTCTGCCACGCCAAATGTATCTGCAGTCAGCAGCGGGCAAGCAATGAGAGAAAAAAGAAGAGAGGGAATGTGATGGACTGCCGTTCTTACATGAATAGTCATTTTGTCAACGCACACTAGGGTGCAATAAAGTTTTGGCTATTCTATTTTTATTTTTTTTCCAATACTTGGAACCCCTGACTGAGTGCGAGTAAGGAAGTGGGAGATGTGAGCTTTGCCATGCCTGTCCCTGTGTTTATCAGTGAGCGCCACAGTCGCTCGCATACATCTGAGGGAGTGAGGGCTGCCCCCGCAGTGCTGCGAGCTCAGGCCCCCATGCTGCACACATGAGAGAAATCAGGAGAAAGGGAAGGAGAAAACAGAGCGAAGAGATACAGAGGAGGAGGCAGTGAACGGGAAGAAGAGGCAGACTCGGAGGCGGCGTGTGCATGTGTGTGTTTTATGTGTACGAGAGAGAGATGGAAAAGGACAGAAGAAGGCGACATGACAGCATTCGAGCGAGAGACCGAAATAAGGGAAATGTCAGGGGAGAGAATGAGAAAAAATAGTGTGTAATTTCAAGAGAGAGAAGAAACGGATAAAGAGATGGAGGGAGTGTGTTTGTGTGTGAGGGAGAAAAAGACACGGGGGGTGGGGTGGGGTGGGGGTGGGGTTGTATCAGCTGGGTTCGGACTGTCATTCTACGACATGATTGGCTGTGTCAGGAAGCGATAAGCAGTCTTCACATCCCTCTGCCCTTGCATCTTCAAGGCCCTGGAATCAAACGGTGGAGAACACCGCCGCGCGCTCCTCTGCACTGAAAAGAGACTACATGAAAGGAGTGATTCCTGCTATTATTCTAAACACCTCTGCATGTGAAATGCCACACTTTTTCAAAGAGATGGATGTGGAGAAAAAGGATGAAAAGGCAGAAAGACAGAAAACGGCTGGTTTGAAAATGTTAGGATTCTTCATAGGAGGTTGTAGCCTGATAGTACCCTTGTGGTAGCGAGGCCCGAGATCTCAAATCCCTGTGTCTTTACAACTCTTTTCTTCCTCTTCCACTCACCATAAGCTCTCACATTAGACAGCATTAGGGAGGGAGATGGAGCGAGGAAGAGCAACTCCCCTACGTCTCAGTTCCTTCAGGACTTAACATCTCTACTCTTAACTGTCCTGGTGGCCTGTCCAGCCGGTCTCCTCTGACACAGTCAACCACTTCCCACATGTGTCATCGAAGAGAAATCCCCAAATTAATCCTTCACCCATTACTATAAGCTCTGACACTTGTATAGATCTGCAGGATTATAGAATAGGTAGGTATTATAAAGTATTACTAGGAATTAGTTGTTTTAAGTAGCAGCTTAAACCTTCATGTCTGATGACGCAGAGGTCCAGTGAAAGGAGTTTCAAACATTAATTCTATTCTTACAAGTGCTTTTTTTTATCTTGCAGAGAAGAGACTGAAAGGATGATGTAAAAATTCAGATCACAAACCCTTTATAAACCCACAGCGTGGACCCACACATTGAGGATTGATTTGCGGATCTGAGCGCGCATCTGAGAGTATCTGGATAAGAGTAAGAGTTGTAATGTTTAGACCCTGTGAGGATAGAACACACACACCAGGCTCGTCTAAAACAGACAGACTGTCTGCGAGGATGCACAGGCATCACCAGCAATCTCTGGTGTGCTCCCAAACAGCTCCCCGCTATGCGCCGCATCAATTATTCAACATATTTATCTATGCAATTTGACGGCCTCTCCCCTCTAAAGCTCTGAACAAATTGCGGAAGCAGCTAATATCGCTTCTGGGTCTGTGGCTCAAATCACCGCGCTAGCAAAGCCCAGAGGCTGAGCACAAGAGGCTGTAAACAATCACTTGACACTTTGCACTTATATTTTTTGATCTGTCGGGGATAAACGCAGGCTGTGAACTCATGCACACCTCCGCTCGGAGCCGTGCACACTGTAGGTAGGGCCATTCTTTTATGAAAGAGACAATGGCGGTAAATGTGTGCACAAGAGACCTGTGGCGCTTTCACAATACCAACAAATCTACGCATCCCTTCCCCCATTGGTATGGATGCACACTAATGCACAAATGCATGTGCACATTAACACACACACACACACACACACACACCCCATCCTCATTTCTTTCTTTCTCTTCCTTTCCACCAAACCGGCATTTAGCATGACACACGCCGAGGAGCCAGGGTAGCCAATTATCAAACAGATGTCAATGTATGCGTTACAATACTAAGGGGAGCCCAATTACCACACAGATGTTTTGTTTTTCCTCCTCTCACTCCTTGCTTTTGTTTTTACCCAGCATCCTCTCTGCTCAAGGCCCTCTGAGGATGGCCCAGTCCCTCCCCCGCGCCGCCCGAAAAAACACCCTCCACCAGTCACAATAACTGGAGGTGCACACATGTATACACACACACACACACACACACACACACACACACAAACACGCAGCTTTTAGTGAGCCAAATGGAGAGCATGTGGATGTCAATCAACAGGGTGGAGGAGGGGGGGAGGGGGGGACAGCGAGGGCAGGAAGGGAACGATTAGGGAGGGAGTCGGGGGTGGCAGTGTGTGTGTGTGTGTGTGTATGTGTGTGTGTGTGTGTGTGTGTGTGTGTGTGTGTGTGTTGGGGTGGGTGGTGGGCAGCAGGAGGAGGAGTATAGGGCCACGGATCAGAACCAAGGACAGCTCCCGGTGGAGAGATATGTGCTGCTTTGCTGCGTTACTAAATGGAAGTCTCCCCTGTTCACACACACACACACACACACACACACACACACGCACACACACACACACACAGTACATACTCACACACGCATGCATGTGCATTGCGCAAAAGCACACACTCACACACACAAATGGACATGCTTGTGTACGTACACAAAAGGAAACGCTTACAATCAAACACATTCAGGCACACACACACACACACACACACACACACACACATGCATAAACATGTGCAATCACACGCACCCGAGCACTATGTACAATTTAGTAATCAACTGTTAGCTCATTCTCCTCTTCATCCATCTCTTCTAATGGATTCCCAAGGCTTCAGCCAATCTTTTTTTTTTCTCCTCCTCCTCCTCCTCCTCCTCCTCTCTTTTTTGCCTCCCTTTTTTCCTCCCCTCTCCTCTTTACAGGGGGTAGGGAGCCTGAAAGACGGAGAGCCAGCTCCGAGCCGAGCCCACATGAAACCGAGGAGATGGAACTTTATGTCTCTCTCTGCTGCTTGATCAATAGGAATTTAATGGACAAGGATTGAGTTCAGGGAGTTCATGCTTGCCAACGTGCCTGAGGGGCTGAGCACATGCACGCTGAGAGGCAGGCAGGGAGGCTCGCGCACACACACACACACACACACACACACACACACACACTCATTCAAATTGATGTTCTTTCTCTATGGCACACAGATGCACACTCACATGCACGTCACGCTGCCACATGCTCTCACAAACACGCACACGCACAAGCTGCCAAAAGCCACCGATTGAATTGCAAATGCTATAAATTCAATCGATTAGAAGCTATAGGCAGAATTCGCTTTGATACGGACTGAAATAATCATTCACTGATTATTGAATTACACAACTCACACAGGGAGGGGGGGGGGGGGGGGGGTGTCTATAGGAGAAAGCTTGAATATTTCATTGAAGTGAGCTGAAGCCAATCAACTGAAGAGGGCATCACATTATAGGAGCCATTGTGTCAGAGCAGCTCCTGCCTCTACAAATGCAGAGTTAAAGTGCTGTGTTTACCCCACATGGATGCTGACACAAAACTTACACAAGATTACTGTGGCACATAAAAGGGAATGTCAGATGAAGGCCTGAGAGCCTGGAGTAGACCTACATCCACACATACATCAGCATCAGCCTCGTGTTTGTCTGGCAACATCAAATAAAGCTTCATTCCGTGAACGCACCACTCTGATGAAATGTCTGGTGGATTTCTTGATGGAGTGAATGTTAATTGTAGTTTTTTTTTTCCAGCCCAAGTAAATAGCAAATCCGCCATTTTCTCACTCTCTCTCTCTTTTTTTTTTTTTTACTTTCCAAAGTGTTTTGCATTTCTAAGCTTTATCAGAAAGGAGAATAAAGTCACTCACATCCGCAGCACAGCGCAGGCCGTTCACTCTGAACGCGGAGGGAAGTCGGTGCAAATGTAAGCAACAAGCGGAGTCACGTCAAACTCTTCTCCACCTCACTCAGTTTTGGGAGATGCAGAGGAAGGAGGGTTGAAAGAAAGGAAAGAAAAAAGCTCCGGAGCAAGTTGGAGAACACTACACGAGGTTAAATAAAGAGGATGAAGACAGAGGAAGAAGAGGGATGATGTGACACCACAGTTTTTCTGCTCCTGCAGCGGGAGGCTGAGCTGCACGGTGAAGCCCACCTGACGGACCTGACAGCCTTCCTCCTGCGGCTCCCGCTGGAGCCATATTGGCCACACATTTCTGCCTGAGTTACGCTCGTGCATTAATTCTATTACACAGCATTTAAGTCGGACGGATTATGAGCAGGATGGCAGCGGCGGCAGCGGCAGCTTCTCTGGAGGATTTATCCCATACTCACCCCTGGAAGTCTGTCAGTCCCTCCTCATGCGCTCAGGGCGACGGCAGTGTATTGGCAATATCTGGAAATCACACTGAAAGGGGGGGGAAACGCCCCCTCTCTAACTCTCTCCCCTTTTTCTTTTCCTCCTCCTCCCCCCCCCCCCCCCCCCCCACCCAGAAAAATAAAAAGCCTCTCCCTCGCAGGAAAAAAATAAAATGAAGGTAAAAAGGAAGAGAGGAAGAAGAAAAAAAGATCCGAGAGGCAGACACTCTACACCCTTTATCCTCCCTTTAGATCCTGGAATCTCTGGCTCTGCTTCTGCCCTCCTCTCCCTCCCTCTCTCTCTCTCCCTCCCTCTCTCTGTCTCTCCCTCTCTCTCTCTCCCTCCCTCTCTCTCTCTCCCTCCCTCCCTCACTCTCTCTCTCTCTCTCTCTCTCTCTCTGTCTCTGTCTCTCTCTCCCTCCCTCCCTCTGTCTCTCTCTCTCTCTCTCCCTCCCTCCCTCCCTCTCTCCTGTCCTCCCATTGTTGCGAATCAAGCGTGGTCAAAGGGGCGCGGCGGAGGCGACTCAAACGATTCAGAGAGAAGAAGCAGATTCGGGCTCCGCGCATCTTGGTGATGGTGATGGTGATGCACACTGATCAGGACGTGGTGGCAGCTCAGGGGCCGGATAGGTGGAAGTCTGATGATAATAAAAATACCAAAGTAACATGTGTTTGCTTGGCTCCATGTTTTGGTCACTGGACTTTGTGTAGCCTCAGTTTTCTCCTTTGTCTCGGTGTCTTAATTCCATTAGACTATAATAAGCACATTAAACAATAGTCTGTAACTAAGGCTTGGAAATTATTCAAATGTAACCTTCACCAAAGTGTTCAGATGATAAACCTGCACACCGGGAGACACTCATTAGGCGGTGGCAGGCTGCCTGGAGAGCTCTGCTTTGGAGCCGTTTGCCCTGAACATGACCGCGCTGCGCGTCGGGCTAATTAACTTTTCAAAATTACAGATGGTCCCGCATTTAAATTCTGGGCGGAATGATCGACATTTTCTGTTATTAATTCCGGGGCCCCGCCTCCCTTGCTACAAAAATCACCATTGTGCATAAAATTAGGCCCTTTTCTTTTCCCCTTTGAAATCATCTTTTTCAGCAGCAGCAGCAGCACATTAACAGGAGCTGATGGACTGAAGGGTAAAAGCATCTCAGCCTGGTGCACAAGTAAAGGAAGTCTCACCGCCTGCCCATCCAGGAGCACAATCTGTGTGTGTGTGTGTGTGTGTGTGTGCACTGTGGGCCCACTGTGAGCATTGCAGCTCCCTGACAGCAACTTCTCAGTGACTGGCTCTATATCCATCCTAATCCAATCCCATGGGATTTCCAGCCGTTGAATTTCCACAGCAAGAGGACTGGCAGCTTCAGCAGGATCTCTGCTTCCCAAATCTCCCCAAACCTCGCCTTATCCGCCCGGGGATTACACGGCTCAGCTCCCGGGGTAGCAGTGGAAGTAGGGGGTAGTATACTCCAGTAGTAGTAGTAGTAGTGGTGGTGGTGGTGGTGGGGTGGAAGTGGTGTTGCTCCATCATTGCATAATGGCTCAGTATAGCTGACGAGGTGGGCATATTGTGGGACTGCGCCACCATTCATCATGGTTTTATTATTTGTCAAACAGTATCAGGATGCAGGGTTTTACTGGGCTGACACTGAAGGCGGATTTACTTTATATCTTAGAAAAACCAGGCACACACACTCACACACACACACACACACACACACACACACAGTGTATCTGACCATCTATCACTCTGCGGCTGCACAGTATTACATAATACTGCTGCATGCTGCCTGTCAATCACTCTTTGGTTCGATTTTTCCTCCCATGCGTGCTGTACGTGTGCACAGCGTGGACAAACTTGAGGAGGGTGTTTCATTAAGGCTGGGAACACACATGACACAGGCATGATTGTCCCAAACAAAAAGCATCTCACCACTGAGGTCATTGTTGAGCCAGGATGACACCGGTGGTCAGGTGGCGGTTTTCGGGGTACGGAGCCCAGACAGGACACTTGTAAGTCCTGCGCCCGTCCTGTTTCCTGGCTCTTTGGCTCTCTAATTTCTTCTCCCTGTCTTTCCTCTGTCTCTCCCCCTCTTTTGCAGTCTGCTCAGATCCCTGTGGTATGAGCACATTTCTCATTCCCTCTCCTTCTCTCCCTCACCCTCGCTCCCTCAAGATTGCTGCTTTATTAAACAGACTCTCCCTATCTTTCATTTGCCACTCTTCCCACCGTGCTCCCCTCTCTCAGTCTCTCTGTGTTTTTTATTTATTCTCTCTTTTGCCCCCTCCTCAACACACACTGGCTTTGCATGCGTCAGTGCATTGCTCAGCAGTCATTTTTTTGCCTATACTTTCCAGCTCCATCTATACCCACCATATTCTCTCTAGTACAGAAAACCAATGTAGAAAGAAAGAAAGGCTTCTCATTTCTCTCCTCTCTATGCTCCTTGCTCACTCCGTCCTACCTCATCTCTCTCTTTGTTCACTCTCTACATCGCTCCCGCCCTATGTGCTCCCTCCATCTCTCTCCCTCTCCCCGTGCTCCCTCCATCTCTTTCAGACCCAGGGCAGCTATATTTAGCGGCAGGTTAACTGCTCCTGTCAAAGGTCTGATTTGTATTCTCTGCATGCAAGTCTGACTCGGGCCTCGCAGCAACACAAACAAAAGGCCCTAGTTTGAATATGCACTGAGCCCACTGGCTTAGGAATCAAAGCCCTCTCTCTGCCCCGCTGCCAGTGGCGCCACCTGCTATGGAAGGGGAGGGTGGGTGAGGAGGAGGAGGTGGCGGGGATTGGGGGTGCATCGTGGGGACTCAAAGTCAAGCTCAATTCAATCCAAACGCACACATTCATGCAGGGAGGAGCAACCCGGCTCAATGGGCCTACTTCACTCTGTTGCACCACACACTCTGAATGTGCAATGTTTGAGTAAGAGAGGGGAATAAGGAAAGGGTCGCGGCCCTGTACCTTCCTCTCTGGATGACAAGAATATGGGATGGCAGGAGGGAGGGACAGGACAGGAAAATAGAAAAGGAGCCCTCGCACAGGAGACGCATTGAGAATAGAAATCGCCTTTTTTCCTCAAAGTCTGCCCCGGGCCGAAGTGACAGGGGAGATTAAAGTGAAAGGCACATACATTACACGCCACTGTACATATAAGGACACATGGGGAGTCCGTGCAGTTGGGCTGGAGGAGAGGTGTGATGCACCCCGCTGCTCTCCCCTCGCTTCTGCTGCCTGGTCTCATCTGGTCCGGCAGCAGGCTGTGGGTGACAGGCTGAAATGGCACCCTGCTACATCAAGAGATACAGGCTACAGGCTCTGAGCTGCACATATCCCACATACCGAAGCAACGCCGGCCTCAATCGCCCCCCCTCGTTTACTGTTGCTAGGCCTGTCAAGCTTATACATTTAAAATGATAATGGTGGCAGATTCATTATTGAAATGCGTTAGTTATTTTTTAAAACAGTGGGTCCTGGATTTCAGACGCAGGTAGACAGAAGCCGGCTTCTCGCGTCCAGCTGGCCACCGCCAACTTTGCCAAAAACAGTCGCGAGCAGATTTGATCAGCTGTATCTGGCTAATGAAGCTCACGTCAGTTCAGTGAATTGAAATCACAGTTTCTGACAGACTTTAATGTTTTTGTAACAAGAACTCCTAAATGTGGTGGTCTTAGCCTCCAGGACCGGCTCCCTTACAGATATTAAATCTTAGTCGTCAATAAGGTTTTTTTTTTTTTTTAACCTAACCCTAACCCCAGAAAATAATATAGTATAAAATATAATATAAAGCCAGACAAAGCTTACAATTGCTTTTGATAACACAGACAAACCCACAGTTTTATCCATTATAGCCAATAAACTATGATCGAACAATTGTTGTTGGGGGGAGGGTAGTAGGGAACGATCAATTCACTTGAATCTTACGAATTCAGATGCTTCTAAACGTGATTTAAGTGTTTGTTGTGTGATGGATCGATGAAAATGATTAGAAATGAAAGCCCTTTCATCATCCATCCAGCCATTACCCTATTCAGCATGTCAGCAGGTTACAACCTCAACAGGACACATGTAACAGGGCCAACACACACATGAGAAGCAAACTGACACCTTGCTTGTCACATCACATCACATCACAATCAAAATCTGGGTTTAACCATTGCTACAGTAGTGCTTCACAATAAAATAAAAAAAATCCCAGAAGGGAAGATTGCTGATTATAGTCCTCACCCAAAAAAAAAAAATGAAAACAGGAATAAAGAAAGAATATGTATAATTTGTCAAGTTGCACCTGCTGTAAGATGTTGTTAACGTTACATTAATTTGAGCTAGAATTTTGCTGCAAAACTGCATTATGATGTAAAGTCTGAGGTTTATGGCCATGTGGTTGGTAAATATTTTGAATGCAAACAGTGACAGTTGGTGTCCAGTCTGCTCAGTCGGGTACTCACATAGCCAAACAATATCAACAAACATGACCAGTGATTGCACGATTCAAAAGGGGGCTTATCCAATCAGAATCCAAAAAAACAATCTTCACAAAACTGTTTTTGAATTGTCTATTACATCTGAGTGGCATGTCAGACTCAGACAAGTGAAAATGTGGTTGGGAAAATAGGCAGAGCGCAGACATGTAATGAATACATTTCCTGGTTGGCAGAAACATATTTGAATATAATTTCAAATGAGCTGAGGTACACTGTGTGTATTTTGCTCACTGAAATATAGCTTTGAAAATAGATGAATTACCTGCTAAATAAATCAAGCACTTCCTCTCTCAACTAGTTAAAGAGCCTCAGCTCCGACTTTTCCTGAGATTGTTCCTGTTTCAATAAGGAAAAACAATCATTTTGTGGTAACGTTTCAGATCACAGTGTGATTATTTAGTACATATGGAGTATGAATAAAATACTTACAAATATGTAAGTACAGGAGCAAGAGGACAAGAGGTTTGGGAGTAAGGAGGTAAAAATGTACTTAAGAGAGACTTGAACATAAAGTGCTCTGTTAGTAATTTTTAAATTACTGTAACTAAGTCATATTGAGTTGCAAGACAGGAACAATTCAGAAAACAAAGTGACAAATATAATATTGCAAAGAAATTAGTTATGCTAGCCTTTATTTTAAAATTAGAATATATGTGCAAAACATTTCTTTGGGAAATTATTGTTGCTGGGGAACAGAAAGAAAGAAGGGTGTATCCATAGCTGTAGCTATAAAACTGTTATATACCAATATAAATATGGACATGTTATGTAGCCTATTGTTTTGTACAGTACAGTTTATGCAGATATACACAGACATATCAGTACATGTGTAGATCACTATGAGAGCTTTGGTGCATGCACGTCTGTACGCATATATCATTTTTCTGTGAAGTTTTATTCATTGTATTTATTGTCATTCATCATTACTGGCCCTTCTGTGAGGAGAAGATTGTTGAAAGAATAAGAGAATAGATACGAGACTTTCTGCAGTTGTGGTTACAGCATGACGTAATACAGTCCATCAACATGCTTTTTGCGGTGGTGCTGGATACATACACTTTAACTCACAAACTCTCAAACAAACTTTACTGTGGTTTATTGGACAACATGTGTGGCAACCTATTGCCCATTTGAGGTGTGTGCTATATTAAAATTCATAATAAATTATAATATAATAGAATTATTATTTAGCCTATATTATTTTGCAAAGTAAAAGTGCCAAATGTAGTTTTATGACATGGCTATTGTTAAAGGACATGTTGGTTGGTACCTTGTAATTAATCACTATGTACAAGGTAATTAAAAAAGTACTTCTAATTTATTTCTAGGTCCCTTGACACAGATTTTGTACCCTCTTAGTCCCTGTACTTCTTCCCTTCCACCCACCAGCAGGTACCCAGTAAGTTGGTTCCCTGTATGTACAACACTGTAATTTGCAGGCTGTAATTTAAAACACTACCAATTTTTCTATATTTTTTTTATAGGAGTCTTGGATGTCAAAATGATATTGCTCTAAGATTGGAGCCTCATCCTTCAGACACATGACAGGCCAAGCATCCACAAAATCGGAGCGCCACGGGCAACTTGTAGTGACAGACAAATGTACCAATATTTACAACATTTTACAGATGTTTCTGTTCCATAAAAGAAATCACAGCTCACCATCTCCGCCCCGCCCTCCCTCCTTCCTGTCTTCCTGGGTCAGTCCGTCTGTCCGTCTAAAGGCTGAAATGCACCGCCAAGCCCGCAACCATAAAAATTGAGCGATTTTCCTGTTTGCAGCTGTCTTAAGCAGACTGGTGTTTTCAGCTTTATGGATATTGACTCCTCCTCTGCTCTTTGATCCTGGCTGTCCAGCTTCAGACTGGAGCCTCCCAGCTGGCTGTGAAGCCGGTGACAGCTTCAGACAAGTAGCACCGACATAAAACTGCCCGTACTTGTATTGTCCGGGCCTAGTCGGACAATAACCAGGTCTGTCAGTCGATCACTCCTTCAGTCAGTCAGTCAGTCAGTCAAGCTTGGAATAAAAAGGTTTTGTTGGAAGAGAGACAAGAGGAGAGGGGGGGTATAGTGACATTCAATGCTTCACACACAATTAGGATTATGATAGACTTGTTCTTCATTCATCCTCATAAGGAGGGTGAAATAGTGCAAATATGACAGCTGCAGTGCAGTTAAACAGTCTCAGAGTGAAGCGCCTCGTCTCGGCTGTACTCCTCTCAACGGCTCACTCAAGGGGAATGTCCTTATTGTCTATTAGCTCGGCGTGTGTCCATGTGTTTACGTGTGTGAAAGAGGTCCGAGGCCTGTCATCAGTCAGATTTACTACAGCAGCAGCAGCAGCAGAGCTGGCAGGCAGGCAGGCAGGGGTTATACGGGTTGGGATGGGATGTGAGGAAGCTCAGCTCAGCTCGGTCCCTCAGGTCTTGCTGTGTGTATGAGTGTGTGCGTGTTTGCGTGTGTGTGTGTGTGTTTTTCAGGTCAGCACCTCGCCCACAGCCCACTGATGATGTTCACGCCTGATGATGTCATGGTATCGATCAGCAGGGCGTCTGTTGTGGGATTTGGTGTCAGTGTCTGGAGAGTAAGAGCGAGGAAGAGAGGATGGGGTTGATGGGGTTAGGTGGAGAGAGATGAGAAGAAGAAGAAGAGAAAAGTAGGAAAGAGAAAGGTTCATAGATAGATAGATAGATAGATAGATAGATAGATAGATAGATAGATGATGTTCCTGTGAAATAACATAGAATAATTAAGAAAGAACTAAGAGAAAACTACATAAGACTTAATAAAAATGTGTTTTAAGAAAAGATTTAAAGGAAGATACTGACTTTCTTCTGGCAGGTCGTTCCAGATGCCTCGGGGTCCCTCACTGCAGAGGCTCTGTCCCCTCTCGTTTAAGAGTAAAGGCTGCTATATGGACTCTGGAGAAAAGAAAGGGCCTCTGTCTGAGGACCTCAAGCTTGATACAAGCTCCTATGGTGCTGAAAGGTTTAACGTTTTTCCATTTTGTTGAACTTAATACTTGTATTCCACAGCGTTTCGGGGGATTTTGTGCTTTTTAATCTACTATATTAATGTGACAGCTACTGTTTAGTTAATAGGCACTTGGAGGATCACAAACAAAACATTCAAAGATCTTATAAAATACATTTCATCTTTAAAGGTTAAAGCAATAACTCAACATTTTGGTAAATTCTTGTATTTGCTTTCTTGCCGCGAGTTAGATGAAGAAGATTGATACCAAGCAACAGCCAGAAGCCAGTTAGCTTCGAATCAACAGGGGGGCTCTGTCTGAAGGCAGCGAAAATCGGCCTAACACCTCCGGCACATAAGCCTCATTAAAGCAGGGTAGCTGTTTCCAGTCTTTATGCTAAGCTAAGTTAACCGGCTGCTGGCCGTGGATTCATATTTTGTGGACAGACATGAGAGAGATATCATTATTCTCCTCTTACTCGCTGCAAGAATGTGAATGTGTATTTCCCAGAACTGTTGCTTTGGGTTTCCTCCACTATAGATAGATAGATAGATAGATAGATAGATAGATAGATAGATAGATAGATAGATAGATAGATAGATAGATAGATAGATAAAAAGAGGGAGGATGGTGCCCTCAGTGGCTTACTGTGAAGTGAATCAAGCCCTGTTACCATCCAGTAGACACAGGGGACTTGTATGGGGGAGGATTACAAACCTTACTGCCAGCTCCGGCCATCATTCGAACCTACTTCAACATCTCATGCAGTTTTGATCGATATGTTGCTAAGCATTAGGCTCACATTAACAGTGCATATATATAGACTTATGAAATATTCTTATAAAAATTCACTGCAGTCACCTTGCAGAACGGCCTGCGTAGCGCCGTCATCCTGCCAATAATTACTTTAATGAACATCCTCCTGTGTGATAGTGGGCTTTTATGAAGTGGGCAGAATCATAAAATATACAGTGGGTTGTTTTTATGGATTTTTGTCCTCTGGGTTTCCCTCCGATGCCTCGGCGTAGCGCAGCACCTCCATCACATTGACAGTCAGTCAGTGGGCTGAGCCACGCCGAAGTGTATTGTGTAAGCTTGTACAGTACAGTTAAGCTACAGCTGCTGCATTAGGGCTTGCATGCTCTGCTGTGTGCTATACAGAAGAGGAAGAAGTAGAGAAAAAAAAAGACTTTTTCCTTCACCACCACCACCTCCTCCTCCTCCTCCTCCTCCTCCTCCATCTTTCACTATCCGCTTCCTGGAACCTGCCCATGCAATTGGATTTAGTGTCTGTCTGTGTGCCTGGCTTGTCTCAACCCTCTCTCTCCGTCTCTCCACTGCTCCATGGCACTCCACTTCCCTCTTTACTGCCCTCCTTGGCTCGTCTCTGCATTCTAATTGGACGATAATGCAGCCAGTGTGGTCCACGACTACAACACTACATGACAGTGCAACAACAATAGTGCTCCTTCAACAGGCTCACCACTGACTGTGTATCGAGCTGCTGCTGTGTGTGTGTGTGTGTGTGTGTGTGTGTGTGTGTGTGTGTGTGTGTGTAGGTTATACCGTGTCTGTTTACATATTTGTGTGTGGCGAGTGTGATACCCGGGTCTGGTGTTACAGTTGCTGTTTGTGTTTAGACAACGGGGCGAAAGAGGGAGCAGGATGGGGGTTGGAGAGATAGACAGTTCATTGTTTACCTTTATCGATTGCACTCCCTTCTCCTCTCTTACTCACATTCCTGCCTTTTCTACTGCATGCTCCCCCCTCCATCCATCCATCCATCCATCCATCCATCCCCTCACCACAATCCCTCCTTTACACCTGACCCTCTGCACACTTATCGCTGCACCCATTGCCCTGCGCTGCTCCCTCTGCATCTGCTCCATGTTCAGCTGGGGAGTGGGGAGCTGGCCGAGTAATGGCTGTAGAAACGGCCTAATAACATTACAGCTGCCATAAGGTTGGGGAGGGGTCAGGGAGGGTGAAAAAAGGGAGGAGGGAGGGTGGGGGGGATCTATGCATGAAGGGTGAGGGTTGGTGGGGGTGTAAGGGGGGTGGTGCTGTGAAGGAGGGGAAGGGGGGGGGGGGGGGGTAGGGGGAGGGGCAGGTGCATCACTAATGGCTTTTTAAAAAGGTTACAGCATGTCGCTCCCTCTTCATAATGGGGCCCTGGCTGTGCTGGAAATGCAATTTCCGGGAAAGATAATGCAAGGAGTGAAGGGCTGTGTGTGTGGTGTGTGTGGTGTGTGTGTGTGTGTGTGTGTGTGTGTGTGTGTGTGTGTGGTGGTGGTGGTGGTAGTGGGGAGGGGGCGAGCGGTGTGTACCTTGCGCTTATGTTCAAGTGAAAAAGAAAGAAAGAATGAAGACAGAGATGAGGGAAGGGAAGAAGAAGTGTAGGGGGAGAGGAAGGAGCAGGGAGGAGAGTGCAGGCGTCAAAAACCAGGGGAGGGGGTTGGAGGAGCTCTGTGTGTGTGTGTGTGTGTGTGGGGGGGGATTTACAGATTTTCTTGGATGCTCAGATAAAGGAGAAGAGACAGAGTGAGAGGAGGAGAAAGGTGTAGAGGTGGAGGGAATGCAGCATATATGCAGGGGGAGATACAGGGGCTATCTGCCTGCGCGTGAGAGCGCATCAATACTTAATGAAGACATTATCTGTGGACACTGCGCCCGTGTATCTAAACAAACATTATCCTTCAACCCTTCAACATCCTGCATGGTTGGTTAAAGCCAAGTATACTAATTAACCCCACTCCACCACTGGATATGAGTCTCAACTTTGCCTGATTGAATCTTCCTGCTTTTCAATGGGTATCTGTAATTGCTAGTCATGTTAGAAGGACGATTTAAGTGTATACATTATGTTCTTGTCGGCGCTGCACACTTTGATGCTGTAGTAATACTTTCAATTTATTTCACACCCTCTGCACATAACACAAAATCAATAACTCAGGGTTATGTGTAATTTCATTGAGTCAGCCTGCAGTTCTGCCTGAACAATTATAATTTAACTAAATTAATATTGAGCTGACATCTGGTATCTGCACATGTGAGTGGTGTGTGTTTGTGTGTGTGTGTGTGAGAGAGAGAGAGAGGGAAGTGTGTATGTGTGTTATTTTTCATGTAAAGAGAAAAGAGAGAAGAGAAGAGAAAACATAACAAATTGCTCCACACCTGCTCTGTAGCTTACGTGCTTTACAAATTCAATACCAGCGACACACACACACACACACACACACACACACACACACATGCTCTCCTCCCTCCCGTCCCTCCCATCCACGTCTCTGTCTGTCCCATCATGACTCATCCGGCTTGTCTCTCCGCCTCTCCTCCACTTAACCACCACGATGATGACATGTGCAACTTCCTCAATGGAGCGCCTCAGCTGACTGCGCCTCACCTCCAAACTGTCAGGGGGGAAACTAATGCCCCGAACCCACAGCACCCGCTTTTAGAAACAGGTCCCGCATCCCAGCAGATAGAAGACAACACGGAGCGGGGTGGAATTTGAGATTCGAATGGGAATGCCCCATTGTCTGGTTGTTATAGATTTTCTGTGGTGCCTCTTTCTCCTCATCTGCCACCTGCTTGCTTGCACTGCTGTAAAAAACATAAACAGGAATGAAAATATAAAGCAGGGCCTGCAACTACATTTGTATTAAAACATGCTGTATTGTTTTTAAAAGGTTTTTTCTATGTTGGGTTCATCCCTTTTCCCTTTCCCTCCAGCTAGCGTTTTCATTTTTCCAGCCGATTCGTTAGAAAATAATCTTGTATACTTAGGTACTATACATGATCAAAGCCTGAGGCCACAGCTACAGTGTATGTCATGAGCAAAAGGTCAGCATCCTCACCAGTAGATGATCCATGGAAAAGAGCCGGACGGAGCTGTGTGGGGCTACGACTTAAAAATAGCCTTGGAAGAAACACTCGGTTACTTCTGTATTGTAGGCAGCCGGCTCAACTGCAGCTTACATTAGAGCAGATAAACACACCATTTATTCAATTTCTTTTGCTTTTACTTGCCTTTTTTTTCTTCTGGAAAGACTAGAAAAGATAAAGATAAAGATAGTAGGCTTCCCTCTAAACCCTTTATATACAGAGTGAGTGAGAAAGCTTGATAGGACTGGCATGTCTAGTTTAAGATGTGATGAAATAAACTTTTTACCCACTTTAGATCAAATCCCTGGACATATTGTGCACTGATTTAACAATATATGCCAAAAAGAAAATACCAAACAATCCATTTCTTTGTACTCTAATATCAAAATCCAATCATGTTTTCTTCCTGTAAAACAATGCTCTGTGCTTACGTAGGCTTGAGCCAACCAATTTCAACCAATAATATCATGGCATCCACCCATCAATCAATTGATCAATCAATCAATCTTCAACTTTTAGTGGCACAGAGCTAAGATTCATAAGCTCCCCAAAGTACCATGTTCACCGCTGGCTAGAATTTATTCACTTTGAGGAAAGTTGTATCTGTGACAGCACAAGTTATTTCACAGTTAGATACTGTTTCATCTGGACTTTAAAGTTGCTAAATTAAATTAAATTGATTGGACAATTACTGTTTAATAAAATAAAGTACTCTACTTGAAATTTTCTTCAGGGTCCAAATTTTGGAGACACTGAGGTCAAAGGTCCAAATTCTAGTAAAACTACTGAACACCCTTAAGAAGAAAATTTTGATGTTTCACTAAAAAAAATTCTTGACTTTTTCAACATTAAAATTATAACTGTTCGGTTATTTTTTCCATGGGTTAAACATCTATATTTTGTTTGTTTTTTATCCTTAAACATGGTCAAATCTACTTGGGATTTGTCTTTGTGACGCTCCTCTAACATGCTGCCTTACACACTACTCATGGTAATGCACTCAGAAAAAGACTAATATCAGATCTTTTCATTTGCACAAAAGGAAAACTTGATTACTCTCCAAGAAATATCACTTACTTCTTATTCTCTAGTCCCTTTTCTCTGGGGCTTCTTCCCCTCACATGCACTTTCATCCACAGTCTGTAAACCACTCAGCATTTGGTCACACTGATCACGTTTACCTTTAAAAACCAAATGAGTGGGCTGAAATAATATTACCTAAAATTACCAGAAAACTCCTGTGATTGGAATGCGGAGAAGAACGCCGTGGAATTAAAATTCCCAGCAGACTAACAGAGGGAGTTGTGCTACCCACGCTAATGAGGACTGCACGGGTAAAAAAAACAAAGAGGCAGAAAGACGCTGCAGGTGGGATTTCACCAAGGAAACAGCGTCATCCTTTGAACCTCTCTGACTGGGATGTTTGGTGGTCGTTGAAATTTAGTCAAAAACAGGTTTTTTTAGGAATTGCAGGTGCATCTCTCTAAAGTCTGGAGAATGGAGCTGGCTGCAATTAGTGTCAGCTGTACTGTAAGGTTTCTTTGATCAGCTTTTTAGTGTAATTCATGGATAGTGTTCTCTGTGTTTTAATGGGTGCGAATTCCTAAAATCACACATGAAGTGAAGGGTGTAGAGACATCGATGTGTAAGTAATTCTTTCCATTATCTGTGACATTAAGAAAATGGATCTCATTATGTCTCATTAGCTTACACAGGTGCAGATCTTCTCATTAACTCCTGTGATTGTTCCTTTCATTTCAGGACACAGCTTGAAAAATCTCCTCATGAGTGAAAGATGTCTGAAAAGATTCCTTCAAAACACATGAAAGTACATGTCCATGATGTGCATTGCCATCTTGTGGATTTAACCTGCAAATGCATAACCCCTGGAGAGTGACAGGAGTCATGTAGATACTCCCAACAGACGTATGTCAGAGTCACCAAAGAGAAAGTGAGCGTGAATGTTGGGTTTATCTTTAAATTTCATGTGGTTTAGTTTCAGCTAGTTATTCCCTGACCTACATGAGACAACTCAACTTTCTTATACTCCGCGTGGGAGAGTTATGAAGCTTTGATTTCATTAACTGTATCTAAAAATGAATATGCTGAGATGTTAAAAGCTCCCCTTATAGTCTTGCATGACGCATCATTATCAAGATTCAGATCTGTCTAAGGTGTGTGGTGAGGAAACACACATTAAACCACATGATGGCAGCACTGAGTTGTCTCCTTAACCTCAATAGGTTGAGTCACTCGTGGTGGGTCAGGACTGTTAAGTGTTTGGACATTGGCTATTTTTTTATGGCTATTCTTTATTTTTTAGGGTCATACTGTAGGACAGATTAAGGTTAGTTTACTAGTCATGGAGAGGACTATTGACCTTTGAATGGTGCTCTCCACCATCCATCAGTTGGAGGAGCCGTCTGAGAAAATAACTCAGGATTTTTCGAGCTTAGAGACACATTTATATGACAGATATGGTTACAAGTTACTTTACAGGATAAACCATATTGTACTCTTAGAAAATGCGACACAATGTTAAGATTAAAGCAGTGGTTCCCGACCTTTTTGCCCTGTGATCTCTTCAGTGGTCTAGGTGTCTCTCCTTATCATTTTTCAGATGACTATGATCTGTTAGCAGCTCCACCAAAGAGACACTTCCCCTCTTAACTTCTAAAATGGTTTTATTTAACTAACTGTTTTATAATAATAAGCTAATATTCTAATACACAATAATATCAGTCACAGGAGTAGAACGAGTACTTTTTTTCTTGTGATATTTTAAGTACATTTTGCTATACAATACTGCACCTTTACTTAAGTAAAGTATCATAGTACTTCTTCCACCACTGGGAACGGATTTCAACAATGACAAGACAAAAACAAATCCCAAATAATAAATAAAAAGTTTGATCCACTTACTAGCTTTATTTTGAACCACAGTTCGTGGTCTTCATCAGTGGATAGTTGGCTCAGTTGTCATGGAGATCGTTGCATCACATGATAAGAGGTGCACATGGCGATGGTAAGATGTGAATGGCTCCCTTGATCTTGATGAGAAAATCCGTCTGGGGAGGGAGACTGTGAGGTGGAGTTGAAAGCTCCAAAGAAAAGTGAGTGAACCTTGTGTTTAGTATTGCATTTACAGTATGTAAAGTATAGGAGAGACAGGTATAAATCGATGCAGCAGAGGCTGATACATCCTGACTTTTAGTCCCTAGTGTGGGTCAAGCTAAAAAAACACTGGATCCTGCAGTCCCCATAATGAAAAGTACTGTTTCAAAGGCCCAGAATGCTCAATAAAGCACAATGAATAAATAAAAACAGTGTTTTTTACTAGTACTCAGATGCTGCACCTCAGGGTCAGGCATGAAGAACCCACCTGCGCTCCGATTGGACAAAAACCTCAGTTATCAGTGGTTGTAAAAACACAGACACAAACAAACCCCCCCCCCCCCCCCCCCCCCCCCCCCACACACACACACACACACACACACACACACATACTGTACACTTGTGCACACACAAGATGAACACACCGGCCCACAGAAACACCAGCGCACACGCACAGAATCACACCAAATCACTGTGTGAACACTGTAGCAAAACAAACAGCTCACACTGACACAGACAGCTTTTCTTATTGCAATATCCATTTATTGTTCTCATCACACAAATCTTTACAAAACAGAGGGTTTGCTGCAACAGGATCAAAGGAAACGTGTTTCTCCCCCAGAGTTGCAGATCTGAAGGAGACTGGTGCTTTTTATTCACGTCAGTCAAGCGCGGCGTGTTTGTTCTTTGATTTAAAACTAAAGTAAGTACAGACTTTACAGGAAAAGTAAAGCTGTGGTGTTGACAGTTGAACCAGAGGAGATACATATTCTGACCTGAAGAGAATCTGTTTCTTTCTGAAGGGTGTTTCTCTTTTGGTGTTTATTCGTTTGTATGGCATTCATGTGTCTGTTGTGCTAAAGCAGAGCTCACACAGTGAACACTGATTTAGAGACTGACTGATGGCATCGCTGAAGAGTTACTGAGATTTTGCACAAATGAGAGGCTTGAATTTGCACTTGGAATTACAGGTTGTCACTGGTTTGAAAGTACTTAATGTATTTTATGTTGTTACGTTTTTTCCATTGAGATTATTTTAAGGCATTTCTGCTTCGTCTGGACATTAAAGACTGGAAAGCAATGAGGAAAAATATGAAAAAAAAGGGATGTCATGCAGCAAAGGTCATGAGTCTGACTCGAGTTGACAACTTTGCAGGTGTGTGGTATATGTGCCCTGGCTCTCTGAGCCACCAGAATGTCACAGTTTTTGTGATTATTTTTCTTCAAACAGTGAAATCAAAAGTTCAAGATGCTCAGTAAATCTCTACTTCGTCTTTCACACCTAAGAAAACAGAGATTAACGAGCTATACTGCACATATAACCTCATGGTCGTGGCTTGGTCGAAGTTATATTATTAAAAAACACTTCTTGGCTATCTGCCCATAAAGTCCCAAAAGATACTGTTGTGCACAAAAGTCTGAAAGGAAATAATGGACCTGAATACAGTTTTCTCTCTTTTCTGTTGTTAAATCTTCAGACATGTTCTTGGTCTTACGTTAGTTCATCCTGCCAAATGTGAAAATCAACAAATCCAACAAAAACACAACACTGCAGCACTAATAGATTTTTTTGGTCACTTGTAATCCATGTCTTAGATGTGATGGGGGTGATGAGCTCTACAGACCGTTTTAGCCTCTATCAGCTCATTGTTTTGGTCTGTACGCTGGTTGTCCAGCACCAAACAGCAAACAGACAGAGTTAGTTAACAGTTGGTGGACACAGTAGTGCGTTTAGAAGTTAAATAGACAGTTATTTTTCAAAACAAACAAATTTAACACAGGAGTGAATTTTGGACATCAGGTGGCCAGAAGCACGACTCCAAATAAATGTTAATATTGCTCCGTGTGTTGGGGATTGTGTGAATAATCAACAATATGTAGATATATAAACATATAACATATAACATTTTAATATATAAAATAAAATGTCTTTGTTATGTTCACAGCTAGTCAAAGTGCCCACAAGTCACCAAAAAAGTCCACATGAGACCATGAACGTGTCTGAAGACAACAAAAGAGGGAAAAACTGATTTGGGTCCAACATTTATGCTCGTATGAGAATTCAAAACAGAAAGGACTTTGAGTTCATAACCTAATGAACACACAGTATCTTACAAACTATGAGTAAACAACTCTCCCGGTCTAACTTGGAGGGAATGGGGTCTGATTCAAAGAGTGAGCCATCTGGATGTCTTCCAGCCGATCCAGTGTTGGTTCAGAGTGGTTCAGCACCTTCATACACACTGTTCCCTATCAACATCATAAATACAAGATTTTCCCAAATCTCTACACTGAGTGTCGGTGATGCCTGTGTAAAAATCACACTCTCAATACAAAAAAAGAGTTATGTACAATATCATACAAACGGGTTTCAGTGTTAGAAAGTGGATCAAGGGGACGGGATGTACAGTTACAACTGGGTCAGGGGACATAAGTGTGATTGTGCGTGTGTGCTTTTGTTTGAATATACATGTGCTCTGTAAAACAGGCTTTTATTCTTGTGTGTGTGTGTGTGTGTGTGTGTGTGTGTGTGTGTATGTGTGTGTGTCGTCCAGCAGAGGGAAACATTTCACAGCACAGTGATGGTATTATAGTCAAGATACCATAGAGCAGAGAGCTAAACAGAGGATGTATAAAAAAAACAATGTTTGGGGAGAGGAAGAGGAGGGAGAATTAAAAAATATGGATGGGAGAGAGTGTGCAAATCAAAATCAGCAAAACTGTCACGCCACATGGAGCGCTCATGGCAACCACACCATATATACATGTCAATAAATAAATCTATGAATAAAATCTCAGAAATTAATCACAATAGTTACATGACTCGGGCAGTCTGTAGCAAAATCTTCGGCAATGAAGAAATTCTATTTCAGGGTGAGCCCATGAGTGAAATAAAACAAACTGTTGGCATCACAGGAAGTGTTTTGTATGAAGGATCCTCGTCTCAAAAGAATACAAAAAACAAATATTTGCTCCTGAACGCGATGCACTTTATTTGGCTCACTGTTGTGCCACCTGCAGTCGGGAGCTTGGCTTTGTCTTATCAAATGTGTTTGTATTTCACATCAGTTTTTGGCGAAGCTGCAACCATCTGAGAGAGAAAACATGAAGAAGAAAGCCAAGTGGAGATGTCGGTGCTTTCATCCTGTTTGCTCTTGTCTGGTGCTTCTTCTGAGAGATATGAAATGGATTCTTTGATCTGAGTAAACATCATGCGGAGCTGACTCGGGCACTGCTACTCAGACTGCAGTGTGTGAGGTTGTGAAGTGTGTGAGGTTGTGTGTGTGTGTGTGTGTGTGTGTGTGTGTGTGTGTGTGAGAATGGTTTGAGATAAGGAGAGAGGGTGAGAGACCAAGGGAGAAAAAAGAGAGAGTGTGTGTGTGTGTGTGTGTGTGTGTGCGTATGGCTTGCTAAAAGGGTGTTTTTACGGGTAAATCTGAACACACATATCCTTCAGCGGGCTTCTTTGGTCCAACATGGCAGGCTCCTGACAGCAGAGATCAAAACTGTGTCCTGGGAGTCTTACAGGGAGAGCACCCTCATGTTTTCCTTCAAACGGGTGAAAACTCGTTCATACCGTCGTAACAAAAAAAAGAAAAAGTCAAGGACATTCTCAGTGGTCACAGTTCGATGTGTTTTTCCTCACAGAGCACACCACTGGAGATGAAAGCGAGCTTCACATGATTGAGTTTGTAAAAAAAAAAAGTTACAACTAAAGTCTTTAATAAGAATATTAAAAATGAAAAAAAAGAGGTGTACCTGACTCTGTACTAAATGTTCAGCTCTTTACTGGGTGTCCAGCAAAGAGAAAGTCTTTGAAAAGTTTGCCTATCGGTTCCCCAGGGGTTGAGAGTGCAACAGGATGGGTGTTTTTTTTAGGGGAGGTCTAGACCTGCGTGGAATAGGAGCGGTGCAGCGTTGCGTACCGCCCAGCCGGATGGGCGGCGCAGTGCGGCGAGTGCTGCTCCGACTGGTCTAGACTTCGCTGGAAATGGAGCGAGACGGTATGAGGACATCGGGGGTGGCGGGGAACCGATAGGGCTGATGGTCATGTGATCTCGGTGAACGGAGATCCCCTCGGAGTCTGCAGGGGAAAGAGAGGAGTGAGAAAAGAGAGAGAGGACGGGGCAGAGGGAGAAGGCGAAGGAGAGAGAGAAAAGTGAAGAAAAGAATAATCAAGAGCAATGCACGGGATGAGGGGCGGGAAAAAAGAGGAGAAAACAGATGCATAGAGCATAAAACAGAAATAAGGCAACAGATGACGGGGGGATAGCGAGGAGTGACGATGACAGGCCAAGAAGATTTAAAGTCGGTTAGAATGGTTGGACGTAGGTGTTGTAAGGTGGGGAGGAGGAGGAGAGTGCAGGATGCTGGAGGAGAGTGAGGGACAAGGGAGCAGATTGAGAGGAGAGAGGCAAGGTGGGAGACAGAGGAAAAGAGGCAGTCAGGTGAGGGTTAGTGACGGTGACAGACCACAGAGGACGCAAGACATTTTCCCTAAATACTTGGACATGGACGACACTGCCGCTCCACCCCTGGGAGAATATCTTCAGAAAGCTCAGCACGGTTGGACGGGAGCTCCGCAATCGCTACGACTTTTTACTATTATTTCCTCTCCTCCTCAGCTGAATTTGTGGTTTTCCTCCAGCCAGCTGCTTTGCATTATATCAGAACGGTGAATTGCACCTCGACTGTGTCTGCCAAACTGCTGACTCACTTCAAAAAGATAAGTGACTCTCTAAATCCCTGATAACAAGGAAAAGTGTTACACTCAATACTTTGGGAGTAAGGTAGAGCCTAGAATTTGTTCCATCCTCTCCGCTGTGTTCTTATCAGCCCACAACAAGGCTTAGAGATTTAAGGGATTCACTTCTGTGTCTTTTCGCTGGGACCGAGGCTGCCGGTGGGGCTTGGAGCATGCATGTTTGGGGATTTGTTATTTTTCGGTGGGAAAAACAGGAGGACAACGGATCCAGGTAAGAGACAAGGGGGTGCGTATCTTAGCCCCTCTTTTGTGAGCGCAGCCGTGCCTCACACCCACCCCCGCCCCTTACCTGAGTGCCACTTAACTTTTCGAGTGGACTCTCCACACAGGGCAGCGTCACCATTGGCATGCCCAGCACGGACTCGGGGCGCTGGGGCCGCGGCGGAGGCGGACTGGGCTGCAGCTGCTGGAAGTTGTTAATCACACAAGTCACCTGGAGATAGAGACCAGGAGAAAGAGTCAGGGAGAAGCAGGAAGAGAGAAAGATATGAGGAGAACCCACCCCCTCGCTAATGTCCCTTCTCACCAGAAACACAGCGATGGATCCGCCGGTGAAGAATCCCGCCAGGACGTCGGCCCAGTGGTTGCGGTACTCAGCCACCCTGACCACGCCGACGAGCAGGGCCAGGCAGAGCAGGGTGAGGCTGATGGTGGGCTTGGTGAGCCGCGTGCCTTTGGTCTTGAACACCAGTGTCACGTACATCTGCAGAGAGGCACACGGGAGGGCGCGCACAGTTTGGGTGCAACAAACACAGGACGCAACACAAGACACACAAGCATGTATCATTACAACCTGACTCGGTTTTTAAAAAAGAGGTGTAGAAAACAGAATTGGCTCCTCTTACTGGCTGCTTAAAGAGACTAAAAATTATCTCAACAAAGGTGGTTTACAAAAATGCAATACAAAATGGGTGAGTTCAGGAGAAAATGGATCTTTCTTTTAAGGTGTGCTCAGACTGAACACTAGTGTAATTTAAAGGCGGTGAAATTGCAAAGAAAGTCAATGCAAAGATAACGGTGGGTGCGGACACGTATTCAATCTAGTTGGCAGGAATTAAGGTGGAAAAGCGTCCGCAAAGTTATTACTTACACCGAGGCTTTATGACTCCAATTAGTTAACGTACTGAGATGAGAAGAAAGGGAAAGGGTTCTGGAGGAAGTAAGATGTGGAGTTTAAAGTAAGTTTTGCGATGAGTTTTCAGTCTGAGCTGTCACACGCAAACAGTCAACAACAGCAAACATCCTGGTGCATTACAAATGTGACAAATAAACACAGACTGCAAAAACATTCCAGAAGGTCAATTTGCTTTGCGTTTCAGTCCGAACACACCTTACAAGTGTTTTATTCCTCATGATTTATCGTGATTCAGTATTTCCCAACAGTGACCACGTGTAGCTCCTGGATTTAAGGCCATTTGAATAAGCAGGGATAATGTGTGCATTCTCTGTTGCAGACCCAAGCTGTGATCTATAATTGTCCGTCTCCCGGTCAAGAGACGCTCCTGCACATAACCAGTAAAACTGAAACTGTTTTTACACTTACAGATTAAATATATACGGATTACATACAGATTAAACAAAGGAGTCTTTGTGCTAAACTAAGATAAGGCTGTAGCTTCATATTTATGATTTAGGCATGAGAGTGGTATCAATCTGTTTAACTCACACTCTGCATTGCTTTAAACTTGTTTTTCAGCCATCAAAGTTCAGTGCTTCACTCCCAAAGAATAACTGAGTAAAAGTGAAAACATGTAGTCCTCTTTAACTGACTAAGCAAGGTTTCAGTTGGCAGCCTGTATTCACAGAAGCACAAAGTATCACCTCCAGCATGCTCCAACCTACCACTGTGTACACTGCAGCGAAAACGCTGAGCGCTGCGTCCTTGGACGGGAAGGATTTGCGTGCAGACATGACGATCAGCGGGTTGCCTGTGCAGGCACGGCGCTCTGCGATGTACTGCATGGTGGACTGGCAGCCTAACGCTGTGTAGTTTGGTCGGCAGGCAGACAGGAAGTGAGGCGTCTGGTTTCCTGTCACCACCTGGCCGGCATTGGCGAAGATGGTGGTGGTGAACAGGCCGAAGGCATAGACACCTGGGAGGGAGGAGCACGAGCGAGAGTTGGGTAAAGGGGAAAAATTGTGGAAAAGGCGATAATGAGGTGGAGAAAAAAGTTGTATCAGAAGATGAAGGAAAATACATTAAATGTTTGACAGAGAGCGAAATCCAAACAGCAGTAGGAGATAAAATGGGCGATAAAGTTTTTCCTCCCTAAAATATCCCAAACACATTATTATCAGCTGAGGTGTGAAATTGCAACAGAAGCCGCCACCTCTGCTGATTCAGCTCAAGATGCAAATTTGTAGGCTACTTAATATTCACAAGTCTCTTCCTGCCATGATCCTGAATATCTTACCGCAAAGACTGCATCGCAGTTTATCATCCAATTAACAGCTACATGTACGAGCTCTGCTTGACAGACTCTGAAGTGTAGCAGGTCACGTTCTTACACGTTAACCTTTACTTTCATGTTATTTTAATCTCTTTTTTTTTTTTAAATTTTGACTCTCACTCCCCCTGTCACAAAAATGCCTTTCCCAGGCCTGTAAAGAGATGAGGGCTGTGTTATACGAAACGGCGTGTTCACCTAAGAAGCGTATTATGCGTCTCAGCAGGGGGTTGAAGTAGCAGCAGTCTGCGGTGACAATCGTCTTTTCCTGGGTTCCCTCTGCCTTGGTGAAGAAGGCACACAGCTCTCCGACAAGAATCTGTGCACACAAAGAAAACACAACTGGCAGTTGAATATATTTAGTGTCATTTAAGTGTCATTTTGTGATGCATCTGGTACAGTTTTGTCTTTGTATTGTATAAACAACCGTATTGGGGTTATGTGAACACTCAACCACACCCTTGCACACATAGGTCAATGGTCAGGGTACGTCGCAACATGACATCCTCTGAAACTGCTAAAAAATGTAATGGTTAGATTGATGACACTAGAAGAAAGAAGTAACTGCAGCAACACGATGGAACTTGAGTGGTGCAAGTGTATTGAAACTGCTCGTTTGGTGTATAAAAAGGTCAGAAAATTGTGAAAAATGCACTTTAGAATTTCCCACATCCCAAGGCGACGTCTTGAAATATCAGTTTTTTTTTTCTCACCAACAGTCTAAGACCAAAAAATATTCAGTTTACTATCATATATGATGAAGAAAAGCATAACATCTTCACATTTAAGAAGCTGGAACGAGCAAATTAATTTTTTGTCAATCGACTTATCGTTGCAGCTCTAATTATAACTAATGTGAATGAAGCCTGGTGGTCTATACTATCCCCCCCCCCAAGGCCCCTGATCAGCCAGTAGGAGTTGTGATCCCCCACAGGCTTCCTAATTGTGTTTGGGGAAATTAACCAGGGTCTCTGCAGAAGTACTTGGGGTTTTTGCTCATTTATAACGGTAAATTTGTAAAGTATATGGCTGGAATAAATAAAAATAGCACTGACTGAGGCAGATGTAGAACAAGTATCACGTATTCTCCTGAGGTAGCTCACATTAGGGAGGAAGACAATACACTTTCACACTTTGTTTTATCTTAAACAACTTCCAACATTGTAAAGCTCTACATAAAGGAATAATTTGATGATGATAACACTTTGGCATGACTGACTCTGTGCTACTAGTTACTAATGATCTCACAATGCAAATGAACCTTAATCATGATCCGTTTTATTCAGTGTGCCCCCAGTTTTATTGTCCCCTTTGCGAGGCGCATCGGGCTCGTGGCAGAGGTTTTGGTCAGGTGACTGTGTTCAAATCACTCCCTCTGAGTCTGAACAGTGATGCCTCTCCAGACTGATGATTCCTTAATGGAAGACAACTGTGAGACTCATCTGTATGAGAGCCCACATCACTCAAAGACCCTGGCACAGACTAAAACTTAGCTCCCGCAATGACAGAGATACGCTTAGTCTTAAATCTTCCTGACAGTTTCCATGCTCTGATGTGACGGTAGCAGGGACCCACTTTAACGCTGACCGTGTTCCAAAAAGCCTCTTTCCATATTTGACATAAACCCACATTTATCCCCCACAGTCAAAATGTCTGAAACACTGCTGTCTGGGGAGAGAACGCAGGAGGAAATGAAAGAACTACAGAGAAAGGAAAGGAAGTAGAAAGACGGTGGAGGAGAGAGACAAAGAGAGATGAAAATGATCATGTTCCAAGCGGCTCCAGCCAAGTCAAATGAGTTAATAGCGTGCAGGGGCCACGTCAGTGCAGCAGTGCTATGAAGTGCGTGCCCAGGCGAGTGCTTTCATCCATTAGTGAAACACAACCCTATTGGGTGTTCCATGGCAACCCTCTAAACACTAATAGGAGCATGAAATCAAAGCTGAAGAGGTTTAATCAGTAGCTTCAAATCGGAGATGTTAGGGGCACTGTCATATTGTGGACAACCATTTACGGGGCAATTAAAAGGCAGCATGGTGGCTGTTTCCATGGGGACTGTCGTCCTGTGGAGGGTTTGAGCATGTGTATACCACCAAATGTGA
Source organism: Lateolabrax maculatus (assembly GCA_031216445.1). Classification (NCBI taxonomy): domain Eukaryota; kingdom Metazoa; phylum Chordata; class Actinopteri; order Acropomatiformes; family Lateolabracidae; genus Lateolabrax; species Lateolabrax maculatus. The sequence goes on along the minus strand of CM062216.1, from coordinate 22,244,211 downwards.
GATAATGGTAGTGTGCTGTCACTCATGAACAAGTGCTTTTGAACACTTTGCCTCGGGCAAAGCTGTCAAGCAGTGGGTGGTTGGCCTTTCTGGAAGCATATAGTAGTACTACTACTAAGGCATTTTTGTCCAATACTGTCAGTCAATGTGAATGCTTATTCTGTGAATCTGTGACGGGCCTCTTAACGCAGTTGTAAAGTGCCTCACACCTTTCAAAATCAACACACCACTTCTACACTTTCAGTTTGATTTGCTCTCCAACATCTCTCTAAGACCGTCCTCTTACTGTCCAGCCACCGTAATCCACATGAATTAGAAGGTCTGAGTTGATAAAATCGATATTCTCATATACAGTAGGTCGCTTTTCAGATGTATTGCCAAGTAGGTTTTCCCATACAAGGAATTTGTCCTGGAATATTAGTGTAACAATAGACATAATACGTATAAAATATAGAAATATAAGAAAGATAAGCAAGAACTGTCAAGAAGTTAAAGTGTAAAATAGTAAATTTATTAAAAAAAAAAGAACCCTAAAAGTTAGTTTTCCCACATTTCACAATGACAGAACACAAGCTGAAGAAGAACAACATATATCCTTTTTTTCTGTTGTGAATAAATATACAGTTTTTACAGTGAGCCCTAGCCCTCTGAAACCAAACGTATGGCTTTAGAGATAAGAGCGGGAGAGTGATGAGAGAGAAGTGAGAGTATGAGAGTACAATAAAGTTGAAGAGCATTGGGAAGAAGACAGGAACAGTATGGGAAAGGTAGAGGGGTGATGGGGTTATGGGTAATACTGCAGGAATGAATTATTCATCCTTGGATGGCGTCCATGTGAACCAACACTTTCGAAGTTATCTCACTCCACTGCAGTGGGAAGCGCTCCGGCTCCCTGCCTCTGCCCAGAATGCTCCTTCAAGGATTCACAGTTAAATATGACGAGGTTGTCGCTGCAGTTTAGGGACGAGCGGATTATAATTCCTTGAAATTAAACTGCTCGTCCAGGCTACGCTCTGACAATGCAGAAGTACTGCTCTGCGTCCAGACACGCGTCGGTGCACACGAGGATTTCTAGAAAATAGCAGGAATGCGCTTCAAGATTGGAAAAAAAAACTGAGTGTAGACAAGGACATGTATTACATGCATACTCACATGCATGATTTAGGGGCAGAACAAGAGAAAGGAATGAAGGAATAAAACATTAATGCTCACATGAGACATGATTAACTCTGCGCGCTTGCACAAACGACGTCATGAGTACAGAAGCTGGAGGATCCTGCTCTGTATGTGTAAGTAATCAGATCTCAATTTGTGTCAGTGGGTATTAGTCAAATGTGAGTGTGCGTTCAGAGTGGCCCTTTTTATGAATGCGTGTCTATTAGGAGACAATAAGCGGGGATGTTTTACTCAGAGCGATGAGATGAATGAAGAGGATTGTGGAGATGGCAGAGGAGCAGTGGGAGTAGAGGAGTGAAAAGAGCAGGAATGATTGGAGGAACACTACTAAATATGAAGAGGAGGAGGCAATAAAAGATTTTAGATTAATACATTTTATATTCATATGTAATTATTTTACATTTCATTTTATAAATTGTTTAGTAGATATGCACATTCAGAAGCCAGAGAAAATGTCCGGATACATGCTCGTTCTCCACATGAAAATCATAGTCTCATCATGTCTTTCCTGTAACTTAAAGATTGTCTGAAGCCACAAGTTAGTCTAAAGACAGGAGAGACTGCAGGAAACAAACAGCCCAACGTGCTAATATTATGTGGTAATGATGTCAACAAAGCTGCGAGGACAAATCAAGCATCCTGGAATAAGCCTGAGCGAAGGCACTGCAGTGAGATGCAAATTGTTTCCATTAGGATTCCTTACTGCAAATATCCACTGACTCTGTTCAGCCCGTGTTAGTGATAAAATAAGGTGGCAACAAACACAAAACAAATGGAAGACAGCAGATGGAAATATAATGTATGCTAGACTCTAAGCCATTACATAAAATGAACCAATGCTGCAAAAAGCACTGAGAATTTGTAATTATATAAATCTTAATCCTAAAAGACTACAGAAAGGCCGACTACTCCGCTATTTGTATATTTTACATCTTTTGATATCTTAAAATATCTTTAATTTCTTTAATGGTTTTGGTTTATTTTGTCTGAAGGTAAAAGTGTTTATAGCTGTTCCAAACAGCCACACAGGCGGAGTGAAAAGCCTCCCATCATAGAGATAGGGGGAGACATAATGAATCAGGCGAACCTCAAAGGCATTCACCGTGTTGTGCTCACATACAAAATGTGATGTGCGAAGTAGTTGTGTGAAGAATGACAAATGAGGGCTTGAAAGAGAAATTTCAATCCTGACTATGTTTCCACCTCCGCACACCTGGCCGAGCGCTGAGTGAAGTGGCCGTGCTTGTCTGATTGCTGTTTTTCCGGAAAGTTACAAACACTTGCATGTGCAATTATCCAATCCGAAAGGTGTGACGGGAGGGGGGTTCAGATGCAATTTGACGACCCATCACACATGTAATTTGAAAAAAACTGACGCCTTTAACCGGACAGGTAATAGTTGTTTTAAAGTGTTATTTTTTAAACAACCCTAAAACCAATTATAACAACTTTATTGTCCATGCTGCATTTATTGCCAAGCATCCAGCGGAAACACTTTGAGTTTTGTATTAGATACAAGATATAATGTGTTAATAGGTGAGCTTTAGGGGTGCTGGTCGATAGATTTCTTAACTGTGCTAATCTGAGTTAACGTCTTGCTGCTGGCAGTAGCTTCATATTTACTGTGCAGACATAAGAGTGATATCGATCTTGTCATTTAACTCTGCAAGAAAGCAAATAATTATATTTCCCAAAATGTTGAACTATTCATTTTGGATATTTAAAATCTTTCCTGCCGAAAAATAACATATTTTCTATGACGGCCACAGAATGGATCTCATGTTTGCACACAGATGTGAGGCCTGACCCAGAGCCTTTAAGCATGTTACCTTTACAGTTAATTTGATCCTATTTGACAAGGAGGAGGAGGACTAGATGAAGTTATCTTAATATCCAAATTAAGAAAAAGTAATTCTCAATTTCTACTCAGAGCTTCTGTCTCAGTCCTATGTAGTGAATGCTAAACGTTAAATGGCAAGAAAGATGATCACTCAAAAGCACATTAGAAACCTGTTTTCATGAGATATTCAGCCAGTTTTTCTGGCTTCTAATGTAATGAAAGCATGCTGCAGCTCTTGTTTTGTACAGACTAACTGCAGACCACAGAATTTTATGTGAAGCAAAGCTCTGCAGCAATAAGACCTAATGCTTCTGACAAGATTGGGAAGGTTATTCATGTGTGAAGTACAAAGAGATGCCTAGCTGTCACTAACATCCCATTATCTGCCATCATCTACAGCGACCTCAATCTCTGCAATGCAGTGTGTATGTGAGATTTGGGCTAATGGGTGATGTGAACGACACTGCACCTGTCTGAGTACATCAGGATCACCATTACCTTTACTCACATGTGGTTCTCACCTGGATTTTGACTGCGTGGAAGGGGTGCTAACAGAAAACTGAGTGAAAATGCATACAGCCGCGTGTACTTCAATCCATGTACTTCAAAAGGACACAATCTCATTCACGGGCAGATAGCCATGCAACAAGTACAGTAAACGCAAACACAAATGCATTCACAAGGGCATAGGGCACTTCACATAAACCTTACTGCATCTACAAAAACTGAGGCATGTGCAAAAGCACACCCACTCATTCACACAAATCACAAAACTACATACAGCCGACGTTCTCGTTCCAGTGGGCAAAGTGTGATTGCACATCGTAACCACTGTTAGCCTTCTGAGAATCTGTCCTGGCGCTGAAACACTTGTTTGTAGTATTACACTGGTGTACTGGTAGGATCATAGATTTATTCCATTTTACGGAGGCAAAAACCTCTTCAACATTGTCTTGCAGCATCACTAATCCCTCTCTTTCTCTCTGATCTCTCTTCTCCTTGTTCACCTTTCATTGTTTTTCCCACTGGATGGAAAAGTAGGTTATATATTCTTTGTCTTTCTCCTTTCATTTTTATCCAGTTCAATTGCATACCCCCCACCTCCTTTCCTAATCTGCTGTGTTACATTTCCTGAAACATCTGCATCAATGGGACTTCAAGCTGTTTAATGTCCTGCTGTGTATCTATCATATATTCTGTTTTTCTCTCTCCCTTCATCTTTCCCCCCTTTACATCTTTTGCACACCATTATCTATCATGTAATCCTCTTCATACAGAGTTGGGGTCAGCCCAATGCCACTGTAATAACCACAGGGTAATCTGACGGATGTACCTGAATGTACCTTCAGTAATAGTACCAGGGTTCACTTTTCCCATTAAATATGGCTGCATGAACTTGGGATTTTCACCCTGCTTGTCCTGTTGGTCTCCGTGCGCCTGTTTGTTGACTTACTAAAGACTAAAGACTTTATGTGCAGGACAGATCAAAGACACATTCTCCAAACTTCATTACAGTTTTAATCCTTAGGATTTTCATGAAAGCAGCTCAAGCTAATTTACTACTTATAGTCGGTAATAGTATTTACTTTCTGTAATTACCTCTCTGGCGGAGTCCGCCATTTGCATGCTGGATTCAGATTGCCATTACACACACAGGGATTCACAGGAAATTATCCAGTGTTTCTATTTGTAGTTTAGCTCTTTGATACCAGCCTCACTGTTTTTCACTCTCCCACAGACATATCAGAGCGAAACCAACATTTCTTACTGCGGCTGCTTCACAATAAAAGCATTTACTGGTGAAACATGGGATGGCTCTGATTGGGAAATGGTTACAGGAAACACAATGTGTTTGTCACAGCGGTTAGTGCTGACAGTGATTGTTCGTAAAAAATGTGTCTACAAAAAAAAGACATTTTTGGTATTCTTAAGGAAATCAGTTTAAATGCTGTGGGGAGTAACAACAAGTAGCAAAGCCACAGTGAGCTGCCCACCTGCAACTCCTCAGCAAGGTAACAAACTTATTACTTTGCCTGCTGTTGTGTGGAAAACTACTCACCAGCATAAAATGAGATTGCAGTTGCTCATGGCCTGATGGCAATAGGGCAGTTATTGACTGACTTTTCTTCTCAAAACAAAAGCATTTGTTTGGTTGCACTGTAAAAAGACACACCAGTTGTTCCTCTGTTGTACTTTTATAGCTGCTCAAGTGTTTGCTGTAGTATCAAACCAGCAACCACAGGTGTCGCCATACCAGGACTGAAATCTTATAGATCTTGTAGTACAACTTTACCACAGTGCCTTGAGTGAATGAGTGAATGCAGGTTGTTCAACAAGTGGCTTAATCAGACATGCATCCCCAAATCAGAGTGCAGAGCAGCATTCAACAGAAGCATCAGCTGTAAATGTTTGGCCGAATGTTACATCTAAGCGTCCAAGAACATCACTCTTATGTCTCAAACTACCAAAATAACACTTTCAGCTTTTCATTCACTGCCACTGCACACAGTAATTACTTCAGCTCAGCACTATGAAGATGGACTTATGCTCTGATATAACCACTAAGACATAGCAAAACTGAAAAAAAAAAAGATTCTGTATAGTTGTCATTGTGTTTTCCACTTCAAAAATACAGTACTTGTAATAGTCATTTTTGCTCTACCAAAACTATTACCATCTACTCTAACAAATATAAAAGAATAACAGCAGCAAATTCGAATAAGCATTTTCAAGTGACAAGTGAACACGGTACTATCTTTACACACATCCTCCACTTCCCACTTATTCATTCATCTGTTTTATCACCTTAATAATTTTCTACAGAGAACTTGTGTGAGTGCGAATGAAATGCCCACAGTTTATACACACAGAAAACCACAGATTTGGTCCACTGGCCAATTGCAAAGAGGTAAGAATAGAGGGAGGCGAGAGGGGATGCACCCCTGTTGTGAATGCAGATTGGGTGCTGGCATTCGTCAGAGATCTCTGAGGTGCTGAGTGAAGCATGGCAGTCCACCAGCCACGCAGGACCCCTGGGGTGACTCTCCTCTCTGCCTGACTGAAAAATGGATCAAAGCTAAGAAGCAGAAATGACAACCAGTGTTCGGTTCTAATCTAATTTCACAGGAATGGGTGCCGAAACCACTAGATTGGCAAGAGGAAGACATAAAGAAACACTCACTCCCTCTCAGTGTCGCGGTCTAGCTCTCTCACGCCATTCACTGTATAGTCAATCAAAGTGATGCAACAACTGCCTCGGGCCCACCAGTAAAATGGTACATGGAGCAGGCAGCTCAACTGTGAACCTTAAAGACAAAGAGAGTGAAAGAGAGGAACTGGTTAAGGTGTCATGAAACAGAAAAGGTGACGGAGGGGACTAGGAGATTGTCTGATGATGCATAAAATAAAATGGTCTGGTGATGCAATCCTTGGCTGGGGTGAATATTATCGTGAGCAGTTACTAGATCAGAGCTGTGATCGTGTTCCAGGCAGAGTGTGAAGTGTGCAGACTGTGGTGAATTACACTTCTGTATGGATATCAGCAGGACAGATAGTTGGAGCAGATAGAGCCACTTTAATGCGCAGTGAAGAAAACAACATGTACCTTTTTCTTCCATGAATAGAATCCCTATCAGTTTCTGTTTGGGTTTTCTCTCCGAGCTGTGATTTAATCTTTTCTCTCTTTTTTTTTTTGATGGGCTGCACGCCTGGTTTTTACATTAATTTTCTCTCTTTCTCCATTTCTCCTTCAACAACACAACTTTTATCCCACATTAGCATCATCTCCCCTCTTATCACACTGTTTCCTATTTTCCCTTTAGTAGGAAGAAGAACAGAAGTCATATAGGGCAGGGGCGAGAAAGCCTGCACCCGGGCACATATGCTCCAATGGCAGCCAGTGTCACAACAACTAATGCCCCCCGCCCTCACCATGGAGCCCACCCTGCCATCTGTCTCATTAACCTGGGTTAGCAGCGTACTGGCCTACACTGTGTGCCTGTGTCTGTAGGTCTGTGCTTGAAAACAAGACGGAGACATGGCATGCAATAAAGTAAAACATCAGATAGACACAAAAGAAGAAAGGCAAAAGCTTAAGAGGGAGAAGACTGAAGGAGAGACAGACAGACAGAGAGGCATTGATCCATGTCTGTGCACTTGTGCATGAATGTGAGAGTTTTCTTTTGGGGCTGGTGTGAGGTCATAGTTCCTGTGGGTGAGGCATAGCACAGTTTAATGTCAGTCCGCTGACATTATGGCTGAGGATGTGGGGATGCTGACAGGACACCTCTGTGACAGTCAGTTAAACATGTACAGGGCGTCTGAAATATGCTCCGAAGTCCAAGATAGGGTGCAGTGTGGATGTCACAGGATCTTGATGTTCAACCCACTGTCTCAGAGTATGGATAGTTTTTAGTAGATAGATAGTAATTTTTTTTTTAGAAAGACATATGAAAGAAATGCTGGATGAGAGATTACACTGATTTCTGTTCAATTCATACAGAGTGGAAATACAAAGTGCTTTGAAAATTGCATAAAATAAGCAAAGCATGGAGGATGCAAACTGTGATAAAGAAAAGGAGATTTTCTTTCTAAGGCTTTAGAAGTCTCTGTCAATATCCACTGAAAGGTTACTGTAGTAATCCCATAGTAACCCTCTATTTATTATTGTACCTTGTGTCAACTCACACATACCAAGGCTGACCAATGGGATCAATGTTAAAGCAATGGTTCAACATCACTCTTATTCCCTTTCTTGCCAAGACAGATAATAAGATTTGTGTGGAAGTCGAAAACACTGTACCTTTATAAAAGGTTTAGAAGTTGTAACTAATGGCTTTATCAATTATAGTCGATCATTTACTTTTGGGTGACTTGTTCATGAGAAATGGAAAATCTCTCACTGGTGAGCCATTAATACTCAAGTCATTGTAATAGTCAGTAGAGGTATAACTAGCCACTAATTTGCTGCTTCCTGCTTCACTACACTTGGATGTTACCTGCCCTTGAATGTAGGACAGTGAACTGTATGGGCTTCACCTGGAATTGAACTGGATGAGTCAGAACAAAGCTGAAAGAAGACATTTTTTCTGTATTTATTAAGATGTAAGTATAAATATTCATTTTTTCAATGCCTGTGCCTTTTATCTCAGTATGACTTCAGTCACATTCAATACTTCCTTTCCTTTCATCTGAGGAAAAGAGCTGGAAGTGGGACAGCGGAACAAAATCGTGATGTCTTCCTGTGCGGTTGGAGTCGGATTGTTGCAGACAAGCTGAGAATCTCTATCAGTTCACAGATAAGACGTGATAATTGGAAAGTGAGACAAATAACAGGTGTGAGGTTAGTTCAGAAAGGGCAAGGCAAAAAGTGAAAAGGTAGAGGATGTGTTGATGAGAGTGGAGACGGTCTTGGAAAACCCAGAGATGGTGGAAGGAATAAAACATGAGGAAAAATTGTATCAAATGACTTATGTTGGGTGAATATGGCGGATCTCCAACTAAAGAAAAAAAGGCAAGACTAAACACAGTTGAGGCTAAAATGGTGTGGGGAAGAAAGGAACGGTGATGAATAGAACATGAAGGCAAAAAGGTCAGTGTGGATGAGATGTAGCAGTGTGAGGAATGGGGGAGGTTGTGGAGAACAAGCAAGGGAGGTTAAGAGAGAAAGAAAGACAAAAAGAAACTGATGAAAGGAAGGATTTACAGAGGACCATGAACATACATTTCCGCACACACTGTCAGATTGAATCTATGGTCGATAAGTTAATTCATCCTAGACTTAACTGGCTTACAAGCTCCATTAGGCAAACTTTCAAGATGCCCTTAAAATGAACCAAACTAAACGTGTGGTTCTGTGCGGTTTTGTGGGTAAATTACAGCAGTTGGGGTAAAATCTGACAGTATTCTACCAGCATTAATCCATTGACAAAAAAAAAGGCAGATGGTTTTTTCAAAGTTCACTTCTTTTATTTTATGTGCTAATAAAGTACATTTTTCTAAATGCAAACACAGAAACTACTTTTGCAATCTTGTGATGGCAAGAATTAAAGGAGATTCAGCACAAATTCATTGTTTGTATGAGTTTGACATTTTGTCCAATCCTTGTTAGGCTATATTTTCGCTACTAATCATATCCAGAGGATGCATGCAAATGTTCTCATTTACATAAAATGATCACATAATGAACATACATGCATACAAAACTTACTTTCTTGCTCTTTCTGCTTCACATCCCCAATGCATAAAATACCCATTTACAAGCTTCTCCTTAAAAACAAGTCAGCTGGAAACAATAAAAAGTCAGCTCATAGCTGCCAGCGGTCGTTCGTTATTTCAATAATTACGGTCGCCGGCTACAAATGAGAAGCTGCTTTTGGCTTCCTCTGCCTGAAATGAAAGACCCATTGTTTAAAAAGTTACGATGAATTTCGAGAAGTAAATCTGCCGCCACTATCACTATAAACGGAAAGCTTGACAGGCACAGTAACAGTAACTAATGTTGGGCTTGAATAAGCAAACGGTCAACTGTGTTCATTGTGTGGGAAGCCAGTGGGGGATCACGTCATTGTCGCTGCAATTTTGGTGATGGGGAAAGTACGTTGAACAAGCAATCTACTAATTACAAAATACTCTCCTAAAGTTGTCATGTAATTACTTTATTCGTGACAGTTTAAGGATAGACAGTGTCGCCCACCTGTACCTGACTGCAGCAAGGTACAACGGTACAAACGCAAGGATTAGATTAATTGCCAGTTTATTAGGTAAAGTACATCTGGATAACACTAATGCAGTCCAATACAACAGCCATGCTCTAAATTCCTCCCTCACTGATATAAATGAGGTCAACAAAATATTAGAAACACCTCTCAGTATAAGCCAATTCAGTTCAACAGCTCCACAAACCTGGCTGCCAAAATGATCAGAAAGCTGAATCACCACCTGCGTAACAGTTTTCACAAAAACTGAACATTATAACCTTCATGAAGGTATGAGGGTAGGTAGTTTATTGCAGGGCTGTTGCATTAGATTGCATTGGCCTCGAGACGGACCTAATAAACACTTTCGAAACCAATTGTAGACACTCAAAGTAGAAATAACAGTGTTTTTCTTTGTTTTTTTTTTGGTTGACATTTTGGACGAAAAAATACTACTATACTAAAAGAACTGAAAGGTCAACAACAGTACTAACTATGAAGAATAGACACATTCAGCAAACAATAAGTTATACAAAGAGCATTTTGACCACATACTACAAATGTGACAAACCGACTGAGGTGGAACGATGTCAGGTCCCTTCTTTCCTGTTTCAGCCTCCAAGCAGTAGATTGGTTTCTTGTGCTGAAACTTTTAAAAGGTGATTGATGATTTTAATTAGATGTTGGGACCCTACTGGGAGCTCACAGAAGAGAGCTAGAGTGCCTTTGTTTTGGGCTTGGAGGACCCTGGCTCTAACCTAAATACACTGGAGGACGATTACCTGCAGTGATTCAGCCAGGCAGGGTCACCCTGTGTATATTGTAATGTCTGTACTGTACTGTAATGTCAAAGTGTTCAAAGATACAATGACACATCATCAAACAATCATGTTGCCTGGAAACTAAATGCTATGATAGATCCAAACCTCTTATATAAAACTATATAAAAAGTCACAACTCTCTCTGCTTTAAAGGTGGCTGGCTTTTGTGCTGTGCAGCCACTTTATCACCAAACAGAAGGCTCCAATTTGCTGCTGCACTGGAAATAAAAAAGATCAGGCTCCACAGGAACTAGGGGCAACTGGTGCAAAAAACTACCATCGCACCAGACTGACGCTATCGCAGGGAGTTACTGCTGTGATTTACCTTGTTACACACACCAAAGCCTCTGTCAGCACAGGTTAGGGCAGACTTGCTGCTGTAAGTAATGTGCTCTGACCCAGATCAACTTCTAGAGCAATTTACCCTCAGCTAGGGCAGCTTTAAAGGCCTGCTTGGTTTGGATTAGTGAGTGTAGCTTGTCGCTAAAGAGTGCAACTGCTGTACATGTCAGCAATGTTAAACAATAATAAATTGATGGTGCAGCTTTTTAAATTTAACTATAAGAAACTAAACCTGCACTATACCTGCATTACCCTCTCAAGACAGTGTATTAATGGAAATCAGAAGGAAAAAAATCCAGTCGTTCCTTTTTTGGAGAAAAAGCTGCTAAATTAACTATTATTTTTCTTTTAAATATAAATCACACAGAGGAAGAATTCAATACAAATGTAGTCTGGTGTGAGAAAATGTGCCTTCTCTATGAACCCTCCACCTTTTCTGACTGCCCTCTAATCATTTTCATAATGTCCCTAAATCAATACTGAATTTCTACAGACCCAAGTGCATCAACTTTATTAGTGATGTGAACCTATTAGATTACTGGTCATGCACATTTTTTTTTTTTTGGTCTGCTGTAGGTGTAAACATAGTCAAATCCTAATATAACTTTATTTATTCTTCCAGGATGTATTGTGGCTGTGAGACAAACTGTACAGTGGTCCCACATTATAATAACCCACAACCTTTCTTTATGCCATCAACTGCTGCACAGTAAATTGGCTTGGTGGGGGGTTAGAAACAGTGGGACTCCCTTGTTTTTTGATTTATTATCAGAATTGTGTATTTTTTGTTTTTCTGTTTGTAAATTGTGAGTAAAAAATAAATAAAAAATGCTGCACACAAACAGGATCTGTGTCTGTTTTGTGCTGCAATTGTGAGATATTCTTGTCTTTGCAGAAGGTGCAGGCTGTGGTTTTGTCTGTGCATGTAATCCGGTCAGGTTATTTGTCTGCTCTGTATTGTGGCTGTAGGCCGGTTCTGTCTGTGGTGTTCTCTCTGTGTTTTTTTGTGGTCTGTTGGGGATGGAAGCTGCTAAGGTTTGTGTCTGTGCTCAGAGTCAGTGCCAGGTGTTATGCATTTCACGCTCACTGCCTTCCACCTCACTTGGGGCTCAACAGCTACCCTCACACACACACACACACACACACACACACACACACACCCTCACACACACACCCACACACACACACACACACACACACGTTACACATACAAAAAACCCATACATGCCCCCCCTCCAAATTGCCTTCCTTTGTGCTCATTGTCTGTTTTCCCCACCTATCATCTCCAGTTTTTCTTTTCAGGCAGCATCTGCAAGCTGCCATTTTCACTCTGTCTTGACTCCAACTTTTCTTTTTCTTTCTGTTGCTTTCTCTTTTGTTTGTCTCTTTGACTGACTCTTCTGTCTCTAACGACCTGTCTGACCGTTCCTGTTACAACTCTGTGTTGCACCGGGAGGTTCTTGTTTCTGTTTTTTCTTCTCCACACACACACACACACACACACACACACACACACACACACACACACATGCACCTGCCTGTCAAGGATAGAGGGGGTTACCTCCATGCAGCTTGCCAATCTGCTCACTATATCAGTGGTGCAGCACACACACCAAAGATGATTCATCACAAGACTGCATAAACTCACAAATCATACGAAGTCAAAAGCGAACACTCACTCATATGCTTTCACAGCAGGTGAAAGCAGATACAGAAAACAATTCAAACACACCAGCTCAACTCTGACAACTTCTTACTTTCTATTAAAGCTCTTTCCTTTTTCTCCACTCAAACATGCACCCGTCTATCTCTTGACCTTTACCTCCACACTTATAAATACATCCAACTCTTACCGTGACGGTGGGGATGGCTGTGACGAGCGAGTAGATGAGCACTGGGGGGATCTTGCTTGTGTCGTCCGGACCGGGGTAGGGCTTAGAGAAGGTCTTGTCGTAGCAGAAGAAGCCCTGGATGTGCACGGGGAACGTGTCCGTGTACTCAAAGTAGTAAGCCAGCAGCACCGTCCCAGCCATGATCACCAGCTGGAAATAGAACATTATCCCTCCGTTAGGAAGTGAGAGGACGAGAGGTGAAGAAGAGGATGTAGAGGCGGAGGTGGAGGAGGTGGAGGAGGAGAGGAAGAGGGGAGAGTCAAGTCCCTGTTCCCCTCAGCCACGGGGAGATGCATAGGAAATACGGACCGAGAGAGAGACAGAGAGAGAGAGGTTCAGTGTTTGGATCCGAGAGAGAGAGAGAGAGAGAGAGAGAGAGAGAGAGAAAGAAAGAGACAGAGAGAGATAGAAAGAACAGAAGACAAGAGACAGAAAAGGAAATCTGCAGGAGGAGGGTTCTCTCTTCAAGAGATGAAAACGGGAACAAAAAACAGAATAAAAGAGGGTTCTGCAGCAGCACAAGCAGCAAAAACAAAGAATTGCATAGGGAGCGAGCGAGCGAGAGAATGAGAGAGAGAGAAAGAGACAGAGAGGGAGGGAGGGAGGGAGGTAGAGAAAGGGGGAGCAGCCTTTATGCTGCCAGCACTCATGAAATCTATTACAGTAGAGCTGTGGGTGTATATGTAGATACTGTGTGTGTGTGTGTGTGTGTGTGTGTGTGGTCCGAGCATGTGCACTGAACTAAAAGTTTAGTTCAACACTGTCAACATATAATAGAAACAATGCTACGTACACATCTGACATGTTTTTTGGACGAGGTAAAAGGATACGTCACAATCGCTTCAGTTAAAAGAAGTACAAGCTGCCTGCTGGTTCGACTGACTCTCACTCTTATCGTTGTTTTCAGCCGCAGCAGGCAGCAAAAAAAAGCTATAAAAAGCCCACTGTACACTACCTGCTCAGCATCAAACACTGGACGGATACACATGTGCAGAGACACACTGACAGACATGATAACAACACACTTAACAAATCCATTAAAAACTTAAGACCCAATACAAACATCTTTGACTGGGTGACAATACAGTCAACTATGGGCAAATATTTGCTCCTTAGTAATTTGTTAAAGCAGTATTAAATTGTTATCATAAACTTGTTAGGAAATATCCAGCAGTTACAGAGCAACATTAACATCTGGCCACAGGTGAACGTCCGATATTTACTCTTGTTTCAGCTCCGTTTTTGGTGTCTACCAAATATCTGGCTCTTCAGCTGCCTGATGTGCCACTACCAGCTAGTTGTTACCTTTATCTGTCTGCTCTCCACTGAAAACAGGCAACTGCTGCTGGAAATAAAGGTGATAAAAACACTAAGACTGAACCAAAACAGTAAAGCTGAGGGCTGCAAAAAAACAAAACAACTGCTGAAAGAGGTCAAAATGCTGCAGGGAACTCATACAATTTTGTTGCACAGAAGAGGAATTGTCACTATCAGCTTCCCTTTTTCTTAGATATTCTTTTGAACACACACCATTCAGTATCTGCAAACAAATGCTCCATTATGGGAACTTAAGTGGATGAAGTGAAATGGTTTTGCACTTGAGGACAGACAGGAGAGGCTGGCAGTCTGAAGCCCTCTGGGATGTTCAGCTCAAGGTCACATCACTCTGGCCACAGACATGGCTCCACCCACAGCTGGGGCACGACACTGGCATATGGCGTGCACCAAAACATACAGTACACGTGCTCTATGTAAGCAAAGACTCGCCAACACACACAGATGGAAACATGCCTGTGTATATAATTCACATGTGCACACACAAACAGCGAGACTGGTGTATATATAAACAATGGGTGTTTTTTTTTAACTCACTCTGTTTCTTTATTCGTATCAAATCAGCCTTCATCTGTGCCTCCCTTGAGGGAAATGTGTTTTGCTATCTGTGGTTGTCATGGTGAAGAAATTACTGAGGAATATTCTGTATTTTTAGCGTTTTTCCGCATCAAAAATCTGCAGAAATCTAACCAGCAGTTTTTGCTTGTTACTGTGTGTGTTTATTATTTGTGTATGTGGCTGCTGGAGGTGAGGGGTTGCATGCACACCTGATGGGAGCTCTTTGGTGGGTTTGCTTTGGGCGAGAGGGGGTGTTTGATATGTGTGACTCATGAAGCCTTCCCTTGTTTTCCTGTTTGATCCCGTAGTGCTCCTCCCCTGCATTTACCCAGTTTATTGTGACTGGCTGTGACTCACGCTTGTGATTGCAATACTGAAGGAACACCAGTAATTCACGACGCCGCCTTAAAATCAGCAGAATACTTATAGTTCAGCCGGTAACACGCCTCCTTGATTTCCTCAGAGAAGCATGAAAAGGGCAAAAATCCAAGAATGGCTGGAGATGTGATTTTGCCTCGAGCTCCTGGTAAATTTGCAGGTCAGAGTTCATATTATTGAACTTTAACCTGAAAATCCACATGTCCAGCTGATAGAAGCATTGGTTTTCTTTGATGAATCATCTGTTATTTGGCTTTTTCTCATCACTCCATTCAAGACCACACTGTGCTGGGAAACTACGAGCAGCAGCACGAACTGACACGTAATGTACCGTAAAACTGTGTGCATTTATGCAGCTTTAAAAGGATGGAAAAATGGGACTGAGCTGAATCCTTGTGCATATCTATAAATTCACGTTTCCTCAAACTAAACAGTGGCGATTGTACCGATTAGACAGCTGAACCCGTTACGCGGGTGATAGCAGCTCCCTCACACCATGGCAGACTCCTTATTCCCCTGCCCCCCCATTAGTACTCCTTCACACTCTTCTACCCACGATCACCTAGGGACTCCTGTATTATCCCCTTTCCTTTTTTCTGTCATGACCTCTCATCAGAAAAAGAGCTGCCACTGATAGAAAAGGGGACAGGCTTCAGAGTAAAGAACCCATCGTAGTCTGACCTATTTTAGCGCGGGGATGGAAAGGCAGATCAATAGCAAAAAAAGAGCTTGTCAAGATGAAAGGTCAGATAAAGACAGTTCAAGTTGGGAGCTGTCACAGGGAGACATGAGGCTGCCTGTTACGAGTGTGCGAAGTCTGAGGAGCGTCTTCTTCTATCCTTCTGAAGATGTCATCATCCGTCCCTCTGGGCCGGCCTTCATATCACCGCTTTGAAAGTATACTTAATACCTGTCAGATTATCAAGCCATTACCACGCTTCGCCTCATTACGTACTGACATGAAACAGACTCAATTATGTCAGGTATGAGGATATTTTGAACTAACTCCAGTTCCTTCCACGTGCTGCGGATACGTGCAACAAGTCTTACAGGAAATTAGTTTTTCATTGATTTCTGTGAGGCGGTGTGAGAAGTGCTCATCGGAGATAAGACGAGGGCTTATCTGGTCGTCATGACTGATCTATTATGAATGAAAAGACAACGTCTGTAATTAAGTGCACGTACTTAGAATTGAGGTACCTTTACCCACTGTGTTGGAAACACATTTTTATTCTATGACACATTGCCATTACTTATTAAATAAGGTTCTGCATATTAAATGTGCAGAAAATATGAGGCTTTCAAAAACCCCAAATTTCATATTTATGCTGACTGCACGCAAGATAAATATGCATTTACTTGGGTAGTCGGTGTCGGGTGGGCCTAGATCTGAATTACTGCAGATCAGGTTTTAATCAGTTACATACATTTTCACAGAGCTGCCACTCGTACATTTGGAAAGTCAGCGACTGTACAAACAGGCAGTCAAGCTTTATATTTCCCTACATGTTGAAGCACGTGGCTTTTTGCTTGGGACATTCAGTCTTTCAGCACGATATCATGTATGACGCCATCAAGTGAACTTAAGACCCTTTTTACAGAGTTCCTTTTTTAAATCTAGTCAGGTTAACTTAATTACCTATCGGATAAAGTCAGACAGAATCGAAGGGTGGCCGGCTGGAAATGAAAAGCCTGCTTTTGTCTAATTCAAGGACCCATTGATATAAAAATTACTAAGAATTACGATGCAGACGTCTGTCACCGCTATTATTGTAAACTGTGTATGTGCTGAATGGGATGATTGACAGGCATAGCAACAGTAACTAAGTGGCTCAGTTTTACAGTACAGTATGTGAAGAAGTTTAGTATCCGCTGTTCTTCTTCTATCAACCAATCACCCCTCAATACAATCTCCCTAATTGGCCACATGCAGCATTACAGTATGACTCAGAATCTCCACCACTGATAACATCATATTTATGGGAAATAATGCAACTTGTTGACTCAATTGGCTCATTTTGTTTGGTATGAACATACAGGAGAAGTGATAAGAAAAACATGTGAGAGCCGGAGCTTGTTTCATGTGATATGGCAAAGAAACAGGTCTTAAAACTTCACAACGGTCAACCCAAGTCAAAAAAAATTAACCTCATTTTGCACATTATCTTTCTCTGAAAGGGCACAGTATTCAGCGGGTACTCACCCTCAGAGCACCATCACGTTCCCGACGGCACAACAGGATGTGATTCTGCCCTTTTCTCAGATGACTATCCTCTTTTACTTGATATCTACATGTATGACCACAGAAATGTCACTGATCTCAGCTGTTTCTGTCATCCTTAATTTCTCACTCATCCCACTAACACTTCCTCCACTTCTGTGACGCCAAGAGGCAGCAAGAGTTTACAACAGCAGTGACATCAAGACGGCTGGAAACTCGGCCCAGATAGATGGAAAGCATTTTGGGAACACTGTGGGAAGGAGTCCAGGGAACAGCAACAGCCGACGGCGTGTGAAGGACCCACCACAGTGAGCCCTGTGCAGCTCTTAAAATATGATCACTCTCCCTCCCTCCCTTAACCTGCATAAAAAACACACCATCTTTGCACAATCCAAATCATCTTTTTCTCAGCAAATGTGGATAAACAAGGTTAGCCATACTTTTCAGAGGGGCACCAATCTGCTTCTGTTTTTGGTGTTTTTGTTTGCATTTGGAGTTAGTAAAGTGGAAATATAGGTCAATAATAGCATCCTAGGCAAGTCATTTTACATTATTTCAGCTTTAACAGTAGTAGTTAATATGTTAATAATGTTTGATTCATTTTGTGATAATACTGTTTATAAAATGCACAAAAGAAAACTCCATGGTTAAAATATTTAAGTTCCATACATTTGGGGGACTTGCAAGAGACTAATAACTTTGTGAGAGAGTGGTCAAAACAGATGTAGCAGAAGCCAAAATACTAAATAATTATGAGTCAGGCTACAACAACTCTGGATCCTACAGTTCCCATGATGCATCCCAATAGTGTCTAAGAATTTAGTTTCCACACTGACGACATCGTAAGGGTTATTTTCTCAGATGAGTAAACCACTGTAAAACTGGTGAAATACCCCTTTAATGCACATTACAAATATGTAGTGATCATATTGATTATGATGCATCTGTTTAATTAACATATAAACATGTTGGTAGACTCGGTCTTAACCGAGAGCTATTGTTAAAGTTGGTGTCTCTCACATTACCCAGAGACCCATCTGCTCCTTCCTGCTACGAGGATCCGGCTCCTCATCTTGGCATCAATCAGTGATTTTTCCATCTGCCTGTCAATACCTCCACCATCAACCATTGCCACAATTATTTAGATCTTTAGCTCCGTTTGTGCTGGAGGTACACTGCCCTCTTCCTGTTTGCTGCTGTAAACCAATCAAATTTCCGCAAAATTGAGACCAGTGGCACAAAATTCAGCACTGTTTGCGAATATTATCTCATCTGATCACAGTTCTTTAGAGCGCCTCGAAGTTAGAAGAGTAAAGTTATAAGATATTATTCATACTAAAATGGCACATTTTGCACCTTTACAAGATAGATCTCCACAGAATATATACTGTAACAGCTACAAAGCTCTAACAAGGGTCACCATGTCCGTCCATCCGTGCTTCTGTGTTGTTCTCGTTTTCCATCGCTTTCTCTGGAGGTCTAGTCGTGTCCCTGGACGCTGTTAAAGCCGTGTTGCCTGAAAGAGCAGTTTTGTGTTTTTACGGACGGAGGATTTAGAGCAGAAGGACGGTGAGGCACAGGGGTCCACCGTCAGACACATGCTGTCCATTAAGAGGCCTGCCATCAGAGCACGCTACACTGCACCTGGCCGGCGTGACAGGAGTCCTGGGGGAGGAGGAGGAGGAGGAGGAGGAGGAGGAGGAGGAGGCCCGGGGGAGGGTGGAAGGACGGAGGGGATTGGAAAAGAAAGGAAGGAAGGAAGGGAGTTCAAAAGGGGAGAAGGAAGGAAAGTAGAGGAAGGAAAGAAGCGAGAGTAAAGAGGCAACACAAGGAGGGGAGGTAGGGAACAGGTGCAAAGCTGAGGGTGGTGGCAAAAAAACTTTACCACCTGCTCCTTTGTTCCATTTTCTTCTTCCTCATGTTCTCTTTTCTTGACTGATATTTCAACTCAGGCGTCTGCTTCTCTCCGTCTCACAGCTCCAAATCCACAGTGCTGTCAGCATCAAAGGCAATGACTGTGATGCGCCTTGTGGAAATGTTAAATATGAAAGTAAAGTAATATATCATCTTTGCTCGATTCGGGTTGGTATTGTGTTTGTGTGTGATGGTCAGGTGTCTTTGGCTGTTCGCCCATATCTCTATGACTGTGGAGAGATTTAGGGTTGGGTATCGAACTTTTAAGAGTACCGACCAAACTACGTCGGTACCACCTGGTACTGGTACTGGTATTGGTTCAAATGTGAATGGTACCCAACCCTACTTACCTTAATCTCTGATGGTTTGAGCTGTGTGTAAGTTCTTAAGCATTGCCTCTATTTTTGGAGCAGCGAAGGATTTGACATTTTGCTGGTTTGTGCCAGCTGATAGTATTTTAGTTGTTTATTCTGGATTCTTACAATGTGTTTTTTTAATCCTAAAACCGAAGTGTAGAAACAACACGTTGCAGTTTTACAAAAGGTCAAGTGCTGGACTATTTTTTAGCTCAGTAAGAGAAGCAGGAGGCTTCAGGCAACGTATTTCCTTGTTTAGTTTGGAGAACTTGTTGGTACACATGTTTTAATGCGTGGCAGACCCACTGCAGCTCCTCTGCTGTGAGAACCACTGAACATGGCGATAATGCTCACAGAGAGACAAACTGCACAGTACAAACACACAATCCATTATTGAACAACTGGTGTATCTGGTTTCCTCTGCTACATATTCCAAAAAAAAAAAAAAAAAGCTTGATTTTGAAAGATTGTGACCTTGTTTTATAGTGAGTCGGAGTCGGTTTCCTCAACTGGATTTAAAGCCAAAAACCTCCTACCAACCAACACTTTGCCAGCGCACCCACCAACCCCACCCACACACCGTACTCCCACACTCCCATTCCCTTTGTGTATCTTCTCTACCTTTCATTAAGCAAAAAAATAAAAAATGTCCTGACACAATTCTACAAACAGGAAGATTTCTGTCAACCTAATGTGGGTTATTTTGTGTGAACTGGAACCTGACAGGCGGTCAGTGCTAATTACAGCTTCACAGCAGGAGTTGGAATAGCTCAGTGGTCTGTACTGATCTCTAATCTGTCATTCTAAACACAAGACAGCCTCCCTGCTGAGCCTGGGACTGAAATCACTGGGAGACAGAAGACAAAAAAAAAAATCTTCAAAAACACAATTCTTGAAGCAGGCACGGCTGTAGCGACCCACCTCTCTATGGATTACCCCAAAATGCATCAAAGAATTTGACAATGAGGCTCAAGTGTCAAACTGATTCCAGCCATAGCAGGTGTTTTCATTTAATTCTCTAGAAGTTTGTTTACACAGAAAATGAAAAAATTAAATTGCAATTTCTCTGCAGCTGCATGGAAACTCTGATCAGTGTTTCATACTTGTCTAGTCGTAGAGTACAAGTAAGTATACGAGTGAGTACAAGTTAATGAGTCAGCAGCTTTTCATCCATCGATCTGTAGACACTATCTTCACATTATTGATTTTGTCTGAACGTGATCTTCCCAGTGTGGCTCCCTAAAAGTTTCAAGCCACAGGTTTACCCAAGTGTGATTCAATGTGATCCATTTAATTTAGCTGTTAGATACCTGATGTCTGACCTAGAAGTAATCCCCCTTTTTATGTCCCTTAATATAAACTGTTAATGGTTTTGAGCCCATGAGATACTGCTATAGGATCTCTGATTGTATTGGTACAGTCACGTATAAGATCTGGAAAAAATTCACATACTGGCCTTTTCTTTATGGATTTATTGTCCGCCTCTACAAATCTCTTTTCGACAACTCTTTTTCACAGGCATCATCACTCTCTCGATTGATACATCACGCTCAAATTATGACAAACAGCTACATTAAAACAATAATGTTTGAAGCTGGCTTGTGCACTCAGTCTATACTCATATTCTGACAAAGGAGGAGAACATGATAAATAGGCTTTGTGGGCTGAAATAAACGGTTTCCACAGGAAAATGACCCTGAGAGGTTTGTCAGTTGTTTGCAAATGAATGAGAGTGAGAGAGAGTGAGAGGAGTATTTCATAGCCTATAAAAGTTTAGATGGAGAGAAAAGTGTGGAGGAAAGGGAGGGGGAATAAGGAAGCGTCAGAACCGATGGTGCATTCAGACAGCGGTTGTATTCCCAGCAGCAGGGGAAAGAAAAGACAGGAGAGGGAGAGGAAGAGGTGTTCAGGGAGGGAGAGAGAGTGGGAGGATGATGGGAGACGGGTGAGATGTGGTGAGTGAATGGAGGGAAAGAAGCTGGCGGTGGGGAGGGTTGCTTGGAGAGTTTTGGCCTACATGCTTTCAGTAGCTGACATGTCTGTGTGTTTCTGGGCAGGTGAGGCGAGAGCAGACGTGGAGAGGGTGGGAACTTTTGTACATTATTTGTGTAAAAAAGGGGGCTGAAGGGAAGGGGGAGTCCAACTGGAACAAGAGAAAAAAGAAGAGAGGAGTGCCGCTTTAATCATCCTCCAGTCAAATCCTCTTTTCCCCATTTAAAAAAAAAAAACATCTTTCATGTTGCTCTAATTTCATTTCCTGCCAGCCATCATGTGCCTTACAATGGGCCTCTCACAGATAATACGGTACAATAACATAACTGTACACACTGTTGGGGGTCCACCTCTCTGTGTGTGCTCAGTGCAGCCCGATACACACCCCTGCAGTGCACATAACACCGTGGGGAAACCCTGTGCATGCTCATTACAGAGATTAAACTGCAGCAAAACAGCTATTAGAGGCCCACTACCTGCCCAAAGCTCCAAACTCCTTTGTCTGCCAAGTCATACAGCTTGCAATCTGTGTATTACCTACTCCTCATTAATGGGTACTTTCTTTGTTGATGAGGAATTATCTGAAAACCACCATGGATGAATGTAACAATGCAGAGGTGCCTTAAAGGATCCGTGCAAACACAGGGCTTTAATGTTCAGTGTCAGAAGGGTTATAGACAGATTTATAGAAGGATAGAAAGTAACATCAGGCTCTGACTTTGTTAGAACTGTTATGCACAGGTAACGTTTCAGCAGTTGATCTGAATTTAGAGTTTTCTCCATTTTGTTCTGGCGCAAGTGCAGGTGACAGACATCTGCATGCATCCTGGTTATGTTATTAATCGTTCACAACAGTTTGCAGAGCTGCGACATGTAGCGTGGATCTACATTACGTCATTCAATTGCAGTAAAACCACCAAACTCACAAAATTAAATTGTGAGATTATCAGGTTACAGAATTATTATGTAAAAGCGAAAAAACTTTTTACAAGGTGACAAGACAAAAAGACAAAGTGTTGGTGATACGAGAGAATATACTCAGAAAAGAAAAGGACACTGCTCATTATTCATCAGTGTGCAGGTAGTCTCTCGGGCTTGTTATGCATCACAGCATCAAATTAAAGCTGCCACACGACATCATACAGCAGGTCCAGCTTAGAAAGTTTACCAGCTGGAAACCAAAGAAAAGTCTGCTCTTGTTACATCTAATTTCATTTGCTTGATCTCACCTCAGAGACGTGTCTCAGGCTGCATGTTTGCCTTTAACTGAGTGGGCGTGCATTTACTTTTATTACGCCAATAATGTTTTGAGGCTGTATGTTCAGCCCATGTGTGGCTAGACTGGGGAGTCTTCCTGTGACAGGTGTGAAGCTACCGGAGTGTTACCCACCATTAAACACACCGGCCTATTTATAAAGACGGAGGAGGCAGCCGACGACACGCTGATGTGTTCTCTGTCTAATCTCTGCATGTCGCTCAGGTGTTAATGAGGCTTGTGAGGCTTTGTATGCGTGTGGGTGTGCACGTGGATGACACAGACACTGATGAGAAATTAATTTTTTCCCTAAGTGTCAAAGTGAATTATGTGAGAAAAATAAGCAATGTAAAAAACTTAGTGATGTTTATGTCAAAACTCCTGTTGACAAATCCGGTTCAAAACGATGTGAAACACTCAAAAGCTCAAAAGAAGTTGCAAACTGTGTCTTGTAAGGGAGCTTCAGCTGTGTTACAGTACTGCCCTCTGGTGGAGGAACTGCTCCGACTGCTCTCATCCCTTTATTATATCAGAGTAATGGGAACACCAAAGGAATACATTCATGCAAATAAATCCATGTTAACTTCTATAAAAAATGGTGCTGGAGCATTTATAAAGAGAAAAATAAAGCAGAGATTTCACCATTTGTGCACGATTCTGCTATAGAGAGCATCAAAAACATAGAGATATCTGCAGAATCCCTTATTCCTGTCATATGATTAAAGTAAGACATACATCCACACATTTCATGTTTTCAAGATAAGGACCTCAGGGAAAATAGGATTAAGACGTGTGGTTTCATTTAGATGATCCAACCCACATTAAACCGATTGAGAAGTTATAACAGATCTGCAACATGGAGATTGAGTGTTTGAGAAAGCTTAGGGCTCATCAAAGAATTGTGTTGAAAACAAGCCACCCCACCCCATAGTAAAGCTTTTAAACACTCAGGCTCACACCCGAAATTTAATTCAAGGGGACTGTATGGAAATTATTGGGGAGGGGTTTAATCTAACATAATATTTCATTATGTTATTTAATGAGTTTATTTAATGAGAACTGACCTTGTGTGCCTGATATAATCATTTGTTCAAAGACATTAGGACTGTTTAAGGGCGTTTCCTATATTTCAGTAGGATAAATAAGTTAAGCTATTGTTGTTATTATGTTATTATGGATTTGTTTACATATATCAGTGTAAATGTAATATTTTAGTTCTAACAAAACCACAAGACAATGCTGAAATTAAATATAAAGAGGACCCTCCCATGCTCTTCCAAGAAAAGCTACACTACCCTTCAGCAATCAGTAAAAATCCATAACCATCCCCCCAATCATTTTCTTGCACAGCCCCTAATATAAAGATGTTGTAAAGGCCCAAATTACAAATCAATACTGATAAAAATCCCAAATGTCCAAAATCACAGCTGGTATGAAAAGGCCAAGGGGTAAAGCTGCGGCGTAAAAAATGGTGACAATAAATTTGAATACAGGTCAAATGGTGCAACTAAACAACAGCTCACAGTGTGACTGTGGCAGCAGGCCTGTAAAGAGTATTTACAGTGGTGGAATGGGGCTGTATGTTTGCCCCTCCGCTGGTCTGGATAAGTGCCTAATCAGAGACTCTGCACAGTAGAAAAAATGCATTCTCCATTACACCTCTTCACTGAAGCACAGAGTAGAAGAGCTTTAAACAGAAATTACTTTTAAACTGGAAATTTGCTTGCCAGATGGCACAGGATCATTGTGTTTTTTTTTAAGGATGAGAGTAGAGAGTTTTATCCACAAACACAGAAATATCTAAAACATGTACATAAATTTACTAGACTGATCCATTTTAGTTCCCTTATTGTATCATCAGCCTTTACAGAATTGGATTAGATGAGGAGGTTGGGACGACAGAGAAACATTTGAGTATATTAAAACAGGATTAATCAGAGATGAATGAAAGGTGATGTCGATATCTGTGCTGCTATGTGTGGCCAGGGGAAATCTGCCCAAAATCAGAGAGAAAAGATGGAAGAAGAAGGCAGGGAACGCCGCTGAAAAATTGGAAATGATAGAGCAAAATGGAGGGGGGATAGAAGAGAGACGCAGAACAAGATGGCTGAGTGGGTAGCACTGATAGAAAAGGTTGTGACTTGTGATTAGGGCAGGGAGGATGAAAGGAGTCCGAAGAAAGAGAGCAGAGACGGAGAATGAGTCTGGCTGATTGGTTTCCATGGTAACTGCTGATGAGGTGTGGGGCTAAATAAAAGAGCAGGTCCTGCTGGCTTGGTATGGATCACATTTCACACACACACACACACACACACACACACACACACACACACACATTAAATGCTGAGGGCGTGGACGGACATGGTTGATAAGCAGCACCACACCTTTCTTCATCACAGGCCGAGGATGAGTCAGCTCCACTCTTTATTTACCGTAATTTAAAGTAACAGTTCGACATTTTAGGAAATAATGCATATTTGCTTTTTTTTTGCCGAGGGTTAGATGAAGAAGATCTATACCAGACTCATATACGTCTGTTTTATATGAAGTTGGAGCCAAGGGGTTTACTTGGCTTAGCATAAGATTGGAAACACGGGGAAGTCAAGGAAGTCACTGCGCCAGGCCATGAAATACCACAACTTGTTGTTTTTTCACATCGGTTTTTGTACTGATTAAACAAACAAAATATAACGTGTTAATTTCTGCACTTTAGAGGTGCTGGCAGGTGAATTTCTGTTACCTTTGGACAGCACCAGGGTAGCTATTTCCCCCTGTTTCCAGTCTTTATGCTAAACTAAGCAAACCTGCTGGTTGGGACTACATATTTACTGTACAGACATAAGACTGATATCAATCTTTTCATCTAATTCTCAGCAAGAATGTCAACAAGCTTATTCCCCCAAACGACAAACTATTCCTATCATTATCTTCCTAGTATCAGTTTTCCTTCTATTCTTTCCTCACACAGATTTGTCAGTCCACTCCAGAGTGCCTTCTTTCCAAAAGGCCATTTCTCTAAAGTTAAGTTATATTGTAATAATAATAATTTGTTAGTTTACAATTTAGCTTCCTGTTTTCTGAGTCACATGGACCAGAGCCTGACCCAGCATACATGAGGACAGGGGTTACACTCACATATCCATCACAGGGCTAACACAGATTGACTGGCCATCTTTCTCACTCACATTCATGGCTATGGGCAGGAGACGAGGCCACATTAACTCCTGGCAATCACTGAATACACAGAAAGGCCCAGGAATCAAACCTGGATCCTTCTCGCTATAGTGCTGACAGCCCTAACCACTAAAGCACCTCGCATTCAATAATGTAATCTTGTTTAAGATTGAGTTAGTGGCTCAGCGGCTCAGCGATTCACAGCAAGAAGCTCCAGGGGTTGAATCTTGGATTCGTGGCAGACATGTACGCGATCTGAAGTCTCTGAATTGCCATTGGGGGTGTGATTGTGGACGTGTTTGTGGGCCTTCAACAGACTGGCAACCTATCCGGGGTGTTTGCATGTGGATGGATGACTGCAGAAGGGTGTGCGTGAAACAGGGTGTGTGCATGCTCAGTAAACCATATGAAGTCCACTTTATATTTCTGGACTGCAGCAGCAGAACCAGTATTCAAATCAAACGCACACAAATACTGAGAAGTAGCAGAGTAACAGTAAATCCTTTCTGCTGTATAGTAGCCTGCCTGTACTTCACACTGTCTTCTCAGCCCAGATGACAAAATCTGCCATTTTTACCACTTCAGTTTGTGAGAATGACAGAAGTTTTTTTTTTCTCTTTTTTTTTTTTTACTTCACTTAATACATAAAACCCTATTTTCTCATTTGACTGCTAATGAAAAACTGTGTTCTGCATCCTGATCAAGGTGCCTAAGGTCTTTACCAAACATAAGGTCACTTCAGGTTGTGTCATGATAAACAAACAAAATAAAACAAACAAAATAATACTGTGTAATAGAGGGGTTTTATCCTTCTATGATGAAGGCATCTTCTAATATCATATTCCATATTTATGCATCAGAAAACTATTGTAAAAACCCTTTTGCCGGAGTGGAAATTAGACTATTTCAAAGGAGCAAGAAAGAGAGAGAACTCTGTGATGTTGCTGTCTACTTAGCAACAGCATCAGTAATGAGATCAACTCCTCCAAACCCAGTTCATACCGTGACTCAGTGGCCTGATTTCCAACTTGCAGCAACGTGAGTCTAGTGGTCAGATTAAATCTTAAGTCAGAATAATAAAAATAAAAATGCATTTTCCCCGCCCATAGTAAATTAGATGCTACACATTGCCCCCTTTTAATATTTTCACTCACTGTAGTCAGTAGCTGACACAAAGGCAGTTTGATGGATGTTACAGTAAGATGTGCACCATAACATTTCACAGAAATGTTAAAAAATAAAATCACCTTCAAACAAAAATTCCAAACAGGCAAACATTGTCATATTGTGTTACTTATCTGCATATCATGTATTGTGCCCTGCATTGTTGTGCACAACACATAATACTCGAAATACTCAAAATACTTGATACATTGACCGCTACACTGAAGTAACACTAATTATCTGAATTGGTTACTAGTTACAGTTGATACACTTTGCAAGTGACAGTTGTCATTTCAGCCAACAGAAATCAACAGTCGCCGGCTAGAAATGAGAAGCTTTCTTTTGTCTACTTCTGTCTGAATCAAGGAATCATTGTTTCAAAAAGAGTACTATGAATTTCTATGGTACAGTAAGCCTGCCGCTGTTATCACTGTGAGTGAGTGAGGCAGAACTTAGTGAACAATCAATACAGTAATGAACCTGGATGATTCCTCATATTATGACCATACAAGGATTAAGTCAGTCACTTATAATCAGTTATTTCAATCAATATATTCATATAATGTATTAAAATAATGTATGCAGGGGCAATAAACTGTTGTTATACCGGCTCTTTCTCTGGCTTCCATGCTCACGTTCATGCTGTCGTCTCCACAAGCAGAAGAAAAACTTGTTCACTGCCCTCCATTACAGGTTATAGCTGCTGGCCTCTTTGCCCTGGCCCTGATTGCTTGCTAGGATTCTCCATCCCATTACAAACAGATAGAAATACTCTCTCTGAGTATACTCACAGACACACACACAGACGTGGAGTTGGCGAGGGAACTGACTGAGACCTGAGGGCTGAGAGCTGATGTGTGGGAGGCATATGGCGGAGTGGCCTAATGGAGAGCTTTTACAGTGTATTATAACCAAAGGGACCAGTGTTTCACAGACAGGCTCACATGGGCGGGGCGGGTTAGTGTAATTATTGTATTCTGGTCCGTCCTTCAAGGCCGGGCAGACACACCGAGGCACAGTAGAGTAGGTGAAGACTTGCTGACATGTTCAGGTAAAGGGCAGCTTAAATACACCAACATCACCCACTCAGTTCATGACATTTACTTGCAGCCAAATACACTTTTGTGTACGGGAATTGCGGAATTTCAAGAACAAAATCAGATATCTTTCTCAATAAATATCTTATTCTACATCTGGGGTTTTAAAGTTTGACACTGCGGTCACAATGATGGTCACATTTAGATGAAAATAGACGATAAAGCAGCGTATGCTTTAGGGCAGGGATACCGCGTGATTGACAAATCGTTTCCACGGGGCCCCGCCAATCAGGATAGAGGCAGCGCTACCCTCTCGTCCAAATAACGTCACTTCTGGCTCCAAAAAACCAAGATGGCGACAGTGACATCCCAGAACTCGCGGCTTCAAAACGGCCGTTCACAAACCAACGGGTGAAACCAATGAGGCTACGTCCACTTATTTTATACAGCCTGTGTTTGCAACAGACATCTGAGATAATCATGTACTCTGGAAATGTAAGTCACACTGAATCTAAAAACATCTGTATGGTGTCTGTTGGTTCAGATTTGACTAAGGTCTGAAGCTAAGGGGTTTTAAAGTACCCAAATTGCCCCCACGTGTGTCACAGCTGCTGCTGTAACTGCTGACTGTTTTGGCAAATCAGCGGCCAAACTGCAGTAACTAACTTCCCGTTGTTTTTAAACACAGGCGTGCACTTATCCCTGTCACCTCATGCAGAGTCTTTGCCTCACATCTCTCTTCAACTCTCCAGCACCCACCTGGGGAGGCGCCGCTCACAGGTTGAAAACCTCTGATCTAGGTGACATTCACATGGTTTCAGGTTTTTAATCACGTTAAATTCAATTTTGAAAAGTTGGATTCATTAATGCAATGAGATCACAATGCAGACAGTACACATATCTAAGATACAGTATATATATATATATATATATATATATATATATATATATATATAGCTATATAATACAGTGAAATACAGTTTGCTTTGCACATACATTGTCAGTACAAAAGTGAATCCAAACATGTAAATCCAACATCTGCATCACATCATGATGCACCTGCAATGCAACGATGCAACACAAACAGCTTCTCCTGTCTGAATCTGTTACAGAACAATGCTCTGAATGCATGGGGAACTCCAGCTGAAAGGCTGTTGGTTGGCTTACTTGAAGCCAATGAGCTTCTGGACTGCTTGGTTTGTCTAATTAGATTACAGACAGTCTGATTACCTCACCAGTTCATGCTTTTCTCCACCTCAGTTACAATTTGGTGAAGGTCCCTGGACTTCCATTGCCCTATGAGTCATCTGACTGCTCTCACAAACAATGTAGAGCAAGCTTTCCACAGGGGATGAAGTGGTGTGTGTGTGTGTGTGTGTGTGTGTGTGTGTTGTGTGTTGTGTGTTGTGTGTAATGTGGAGCGCATTAGTGCGTTTCTCTGAGCATTCTTGGTCTGCAACAGAAAATGACCTTTGGCATGATCTGTACAACACAGCTCCGAAAGTCCACAGTGCAGCTGCTGAAAATCCGCTCTGTCAGTGCTGTGACATCCGCAACCACCTCAATGAATCATGCAGTTCACAAATATGCTGGAAAACGCTCAACACGATCCCAGGACAACTGCAGCCACTTTACAAAAAGCCTCAGCTGCCCCCCCGGTGCCACAACTGGGCAGGATGTGTGACACCAAGTGGGAACGTCAGCAACTGAGAGCGTGTTTGCTGAGCCGTCCCAAACTCTACTGTTCGGCCTGAAATATTTACCGCTGAGGTTTAGTTTGTAGAGATGTGTGGAGAGGAGAGTGCATCAAGTTAAAGGGGTTAGATAGAGAGTCAAATCTCAGAGCCACAAAGGTTTCTCCTCACTGACAGGGCAGGCAATCGCGGAGATAAATCACAAGTCAAAGCCCAGAGAAACAGGAAATAGGAACAGAGATATCATCGAGACGTGCAGGATCTACAAGGCCTCGTACAGAAATACCTGTAGGCTCTTCATTCACTATTATTTTACACCAACAGGATAAAGGTACTTGGAGAGGAGATGTTGTCTGCGCTCAATTTTGTCCATTAACCATATATTTAAAAAATTAGAACTCTTTCTTTGTTACCATGTGAATATGAAAGGTGTTGTTCACAGTCAGAGAGCAGTATGATCGCTCGTTCATGTTTCTTACCTCCACAAACAGGAAGCAGGGGACGATGGAGCTGCTGCTCTTCACACCCGGCTTCTCCTCCACTGCCATCCCTCTCTCTGTTCCTCTGAACGTCCCTCTGTCCAACTCTCTGTCTCCTTATCCTGAAGGAAAGAGGGTTAGTCAGATTAGTCCACTGGACAACCAGTCCAGAGTGTCAGATTAAGTGGAATCCAAACAAATGAGCTTTGGAAAAATCTGGGTCTTTCTTTGGTGTCTTCTCTCTCTATTGGCAAGATCACACTACTGTTTTGTCATACTTTTTTTATTGTTTATTTATACAATACATCCAAATTTATTTCATGCATTCAAGAAGAAAGTGATCTCCTTTCTTGGCACTGTTGGCTGTGTGCATTCTACAGTTTACTGCTGCAGAAATTGCTTTACTTATTTTGGATTTTGATGCGTCATGCATCAAAGGTGCCCTAGGAGTAAGAACAAAATCATTTCAATAAATTCTGCAAACATTTACAATGTACCTCTCTGTGCTTGGCATTTTATTAATGACAACAGTGCACAAATAAACACAACATCCAGGCCTAATCATTCACCAACCACATACTGAAAAATGTTTTCATCTGAAATAAATCTACATATGTAAATCATTACAGTACATTACAGTTGATATAAGAATAAATGAGCAATGAAAGGCCAGAGTTCACTCCCCAGTCCTTTCAAAATAAGTGCTGCTGGAAGCTAAGTGAAGACAATTTGCAGAGCTAGTTGGTTATGTGCAGTAGTTTCTGTTTTGTGGAGCAGTTTATACTCAAAATGTAAAATTGGCTGGTAGAGAACACTGAATATGAAAGCTTCCTTCATCTTAATAGTTGTTTGTATACATTTTTGTATGGATAATACAAACAAGATATATATCCATGTTAAGTGAGTGGATTTTGTTACCTTTGGATAGGTAAAGCTAAGCTAAGCCAACCGACTGCCGGCTGTAGCTCCATATCTAATGGAAGGACATGAAAGTGGTTTTTCTCTTCTTGGTATCAAAACAAATAAGTGTATTTCCCAAAATGTCAAACTATTTCTTTAAGCTGCAACATATCTCATTTGGGAAGGGACAACTATGCCTCGCTGTATTTCCACTTAAACTGGAAGAGTAAATGAACACATATAAAACACAGACAAAGGACTAGGGCTTCAACACTGTACTACAGAGGACAAAAGGGAAGAACTGCCAGCAGTATGCACAGTGTGATCACTGCTGTCACACTTTGCAAACAGCCTCACAAGTGAGTAGGAGTACTCAGCTACATTTGGTGTTGGCCTCAAGGTTTTTATCAATCACATTGCTGGGCTGAGACAGAAAACTCGCTTTTCAGAGGCTTGACGTGGACCCTGAATCGTTGGTTGTCAAGTTGGAGAGATTTTAAACATACATACAGTATGGGGGGGTGGAGAAGAGATGTAGAAAAAAAGGATTTTGGAACCTGGAAGTTGACAGGTTGACCTCTATTCAGCTGGTGAGTGGTGTGTTATGTGCTAGAGAGCTTTCTTCCTCCTAATTCATTCTACGCTGGTGGAAAGAATAGGCCTGAGGGATGAATAAGGCATGAAGCCAAGCTCTTAGCAGCCCTCAGAACAACTCAATGTGCCAACCAAAACTTGCTTTTAGAGAGGGTTGGTTGGACTGTGTGTGTGTGTGTGTGCATGTGCACAGTGTGTGTGCTTGTGAGACTTGTCCACAATAAAAGTAGCTGTCAGGGTGAACAAGCAGAAGCCCCAGGTAACGGAAACCAACGGTGGGAGGAAGAGAAGCAGAAAGACAGAGGGAGGAATCGTTCTTGTTTCTTCTCCACTAGAGGCTGTGTTGCGTTGCATTTCATTCCCTCGGTGGGAGGCAGCACAAAGAGACTCTCCTACAGTTTGGGCCACCGGCTGAAGAAGAACTGTGTTTTGGGAGAAACCACCAGAGATGAGGCTTTTGATGATTAAGAAAGATGATGATAAGTGGGACACCAAGCCAGGGATGATTTCACCTACAGAATGGGAATTATAAAGCTGCACTCCCGATTGAAGTATGCAGACTTCTGAGCTGTCCCACGCACACTGGGTGTAAGTGAATTTTTCTCAGAAGTGTTCTCTGAGTGCTGATTTGGGTGACAGGTTTGCAGCTTAATTAGTGTGAAAGAAATCCAGCCACAGCTCAGTATGCAGGTCTTAGAAACTGAGCCAGAGGCGTACACAACGTTACTTAACGCTACTGTCCTCGAATGAAGTCAGGAAGATTAAAAAATCGGCGTCGTTTTCAGTTGCGGCAGGTGGCTTAAAAAGTCACTTTAACTTAAAATCAGTCGGGTTTAATCTGTGAATGGAAAATAGTCCTCCAACCCTGAACAAACCCCAGGTGACTCCTAAATGTAGGGTTACATGTAAATAAGACAATTTTGGAGGAACTGGAAATCACATTTCTCCCATTTCAGTAGATGCTAAATGGCCCACACCTACGCTAAACACATCCCAATGTCTGTCCACTGAACGCAGAAAGAGAAACTGATTTAGGATTCAAATTGATATCAGTGACTGAAAATTACTGAAAAAAGTAATGGAGGTTAAACGCTGGTTATAATGCACTGATCTGGTTGAATGTGTGTGTATTTGAGTGATTATGCGGAAGGAAGAGGCAGGCCAGCTGGTTGTGATTTGATTAGTGGGGGCCAAGTGAAGAGGGGCCCTAATCTGATGGTCCATCTATCAATCAGACAAAATCAAACCAACCCGTCAATACAGACCAAGAGACGGGTGGAAAGACTAGAGCCAAGGAGACAATTACACAGAGACTCACATCCACAACACACCAATCAGAATAAAAACATGAGGGAACTGAAATCAAAATGGTGGAGATGAGGGGAGCAAAGCGAGCTGCGGAGGGGAAAGTTGAATTAGCACCATCACACACACACACACACACACACACACACACACATCGTGGAGAGCAGGACGTTTAAATCCCCTGCTGCTCTGAGGACTCCAGTCAAAGGGTAGAGACCTAGGCAGCCATATGTCCTCTCTCTAGCCTCTGCAGTCCACCACCCTGCCCCAGGACATACAGTACACACGCCTGTGCATGAGACACATACACACACACACACAGACACGCACGCGCACACACACACACACACACACACACACACACAAAGGCTAATTGGGCACAGCAATCTGGATCATGCTTAATTTGAGTTATTTCTGTCTTGCCATACAAAGCTCTTGCAGAGTGTAATATCCCATATTCCTTTATGCATAAATCCACATCCGTGCAGCAGTAACATAAGAGAAGGTGCAGCAGCAATGCAGCGATAAAATGCCAACTGTCAGCCAGCCCTTCTTCTATTTCTGTGTGTCACATCTGGAGAGATAAATCTGACTAAACCCAATAATCAAGACTTTGACTGCAGAACATTTTGCATTGCAGAGGAAATAGTCTCTCTTTTATTTTGACCGTTTACCTGCAGCACAGAGCTGTCAATGTCGATCTAAGCAAAGCCTCACGTCCCTCAACTCTCATGTTGCTTTGGATTTTTTTGTTTTGTGTGTGTGTGTGTGTGTGTGTGTGTGTGTGCAGTGTGGCCATTTTTGCCCTGCCATTGTCACACCACTTTTGTTTCAACTCAGACCCCATGCTTCATCATACTCACACACATATTATACAAGCAGCACAGGGGAGATACACACACATGCTGCAACCACAAACAATACACCTACTGTGACACCTGAGTCGAGTCACAAACAAACAACAAACATCCCACTCCTCTGACTACAAGGCAATCCCTCCTTACTATTATTAGAGCAAAGTCAAGGAGGAGAGTAAAACCATAATAGGATTTACCCAGTTCCGGATAATTAGGGCTTCTGTTTGGGGAACACCACCGCAAAACACAGAATACCACAGAGAGACACTCCCCCCACCACAACACACACACCCACAGGCACACTCAAAGATCTGGGGAAGAGGCACAAAACAACAGATCTACTTAAAGCGCAGGAAAATGCAAAACAGCGACTTCCACAACATGACTCTTCTGTATTGGCACCCCAGGCAGACCGGCTGTTCAAATCACCCCGGCATGGAGGAGAAGAGAGGAAACCTGCCATCCATCCATCCATCCATCCATCCATCCCTCCCTCCTTACCTCTGATACCTCGTCGCCAAGCTGACGGTTGCCGGGGCACCAGATTCCTATGCAGTGGCCATGTCAGATCAGATGACAGTAAAGTGGTGTGAAAAATCTCCTTCCACCCAGCTGTCCGTCTCTCCTCCCTTCCTCCTCTTCTTCCTCTCTTCCCTCTACTATCCCCTGCTCCCTCCTGGTCCACAGTGAAGCGTGAGAGACGGCGGCAGCAGCAGCAGCAGCAGCAGCAGCGTCTCTTTCTCCAAATCTTCCACACATGCACACACTCACCCTCACCCTCCTTTTAATTAGCTCGTTCCAACAACCAGCGATGACTAATAGATTAAGTGGCTGAAATTACCTCCTGTGCAGCGTTCGGTCCAATGAGGAGACACGGAGGAGAAGGAGAGAGTGCAAGAACATGTGTGTGAGGGAGTGCGAGTGTGTGTGTATATTTGTGTGTGTGTGTGTGTGAGGGGGACAGTGATCGAGAGAGAGAGAGAGAGAGAGAGAGAGGGAGAGAGAGAGGGAGGGAGGGAAGGAGGGAGGGCATGCATTATGTGTGTCAGCTCATTTGTATTCAAAGCTTGTTTTCCCTCTCCATCCCCTCCCTCCTCTCTCCCTCTGTCCATCTCTCCCCTTATCTCCCTCCCTCCATCCTTCCCTCCCTCCCTCCTCTCTCCCCCTCTTTCCCTCCCTTCCTGGCTCCTCTCCTCCTCTTTGTGAATGGACGTAGAGGACATGAACCTGACCCAAACATTAGAGGAAAGAAAGAGGGATGCTGCAGACTGTGAAAAAGAAGGAGGCTGCACATGTGTGTGTGTGTGTGTGTCTAAGACTGCTCGGCTGCCTGCCTCCAGCTCAGCACACTCTGGATGTGGGTTAATGATATATGGCTATTGATCCAGCACTGGTGAAGCACATGTAACATCACAGGTCAGAGCTGGTAACAGAGAAGGAGACGTTGGCCAGACCGGCTGGACAGCATGTGCCTACATCAGTGTTTAAGGTGAACGAAAGTTTGGAGTCATGCAGGAAAAAGATGGAGCTGAAAACATCTGTAGTCGTGATGAGATTCAGAGGATACAGAATTAGCCATTAAAACATTACATCAGATGTGAAACTGCTGAGGGCACATCCTGCTGTGTTAAACTATACCAGTTCTGACGCACTACTTCTCTGTGGAGAGTCGAGGCAATGCCTTACTGACAGCTGCAGAGAGGAGACTACTGCCCAAAGCAGTGATGACAAAAGATGTGGAGGGTGCAGTGAATTCATCCTCAATCAAAGCTTTCAAGTCAAACTGTCGGCTTGGCTCTGGGGATGGCAGCGTTGGTTGGTAGATCCACCACTTTGGTCCAGATTTAAATATCTCAACAACTATTGGATATAACTGACATTCATGGTTCCCAGAGGATGAATCCTAATGACCTTGGTGATCTCCTGACTTTTCCTCTAGTGTCGCCGTGAGGTTGACTTTTTTTGGTTTGGAGTGAAATGTCTAACAACTATTGGATGGATTAATAGTCACGTTTCCCTCCAAAATTCATCCAATACTTTGGTTTATGACCAAACACACGCAAAATCATCCCGATCCTGATCACTTTGGATTTAAAAAATGAAACATAACCTGTAAATTCATGAGCTTTAGTGATGCTGGTAGGCTGATTTTGGATGAATTCTGGACCTTTGGACCGAGCTGGACTAACGTTACCCCTGTTTCCAGTGTTTATGCTAAGCTAAGCTAACCATATTTAGTGTATCGGCATGAGAGTCGTAACAATCTTCTCATTTAACTCTCGACAAGAAAGCAAATTAGTGTATTTCCCAAAAGTGTATACAAAGAGGAGAGATGAACATTTTAACTGTGATTGTGACCTTCATCACACAGATTTTCCCGACATGTGACTTAAATCACTCGACGAGTTACGGAAATTAATAAAACATCAAAGCAAAATGTGCAAAATCTGTTCATTTTGTGCAAGTAGCTTTGATCAGAAACAAGTTATTTGATCTACTTTATTATCACCAATACACTGTATTATCCTCTTTTATAATGCACACATTCGCAGGAGGATACCTGGACTTCTGCAGCTCAGGGAGACCCAGAGGTGCTGAATGAATCAAGAGGCTGACCTCGGGCATTTCTGTTAGCCAGGCTGCTGGTGGCTTCTACCTTGCCCACTCTTCATTAATATAGCATTACCTCAGAGACATTACAAGCCACTAGCCTTTTTTATGTGCACACAGCTTCTGAGCTATATTTTATGAATGATAATACATGAAGAAATAGGCAATAAAAGTCAGTGACTTATTCTCTTTTAATGGTTGTCTCAAGAAGGATATATGCCCAAATAATCCCCTAATAACCTCCCCAATTCATGATTCTTTATCCTCAAAGAGACCAGGACAAATCAAGTCAAAGCTTTAAGGAATTTTTTTGGGGCCTTGTTCTTAAATAATCTGTCAACAAAATTCCTCGCCATTCTCTGTCATTCCCTCCAAATCACCACCTCTAGGTCCCATTGCCCCTCCTCCAGTGCTGAGTGTGCTGTCCTGCCCTGTATGGGTCTCAGTGGGATTGTCATGGTGGTAGATGAGATATGGCCTGAGCATCGTGGAAATGAGAAATCTGCCTGTTATGGGGCCTTTATGGTTTACAGCACATCGATGCTTGTCCCTTGGGTCTACTCTCCTCCCGGCCATATACCCTGCTCCATCCCTCTGTCCATCCCCCTCTCTGGCTGCTCGCACCATCCTCGAGCCTACGATGGAAACACCCCAAACTCTGTCCTTGACTGATGGAAAGAGAAAAAACTAGAGGATGTACAGTAGTAGGGCAAAAGAAAGAGAAGGAAAGGGCAAAAGGAAGGAGTTTGGATCTGAAAGAGACCTTGCTGAGCTGTGCTTTCTGTGTGAATTTGTTGTTACCACGGAAACTTTGCCTTTGCATGCAGAAGCATTCACAGAAAACACATTAAGTCAATGAAACGTGTTATGTACTGTATGCATTAATGCATTTACTCATTCATGCACATTGCACAACCATAAATGCAGTAATGCTTGTAAACGGTGCACTGTAGTGCATGTATGAATAGAAGCATCCACAGGACCCTTGGTACAGCTGGATGCCTTCCTTTACCTTCACTGCATACTGGCACTGTACATGGCTCATTTAAATAATTCAGATGATCAATTCAGTGTCAATTAAACATCAGAAGGGCATTCATGCACAACACTGAGAAAAGAGTTGGAAGCACAAAGGCATTCAGAATAAAATGTTTTAAAGCTGTGTAATAGTATGTTTTTAATGAATTCTAAACTGGATGTTATTTAAAACTATTTAAAGTATAAAGCGATAATGTTTTAATGCAACTGAACCATCTCAAAACATAATTCTATTTTCCAAATCACTGCTTTAAAGGAATATGTCAACATTTTCTCACTCTCTTGCAGAGTTACATTAAATGAGTCTGTACGATAAATATGAGCTACTCAAATAGAATTTGTCCGGTGTTCCCTTTGGTTTACTTGTAAGTTAAAACAGAATAGCCGCCATTGCCGGGCAAATGAGTGTGTACAGCCCAGACGCAGCCTAGAAAGTAATTGTCACAATAGCATTTGACACTTTACATATCATCGTTTAATCCGTATAAAAAACTAAAACACACATAACATTTAATACTTGAATGGCCCGGACTGCAGGAGACAAAATGAGGCACGTGACAACCTTGATATCCAATTTCAAGCCCATCACAAAAACACACGCAGATACACACATTACCCCCCCATTACCACCACACGATTCCTGCACAGCTCTCCAGACACAACCCCCAGCGACACACACACACACACAGACACGCCCCTGTATCATTATGCCGAAAGCTCCAGCTGTGGTCTACAGGGGCAATTCATTAATCAGCTGGACAACAAAGGACCACATTCCTACACTTTCCTTTCTCCTTTGTCTGCACCTCCCACTTGATCCTGTGCTAATTCCGCCGGTTAAACACGCAACAAAGCTCCTATTTTTGTTAACTCTTAAACCAGATCATCCCTCTTACATCATGTCTATCTGCATTAATACTTATATGCTGTGTACACATAGCACTTTCACAGTATGTAATTGGATGAATACCACATAAAATACATTGAGTGGCTTCCTCGTGAGTCTTGTTTAATTCTAGCCAACTATTTCTCTTCAGGAATTTGTTTCATAACACAGTCTCCTGTCTATGTTTAATCATGGAGCTGTGCTGCTTCATGCTACTCATAATGAATTTCCTGCTGTCTTGAAAGTGCCATTACTGACAGACAATAAACATAACAGTATGTGGGCAAGGTTCTGCAAATATCAAGAGGGGCCTACAGCAGGTGTTCCCCTCCTTCATGGTGATTGGAAAATAAATTCCATCTCATGTGATTTGATTTTCTTGGCTATCACCCCCACCCCTTTACACGTGATCCAGTGGAGTGGTCCCCTGGTCATGTAGGCTTGCTATAAACCCCTCAGGCGCAGAAGGAAACGATGCATGTTATTGTGAACACACCAGATGGGGTCCCGAAGCAGAGAACAAGGAGGTAGAGCAGCAAGCGGTTCATAATGAGATGTAAATGGAGGCGACTCCAGGCTGGGGATGGTGACAGGGAGGCTCATTTCAATGGGTGGCAGTGCAAAGTAATGTAAGTGACAGGTAGAAAACCTGCATGAAAATAAATCACATTTGTCAAATTAGGCCGAGGCCACAGCCCCTCTTACACTGGGGCCTTTTATTTGAAACCCACCACCAGCCAACATTAAAGCATCCAAGATCAATATAACAATAGATCAAATGAATTATCACCTGACTCTGTCGTGCCACTCTGCTCTACAGAGATTTATGCCGTCTCTATGCGACCACTTTAAAGCTCGTTGTTTTAGTTTTGCAGCCACTTTACAGTATTGTTTCAGTTTCTTTGGAGGCAGCTGGCTGCAGTTTTCAGAGAAAAAGCCCTAAAAACCAACTGTACACTACCTGCAGCACCAAACAGCAGACAGGCACAGCTAGAGACTATAGTTTGCAGTGGCAGAGAGAAAGTACATTTACTTCAGTACAGTGCTAAAGTACAGCTTTGATGTATTTGTATTTTACTTTAGTATTTCCATTTTATGTGACTTTTTATTCCACTACATTCTAGTGGAAAATATTGTAAGTTTAACTTCACCACACTTATCTGACAGCTCAAGTTACTGTGCAGATTAATTTCACACAAACAAACATATAAACAATGCAGAAAAATGTCCCCTGTGACTGTTATACTATTATATATTATATCATTAGATTATTATTAGTCATGCATTAATGTCAAAGCAGGACTTTACTGTTGTAGTTGGTTGAAGTGGAGCTCTTTTTTAACTGTTTTGTACAGGACTGTAACTAATGATTATTTTCATTATGGATTAATCTGCTGATTCATTTCTCCATTAATCGATTGACTGCTTGGTTTGCAAACATTCTGAAAATAGTGAGAAATGCCGTCACAAATACCCAGAGTGACACCTTCACAATGCTTGTTTTGTCCAACAAAATAATTATATGATTGATGATAATAACAAAATGATTAAAAATAAAATAAATGTATGAGAGCTAATGTTGCTCTTTATAGCTCCATGTGCAAATTAACAACTGTTTGGTTGCAGGTGCATCATATAATGGTAGCGTTTACGCTGCATCTGAGTGGACGGAAAATCTGTCTTTGCAGGATATTTGAAAGTGTCTTGATGTGACAGTTTATAACATGGCTGCCGAAACCTTATAAATGATGCTTATCATGGTGTGCAGCATGTGGTTTTAGTTATTAGATTTTTTATTGTAATAGATTGGGTGACATCTGAGTGTTTAACTTTTTTGTTGAGAGAAAATGAAAATGTAATGCAGTTGCTGAGATTTCTGGAGTGTCAGGGAACATGTCGTTAGCCTGTCAGTCATCTCCGGTTACCTGAGACAGAAATCACACCTGAGGTTGGCGGAGAGTTAGTGGGAGAGTCTGTTTGTTGGTCTTGCTGCTAGTTTCTCATCCTGAGAGCAAACAAATAAAGACTTTAATGTTCAGCTTTGCTTCCTTGTGTACAGACAGGACTCCGCCCTCCGGTCTGCTCCAGTTAACACACACACACACACACACACACACACACACACACAGACACACACACACACCAGGCTAAAGTCACTCCCACCTCTATGTGAACTTTACGGTCACTTTGAGCTCCCTAAACTCCTTCTAACAAGCCTCCGAGCCTCGCAGGACACAGTCACACATGAGTCTGCCATATGCACGGATTCATGCAGTGTGTTTGCAACCAAATATTTAGCTGCTGTATAACTTTCTCTACCACCTGCACGCTGTGAAAGGTAAGACGCTTTGTTCTTTTTTTTGTTTATTGCTGCTAAACAGCCAATTATTTTCTGAACTTTCTGACGTGTCGTTACAAAATACATCTATACTTCCACAAACAAGCACACACAAAAAAAAGGAGGAAAATGAACTGAGGAAGCAGCTAAGATACTATTGCACTTCAATAAAAACTCATATTTTAAGTTTAAATTTTGGGGATAAAGATGTGAAGCTACAAAGAGGAAAACAGTACAAATAAATGTGCAATAAAGTCCCATGAACATGTTTTTGGGATATTTTTTGTGCAAATACAAGACTGGCACTGCAAATAAAATTACAGTCTGCATGCAGAATATGCTATTCAGACCACGCAGTAAACAACAAGTCATTCATGGGTGACTTCCACTGTATCCCCATGGCAGCAGACAGAGTTAATACGACCCAACTGTTAAGGAGACAGATTGCTGTGGGACACTGTGTCTGTCACCCAAGGCTCAAGAAGCCCATTTAGTCCGGCTGCTTTTATTAAATGTGGTAGCTGCAGTCTAGGCCCACCACCGCCACCACCACCACCACCACCCATCAGCGTCACTGTCATCCTCCTCATCACTGCTGCCACCTATTTGGCCTCGACTCTCTCCAACTCTATATGTGCCGTTCCTGCTGCAGTCTGTTGTCCAACTCCTCTGAGCTCAGATCTTTATCCATACTGACACAGATGACAAATACAACATCAAAAATGTTAGGCCATAATAAATTTTCAACTGATTTGTGCTCATCTGCTACAGTATAGTTGTATTATAACAGTACTAATACAACAAGGATAAATTACTTTGTTACAAGTCCTGCAATCTAAATCCTACATAAGTAAAAGTACATAAAGTATCTAAGTAAAAATCTCACATAAAAGCTCATAAATCAATTATAATCTCAATCATAAAATGAAAGAAGATGAGTTCCTACATGGTTATGCAATGTAAGGGAACCAAATATTTATTGTCATAAAAAGCTGCAGGCTAGACATGGCAAGTGTGTGTGCTGATGCATTTGGCTGTATGTGTTTATATGTGTCTACATGCTGGAGCTCTGTGAAATCCGCAGCACGCTGAGGGCCTCACTGTGTTACGAGCATCCAGATTGCCGCCAAAGGCTGCTGAGACTCACTATAAGACACCCACATGCCGAAGCAGAGCGCCTCATTAGGTAGGACACGCAGCGGTGGGGGCGGAGGACGAAGAGAGGATGGGTGGGAGACGGAGAGAGATGAAGGGAATAGTTCTTCCATCGTTCCATCTGGATAGAATCTTTAAAAATGTTCCTGCGGTGTCGGGACTTTACGCAGGCGGTTCAAAGTGTTGGTGAGACGGAGGAGGGTCATAATGAAATCCTCTGAACGGGTACTTACTGAAAATGAAGCAGGACCTGAACTATCTGACTTGAACTTGCCCACAGCTCTTTAATGTGTAATGACGATTAGTTATAGCTGACCACGCTCACTCAAGTGCATAATGGGGATGTGAGGCCAAAATGTCAAGTGCAGTGAGTAACAGAGTGGTAGTGAGGGGGTAGTAGACGCTGGGTAAGCTACTGTCAGCGTTTTATCCTAAATGGCTTTACAGAATAAACAACTTCCACATCCTTTTTTATCCGTAAATCTTACATCCCACTTTGTGGGAATTGGTGACCAGATGAATCTGTGGGCTCATGCTTTATTTGCTCAGGCAGATGCGTCTGGCCCCTCTCCCATTCAGAGAGATTTCCACCAGAACTGGTTATGTGGCGAGCCAATCACAACCGTTTATCTAATATGGGGTTTAATACGATGACTGACAGAGAGGAGCGCCGTCAAGGCAACTTCATAAATTACCAAGATGGTTGCCGCGGATGCAGAACGTTCCCCGTTCTGCATACAAACAACTGCACTTAAACTTTATGTTGATCAGAAATATGCATTTGCCGTACTTCCGTCAAGATGTACCGTGAACAGAACGGCATTTCGTTGCTCTGATTGGTTGTCTCCACCCGTCGATAACGCCCCTTGGAAATCCAAAATGAATCGAATCTACAGCTCTGTAAGGCTGTGCTTGGTAGAGGTGTTCAGTACATGTATGAATGACTCTGTATCATCGAATGTGCAAAGTGAACTGACTGTACTGAATCACCGTTGTCACTGACAGAATCAGGAGCTTTTAGCAGTGGAGTTTCTGACTGGCGGCCCCTGGTGAGAGCGCCGCTGTGATTCACAGTGTGTTACTTCCTCGTTAAAAGCCTATTAAAAGATCACAAAAGCCAAAGAAACAACCATAATCTGATAATTCATTAATTATAGGCCTATTAGACTTGTAGAGCTTGTATGGGATAGTTCTTTTACTGTACTAACAGCAACAGACTGAACGTCCTACTGAAGTGGAGGCAGTCTGAACATGCAGATGTTGGGCAGATACAGTGTTTAGTTTAGTGTATTATGTACACCAACATTGCCTTTAATAGAATTAATAGAGTGGAACATGTTATTGTGTAGGATGTGATATACTAGGTTAAACAACCCTGGTTTGGTTATCGTTTGTTTGTTTGTTACACACAATTAGGTCAAATAGACCAAACATCAAATTGAGTTTCATTCACTTGGAAAATATGTGTTCTGGTCATAGTGCGTTTAGTTTCTTCTATTTCACTTAAACTCTGTTGATTTTACTCTAAATATGTCATCCTCAGCAAGCTTTAGAAGCAGATCTAATTTAAATTAAAACTTGTGGAAGTGAGATTCTGTGTATGATGGTGAAACTCAGGCTTCAATTCAATTATCACCTCTCTTCTTCACCCTGCTCGGCTCCAATGTGTCACTTCCTGGGGTTGACAGTCTCTCACTGAATTACACCTACGGATCACTAAGTTTTGCATTGAACCCCCCTCCTCCCCCCCACCACCTATTTCTGTTCTGTCCCGGAAAAAACTCTCAGGCTGTTCATGTCCATCATGTGGCTTAAAACGGTTCGAGAAGACGCAGGCCTAAAAGCTGAGAAAGGCCTGCAGCACACAATGAGCGGTCAGTCTCCGACCCGTGAATCAGCTCTGCAACATGACAGATAGCCACCACTGGGACGAAGAACCTCTGCCCTGATTTGGTTGTTTGGTTTATTTGCAGATAACAAAGCCATCATTTTCAGACTCATTACGGACCAACAAAGAAAACAGTTCACAGTCTCTTCCGCCTCTCTCTCTCTCACTCTCTGTGTCCCAGTTGCTTGTCACAGCCATACATCTGCCTCTTTCTGTGTCTTTTACTTCCTT
This sequence comes from Lateolabrax maculatus, assembly GCA_031216445.1. Lineage (NCBI taxonomy): Eukaryota > Metazoa > Chordata > Actinopteri > Acropomatiformes > Lateolabracidae > Lateolabrax > Lateolabrax maculatus. The sequence goes on along the minus strand of CM062216.1, from coordinate 22,200,086 downwards.
TTCTCTGCATAATTTATGAGGCTCTCTGTCCCACAGACCCATTACTCTCTCATCATGTGACCCAGTTATGAGGGGGAAGCCTGCAGTGCAGATATGGTCAGTGTGGGGCTCATAAATCAACATTTATGGAAGCATTGCCCACTCAGTCAGATGTTGAATGTGCGATCAGAGCCCACTCCAGCACAGAGATAAAGATGATGAAGCACAGGGTTTTTATGTCAGTGACGTGGCTCCGGAAATTAAGGTCAGAATCAAGGGTAACACCCAGATTTCTGACCTGTGTGCTACTTTCCAGGGACGGATAGAGGATGAATGAGAACAAGTATTTATTTCCGTATTTTGTGGCCTTGAAATGATTTGCAAACTAGTTATGATTTTTTTTTTTGTTTTGTTTTCAATTTTTGTTTTCAATTTATTTTAGGTTCAGTTAGTTTCCAGAGTGTGTTTGCTCATTTCAGTTGAGTTTTTATTGTTTAGAAATGTTTGGTTTCAGTTTCGTTTTATTAGTTTCAGTCATGTAGAGGCCCGCTCTAAATTAACATATGCACTGATACCTCCTCATGCTTTTTGTGTTGACAAATTTGACAAAGACTAAAATTAAAGACATTTCCTGTGATGTTTTAATTTTATTTTAGTTTGTTTTGTAAGTACATTGTAGTTTCAGTTAGTTTTAGTTTAGTCTATTTATTTAAGTTAACAAAAATGTTTTTTTACACCTAGTTTTAGTTTTTAGTTTAGTTTTGGTGTCAGCTGAACAGCAGTGGACCCAGTATTGATCCCTGGGGGACTCCATACACAGCACCATGTCAACTTCCCTAGACGTAAAATTCCCAAGAGACACAGAAAACTGTTATCCTTTTAGACAGAATGCTCTCAAAATCTAAAAAAATGAATAATGAATTTTAAAAAATGGAAACGTCACCATTGCCACTATTTTACTTGAGAAAAGCTATTTTCAGTACTGTGGTTGGCGCAAAATCCTGATTGAAATGTATCATGAGGATGATTAACGGGGCAGTAATCAGCTAACTGCCTATGGTCTGTCTTCTCAATGACTCTGCTTAGGAACGGGATTTCTATTAGATGAAAGAACATTTATTTAGAGCGCTAAGTATTATTAACCCACACAGTGTGACGGTCAGATCAGCCAATATTTAATTAACCTAATTCAACCTTTAGCTGAATAACCCCTCTGCAACACCTTGTGTCTCTCTGGATCAATGTTTAAACCAAGTCTGGATTTAAAAAAAAAAAAAAGGCTTACAGGCCAGTTGTCGGCTATTTGTATGTTTTAATGAGCTCTGGGCCGGCGAGTGAGATGATTTCTTAAATGGATCCCAGGTTTCTCGAGGTTAAGAGCCTGTGTGACTGAGCACTTATAGCTCTAATAACAATGGTGGGTTTTTTTAAACAAAATTTGCAACAGCAAGCAAGGCGGATTAAGTGAAGTAGACATATGAAGTGATCTGACAGACACAGAGAGCTATTTAAAGAAGGCACAGCAGCAGAGGCCAGAAATATCTTTGCCCAAAATAGTTTTCCCTCCTTTCCATTTTATTGCCAGATGACTTTAGATAGATACGGGATCATGTTTGTAATGATCCAAAAGAGGAGAGAAAATACATATTTTGAGGCGGTATCATATCTTAAGATTATTCTTTACTAAACTGTATCTGTGGCAGGCATAATAAGGTCACATCATGGAGTCACATTGTTTTTATTTGAGATTTTATATTCAGAAATGTTGTTTTTCTATGATGATTTGGCTGACTTGTTTCCAACTTTGAGATTAAGTTATGCAGAGATAAACGTTTAATTGTATATGTAGGATAATTCATGTCAAATCAGTATAGTAATAATGTTTTAAGACTTGCATGTACAGTTTTAACAAAAAATAAACAAAAAGTACTTTTGTTTGCATCCTGGGATCAAACACTCCTGATCTGATTCATTTACTTAATAAAGATTTGGATAAACATGACAATTAACTTAAGTCTTTGTTGTTATTTCATAACTAGTAATAAATAAAACAATTTGTATTTGGGCAAGTAAAAATTGACTTTGGGCCAGTAGATTTCGGATCCACTTGCCCAGCGAAGCAACCAATCAACGTTGAACCCTCGTATGTCCGAAACCTTAGTATGAAACCAATAGAGAGAGTAAAGTACTGGAAAATGAGTGATTATGTTGCTTCTTTACTGCTGGATATGTAAATAAGCAACAGTTTGTTAACACGTTCGCCATAACAATTTAAAAGGCGATGGTATGTCAATCTTGTATCCGCTGTCCCCAGGTGACCAAATAAATCATGAAAATATCTTTGAAGATGCAACCAACTGCTAGATATCAAGTAAGGAAATTACATTTTGATCTCCCTCTCAGTTTGCGTAGGGAACGCTTCATGACTGAACAAGCGTCTACAATTTGATTAACATACCGCACTGAAATGACTTGAAAGCGGGAAATTAATGCAAGAAAATGGTCACGTGCATATCATATGTGAACTTTAATCGGCTTTAAACTGCAATTAGCACCATGTATTGACCTTGAATGAATGGTAATCCTTTTTCATGCAATGTGAACCCATTATATCTGACGCTAAGAACGTCACTGATCCCTGCCTCCCTTCTCTCGGGGGAGGAGAGAGACATGTGAAGGGCAGAGGAGAGGAAGGGCAGCCTCAAACGTGGACATTATACAGTATACGAAACAGAGTGAGTGTTGTTGAGTTTAAATATGACCTCTTGTTTATCTCTCTACCTGGAGCGTTGCTGCTGTATGCGGCTCACAGGCAGCCAGCAGCACAGTGCAGCAGTACAATACATACAGATCCATTCGGTCACAGACCAGATTTCTGGGAGTGTGCCCCCAGCACTCCATGTCCCATGTTGAATAAACAAGAATTAAGCAGTGCTGGCAGATAGAGTAAGACAGAGCTCGGTCTGCAGTGAGAGTGGGAGGACAGAGGGACATTGCTGCATAATTGCTCCTCATGTGTGTCATGTCTCTCAGCGTCAGTGCACGCTGCATGATCTTACTCTGAGCTGGTGAAGTGCCAGCATGCCAAGTCCTTCTGGCTACCTTGTGGGTGGATCAGTGTGCGCACATTTGGTGAAATCATATGTTTCCTTTGGAGATTGTGGGGGATTCTGTGCGTGTGATCGTATCATGTGTAGGCTGCAGCAGCTCTTTGATTTCCTTCAGCAGGAGGGAAATATCCCAATGGAGACGTACTGCTGAAAGCGTCTTAGCACAAAGATTAGCTTTATTCAGCAGCAAGCGAATGCGAGGTGGATGATTAAAGCCGAGATGACTTTGAAAGCTCTAGTTGTGTAAAGTTAGGACACCTTGATATGTGAGAATAAAGCTGTGGATTTTGTAAACAGAAGATTATGTTGTATGCAGTTAACTCTTCATACAAGCTTTGTGTGTTCTTGGCAGGGGTAGATTTAGTAATTTGGGGGGCCTGGGCATTATTTTTTGTGTTTTATATCTAAACATTATTGTATAACTACAGCCACTGGGGTCCCTTAGTTGGGGGGGCCCTGGGCAGATGCCTACCTTGCTTAATGGTAAAGTCCTCCTCTGGTTCTTTGTGTCTTAGTGTGCAACTTCCAAAAAGGAGGGGTCAGGGTTCAGTGCAGACGTCAGCTAAGTGCCAAAATAGGTTGACCGAGGTCTTCACTGAGATTTTCTCTCACACGTTTGCTTAAACACGCAGCAGATGCCTGATTACATTTGCTTTAATCAGCTTTTGTTGTCTGTATATTTTATGCAGTCAGCTTTGCCTATAACTTGTAACTTGATTAAGTAGACTAAAGTCTGGAAAACAGCTGAGTGTGAGTTGGGAAGGTCAGACGCCTTAAAGAAAAGAGAGAATGGACTGTTATGGTGCAACACACTGCTGAACCACACACACACACACACACACACACACACACACACACACACACACAGACACACACACACTCACTGACTCGCTCAAGCAGGATGTACTGCAGTTTTTTTAATGGGCTGGTAAATAAATGTTCATTACTTTCACTGCTGGAGTTTGTAAATATATTACGGCACAAGTTTTTATGTCGCCATCCTTGTGGCAATTTGTATTGATATAGTATTGTTTAATATTGATTACGCTTGTTATTTTAGCTTGATTGGAAGGCAGTGTGGTTTTAATCCATCACAGCTGTGTTTTATATTAATGCTATATAAACACTGAGCTCCATCAGCATTCATCTTCTGCAACATTGTGTATTGATTGTCAATTTAGAGATCGACCTAAACAACATTATCGGGCTGTTGTGTGGTTTAATAATGTAACAGCGGAGTCTGGAACGCCAGCCTCTCCCAGTTGTAGTCATGCATTATGAGAGTTCAGCTGAATCCCAAAAAAGAAGGAGCGGTGGGGGCAAAACTATTGGGAGGCGTGTAACTACTGGGCCAGCGTATGAGATTCACCCAGTGCTGCAGAGGTCAGCTTCTTCTGACCAAAGCAGAGCCGTGAGTTTCTTAGGAGGCTTAGAGCCAGAAAAAGAACCCACATCTCAAAAAAACAAGTAGATTTCAAAACATCAGAAAGTAATTTTGACATCCAAACAAGGCCTTTAGCTACACTTCTCTTTGCTTGATATTTGGGTCTCATAATCTTTTACAGTAGTCGACTTTGCTGGAAATATATTTTGGTCTCACTCAGTTCAGTATTGAATAATTCCTCCTATGAAGTACACTGCTTTTATGAGCTTTATGAGATCAATCCTTTCTAACTTTATAGTACACAATCATTATCTTCAGATTGGTCCACTTATTGGACCAAACTCAGTTTGCTGTGGTTGGCGTCACAGCAGAGGAGCCACGAGCATGACACGCAACTGGGGCCACATTTAAATAACGGTCAGCCTGAGGTGATGCAGAGAGTGAACATGGTGGTCCCAGCATCAGTTATGACTCCGCCACTTTAACACACTGCCATAGCATGTTATGTGTGCAACCACACACACACACACACACACACACACACACACACACACATACGTGGTAAAGATCTGTTCTGTAGCAGCTGCAGCTGGAGCTGTCAATGTCAATATGCTGAGACTGCAGCTAACTGTCACATCTTCTGCAGCTGCATTTAGACACATCTATATATTTCTCATAGTTTCAAGCACAAGACCAGCATATGACTGCGGCAAATAATCCTCCTCTGACATGCATGCAAACCGGAATATACAATAATGCCTCCGATGTAGATAAAATAATAAAATACATAAAACACAACAAAAAGTTTAGAAATGCACCTTAGACTGCAATCCCTGTGTGGACTACAAACAATTAAACGAGCTAACAATCTAAATAAATAATGTTTTAGTACTAGATTCCCTCGCTCACATATGTTTCATTTCCACTTCTCTGTCACACATTCTGCATAATACATCTCTTTACTTTCTAGCAAAACAAAAGGGGAGAGCATCAGAGCGTCAATGCATGTGCACTGAGGAGTGCTTTGAGAAAGTTTCAGTGTGCACAGGGGAGCTAGTGAAAAGAGAAATGTACTCGGCACACAGTGTGCAACAGTGAGCAACATCATATTTCACTGATCTGTTATTTGAGGAGAAGGGAGGGGTTAAACACTGAAGGCTGTACAGGGCAGCATTGGCCCCGCAGGGAAGCACGGGCGTCCCTTCTTTCTAATTAACAAGTACTTGACAGAGCCGCTCAGACAAACAAGGCAACCGAGCACACAGCCGCCATCTGCAGCAGCCTCGTCTGCCGGGGCTTTGATGCTGATTTGAGCCAATGATGAAGTAAGTCACACTGACATCAGGCTGCACGCAGGCCTTTGAAGGGAGCAGACACACACGATGGCTCACAATCTGTGCCGCAAGATGACAACTCCACACAGATAAATCCATCCGACAGTGGAGGAGGACCTCGAAGCCCGGAATAAAAACAGAATGTGCACATGAAACAGGTCAGAAAAACACTTGTACCTGCATGAGAAGGATGTGATGTAAAGGGATATGATGGAAATGTACAGATAAATGTGCAGACGCTCAGAATCAGGTTTGAAGGATGAAACATTCATCAAAACACAAACGCACCAGAGGAAATTCAGTCTGAATTAATGAATGAATGCAAGTGTGTGTTATGTACATGCACATATGTGTGTGTCTGTGTGTGTGTGTGTGTGTGTGTGTGTGTGTGTGTGTGTGTGTGTGTGTCTGCCACAGGGAAGTCCCTGACACAGAGCACATTGATCTGAGTCAACCCTCTCCAAGTCTCTGTGGTATCAGCTGAGAGGAGGCTGCCAGTCCTGGCTGCCACCCAGTTTCCTCCTACATCTGACAAATTACAACACGATGCAAAAACTCCGCCGTTACTGGTCAACATCGATTCATTACTCGTTCCATAAAAACTGTCATGTTGGGTTTCGTGCCAAACACAATATTCTCCGTAATGCGGTGGTGTGAGACGAGATTTATTACCTTGTCGTCACTTTTCTTAAGTTAATCTTTAGGTTCTTCAGGGCTGATGTAGATCAACTTGTGCTATGTTATTGTCTTCTTTTAGGTTTGACTGTAACTGACAGTACACCTGACATGCTGTGCCCTAGTTCATGTATTTAAACCCATTTGGTTTCTTACCAAATACATTAATTGAGATTATAAATTATTTTGGGATTCATTGCCAAGGCACCAAAACAATGTGGGTAGTTTTGAATAATGTCCCAGCTGGACTGGATTTAAGTGTAAAGTTGTCTAATTCATATTTTTGTATGAAAAATGGGTCAAATGTCACTTGTAGTAACAAACCCACAGAGAATTATCACCCAATAACACCCACCGCAGAGTTTTTAAGCATTTTTTAGCTCATTTTTTGATGTTCAGCATGCAAACTTTACGTTTGTTTTTTGTTGTTGAAACAATGGTTGTGTGGCAGGTCATCCGAAAAGTGTTTCCAGCTGCTCCGAATGGCCACACATGAAGGCATGACAAAAATCTGGCTGTCCTAGAAAAAGGATGAGACGCGATGAATCGTACAAACGGGGACAACAGAGCAAACTTTCAGAGACAGTCTCTCCTGGAAGCCAGTCATGATGTTGCACTTGGTTGTACACAGAAAAAGCAATGAAAGTAACTGTGAAGAATGAAAAAAGGACATTTGAGAGAGTAGGTCTCATTTACTTTCTCTATTTCTGCACACCTGCATGAAGTTGGATGGCGTGCTAGTTGGATTGTTGGTTTGAAGTATAGTGACCTCTTATAGCATGGACATGAAGCAGTTTATGCTTTAATAAATTCACCCTTCAAACAGACAGTAAATGTTTAATGTGAAATATGTAGTTAAGCATCAGAATGAGGTGTATGTGTAGATGAGCTAATCAGATCCTGCACACTTTAAACTTACATTACTTAATTTTTTGGACACTATTCAACAATATTAACCCTACCCCCTGAGCTCTGTTTTGCTCTCTACCAATTCCTGAGGGAAATATCTGTATCCCTTTAGCTCCTAAATGCTCCAATATGTCCTCCTGCTAGTCACACACTCTGCAGTGACCTGCGGGTTCGTCACTACAAGCAATCCCTTTCACATTACACACAGTCATTTGATTATTATAAAGATATTGGCTATAGCCCCTTTAAGGCTGGTTTGAGTTTAGAGGATCTTGATTTCTATCAGGTCTGCATATTTGGGATTCCAGTTTGAGGAGAATGTGGAACAACACATTCTTCCCCACAGAGGCTCAAACATCTGCATCTTGACTTTTCCCCTACTTTTTTAACAAACCTGGCTCAGATAGACTTTTCAAACACATTCCTACTTGTGTTGTCACATCGGATGCCACAAGTGGTAACAGAACAAAAGCCATTTTTTGCTCTTCAATATGTCGAAACAGAATATTAATAAGATTCATTTCTGCCTCCTAACTGGGATTTCTTTAGGATTTTGTTATTAAGAGACTGCCGTTTCTTTTTTTTCTTGAGAGAAAAAAGCTGAGTGTTATAAATGTACTTTTGAAACCAGAAGCCCACAGTGCCTCGTGTACCGCTGATGCTCGAACACTTCACACCCACTCTTGTCACTTCTTGCCAGACCTGAGCAAGTGAGTCGTGCGTTAAAAGGAAGTGACAGCTGTAAAAGGCCATTTTGAAACCCCTAGGAGAAGATAAGGTTGGAGAAGATAAGATGCCGCCCCTCCTGGAAGTGATACAGGCTTTGAAATCCATGTGTCTGCTTTTCCTTTGCCTTTACAACGACAGAGCAAGTCAGGACTGGGCACTAAAATCGCCAGAGTGACATTTTAAATATCAAAGTATCCGCCATTCATTTTACCATCCTTGCAATTTAGAAGAACCTCCAAAAAGCTGTAGGAGAGATATATAATCATTTTTCTTCATTCCAATTGTTAATGTCAACATCAAACGCTGCCTGAGCAAGAGCGCTGAGCTTGAAACGCATTTCCTACCTATCTGCATGTTACAGGGCTCCCACTGTTGTGTTCCTCTGCTCTATGTGCACTTTTAAATGCGTGCATCAGAAACCCCAATAAACATTTTCACTTTTTACAAGCAAGCAGCTTCCACTTGTCACTATGTAGAAAAGCATACACGAAAAAGATCTCTGGGTATGTCTGGTTGGTTGCACACACAGCTTCCATCATTTCATGTATACCATGTATCATGTATATGGTATAAAATGCATCCGCCTTAAAACGCTGTAGAAAAAAGGTTCCCAAAGGCTTCAAACGTTATCAGCAAAGGAAAAGTGTGAAGTCACATAAATGAAAAAGGAAAAAATATGTCTATTAAGCACTAAAAAGTAAAAAAAAAAAAAACACACAATTCATCAGATAATATTACCGTTAAATCTCTCTCTCGTGTTGCTCAGAGTCGTTTACTGTCAGCCTTCTGAGCGGCTGCAGTCGAAACTTGAGTCATGTGCATGATGCAGAGAGACTTTCTGTTCTGTTCTTTAGACCGTGGGGATTTCTCCTGGGTCGTAAACCTCCACGGAATTCAACCCACATCTGTTCACCTTTCTTCATTTTTACGCCCCAAACCTCTTCATCCTCACGCCGTTACTCGGTGCCCTTCTAGTCATCTGGCCGTTTCAGCTAACAGGTTGTCTCGGTGTCTCTCTGTGTCCAGAGGAAGCAAGACGTGTGGTACCAAATGGTTAACATCCATCATGTAAGCCTGTTTCCACAGGGCTAACATGGCAATAATGGTGTCTGTGAAACACTGGCCACACTGCCAACAAAACATCAACCACCCCTGTCAACCATTTCTAATGTCATTAACCTCAGGGCGGCACACATGCGTCCACCACTACAGTATCATATTCTTATTTGCTCACTCCGAGGCAGTGTGTTCGCTGCTGTTCTGCGTTGCTGCGTGCATGTATCGGCTGAGGCTGCTGTCATGAGGAGATAGCGGTTCCCCCGGGGTTGTCAGTGACCTTGTGCCCCTCAATGAGCTTCTTTGTCGTGTTCAAACGGAGCGAGAAACTCCCATCCCGCTCCGTGAACTGTCACAGCTCCTCGTTACATGTCATGAAGGCAGTATGCTTCCCACCTGTGGACTCGCTGGATGTTGCTGTGTATCATAGATCTAATTTGTCTTGATCTCTGTGTTCCCTGTGATCTCTGCTGTGCTTTGTTCTGTAACACTGTCACCACTGCTACTCATCCTCCTACTGCAACTTGTGTAACTCCGGCTCCTACTGTGCTCAGCTCCACTTTGACTTAGGATTTTCTTCCCTGTTTGTTCCCCCCCGAACATCACACCCATATACAATTGTTGAGCGTCTCATTCCAAAACCACGATGAGCATTAATATGGTGCTGTAAAAACCTCCACCACTCTTCTGGGAAGGCTTTCCTCCAGATGACTGAGCCTGGCTGCAGGGATTTGTGGGATTTTAACTTTATTGTCATTGCAATCAGTTCACCAGTAAAACAAAATACAGAAAGTGTAAACTAACCAGAAAGTGTAAAAAGCAGAGTGTCTACTGTCATACCTGCTGTAAATATGAATGAATGAATAACTGCATTTTTTAACACAGTTTGGTGACATAAAACATTCTGGTGTACTACATTTTTATATTACTTTTTCAAAAGATTATCCAAACATCGCACTTTAAAACCCTGTTGCTGCAGCCTAAATTGGTGATTGATTGCCAGTAGTATGACGCAGTAACGTGAGCACACAAATACTGTCTGAGAAAGCGATGCAACCATTTGTCACTGTAAATAGAATTAAAAAAATGCTAATACATATCAGCTTTCAGCATAGTCTGAGATGATCAAACTTGAGGAACTAAAATCCAACTGTTCAGTGAAAGCTGCTTGGCTTACTGAAAGCTGTCCCACATGGGGATACCACATCTGGTTATGAAATGCAGCAAAGGTGCCTAATAAGGTCAGGAGACATCTTCCTCTTCATCCAGCAAAGAGTCTTTAACCATGCTATGGACTCTGTGAGGCTGTACGCCAATTCTCACGCTGACAACACTAACAAGGCGCCCGGGAGCTGGCCGAGGAAGCAGAACGAGCAGTCTCCTGGCTTTGGCTGAGAAGAAAAAGATCCTCGGATCAGCTGCAGGGGGGCAGCAGGGAGACGTCCCTTCTGCTGCTCCACCACCTGGAGGGGACCCGGGATTAATGGGGCGAAAACAGAAATAAAAGGGTGATGATCCTGCAGCACCGGCGGAGGTGCGACAGGCAGTGACCTCACCTGTGCTTCCATGTAATGCTAAACAGGTGTAATGTTCACGATTTTAGTTTAGTGTGGTAGCGTACTAATGTTTCCCATCTGCTGATGGGAATGTCATTAATTTTGCAGGTATTGGTTGGGTATAAAGTGTTGAATAGTAATGTGATAATGTGATATTCCCCCGGAGGATAAGTACCAGTCCCCCTGTACAGAGGTCACAGTAATATCTCTCCATATTATCCCCTCCTCATGCCTGACGTTATCATGGAGGGTCACAACTCCATCACCTCTTTTTCAGATATGAAATGGAAATTTGAGGTTAATGCTCTCTAGTTGGGCGGCGCTTTGACTCATCAGACGGCACGCGGGGGCCTGAAGCAGAAATTCCCTTATCTCGGGTGAACTAACAAACAGTCATTAATGGTAAATTATTATACATTTCAAAGGGTTTTATAGGCCCGCTGACTTCAAAGAGACGATGCTTTTTTGCAGTGAGACGCTTTGATGTAACATGCGTGCAAGAAGTCTGTCACAGGATTATGAATCAAGGAGCATCACTTTAATGCGAAGCTTCTGCACATATCCTGCCATCTATGGAGAGATTCAAATTGAATAGATAATATCATAGATGAAAATTTGGTTTGTTACAGTTCAAAGTATGAGCAACATTTAATATGATCATCTACTATATATTTTAATGCTCACAACACTCTTAACTGGCAAAAGGTACATTATTTTTTTCTTTTACTTGTTTCTCTTTTTCATTTTCTTTCATTTACTTAATGTTGCATGACAGCGGATGTTGCCAACCTCTTTTATTCATAACTTCAAATCCTTCAACTTTCACTAGCTATTTGATATGGTAATTTTGGTTGTAGTTATTAATTATTAATCAAATATCCAAATTGATAGTTTAGTACATTTTATGAGACTAGATTAATGTTTATGGCCATAATATCCCTGTTTTCAGGGTGGTGCCCTGTTTAATTAATATTTAATAATACCTAATAATTAAATCATAAACATTAATCATTTTTGATGGCAATAATTGACCTGAATAGACCTGTTGCACCTATACCATGAAATAACTAAACAAAGTCAGAGCCACAGCTATGAAAACACGATTTCAACAGGTGGAGCTAAAGTCCACTTTACAGCCTGGAAAGTTCAGAGTGCAAGTTAAATGTGTGAGGGAATGCGAGCTATATCTATCCACAGCTTCACACTTCAGGCTCCACTCCCTCCCACCCTGAGGCTAAGACTATGTGAGCCCGGTGTTGGCAAAGGCTTAGATATTTGATCTGTCGGGGTGTGAGCTGATCAATATCTACTGTATGTTGCACTTTACAGTGTCTTTATCACTCCCCCTCTCTGTGTCAGCGAGTGAGTCGAAGCAGCTGGAGCAAACAGACTTTTCCTCTCAGCTCTGGGAGGTTTGTAATGTGGACGTTGCTGTGAGGTCTAGTGCACATCGAAAGGAATGCTGGGAATCAGTGAACATACTCGCACTCTCCTCCATAAAGAATAAAGCTGGTGATAGTCTATATTTTTACTTTATTTACTGTCAAGCAATCGACCAAAACCAACAGTGAACTGAAACGTATTGCTTTTGTATCCAAAGTCTATATCTTTTTCAACTGTTGTCCAAAAACTATTAAAAACACATCAGTGAGTCACGCTGTTGCACTGGGTGACAAGTCCCCCCATTACCATGAACACACAGTGTAGTTTATTTTGACTCAAGCCCCATTAACGTAGTGCACCCAATGTGTATAAATCTGCAGCTGAAAATAGTCCTGAATATGTGCAATATTGACTTACTATTTGCACTTTTGCAGTGCCCAACTGTTTTAGGAATTTACTGAACCTTTAAAGAATAAAAATAAATAAAAATACTCTACATCTTTAACTCAGTAATAAGGACTGCAGAAGACAGCAGTCAGAGAGTACTATATTGTGAGAAAGACTAACACATTGTTGGTTTTGGTATTTTCATGGGATTTGTAGACAATAAATCAAGAACGTCAACAGTCTGTCTCGCAGCTATACTTACACAGTGTCTCTTTCAGCAAACATGCTCACAATGAATGAGTTTGCAGGTAATTTTTCATAAAGAAAAGTGTTGGACAATTACAAATTTGACCCAATGATGGCGCTAGATGGAAGGTTAGAGGATCGCCAAAGTTACTGAATTTCATTGCAATCCATCTAAGTCGAGATATTTCAGCCTGGACTAAAGTGCCACATCGACCAACAGACCAACACCGCTGTCCCTCGAGCCAGGCCGCTAGTGTGGCTCAGATTTTTAAAAAGTAACCTCAGCCTCATCCTTCATCATCTCCAAGGTTGTTGACAAACTCTTTAAAATGTCTTTTAACTAATGTTTGATTTCTATTTTTCTCTTATAAAAATGCAGCTACTTGTGCAGAGTAGTGTAATATATCAACGACAGCACTGTAGCAGTGTCTGTTTAGCTGTTCATAGTGGATTTAATCAAAGCTTCATGTAAAACAAATACATACAGTACAGTATGTCCTGCAGTTGTAATACATACTGTTTTATTAATCCCACACACATCAACATGTTTTACTGCTTTACCAGTCCAAGTATCCTGATGCTTTAATAATTTCTATTTTATTTGTTTTAAGGCCCGGCATGGATGAGGCAGAGAAGTACCAACAAAGGCTGCAAGCCATAGCGGTGAGAATGTCTCAATGTCTTTACATTTGCACTTTTACGTTGTTGTGTTTTTTACCACTTCAGTCCGCCTTAAACCCACTTGAACTTTCACCTCATGTCAAAACAGTCTTACAGCACCAACATTGTCTTCTGTCACTTCAGCGGAACGGTCTCACTTGATTTGCGCTGCCCGATGTGAGCGCCCAAACAACATTCCCCAGTTAACTCTCTGGCCAGTAATCACTGATCTGTGAAATGAAAGGTTGGAGGGCCCGAGCGGAGCCCGCTTGACCTCTCCCGAATGTAAACTCTGCCCAAACACAAGTGACCCACTTCGCCAGAGACAGCGAAGGCCTGGAGCGGACCTCGCTGTGTTTACAGCTTGCATTAACAGTACAGATACGGCGTCAGCATGCATACAATGTGCTGTGTCACTGAACTATTTCTCTCGGCATCCATGCACTCTGCCAGCTGTATCGCCCTGCTTTAATATGTCGGTCACGTCTGCTTAAAATATCCCCCCCGTCTCTCTCTCTCTCTCCCTCAGTACTCTGCTCTCATACAGAAGAAGTCCTTGTCTTCAGGGACCATGACTGCAAAGGGGTGTTACCAAAGATTTATATTAAAAAAGCGGGTGTAACCCAAGCACAGAGTTCTTGGATCAAGTTTTGTCTGTTGTTAGTAGAAGAAATACAGCAGTTGCAGTTGTTTCAGTTCATGGTAACCCTTTTTTTTGCTGTTGAGAAACTGAGAAATACTTACAGGAAGATTCCTTATATGTGAGTGGTAAGTAGTTATGATATTCTGAGAAAATTGGAAAATCTTTTTTAAAATTACTTTAAAGCGACGTAAATTCTCACAATATAAATAAAATGTGTCCAGAGGCAGCGGAGACTGTTGCTTTCAGGAGTTTTTACTTTTTCTGTAGTAGCTGTGGCAGGTAAATGAGGGGAGTTGGGATTCAGTCGATATTGAGTCTCGGACAAAAGGCGATTGCATATTGAAGTAGAGAATTTTATCTTATCAGCTGTGGTATGTGATTTTCTTTCACAGTGGTGTCACTGTCTCACTAAACTCTTAATATTCATTATAGGATTTCAGAGTTTTTCCTCTGATTGGCATTGAACTGCTTAGTTATCGGCCCTCTCTTTTGATGACACGCCTCAACAACTGAGACAGGAGAGACCAACACGTTCACATTCCCTCTTCAAAGATTTCGCTTTTTCTTCTGTCGACAGGAGAGGCGTCGGCAGCAGGAAGAAGAGAAGAAGCTGAAGAAGGAGACAGAGGAGGAGTGGCTGAAGACGGCCCAGAAAAAGGTGATTTAAATGGCACTTTTTTACAATGAAGCAAATCCCTCCAGTTTTATGCTCAAATTAGAAAAAGAAAAAGTTTGACATTTTGGGAAATATGCTTATTCACTCTCTTACCAAAAGTTAGATGAGAAGATTTATACCATTCTGATGTCTGCTTGATAAATATGAAGCTACTGTGAGCAGTTTCTTAGTTTAGCGTAGCATAAAGACTGGAAACGGGGGGAAACAGCTGCACAAAATCCACCTACCAGCACCTCTAAAGCTCATGAACAGAGCTTTAGAGAATATGACAGACATAAGAGTGACTATCCGCCACAAACTAAATTTTTCCCAAAATGTCCAAATATTCCTTTAACACAGGAGGCTCTTTTTCTGTAAAGCTGTGAAAACCGAGGGCTGGGATCTACCCATTCTGTTTTCATTCTTTCCCTCCTTTCCAGCTGCTTCATTTAAAAAATTGACCACTGCTGTGTCCCACCCTCATATGGCGTCACGTCTTATGACTGTTGGCGAGCTGAGTGGCCCGCTAGCCGACACCCAGCTCAAGTGTTCTGGGTGGGGTCACCTGGACTTCATTACGACTCCCAGCAACACACGAGCAAGTTGTTTTTAGTTACATGTTGTCACTGATTTCCTGCTCCAGAACCAGAGATCCTTGTTACTATGTCAACCTGAGCTACAGGAGGAAACATTCTTGATTATAACTCTGGCTCTTCCGGAGTTGAAAATAATAGGTCGATGTTAAGTGAGAGAAACTGCAAGAGGGGAAGTGGTGATGACAGAGAAGAAGAAAAAGGATATTATTCTGATATGGGTGGGGGCTCTTTGCACTGAGCCGTTGTGCATCACATTATCTACTTCACTGTTCCCTGCAGGACATGCTCTTTTAAAAATAAACAACACGTAACAACAACATTATCTATGTAGCCCAGTGCTGCATCATGCACGCTGTAACAGCCTCCCACGCAAACACTGTGCAACACTTTTCTGCGTTCTACAAACACCCATTGCCTCGGGGGGGAAGTGCATTGCTAGCGGCAGGAACAGACCATGCTCGCTGCAGTTGAATGAGTTTAGCCCAAAGAAACAGCAACGCCTCCTTAATCTTTGTGGCAGCACAATGTGAGGCACTTTCTCCTACTTGAGCCCAGAGGAGATGGTGTTCTCAGCATCTCTCAGCTGCAACTGCTCTCTATTTGTTTTGTTGCTGGTCCCATCCACCAAGCGCGGTGCCCATGCACGGATCCATGGCCAGGCATGAGTGCCAGATTGTGTCTTCACTCCGGGAGCAGGATGTCTGCGGCTCGGTGACACCTTTTCACTGTCACTCTCAGACAACAACAGTCTGCTGGCCTTACTCATCCTCAACGAGATCCAAAATGGCAGCACCACAGGCCTTGTTCGGTCTGTAGTGGAGCCAAAATGGCAGAGGGCCGCTGCCAGGTGGCTGGCTGTGAGTCTTGATCCCCTGAACGGCCGCTTCTGTTCCGTGTCAACCCAGGCAGAAGGCTTGGTGTGCAGTGTGTTTGTTTTGGTTATGTCTCTGTTTTCTGTTGTGGAGTATGGTATAACAGGACTGATGCTGTATCTAAAACGTTTGGAGGGTTTTTTAAACCTCTCAAAAACCAAACACGGTGGAATGTATTAACCTGTGTTTATCTGCTTTAACATAAACTTCGAAAAAACTTATGCATATTATTAACTAACCACATTATTTTGAGAGGTTACAGAGTTCGGGCCAACATTAGCAGCTCTGTCCTGCTCTTTGCAGGATCTGGGGAAGTTTACACTCCAGCCAACGTTACCCAAAGATAACGATACATTTTCCAGATTTTTCCTTATAATACACTGCTGTTTCTTTACATCCATGTCTTCTACATGGATCATCAATTGATAATGATCATGATGACTTTTTGCCTGGGACACGCAGCTTTACTGTCAATTTTTTGTATCATTAAGTCATCGAGTGCATATTTAAGAGCCATTTACAGGGTTTACAGGAGATATGAGCCCAGGGTGCTGAAAGGGCGATTTATGGTCAATGTTGACCTCTCAAACAAAATCTCCAAACATTTACTGTCTCTCTGCCTCCTTCTTAGTTTCTCTCTCGTGTCCCTCTGTTCCTGTGTGCCTCGTTCTTGATTTTTTTTTTTTTTTCTTTTCACACAGAGGAAACACTTAAGAGAGCAGTGGCTCAGTGAAACAGCTCCAGCTCCTGTCCTTCCTTCACTTGACAGCTTTGGGCCCCATCCACCACTACAGGACGAAGCAGACGAGCACACAGCAGCGTGAGCCTTGTTTTAGCAGACTCACCCAGTTGCACATAATTCTATCACAATTTTACAATGACAAACTGTTCAAGACAGTCGTGATGGGGGAGGATTTGTGGTTTTAAGTTACACTCTGCTGGCACGCAGATGAAAGATTTTCTAAAGATGGAAATATTTACCATGAAGCAGAGAGTAAAGTATTTTCGTCATAGACACACTTCTTGATCAACCATGACGAGATCCAAACGAAGGCAGCCATGTGACAGATGATGTAATGGATTATAGACTAGGACATAAACACACACATACGACTCACAATGTCTTCTTTCTTGGTCCACTGCTCCGAATCATGATTTTAGCTCTAATGTGCATTTTTTTTTTTTGTGTGTGTGTGTGTGTGTGTGTGTGTGTGTGTGTGTGTGTCAGGGAACAAACCAAAAGTCAAAAGACGCCCGAGGACGAGGAGGAGGAGGAGGAGGAGGCAGCTGATGCCAGAAAGGAAGAACACAAAGAATCTGTCGACTGTATAGCTGCAGCCATAACACAAAAACACTATCAGGTGAGAAGATGTTTGTAGAGACCATACATGCGCCGTGCCCCCCTTTAGCTTTTTAAAATCTCAACTAATTCATCACTGAATAAGTGACTGGGTCAGAGGATGCAGATTGTATTCCGTTTGGCCTCTTGCCACATCCCTAGGAAGTTGAGTGTTAAATAAATAAATGTTACAGCAAACGGAATATATTCTACTAGCCTGTACAACTGGGACACGAGTGCTTCAAAATTATGTATCATGAATAAAAAATACAGAAAGTGCTACCACATAATGATTTATCGCTGCATGAGTAATTCCAAGCAGATCTTTACCCTGAATTTGGTGAATAATGAAACAAATGTTTTCTTGAGTGTCATACACTTTCATTTCTGTGTTTTGCAGTTTGAATATTTCCACTGTAACATAAAGTTAAAGTTCATCATTAACATTAGAAGCAAATACATCATAACTCCATCAAATCTTCCACTTTACGGTACAGTAAGCTCAATCTAACACAGCAGAATGAAATGGTTGCTAGGCAAGATAACTTCAGTGCCTCTTAACATAGTGGGACTAAGCTTGGTTCAACACTTTTCTGACTGAAATATTTATGGCAGGGCACAAGTTGGGAAGGGCTTCAGAAGGGAGGGGGGTGGGCATGTGTTCAAAGTCGCAGACTCAGTATCTGTTTTAAGTGTCCGACCATGGAGAGCACTTAAATGTGCTTCTTTTTTTCTTTTTTTTTTACCCACAGGCTGGCACTGACGAGGACGTACAAGGTAAGAAGTCAGCTGGGCTGCAGTCATCATCAGCTTACCATCAGCTTCTGTCTCTTCTGTGTCACTCTCGTGGCTGTGCCTGCCTACAGTCTATTCTCTCCTGACAAATGATAATTTACCATATCTAAGTTTTTGCATGAAGAATAATCATTTAAATCGGGGTGACAGAATGGAGCCAGGGTGGAGAAACAGCTCTGCTTTAACTGTGACGACATTACTTACGGTACTTTCTGGCTGCATGTGACTCATTACTGCTGCACCAGAACACCATGAGGGCAAAGGTTTATCCCCCACCCCTTATCAGCCATGTCCACCTTGTGCACAAAGTTACAGAGAAGTTGGGAGGAAAACAAAAGAGAGCAGAGAGTATAACTGAAAAACATTTGACACATCACTAACTATAGTATGGACGTTGCAACAGAGACGTAAATAGAGACAAGTGAACTAACTTCTTTTTTCCCACCAAACTTCATTCAAATAATGTTAAAATTAGGATTCATGCTCAACTGTCGCAATAGATAAACTTATCAGTATGATGATGCAGGTTATTGACTTATTAGCATTCATTTCTTTCTTCACAAATGATAATTGAACCTTTTCACTCAACTATGTAATGTGTGTAATATAATATTCAGTACCCCTTCCGGTGTAGACAGGAAGCTAAAACCCAAAATAAAGGCATCAGAATACTTCCTTGTTGAAAACAAACACTATACTAAGGATATAAATACTGATTTCCAAGCAAAAATAGATTTTAAGTTTAGTTGGGCTTTAATACATACAGTAGAGTGCCTGTGTGTTTTCTTTTTCAGTGAATAAAGAGGCTGAGGATCACTTCTCCGTACAAATGGCCCAAAGGATGTTTCATGAAAGTGGGCAAGATGGCCGATCAGGTGAGGCACACAAGGAGAAGACTTTGTTGTAACTTATCATGAATGTAATATGATGAAAATAAGATTTTTTTTAAAGGTCCTATCTGACTACAGCTCTTTGTGATTATGTGACTTACCAGGTCTGGAACAGAAGTTAAATGTTTCACTATAGAAAATGATAAATATATGACTCCATAAACATGAATTTAGGCTACAGAATATCATCAGTTATTTGCATCAGTCTTTCTATTCTGCTCTTGCAAATGATGACCTCTTTATTTAATGTTGCTCTGCCCTCAGGGTACGACTTAACAATGGGACTGAGGTGAACGGCCCGAGAACAATGTTATATTTAGCCCACTTTGTTATTTCTGTTCGTTAATTTTTGATGCCCGCTGGAGGGCTGTGTGGAGTAAAAAGCTGCTGCGTTTTTGCTTATTGTGTCTCTCTATATTGTGCGGGCTGACATGAGTTACACGAAGCTCTGACCTGGCATTAACCTTTGTGCCTCTCACCTTTTATTTACACCCAAGTCAATGATACAGTTAAGGACAATTAGATCAGATAAAAACAAGGACTTAGAGCGTTTTCTATCTTCCTAATTTGAATTCTGTTCCGTCTCCCATATTGCAGTCCTGGGAACGTTGGCAGTGCAGGTCGAGAGAGACCCTAAGACAGGGGCCACCGTCGTCAGGTCGGTGGCCCCCGTGTCCACACCGGCTGGTGCTCCGACGGCCACCGCTGTCTTTGACGACGGCAGGAAGAGTATCCATGCTGTCGGCGGGGCGGGAGGTCAACCCTCGACGGAAGAGCTCGGCCAGATCTTGAGCGTTATCGACGGGATGGGGATGAGAGTGCTGCTGGATGACGTCCCAGTCACACCAAACAAGGCAGAGACAAAGATGGAGAATGTGAGAGCCAACAAGGCCCCAGAGGGAAAAGTCCTGTCTTTATCCGCCCGTCATGCCATGTCAAAGGAAGACAATATGCAGATAGACAGCTACGACTTGGAAGCTGAGCAGGGAATAGAGGACTGCTCGGTGGGAAACAAGGAGGACAAAAAAGAGGACAGAAGCATCGTGGCAGTTAGAGATATGGCAGGAGAAGAAGTTAACGTGGACGATCAAAGGTTGGAGGAAGGCCCGGTCACTCTTTTGTTCCTGGGATACACTAATGATACAACTGACCACAGCCAGGAGGACCATGAAGGCATGGTCACTGTGGAACGAGTGATCATCAGTGAGGAAGGAGAAGAACAGGTCTTAGGACCCGAAACGTCGGCTTCACCTCAGGCAGGGAAAGAGCCTCAAGAGCAAGTGTTTCAGGACATTCCCCTGGATGGAAAAGGGGCACAACTCAAAGTCCAGGGAGAGGAAGGTGATGAAGAAGCTGATGAGGAACTGCATAATTCCTCTTCACCCACTATAGCTGAGGGAGAAGGCCCCTCCAAGCGCAAGACCTGTCAGTGTTGCTCTGTCATGTAAGAAAACGAAGAGAGAGCCTCCCTCATCAGCCTTAACGTCGTATCATTTCTAATATCTGTGCTTTCAATTAGCCGCTATCCTGCATTGCTGCTTTAATGACTGATTTGAGAGAGTATACCACCACCTGGTAATCTTTCACTGCCTCCGGCTCTGAGCACCCACCACTTCACTCCACAATGCCAAAGAAAGAGACATTTATTATGGTGTGGGTCTTTTATAGCAGCTGTGGAACTGACAACAGCTCTCGGGGACTATTAAAATCCACTTCCTCCCTCTGGTGGACAAAGCTGGGAATATCAAGGTGTCCTCCTGCAGACGTGTAGATACTTCGCATCTCAGATGTCTCTCTGCCTTAGGACTTTTTCTGTGCCTTCTCAGCCAGAAATATTCCATATGTTGCATAGTTTGCTCTAGGAATGGAAGAAGCCAAAGAAGCATATTTTACAGCTTTGGGCATGAATATTTCTAACAGTATTCATGGTGTGATTCATTGTGTCTACTTTAATGTTGATTTGAAAAAGTAAAAAATTTGTAACATCCTTGTACTTTTTTTAACCACTGCTACTCAGGGCTGTAACTACCACTTAGGACACCAGTTTCTATTTAAGAGGTGCTAGAAGGTAGATTTTGTTTCCAGGTTGTATGCTGAGCTACAATACCTTCATATTTACCACACAGACGTGTGAATGGTATTTATATTCTCATCTAAAAAAAAAGTGAAAGTGAACAAAAATGTCAAACTTTACCTTTAAATTGGACTATTTTAGGCTTGAATTATATTATATTTTATTCCTGGCATTGTGATAAAGGCTTCCTGGCTACAGTATAACTGTGTTTTATTATTTGTATCACTGTATTTGGTATAAAATGGATTAATTGCAGTGGATGTTAACTCGACTATATGTTTATAAAACTGAATATAATTCTAATTACTTGTCTAATTTCTTTAAGATTCCACAACAATATGGGGCTGAAATTCAACGTTTTACTAAAGTCAGAACTCTACATTATCACTTTACAATGGCCTGTTCAACTCTGGCATGTTACACAACAAAATACAGTGTATATTGTACATATAGATATACTTGAATCACTACAATCCTGCTGTATTTAAACATTTGAACTGCACACTGCATCTCAAAGGAGAGGATTTTATTTGCTCACATGACACAGAGGATAGGAAGGTCCAGGTGCTAAGTAGATCAGCTGGATCATCAGCTGGATCATTCATATTTCCATTGAGGTTGGTACTATCACGCACAGGGGATGACTGCAGCGCTACAGTCAGGTGGGTCTCTTCCTTCCAAATTTCTACATTATGTGTCTACCGTTGTACTTGTTTTTCTTTTATAAATTTCTTTTGTCTCTCTGATCGACTGCCAGGTGTTAATTGCAAAGCTTTATCTGGTTAAAGCAAGAACATGTCATACTCATCAAAATTGCATGTACAATGTCAATTAAATTGTACAGTAACGTGTTTGAATAGTTTTGAAAAGCATTTAAAGTAATCTTTAAGAACTTTTTTCATAACAACAACAACACAGAAAATGTTAACTGAGAGGAGGTTGGAATAAACAGGTTAAGCTCATTAAGGCGCATTAATATGTCCTGTTGCTTGAGCTTTATATACAGTATAGTGCTGTTGTTGGTAATCCTCAAATGCAGTGTCGCTGGCCTTAAGCTCCTGAATGCAGGTGTAAATATAGTGTCAGAGATTTAAACCTGCAGCTCAGAGAACCAGATAATGCCGGGGCAATATTTATATTAAGGAGAACTGATCACAGACCACTAACAGTTCAAGTCACTGTCCCTCATGGATAACAGGCATTAGCCCAATGAGTTAAGGTCTATTACACAAGACTGATGGAAAAGCATAATTCTCAACAGGCAAACTGGTGATTTGATGAGAGTGTCTTTGGCCAGCCAGGCTGGCAGATACTGTACATAGTGTGCGAGCCAAAACAGACAGAGCAAAGCCGATTACTCTTTCCCTTTGTCAGCAGAATTGGTTGTGCTAGGTCACAGCGGGGGAGAAAAGTCACCAAAACAACACAGAAGATGTATGCCTTGCAGACAAAAAATACAAGACAATGTAGCTCTCGATTAGTTTGCTGCTTTTTAAACATACTTTCCTAAATACTGTTGTCCTGATCACTTCAGGGAGAAGACTTTAAGAAGCCAAGAGAAAGATCTGGACATTTAATATCCTTACACAACTTACACAAGAGGGGCCTTAAAGGTGCCCCGTGGAGCAGAACAGAAAATAACGTTTCTGTTACATTCAGTGTTACTCACCCAAACTGTGTGTATCCCTGAGGCCTCATAAACATTTGCAAAGCAAAATGTTCTTAAAAGTTTGAAACCTGCATTGTTTACATCCATGTTGTCATTTTGTTTGTTCTCGTGCATGTTGCACCTTTAAGATACTGATTTATAACCTGGTCTTGACCCTGTCTTGAAGAGAGTCTCTGTGTCAAGGGCCTTCATTTTTTCTGTTTTGTGCTTATATGTTGCATATTCTTAAATGAAGTTGTGTTTAACCACAAAGCTAGTTCTTCATTTAGATAATTGTACTACCTATTCATCACCTGTACTCTTCAGATTTTCATTACAGTTATTATTTATAGATAATAATTAAACTAGTAATGATATAAAGGAATAATCAACTTCAGTGACACTTTTATCATTTGTCTCATATTTAATTTTAAAGGGCAATAAAGAAGAAACACCCTTAAGTGGTTCAAAGGCTTGTAACCATGGAGACAAGCCATCCCAGACCCAGCCCTCGAAGTCTGGTCCCCAAGAATGATAGTGGTCTATGGATGAAGGTGGACTCAGACCACACAGAGAGCCCATCGGTAACCTGTGGTGAGAGGCCCAAAGATGAAGCCAGTGTCACCCCCCCGGCCGCTGCAGTGATCCCTAGGTACTATAGTGTGATGGATGACGAGGTCGCAGATGATGTCTTCGTCCCACCTCCTCCATCCCACTCAGCTCCTTCGCGGCCAGCAGAGAGCAGCACAGATGCAACGGTGCATAATTCCAGTGTGACCCTTACAAATGGGGCAGCTGACGCCACAGAGGCTAAAGCTAATCCCAGTGGCTTAGACTGGCATCGTGGTGAGAAGCAGTTAATGGCAGCACACAACGAGGGGGATGAAGGGATAACAAGTGTAACGCAGACTTCTAAGGAGTCTGTGGACACCGTATCTCTGTACAAAGACAAGGGACCAAAAGACCAAGACCAAACATCCATGGAAGGCACAAGTAGTCTGATGGAGACATGTTATGATCCATCTGGAGGACGCCCTCAGGATAACACAACAGGAGACAGAGAATCAAATGAGGAACTGGAGGATGTTGTAATTCTGGGTGAAGGACAAGAAAACTGGAGGCAAACTGAAGTGGAAAGTGACAAATATCCAAAACAGGTACCTTCAAGCATTGAGGAAACAGACTCAAAACTATTGACAGAAAATGTCGACTGCGAAGGTGTGGAGACAAGTGCCCCAACACTGTCTCGTCTCAGTGTGAAAGATGATGATTTTGAGTCCTGCGGACCACCTGAGCTCTCCAAATCCAATCAAAACAAGATGGACTCAGCAACCAATCAGCCACAGGTACCAGAGATCCCAACAGAGGTGACCAATGATGATGAAGAGCATGTTGACACCAGATCTTTGAACTATAATCTCACAAAGTCTGACTGGGTGAGGAGAGAGAGTGGCACTTGTGAAACGCAAGAGCCCCGACTCTCTGTCTCCGAAGGCTCTGAGGAGATGCAGACAAAAGGAGAGCTGGGAGATGGAAGTAAGAGAATATCTATTGATATCCAACAAGGAGAGCAACTGCTTCAACGTCTGCAACAGGTGCAGCTACGACAGGATGAATGTATACCAGAGAGCACTCGTACCTCGCAGCAGGTTGTCCAAGAAACAAGAGGTGAAGTGGATGATTTGAAAGGAGGAGAAGGGGATCTGACGGGTGGCGATGAGAAGGAAGAGAGTGGATTTCACACTGTTGAGGATGAAGGAGCAAAGACAAACCTAAAGGAGAAGGAAAAGAATGAGAGTAAAGATGTTGAAACAAAAGCAAGGACATCTTCACCAACAATGCCTGCAGAGCCAGAGCATCACGTGATTGCCAGAGCAGAGGCGGGAGACTCTGATGATAATCAAAGTGATAGCTGGGTTCCTGCAGATCTGTCTCAAATTGACCCCCATGAAACATCTTCCAGCCAAGTTCCCTTGCTATCCACCCACCACCGATTCTCAGCCACTGACATTGAGGTGCAGATCCATGAGGCAGACCAGGGGGAGCAGAACATGCAGAGAGCCGATGGTGTCTTCAATCTTGCAGATAATCCAGATGTGCTAGAGATCCCCTTCAAGACCAACATCTCGCTTGAGACACTTCCCACCAAGGTTGGTCCAGGCCAGTGCAGTGACTGGCAGTTCTCCGGGCAGAAGATGCAGAAGGAAATAAGTCGGGAGATTCAGAGAGAGTTGGTGCTGGTCAACCAGGGGAAGATCCCAGGGGGGTACAGCAAAGGGGAAGCCCGCCAATTAAAGGAGACAAAACTGCTGTTTGAGGCTTTCCAGCAGGATAACACGGAGGGTCCAACAAGGCACCGGAAAATCCCTACCTCACTGAAGAAAGGTCACCTTTACCCTTCTGTGCTCGAGCGTACACATAGCCTAGAGATGTTATCACTCAAAAGTTGCCCCATTTCCAGAGCACATTCCTTCAGGCTGTATAAATCTGCAACTACTGAGACAGAAAGAAGTCCTGAAGACTTAAGATCAAAGAGCCCAACTCTTGCTTCTGTAGACAAAACACGCTTATCCCCCTACCCGAAACAAGATCAACACGTGCGCCTGTGCAGAAGCATGGACTCCATAAACACAGACGACTCTACGTCAGCTGTGGAGGCTAGGAGCAAAACCAGCCAGGGAAACATGACACAAGAATCTCCCATCCTCAAACACAACCCCTTCTTCAAGTTGCGTCCAGCCCTGGCTCTGCAGCCAGAAGTAGAGAAGGACATCCGGGAGGCCAAAGAGAGAGAGGAAGAGTTGCGTAGACAGAGATGCTCTCTGTACGGAGAGAACTGGCAGAATAGTGAAGACGGGGAAAAGTCGCAATTCACACCAACGCTCGTAACAGGTTAGTCTGCATGTTCTCTGTGAAACGTTTAACATAAATACTATGGACAATGTAAAAAAAAAGTAAGATGCATTATGTTTATACTAGTATGTCTAATAAGAGTCACTTAGATCTTTATTCTTTGCACATCCCAGCCTCCTGACACGTTTGAGCACTTTAATGAATGCCCTTCTACATTATAATCACATAGTGTTATCTAAGGAGTCTTATCGACAACTTAGTGTCAACCCTGCCACCGGCGGTTAAGGGCACATCACTCCGGCAGCAGTCTGATCTGAGACAGCCGATGCCAGCGGGCTGAATGACAACATGAAGGCTACTATCTGCACTCCTGCTTGAGCCAGGGGCAGTTCTGGTTGGCTTTTCATAGTGTTGTGTAAATACTTCAGACAGTTCAAAGGTCTTGTTGAAAGGAACGCAGCAAGTGTGTGTGTGTGCAGTTTGTATGCATTTTTGTTTTTACAGTATGGCTGCTGTTGTTTCCTTCATGCACAGCAGGAGAGCTTGGAGGCCCGACAAAACGGTGCAGCCGGTCAGGGACTGTGTCATTATGTAGCACCATGTTAGTATTTTCAGCCGCAGGGGCTGGGTGATGATATGTGAGAAGGCTCAAGGTGAAGCCTTGGTGAAGCTCTGGGGCTGGACTAAACTGCAGGAAATGACTCATTCATATGATCAAATAAGCTGTAGTGTGTTATCTTAACCAGCCATGACACACTGCTGCATGAGATTGTATAACCCCAATACACTGATATCTTCACAGAGGAGGTCCTTGATTTCAATCAGCCGTTGACAAACAGCTTAATCAGTCGTTTTAAAAACTTTTTATGTTTCAAAGTGACCTGTTTTAATATGAGAAACCTACGCTACCTACGTGATAGCATGAGCAACATGTCACAGGCAAAAAGTCAGCATCTTCCCCAGCTGATGACCCAGGTAGACACATGGAAATAAAGACAAACAGCATTGTTCTTGTACTGCAGTGTAGAGCTAGTTAGTCCTAGTATTAACTAATATATGTGTATGATAAGGAAAAAATGTAATGCTGCATTCGCACATCTGTCCGCAGATGGGAAAAACAGGAAAAACTTATTTTGATGTGGGAGTGTTCATTACTCCAAGGTGGTGAGCTCTCATGTTCACCTTGTAGTCACACCAGACAGAGGTGGACACTGATGTTAGACTTAACTCTGATAAAGTAAAACCCACACAGTGGACAAATTCCACACCGTGGATGTGCAGTTTGTAAACTGAGCTTTTTTTTAACATTACCTGTAACCCCACAAAATAATGTAGTATGAAATGCTGCTGGCCTTGGAAGTTAGTTAGCCGGATTTACTTATGTTTGCTGCTTAGAGCGGACAAACAAAAGAGGATTTGTAAAATCCTTAATGGTTTAATGGAAAACTGCTGCGTGACATCCCTTCGTTACAACCTGCTCTTTTTTCTTCCTGTCGTTTAGATGCCAGGAAACAGTCCAGGGGGAAACTGGAACGGGTTTGGCCACCGCCCTCCATGAAAGACCAGATGAAATCTGAGCAGACACAGGTGACGCGTCAGATGTAGTTACTGTCAATATCTTCCTTGTGGAGCCATCTTTTTATAAAATCCACAAGATTGGCAATAACACAATGTGACATCATGTTATATTGTCCCTAATTCAGGGAAACACTACAGGGTTATCATTGTTATGTTTTGAAGTGTATAAGAAAGCGCTGATGAGTGGGCCTAAACATGAAGTTTACCCTATCAGGAGAAAAGTTCAGGTTTAATTAAATTTTAAATGTTATTGTAATTAGGGCTTTCTGGACTGGTCCTGCATGGCTAGACTCTAAAATGCCTGAAAAAAGAAATTTGATCTGAAGTATTTGCCAATACTATTTGTTTTACAAATGCTGGATTAGTACAAGTGGTTCTGAAATTGATCTCAAGTTTAGAGGATCAAGAAAAGGGAGCTAATCTCCTATTCCTAATCCTACTCTTTTCCTTGTCTTATCTCACAGCAGGATCCAAAAGTTCCCAGAGCGGGAGGTCAGAAGGCTCCTCTGTGGCAACGCTGGGAGTGCGGCCTGATCAACGGGCAGCCGCCAAAGGAAAATAACTGATATTGGCCATGTCTTCAACACTACAAATAGAATATCTATGATCTGTGACGCTAGAGCTGCAAGTCCAAGATTAATCAATGTAACCAAAATCCTGAAGGTGGTTCCAGTTTAAATGCTTTCTGGTTCTTCTCTGCTTTGTATCTGTGTGAAATACACTTTTTATATATATATCTACTAGTAACTATAACATTAGTTTTATTATTTTTATATATTTTATTATAGTTATCATAAAGAAAGCAAAATTATCAATTAGTAATTTTCTCTTTTTAATTTCTGAGTTATGTAAACAATCAGTCTTTTTACTGTAGTCGCACTGTTTATGGAGTTTTAATGGGATGTCAAATGACAATATACAGTTCAACAAACTATGTTGCAATGATGATGTGATTTTGTACGTTTCTTCCCCCATGTGTTGCCGCCGCAAATTTACAATTGATCTTTTGCTTTGGATTTTGAATAAATTAAGAAATGTATAATACACTTTTTATGATTTTTGAAACTAACAACATATACTTTCAGAATTCACAGTAGATATTTTAAAGGAGCATTCCACCGATTTTACACATCAAG
Organism: Lateolabrax maculatus; assembly: GCA_031216445.1. Taxonomy (NCBI): domain Eukaryota; kingdom Metazoa; phylum Chordata; class Actinopteri; order Acropomatiformes; family Lateolabracidae; genus Lateolabrax; species Lateolabrax maculatus. Next base: position 22,171,599 of record CM062216.1, on the reverse strand, counting down.
TTCACCTTACTTCTCACAGAGTGTACTACTCACCTATAAAAACAGTAGTATAACGTCCTCTGTGGCAGTGGAGGAAGCTTTCTAAAGTCACACTGATGACATCATTGGGGTCTTTTTTAGACATAGCTGGACGTTTAAAATATTTATAACAAAAAGCTTTAGTTACAAACTGGAATTGTGGAGTTTGAAAGACATGGGTGTTCATGGGCAGGTGCGGTCTAATCAAAAACACTGTCCAGTTTCATTATGGGAAATGTAGGATCTTGTGTTTTAGGGGCTTGACCTTAAATACTACCTCAATACTACCTTTTCTTGTTCAGTTTTGACCATTTTTTATTTAATCCGTTTCTGGTAAATCCACCTCCTTTATGCCCCTTTAACAGGTTTCAGAGACTGGATGCACTGGTTCAGTGTAACGCTTGGAGAGTGTCTTTATTAAGCCACTTTTAGAAGACTATTCACTTGATCATAACTAAGTTTCTTTCGAAATAGAACTTTTGTGAGTCTGTTGCACATTTTTTAATGAACCTAAAAATCATCTCAAGACAAACAAAACTGCCAAATGGAGACTGGGGATTGGTTGAACATTTTTTTTGACAGTCCTACAGTACATTTTCCTTCATGCGAAATTAAAAATATAATCATTATTTTGGTGCCTTCTATGGGTATGTCCAAAACAATACTTGACAGCAGAAAAGCCCGTTTTGATAACTAGTGACTAGATTGTCTCGTGCCATGGTCCATGGCAAATGAAGCCATCAGAAAAACCCCTGGAAAATTAAAACTTTCCCAAGTTGACCTGTGATCACATTTACTAAAGAGCGCTCTGTTTCTAATCTCCACAGACAGAAGCACACTGCTTAGCCCGTCTAAGTGCCATCTGTTTGCCACAGTGATTCTGCCAAGAGAGCATGGACTTTCACTCTGCCCTTCCTGGCTCGGATATTGCAGTGTTAATTGGCTACACTTCTCACCAACCCACAAACAGCAGGCACGGCAAAGGTCCTTGGTTTCAGCTGACATTTTCAGATGGCTTCCCTAAACCTCCTTAATACAGATCCAAAATGCCAGATGTCTGCGTTTGCGTTAAGGTTGAAAATTGCTCTGGTGGAAATTCTTACAAGGTCACATAGAGTCCACATCTCTTTATTTGAAGGCTGATGCAGATGGTGTCAAGTGAGCCTGAGCAATCAAAGCCAGGCTGTGATTGTTAATGTTAGGAAACAGGGACTAAGAAAGTGATGCATCAACATTTAGAGTAGCAACACCTCCCAGTGTGTCCTGTTAGGAGACACCAGCCTCATCCCTCCTGCTGTTCAACGTGAGCAGCACAATCAGGCTTTCTTATACATTATTAGAGTATTCCACTTTATGCTACTTCCACTACACATTATCTGTACATATCTACAGATTTTACATAAGAACATCAGATAAGTTTATACAACAAAATGCTTGTGTTGGGGCCCTTTGTCATGTTTCAGATGTGTATGAGTTGTTCCCTTCCAAACTTCTTACGTGGCTTCATTTAAATAACAGTTTGAGGCCCATTGTGGTCAAATTATTCAATATTTTACAAAAAAGCAAAGATTAGTCCAAAAACAGATGTAGATTTATAAAGTTGTTTTTCTACTTTCCAACACCATTAATCATCTCATCTCAAATTTAGCTTGTGAGTCTTTGAAGGGGGCTTTGACCCTGGGAACCACTGGACTAACTTTATAGAAAGTTATAACAGTAAAATACTGCTTACACATTGATGCATTATTAATAATACTTTTGTATATTTTTACTGTAAGTAGAATTTTGAATGCATGACTCTCACCTGTAATGGAGTATTTACATTGTTGTATTCGTACAGGATCTGAGTACCTCTTCCAGCACTGGTGCAGTCAGTGGGAGAGTTTTGGAGTTTGGGATGGGTAGAGGAGGAGGTGGAGTGGGATGGTTTGGGGATCGGGGTGTTTATATTTTATGTATATTTAAGCATCTACATATAAAGATAATATGAGGTCTTCATCTAACCTCATTAAAAGACATCAGAGTGCATTATGTCATCTTATATTACATGACATTACATATTGTTTTCCACGTTGAGGAAATTGATACATGTTAAATTATTATTCTTATGCTCATACTAAATATAGTAATTAAAACCTAAAATGTAGTATGGATGTAAAAATTTTGTATCAGTTACCAGAGGAGGGCAGTAGAGCCTCAACAATCAGGAGAAAGAGCTTGAAGAAGATAGCAAGACTACAAGTCTGTAGACATGATTCTGGGGATTAAATAGCTTGTATTTATTTCAAAGTATGCAAATATTGCAAGCACTGCTGTAAACAGACGGATATATAGGTATTTCATGACAATTTCAAGTTAAAATTACAAAAAAGTAAATTGCATATCTTTAACAGGGCAGTAAAACCCAGATCAATTGACCCAAACCTGTAATGTTACATCACTTTACCAAGACAAACATATTTTGGTTTGTTCATATTCATCTTTAGGAATTTTAATACAATACTGAGACGTCACTTCATAAAAAGGGTAAATATATTCTGAGGAAGTACAGCAGTTATGTAACCTTTGTAATTTATCCAATGAGTCACTTACTTCACAGAACCAGAGCCAGCAGCTACATGCATTATCAATTCTATATACACAAAGATGGAGAAGAAAGTTGCTTAAGAGCACATCTGCGTCATTTTCTGCAACAACATGTGGGTGGTAATTTGTTCAGATGTTTGGCTAACGCTGAGTCATTCACGAGGCCTGTCATGTACAGAGCGCATTAGGCTGTGTTGTTGGAAGAAACGAAATGAAGTGCTGCAGTGAAAACACAAACAACACGTCAGTGAGATGAATCTCCCAGCAATGTTATCTATTTTCAAACTGCACTTGAATCACCAGGATGAGGACATTCTTTCTAAGAAATACACTGAGGCATTACAGTAGTGGAATAAACTTTCTCTTGAGTGTTATGGGGAAAATTTGAGTAAGAACAAATCTGTTGCGGGTGGATATTCAGGGAAACATTTCTTAAAAAACCTGAAAAAGTTTTCATTGCTTCATTCAGTGCAACTTTTGGCAACGTAATATGCAAGCTTCCAGGGAGAAAACGGCAAGGAAAAGGTTGACAGATGAGGAAAGAATTATAAATAGAAGGGTTAACATGGGGCTTACAATGCAGAGATGGGGTCTAAATGAAGACAGTACTCTTCACTCAGTGCTATTATTGTATTCCTCTCTGCCCTGAGTGCACAAATACCAAGAGCTTTGTGAGTGGGTGCTGAAGAGAGAGTAGAACAGTGACAGCTCTGACATCACCGCTCCTTCAGCGCCGTGAGATGGGGCTCGACTCGGCTCGCCTCGGCTCTGCACCAGCGGCGGCAAACCCAACGCAGTGGACAGATGATGGATGACTCATTCTTCCCACCCACACGACTTCCCATCGTCAGGATCCATCATCAAGGAACTCGCACTTGGCTCCAAATTAAACTCTTGCACATGCTCCGTGCATTACTGAAGTCTCACTCAGGGGGAAGGCCAAACATGTATTTTGGATGCTGCAGATAAACTGTAAAGAAATGGCAGTGATTCCAAACCTGGGGAGCAACGTCCGACTTCTGTACAAATAGTACCAATGCAAACTGGCCAAAACAGACCTAAATACCGACAGTTCAATTGTATGAAAAAATAAGGCATTAATATTAGCTTTTATATAATTGACTGTGTTTAACATAATCTAGTTTAAAATCATCTGAACATCAGGAACATGTCGATGAAGTTGGGTCCATCTGACAGGGCTGTGAAGGTATGTCTGACAGAAGAGCAGTATGTAAAGAAATACACTGTCCGCTGTGTTTATAGACAGTCCGCATATTTCATCATATTTTCTTATTTCGCAGAGGGACCTGCTCTGAGTGTTTATCTTGCCTGTGCTTCTTCTTGAATTACTGAAGTGAAATGAATGAATAAACATTGGGTAGGGGGGAGCATGAGGTAAGGACAGAATAAACAGACCTCAGATGGCCTTGCTTAGTCGAGCCATTGTCCTCAACAAACCCTTCTATTCGCTTTCACCCTCCTCCTCCTCCACTCGCCTCCCGCTCTCTTTTTTTGCACAATGATAACTCAATTGTCTAAATCCATGATCCCACATTACAACAGTCAACAGTGACAAAAAGAAGTCGCACATGATAAGATGATGTTTGTTACATGCCTTCAATGACTCTTTGTCTCCCTGCCTTGGGTATTTCTATTTTTAAAGCTTCTGGGTCAAACTGTTGTCATCTCTCACTTTCTGGAAAGCAGAATGATACTCAAGAAAATAAGCAATTTCCTTTTGCATTTCAATTGTATATTTAGACCAACATTATGTCAGTTTCATGGAAGTAATACAGTGGATATGGAGTGAATATGGATGAAAGAGTGTGAAATCTTCATGGTCTTTGGTTTAACTTACAGCCATGATGTGGGAGATAGATAGATAGATAGATTACTTTATTCATCCCCGAAGGGAAATCGTCATAGCAGCCGGTATATTTGAATACAATAAAATACAATACAGCAATAAAAGCCCAACAGCATCAATAACAAACAAATAAATAATGAAAAAAGGAAAAACTTTTATTTAAACCTTCAGACATTTGCAGGCAACAGAAACAAGTTGTGAACACACCATTGATATATCACCATCATTTAAGTGTAAAAAGCGTTTGAAAGTGTTTAAAGCGAAGCATTTGCTTACTTAAACATCCAGCAGTTACGGATCAACAATAGCATTAATTCAGAGTTGTGTTTCTGAATAAATGTTCAATATTCACTGTCTCTGTTTTTGGTCTCCACCAACTCCTCAGCAGCCATTAGCTGAGCACAAATACTGGAAACAGGGGGAAACAGCCATCCAGGCTTGGTCCGAAAACAACAAAATCCACCTACCAACACCTCCAAAGCTCACAAAGCTGCTAACATGTTGCATCTTGTTTGTTTAATCCATATTAAAGAAAAGAGGGTAAAAACACGTTCGACTGTTCCTTTAGACAGTAAGTGCTTCACTGGGACTGATTAGGTTACTTTAGGTGGAGTAAGATTTCTTAAATTGAAAATGTGTCCTGTAAATCTCTTCTGTCTGAGACGCAGTAGTGAAAGAGTCAAAGTGAAATAATTAAAATCAGGACTGCGTTAACTATTTGATATAAATGCATAAACAGTATATCCAACACATCACAACCAGTAACTGTCCAGTTCACTAATGCTCTCTAAAGAAGTGACCATCCTTTCTCTCAAAAGAAAGCTACTGCTTAAGAAAGAGGGAAGAGAGGTTCAAAGAAAGCTATGGTGGAATATCTTTACCACTTTACCACAACAGCACAACCACAAGCTACTCTGTAATTCTTGCCTTTCCGAAAGTAGTTAAATAAACCAAAATCTGCTTCAAATATAACCTCTGATTTTAGAAGGTACTGTCAGTGATGAGGATCATTATCACATATAATTAGTTAATTTGCACTCCTCAGTTTAAGTCGAAAGCTGCCTGAATTACAGCTTCTAGTAGCTTTTTGTAATTAGTGTTCTAATGCAGTAATATATGAAGTTACTATAGTTGTTGAGAGTGAAGGATTGAATCAGTGGGTGGGCAGGGTGGTCTAAGGTCGCAGAGACTTCATCACTCTGGGACAAATCTTTTCTGATGCGTCTTCCATCTCTTGGCTGCTGGCCTGAGTGGTTGGCTTTGAGCATCAGGGGAGCAGTTCACTTTGGGTTAAGCCCTTTCAGCCAACTGTTCAAAGCCCTTTTTGCATGGTTTGCCTCTCTAGCGGCTGCAGCAGAACGGCCTCCATTTCTATTTTAGGATTTAAAGGAATGACAGTATTCTCGCTCGACTCTCAAGAAAATCTTTTCAATCCACTGTATGGAACACCGCTGGGATTAGGATGCAGTAAGCATTACATAAAAGTGAAGCTCACATCCTTGGTAAATGTTAAACCAAAAAAGGAAGCCTCCCATGGGAAGGACAATAGCCACTCCCAGAGTTTTCAGTGTGCTGGGAATTACAGGCGTTGTCAACATGATGGAAGTCAGATACATAAAAACTGTAGACAATACAAAGGCGTATAAGGTTCCTTCTTTGCCATTTTAAAAGGGAATTAAACAAACATAACCTATTACTAATTAATTTACTAACATCCAAAATAAAATAAATGTTATGGACTTGACTGTGTTGACTTTGTGTCGCCCTCACATCGTGTGTTCTTTTAAATAAATACCTCTGGACAATTATCCTGCTTCCTGGCTCTGCAATATCTGCATTTGGGTTCTTCCCTCGTGTACCAACCGTGACAATAAAAAGATTATTTGTTAAATTAGATTACATTTTTTTTTTGCATCAGAGCATATAGAAAGTTACATAATTATTAGAAAATATATCCAGCATGGTTCCTGTGTCAGGATTAAGTCAAGATTTATTAAAAAATAAAAGAAATGCAAGGTCAGGAAAAGTACACTCTGCAGTACACTGTGTTCCCATCAGACTGGCCAAACTTTCATATCATGAGTATAAAAGAGGCACTATGTTGCTTTGCATCTGCGTTAAAGTGTTTCATGATAATATCTGGAAGTGTGACAGAATATTTAACAGAAGTCCTTATGTAGCATCATAATAAACTCCTCAGAAACTTCCAGACTTATCTGCAGGAGCCTAATGTCTCTATCGTCTATGTCCTGCTGTGTTCACAAGACTGTTTTCAGTGTGGATTTGAGATGGAGATACTGTAACCTTTGAGCAAAAGGGATTTCAGGAAACCTGACCGTAGTTGGTCACAGGAGCTTGAGACTCATGCAAGATCCGCTTCATGTTATGAAACGTAAGGCTTGCCTCATATAATAAATTCTGCTTCTTCTTTTATAAAGAAGACAAAATAAAGGAACAACCACGCAGTCTCACATTTATTCTGTATTATAGTCAAAACTTTTCAAACTGCCCTCAAAGTACAGAGGATGCTCCTCTGAGCTGAACTGTTCCACATTATATTCAAATGGTAAGAATTTTAATTATGCAAGTTTCATCAAAATCTGCTTTACAATCAGAGATTTCCCCTTATATAATAAGTACAAATGAGGGTTTGGTCAGGAATAGCCGCAGACCAAAAGAGAAGTACAGTTTACAATGTCTCCCAATTCGTAAGAACTGCCATGGGTACTTCTTTAGAATTTGACACTATTTATAGAACATTACATCCTGTTTTTTTTTTTTTAAAACACCTTGCATCAGAAAATTAACTCCTCACTCTCTTAACTGATCGTTCCTATCACATTGTTCATAAAGCTAATGCAGAGTTCAGCACAGGCTTGTGGGCACATGCGTCCCAAACTGAAATACCCCGAAATATCTAGCAGGAAAATAAATTAAATCAAGTCTAGACTTTGCTTAGAGATAAGATCATTTCAACGTCAATGGAAGGTTTTATAAATAACTACTTTGCATACTTGCATACTTTGTTTTTTTTTCTGCAAACTTACACAGAGAAGGCTGTTATGGGCGATACAAAACTAAAGCAAGCCAAGCAACCAAACAAGGTTATGTTTGGAAGATAGAACAGTCTGATCTTGCATTATTTCCTCATCATACTTACGGGACTAAGTAACTCTACACTTCAGTGTGAGAATAAAAATTGTTGACAACAATCTGAAATGTTCTCTTGACCATTTTGCATGTACTTTTGACACGGTCCCTATCTTCAGCTCCACATTTTTTTCCCAACTACAGACAAGTCACGCAGAGTGCCAGGCTTCGATATTGGACCATGAGGTAAAAATAAGGCCGGTGCCACATCAGTCTAAGGTTATATTGCACTGCATAAAAAATCTGAGGAAAAATTATTTTACCTGTAAAACTGCTGCAAGTTGTATTGTAAAATAGTGTTCTTGATAACTTTGGAAGTGCTACAAAAACAAGGATTAAAAAAAATAGGAGGAAAAACAAATGGGAAACATGGATATCCCGTGTGATTTGTAAGGGAGGGATTATACACACAAAAAGCCTGGGAACTATAAGGAGACATAACAACATTGTTTCTAACATTGCATGTCCACTTGGGATGGCATGGCAAAGGCTCTCAGGGAGCAGAGAGATTATCAGACAAACAAATTACGACTCACACCACAAACAACTTCAACATCTGTCCATATTCATGCAGCAAAAAACAACCAAACACATGTAGAATTAATTGTCTCTTTGCGGGAAACAACTATTGAGTACTGCTGTGATGGCTGAAGTCCAACAATATCAAACCCTGTGCCAAGGCAGCCTCGGGTGAACCTGAGCACTCAGGACACTGTGCCACTGTCATGCTGGAATGAATAAGGTGGAAACTGGGCCATCTATATCCGTACTACCCTCCGATTATGAAAAGATTATGCAACCACACAGCATGCTTTACATAACCAGCTATGGCCATGCACTCCTCTTCTGTACACTCTTTGTTCCCAAATTAAATTATTCAATTGCCCCAACCTTTTCTATCCAAGCCGTCTGCCCGCCTGACACCTAATCTAATATGTTATGTCCCTCTGACACCTAAAGTCATCCTCACGCTGGGATTTATATCCGTTTTTGTTGTGAATTGAAGTTAATTGCGACAGTGATGTAAATCAGAGCTTGAATGAGAGAGATGGCACGTTTACACGGACGGCAGCTTCTGGGATGGATGTTGTTTATCAAGTGTACACAGAGTTATCGTAAATGACAGATAGGGCCGATAACATTATGCGGTTACAGTAAATTTTTCAGTAACGCAGACAAACAAACGCTCTGTCTGAGAAAGCATTGTGTGACTTGGCAAATTTCCTTTCAAATCTTTGCTCAAAATACTCTTTAATAAACTGGCTTTTATTGCTTTGGCTGCACCAAGTTTTACATCTTAGGGACTGAAAATTATAGGAGGTGAGAGGGGGTCCGAGAAGAGAGGGGGACTCTTTTTCTCATCCCAGATATACTTTAACCATTTGAGATTTATTGTAAAAACACGAAAATTTAAAAAAATTCATTGCAGAGATGAACTTGAAAGCTTTCGGAAGATGTCTGGAAGAAAAGTCTCTAACACAACTCCAGCTTCATGTAATTGACATGAGTGATAATGAGACATCTGATCTCATACATAACGGGATGTAGCATCGTCTGATCTAATTCATATACATTCCTATTAAGTGGTGTCCGGGTTCGGTGGAAAGTCTGTCAGCAGCCTCGGAGCTGCCGCCTGTTTCCCGTTCACTCATTCTGTGGCTGTAACAACTGTTTCATTTGCTGCTTTGTATCAAACAATAGAAAACATGGCAAGGGGAGAGTCCAAAGAAAATACTGATAATCCTGGGGAGGATGATTCTTTTTTATAAGATAAATTATATGATTCAGTTAAGACCTTCCACAACACAATCATATTCATAACTCTACTTTAATAGAATGTTTCTTCTGTTTGGCTGTTAATGTTTTACATTATTTTTCATTTCAAAACAAACACTTAACTTTAGCTTTAGATAAATGACTTGCAAATGTAATTTGTTGTTTTGTTATTTATTTGCATATCAATACTGACTGTAATAAGCATACAGGGAGGCAACAGCAGCAGACTGGAGTGTGCTGCGGCTGCTCTGAATTCTGGGTCAACAGACGAAAACAAAACATCCTTATCAACATGTCACACAGCTCCTTGCTCCTCTTGACCACCTCAGGATACAGCTCGGCCCTGTGCTGCTGTCAGGTATTATGACAGATCTGACAAGACATTTGACTGCAGAAAATAAACCCTCCAGTAAATTTAGATTTGCTTGATTACAATAATAGAACATTTTGTTTGTTTGTCTGTCTACAGTTGTTTGCATGTTGTGCATATTTATCTGTTATTTTGTTTAATCCTTCCACACTCTCCCAAGATATGTCCCCTCCAATATATGCAATTAGTTTTATGAGCATTTCATAAGCCAGCCCACCCCACCCCCCTCCCAAAATGATCAAAAGTGGTTGCTTTGGAAACAGCGTGACGTATTTCAGAGCCCAAGAATAGAAGCATGAGGAGGAAAGCTGGTCTGAGGCTCTTGGCTTCTGCCTAACAATCGGTCTGAGTGCCTTTCCAAATGTTTTCCTCCAGTGTTTGTTTGGGGCCAACGCTCAAATGATGCTGAAATTTTTGTCTGATGACGGAGCAGTCAGCAGGGGCTGTGTTGACACAGTGTTACATGCTTGTGGTTTCCCATATAAAGAAAACATCACCTGGTTGGTGGAGTTTGTAAGCTGAGGAACGACTGATAACATTTGGTAGAGGAGCATATAGAAACCACTGCAGGGACAACAAATTATCAATAAACATATACCCGCATGCGCACAGACACACATGCACATGCTCTGCTTGTTATAAAACAGCCCCCCAAGTCAAACAAACTGAGTCATAGCCTATTTATAGCTACCGCAATACATCTCTCATGTGTTTGAGCCTGGGATGGAGGCTCCACTGCGTGTCTGTGGTATAGACAAGCTGTTACATAAATGTGTTGCTGCATACATGTCTCAGGGGGGCAGTGATTCATAACATGAGCTTAGCTCTCTCTTTAACTGCATTTTTCTTAGTCACCAGCCAGGCAAAGAAAAATTATCCAGACATCTAAATTTGGCTATATGTGGAATGCTTTTACAAATTTTTCTAAATGGAAATTTGGAGGCATAGTAGAGTAGATTTTGGCTATATTAAAAGTGCTTACTTAACATTTGCATTAATAGTTATAATAGTAAATAATACGAAGAAGATTAAATAGTTTTTAGGAAATATATGCTTATCCTTCTTAACAAGAGTGAGATGAGAAGATTGATACCATTCTCATGTCTGTACAATAAAAATGAGCACTAATCAACATGTTATATCGGCCGGTTGTAGCGCCACATTTAGACACAAGAGTGCTAAAGTGTCGGCATCTAAACCTTGGCAAGAAAGTGATTAAGCGTGTTTTCCAGTGAACTACCTCTTTTAGAGCAATGCTACAGGCATTTTCACTGCTGCAGTTGTTAAAAAGTGAGACAAAATATGTCACAAGATCAGTGTGTATATGATGCAATGTGTTTGTGTAATCATAGAAAGAGACGGAGCAGAGTCTAGATAAGCGAAGACGAAGGAGGGTAAACAACTGAACAGAACTTGATTTGATGTGATAAACATGTGCAGGGGTCAGAAAAAGATGTGTTAATTATGAAACTCCGGTTGTATTTGTTAATATATAGTATTACTGACATTGTAGATAGCAGCTCCTCTTATCTTTCATAATACCGGTCGACCAGCACTGAGTGTTATCACATTAGATAACGTTATACAGCAGATGAAATGAGGCCAAGCTGGCATGTACTCTGCTGATACCCTGTTGGTGCAGCACACATCCGCAGCACACTGTGTCACTGCAGAGGGATTTTTTCTTCTGAGCCATAACGAAGCAAACATGAACAAAGGATTTCTTAAATAGCATCAGACTGCAAATTAAAGCTCAGAGGCAGCCAGGGGTTGTAAGGGGAACTGTGAAAAGGAGCAGAGGGGTGGTGGAAAGAGGGGAGAAATATTCAAAAAGGTTTGCAGAGATAAAATGAAATGCAGGCGCTGGAGAAAAGATCAGAGAAAGCGGAGCTGTTCTGACAGGTAACACTATCTATGTGACCTTCTTCCTGCAACCGCTAACTGTGTCAGCAGAGTGACGGCCTCCCCCCTCCCCCGTCCTCCTCTCTGGACTTCCCATGCGGTCTTGTTCAGAGTGTATTTTAAGCTTGTCCCCATCACCTCCCGCAGGACACTTTACGTAACACGCCTTTGCCCGTCAACTTTGGCTAACACCCCCCAGCTCATCTGTATGACTCCCAGTGAACTGTTTTCGTAAAGCCGGTCAGCTGATGTAAACAGTCTTGCTGTGAGTCTTTGTCTGTGCCACCTACTTGGCAACAACAGGGCACAGATATTTATATCCATCCTGTTGCCCACCACTGATGCTGATCCCAGAGCGGAGGAATCATGAGCCAGGATGCAAAAATGATACTGTCTGAGGCTGCAAAATATCCTTCTGAACACAGTTTATAAAAGTTCATGTGATAAACAGTCGGGTTTACTGCCAGGCTGGTAGAGCTCTCCTCTGGGACACCGCTACCATTGTTCCACAAGCATTACTGAAATACATTTACATTTACTGCTACCACCACAAATACCAGAAAACTATTACTGCTTATGCTGCACGTGGGTAATGTGCATGTGCCAGACAAAGCTCTGTTATTTGAGTTTAGTTGGTTGTGTAGAGTTAATATGATAAGCACTTGAGCCTTGAAAGAACTTTTTAAATCTTGGATTGACTGAGTAGAAAAGGGCTGCAACTAATGATTATTTTCAATATCGATTAGTCTGAAGATTATTTTCTCGATTAATCGATTAACTGTTTGGCCAATAAAATGTCAAAGAATAGTGAAAAATGGCCACCACAATATTTCAGAACCCCAAGGTGACTTTGGGTCAAACAATTGTCTTGTTTTGACGGACGAACCCTCCAAAACCCAAAAATATTTTATTTACTATTATATAAGCAAAGAAAAGCAGCAAATCCTCACATTTGTTGAAAGCTGAAACAAGTGAATATTGACTGAAACGATTGATTGACTAACAAAGGAGTTACCAACTAATTTTCTGTCAAACAACAAATGGATTATACCCAATCAAGTAATCATTTTAGCTCTAAAATTATGTATTCCTGGAGGCTTTATTATCCTACATATGTATTGAATTATATGTTTGCCTGTAGAGAAATGTTACATTTGCGCTTGTTGCACTAACGGAAAGACTCTCTGGGTTCAATTGCAACTATTTGCTCATTTGAAAAATTGTTGTTTCGTTCTCGCTCGTCACATTTAGGTAATAACCACGTTACCGTTTGAAAAAAAGGTCTTAAATCTCCACTTTATAGCTTCATACGTGATATCATGCCTAAAGAATGAGGCTAAATCTACATCCCCCAGGCAAGAAGTCAGTATCCTCACCAGCTGATGATCCAAGTAATGGAAATAAAGGAACCGAACAAATAGAATAAACTCTAATTCTTATTTAGGTTGAGCATTGTACTACCAGCTGGATGGTCTTTTATGTTGTGTTTACTGATCAGTTTAGAAGTTTCAGGCAGCCAGAGTGACTAAAGGTCCTCCTGTAAATATTTGCAAACTCTGCCGAGACATGAGATGTTTTTCCAGTTGAGACGACTTGTTGTGTTCACAGGGTTATTTGCCCTCATTTCTCTGCAGGTCAAAGCTATAAGGTGAACTGTTCCATAAGAGGCTCTGCTAGAATGTCAAGAATTCAGCTCGGACTCGTTGAACTCGTGGGTCCTCCTCTCTTCATGTTGTTTTCTAACTAAGGCAGTTAGACTGGTAACGCGAGGCACTGCTGCAGTGTTTGTACTCACCCCAGAATCTACTTTATTCTCTTCTAAAGTCTTTTGAGAATATCTTTCCAAACAAACCAACAGACACTGATGTCATTTTGTAAGACTTGTTTGCTTTGTCTTGGACACTAGTGTTGTGCTAAGAGCCTCTTTGACATGCATTTTTCCTGTTTATTTCCAAAGAAGCCTACAAACCCATTTTCTCAAGCATAGGTGTTGCATACACATATTTCAAAAGCTGAACTGTTGAACTGAACCAGATGTATGATGCAACTGACTTCCTGTTGCATAAATTAAACAGATTCTGTGACAAGGTTTCTTATATTAAATGACTGCACATCTATACATTCAATACAATAAATAATCATCTCATTAAACCTACTGTTTTTCTATTTTCCCGATTTACTTTTTAATTTCTCCCATGCCTCCCTAGACTCAGTTACAGTTTTTACCACAGAGTCAGTTGTAAAATCTTCCATTTACAGTACATTAAAGTTAAATGAGAAAAGGCAAGGAATTCTCAATAATAAAACATTCATTTATACATTTTTTTTTTTTTTTTTACTCCTGTCTTCGATATTTGTCTTTTTATACAAAGAGACCTCCTGGCTTTGGCTTATGAGACCCACAGGTGCCAGTGGTTTACAAGGCCAACTCTCTACTAATGTAATTTCCCAGTCAGTCATTTTATGAGGGTGCCTGAAGGCAGCAGCCTGGTCTGCAGACTGGCCTACTGCATTGAATACAACTACCAGCACATGTTTTGTTCGTGCCAACGATCCATTTTATTGAGCTGGGAAGTTCATAAAGCATGACTGACACATCATTGCATGTATAAGCAGCTTTCATGCATAGTGTAATGTTATGGGTGCAGAGGATATACAATACACAGTTAATGGAGAATGTGATGCAGCCCAGTGTTAATCTTTGTCCTCCTCTGCACTCAGTGACGTTGCTAAGCTGATATCGCATGCACTCTGTTGTCGGTCTCCAACCAGGAGGCCTTTCGGGATCAGATAAGAAACAATCTATTGTGCCCAGTAAATGGCATAAGGCAGACACACACGGCACTGATAAATTGTCATTTCTTGTATGCAAATTAAAAAAAATACAGTCCTTCCAAGTGATACAAAATGACTGGTATTACGGAATAACTTTTATTACACAATCTACCTCATGATTGGTTACTTTTTGTAAGCATATAATTTAACCAAAACCAGAATAAATGTAGAAAATTCCACATTACCAAAGTCGTATTTGGAGCAGCTACTCTGCTGTGACTTCTGTCTCTATCAGAAACCAGAGGTGACCAAACAGTGAGGGGCAAGGGGCCCAGAGTGTATCTCTCTGTCAACCTGAGCACATTTGCTCAGGGGGTTTACATATGTGATATGATACAGTACATGCAGTTCATTGTGTCCTGTAAAGCACACAAACGCACAACAGTTCAGCTGGGGCTTTCGACCGAAGCCCTCATGCTGCTTTCACACAAAGCCACGAGTGCCCAACATACAGGTGTAGGTGCTTTAAGGGTTTATCATCAAGCGCACACACACTGTATGTATGTATGTATGTATGTATGTATGTATGTATGTATGTATGTATGTATGTATGTATCTCTTTAAGTATGACACGTTACATACATTTGCAGGGTTTGAGACCAGCACCATCCCTCTAGGCAGCAACTGTCTGGCCTCCCTGAATGTTGCCTTGAAAACACAATTTACAAAAAGGTCCTGTGGTTTCCAAATAGTTTCCTAGAAAGGAACTGATACCACTTTAAATTCTTAGGAGGCTTCCTGGAATAGTCCAAGTCATATGGCTCTAACTGTAGGGAAAAGGAGACTGTGGGGAAATGTGACACTCTCACGCTCTCATATCCTAAAGCCTGCTTGTGACATACATGTTAGTTTGCTACTAAACATAATGAAACTCATGTGATTTCATTTCACACAGTGTCCCCCAACAGGACATGTCCATAAAATTAGCCTTATGATGCAGGATTGTTGATCAGTTGATGTTGCACGTTAGTGGTACAAATTCCACAACAAATTTGCAATTAGTCAAGTGACCAGAAACAATTAGCATGTAGTAAAGACGGGGGTTTTGAGGGCCCCTTGAGCTTCCTTGAGCCCTGGAGTCTTCCTTAAGTATATAGTGATTTGTTGGAAACGGCTTTTCTTCCTCATTGTTTGCTTTTCTACAGACCACGCTGCTGCTGTGTGCGTGTGTGTATATTAATAATAATTTTTCCTTTAAATTTTACTTTTCCTCCTGACCCCACATGTGAAAAAGTTTTTAACCCTTCCCTAAATATAGCAGGTTTCTATGTTACAAGGGCTATGCATGAACAAATATAGATTACCAGGCAATTCACAGACAAAAAAGTGTAAAGTATGTTATCCTACATAGCGTTACTTATGTTTGAGGTCAGTTAAACTGTTATAAAACACACTTTAAATCATGTTACCCATGAACAGGAGTTTTATGAGCAAAATAAGTCATGTAGTAAGCTGATAGAGAATGATGTGCTGGGTTATGTTGTTGGAGCTGATTCAGAGGGACATTACATGAAGCCCTGTAATCACAGTTCACACCGCTTCAGAAACTCTGTATATAGCCTCCTGTGGTCTCCATACACTCATCCTGCACATTATCTAATTATTATAGCAAGATTATCCTGTCAGAGGGGGGCGGGGCGGGGAGGTCAGATGATGACGGTGGTGGTGGTGATGTTGCCTGAGCTGCTGTGTTATGTGAAAGCCGATAGGAGCTTTCCTTTGGATGGAGGAGGGAGGGGGGGGGGGGGTCACAGAGGGAGGGAGGCGGTCTCAGAAACACACGCACAAAAAGGGCCCCGCTGGTTCAAGTGAGGATAGGGACCGTCCTGGGCTGAACTCCGCGTTACAAATAGGAGCTGCGGTATTCCAAGTGGAGCAGAGTGGAGGTGCGCCACGCAGATGATAATATTAAGTAACAGCACCGAGAGGATCTGCAGTGTTGGACCGGAGAGGGAGGAACAGAGGAGCGCTGCGTCCTGCACCGGACACACAGACACACGGACACACAGACACACGGACACACGGACGTGTCGAGAGGCGGAGGACAAAACTGAGCACGCTCACAGGTAGAAGGATTTTATTTTGAGTTTTGGATTTTTTTTTTTTTTTAAGTTTCTTTTTTTAAATTATGGACACTTTATTATCATTTCACTGAATAGATGAAAAAACATGAAAGATGAGGCATTAGAATAAGCGCATATTCTCTTAGATAAAGCCTATTTAAAATAACATTTAACATTACTTACAGCGACAACGTGTGAATAAGTTTAAGCATTCTTCGCTCATATTGTTGCTTATACTGCTTTTTACTTTAAGTCTATAAAAAAATAAAGATCCAGCTTACTTTTTTTATTTTAAGTACACCGGGACAGAAGCTTGTAACTTGTAATTGGCCGTAAATGTAAACGCAGGTCTGAACTGGTGATGCTGCAGCTGAGGCAGGTCATGATTAAAAGCGACCGACAGGAGATCAGCATGTCCCTGTCAGACATGTGGGTCAGTGCTGATGAAGCAAGTAAAACAATCTGACCCGAAACCGACCACCAAGGACTTTTCAGGGCTTAATAAAAGGCGACAGAATATAATACACCCGGGGGGGAAAAAGCCCCAGAAGATGAACCCATTCATGTTTGTTTAGGACTTAAGTGCAAATGTAGGTTAATGTTACGTTGTCATCTAGACGTGTTCCATCTTGTATTTAAAACGACTGTTGTGTGCTTGCAGCGATGCCAGAAGTCTGGTTTGGCTGGTTAACTTGTGTTTACAAGACGCAATGTTCCACATTGAATGTATAATGAGGCTTTCAAGGTTATGGTACAAGTCGCTCCCGTTTTATTGGAGAGATGTAATGGGGTTACATAATATTGTGTTGTAATGGCTCTTGCGTAACCACTAAATCCCTCTTCTCCTCTCTTCCCTCTCTTTGATCACTAGGTGGCAGTGTCGCTGCATCCTCAGAGACCAGCGGTACTCTCCACACCAACTCCCCCCCAACAGGCCTGATGTTTGAGGAGGAGTCCCAGCAGATGAGGGGGCAGCAGGACGGGGCTGTGCTCCAGACTCTGGAGTCACCTGCAGCAGTGACTGCAGCTGGAGGAGGAGGAGGAGGAGGAGGAGGAGCAGGGCCTCTGTCCTTCACAGATGAAGCCGTGTCCATCCTGACCTCCAGCAGCCTGTTGGCCCGCTCCCTGCTGGGTCGCACCTCTGCCGTCAAACGCAAGGAGAGTCCCTCCTCCAGCGTCAGACGCAAGCGCGAGTTCATCCCGCACGACAAAAAGGACGACGGCTACTGGGACAAGAGGAGGAAGAACAACGAGGCGGCCAAGCGCTCGCGGGAGAAGCGGCGTGTGAACGACATGGTCCTGGAGAGCCGCGTGCTGGCTCTGCTGGAGGAAAACGCCCGTCTGAGGGCGGAGCTGCTGGCTCTCAAGTTCCGCTTTGGCCTGGTCAAAGACCCCTCCAACGCCCCCATCCTGCCCCTCGCCACAGCTCCTCACCACACCGCTCAGACCTTGAGTCCTCACTACTATCTCCACAGAGGGGATGGAGGCCCGCATCCCAACAACCAGGCAGGCCAGCTGAGCACCAGGGGCTCCAGAGATGCTGGTAACATGTCCGAGGACTCGGGGTTCTCTACGCCGAGCGGGTCCAGTGTGGGCAGTCCGATCTTCTTTGAGGACCGGCTGAGCGACCACGGGAAACTGTCGCCGCACAGGGGGGAGGATCTGGGCTACGACCTCCACCACTCCCCCGCCGATGTCCACCACTCTGCAGGGCTCCCTGGAGGGAAGCTGGACCACGCTGAGGCGATGAAAAACCTTCCTCACAAGCTACGTTTCAAGACGCCCGGCTGCGGGGACGCGGGCGATGCTGCAGGGGACAACGGCGGCGCCAGACGCAGCCCCACGCTACCCGCGGTGGTACGGGAAGGTCCGAGAGAGGCCCCTAAAGGACTGAGCGGAGGTGAAACGGGAGCAGGGCACTGCGCTGGCTCCTGGCTCCAGCAGCTGGAGGGGGATGAAGGCAGGAGGGGGAGACTGTCCCCTCAATACACCGGCTCGGCGGCCGGATACAGCCTCCAGCCTCCTCCGACGCAAGGACAAACTGTGGTCCAGTATAAGCACGAGAACACTCACCTGAAGTCTCAGCTCAACTCTCTGAGCGAGGAGGTGGCGCAGCTGAAGAAGCTTTTCACAGAGCAGCTCTTGGCCAAAGTCAACTGAGGTCCAGAGCTGTGAGTCAGTCGGTGTCAAGACTTTAAGGGACAAACTAAGTTTTGCTGTAAGTGAGCTCGGAGATTCAGCGCACAACCAGGAGTGCTGGACCCTGCAGATGTTCACGAGGACCGATAAAACTCGACGTTCAAGTCTAACAAATGTTTAACAATGTGTTGTTTTTATTTGAAATACTGTATTATATTGTAATAAATGTCTATAAACGTCATCTCATTACCTGCTGTTTAACTACTTAATCTCAGCTCAGACAGGGAGTCTTATCTGTAATAGTGTTAAGTGTGTAATAGTTAATCTATTCCATACACTGTGACAACTAAAACACACACACACACACACACACACACACACAGCACAAAACTGTTGACATCACATCATTACAATGCAAGCTTGAATGAATCGCTTCACACCACTAAGAGACAACAGGTTCTGGTGCTTCTGAGGCTAAATTCAATTCAACTGGAAGTCAGCCAGCAGGTTGTTAACAGACCATGGAGGAGGAATACAAGTGTTTGCAGATTTGTAGTTAGAGTGGTATGACTTACTGGAGTTTCCCACCGCTGAGAGGCTGCTGGAACCTGTAAACACAAGACGAGACAGACAGTAAATACACACAGAAATCTAATTAGCAGCTGTCAAACCCTCCAGTGGTCTCAAAGAAAGCATTGTTCTGAATCAGGTTTTTTTTTGTCGCACACAGAACACGCGTTAGGCTTGTTTATCGTCACTTGTTATGTGTCGTGTCAAGCAGCTCCTTTTAGGAAAGACACTGTAACATGTACTGTTTTGGTGTTTAACGTCTCACTTCGGTCTCTGTTGGAATACATTTTATGACTTTTATGACTTTATGATTTTATGTTTTCTGTACCGAGACTTTAATGTCTGCTGTCTTTCTGTACATTTTCATATTAGAAATAAATAAATTTGACAGATTCAACACCATGGTGCATTATTATCATCATTAGTCTAGGAAATGTTTGGTTTACTCGTCACAGGTAGAGACCTGTCTTCTCTCTCTAAAGTTTGAAAAAAATATCTCAGTGCGGGCTTTAGACTTAAATTTGAACAGAAAGCCTGTCTTACAAACTTGAGTTGGTGAGTTTGAAAGAAAAGGGCATTTAGGATGCAATGGAGGTCTGAAAGGCGCTAATGAGTGGCATCATGGGAAATGTAGTGTTTCGGAGCATGACCCACACTATAAAAATCTATATCTTAGCCTCTGCTGCTTCGATTTCTACCAACCTTTTTTCAATTTGTCCCACTGAACACCAAACAGAACCATACCTAACTGTTATTAGACTCAATTACTGTTAAAAGCATACAGCAATAAAACTAAACATCTGAAGCGAGTACATGACAGGTCACATTGCTCATTTGAGCCTGGGTATAATTTCGTTAATAACAGATAATGAGAGAATAAGTGAAAGAGAACAAGGGATGGGTAAGGTTTGCCTGACAAGTGCTGACAAATGCAGGCGCTGAGGAGAGGAGTCGTGCACATGGCAGGTTTCTCTACCACAGTTGCTGTGCAGGCGGCAGGACAGTGCGACAGCCAGACAGACAGAGACGGTGGGTGGGTCTGCTATTACTCAACAGTTCTTAGAAATCTTCAAAACATGAGACAGTTATAACAGCTGGAGGGGAATTCATGTCAAAGAAGAAAGGATAGCATGGATCTGATGGGGCCACGCAGTCACATTCAGTCTAGATAATGATTATTGTGATTCTTTTGCAATCAGTCTATTGTCATGACACATTTAGTGTCGAAGTTCACGAATTGCAACACAATGTTGAATCAGCTTGAAACCTGTTACCACAGTTTCCCTTTCCTATTACTGGGAATTTGTAAAAATCACACTACTTTGGAGTCAGCAGGGGGCAGCAAAGACAAAACCATGGATCATCACTATGGAGCCCCTGAGTCTGCGTTTCACCCTCTTCCACATGAAAGGAATCATGCTAAGGATCACTGCAATTTTCTTTATGCCTGCAGGTTAGATGGTGATGAGTGATAGTTAACCTGAGCAACTGTGCACATGTATTATTTTACGTGTGTAGACAGGTAGAAACGCAGGTCGTATAAAAAGGTCAATTGGATTTAGAGAAAATTGCAATACAGATGTGATACATTGCAGTACAGATGTGATTATTAAGAATTTCTGAATATAAACACTAATTTTGGCTACAGTTCTTCCCCAAATCAGATTAGAAAAGCAACATTTTGTAAGCAGACTTCTACAAATATACAGAGAAGCCTGTGGTGAAATGGAAAGGTAATAAGGCAGCGGCGCGGCAGACGCTGCAGGTGTGGAGCCGATAGAAGAAGAGAGTCTGAGTTAATGAATCTACTGCAACATGCTACTGTTACACTACCGTCCTCATAATCCATGCATCCATAGAAAGAAAAAAACCCACAAACCCCTTTCCCCCCATCCCCTTTTTTTTTTTTTTTTTTTTCAGTAAAAGGATAAAGCCTGTTGCTAGGCAGGCAGTGCGACAGTTGCCATGGGAACGCTTGCAGACATAGCTGGAAGGGGGGTAAACGTTGGGTTGGGTGGGGATAAGGATGGGGTGCAAAAAGAGAGGGAGTTATGCAGAGACAGAGAGTGTGTGTGTGTGTGTGTGTGTTTTTATGGGGGGAGGGGGATCCAAGTTCACGGCCAATGCCTCTGCTCCTTCAGTGCTGTTTGTCTCCTCCAGCTAAAGAAGGAAACAAAGAGGTGCAAAGGAATGGTGATGCATATTTAGTTCTGAATTTAAGGCTCCACACTGGGTTACCTTCTGATAATGCAGTGTCACGGGATGTAGGGGTGAATAAACACAGTGTGTATAAATGAACAATAACACAGAATACAAAATCAAGAACAAGCAAAATAAATAAATAAATAAAAGGCCTCTTAGCATAATTGAGACAGACTGTTATTGATTGTGTTCAGCAAACAAGAACAAATAATCGCTGCAGCATCAAGGGTGAAAAGTCCTGAACGTCCCTCGAGGACACAAACACAATCCCATAATGCAGAATAATCACTGCAATTACTGCAGCTGTACTGAACTGAACATGATACATCTTTGTGGGAGAGGATGATTGTGAAAAAGTTTCCTGGACACTCATACTCACACACACCCCTGTCACTCCCTTGCAAAAGACAGCGCAGCTTTGGAGAGAAAAAAAAGGATTTAATGAACTCATCCGCAGCAGATGTCAGCCTTTACGGCATCCATTCAGGCACTTTAAAATCACTGTGTGGATAATGTACTGTACTGCACATTTACTGAGACCTTTGCAACCTCTGCGCCCGGAGCAGCAAGGAGGAAGATGGCTATCTGACATGAGGAGTTGCCTCAGTGACAATCCAACAACTTACTCACCGCTTTCCTCCCTGCAACTGAATGGGAGTGGCCCCCCAAAAAAGAAACAATCACTAAGAATATAGGTCTCATTCAAATACTTCCTCCTGGGGTGAGTCACTAATGCAGTCCCCTGCATGCCAGAGTGATAGGAAGCGATTCAACTGTTTGATCTGATTCAAAATGCTGCTCTTCAATTACCCAACACAGTGTATAAATCAGTGACATTTGGCTCCCTTTCTCGTTGTGTGAGTCCTTCCATGCTTAGTATCTGCCAGCATGACGCACGTTAATGCTTGTGATCAAAACACAGCGTGCTTCAATTACACAATATGGTTGCATTCCACACAGGAGCTGGTTCGACGAACTTATTCAATCCTGTGTGGTAGAAGTCGATTCAGTTTATTGCTACAATACAATGGCAGAGACAATGTGAGTGCAAGGCAATGTTTCCGTAACTATCAACCCCCCCAAAAATGTCTGGTGTGGCTTCCTCCAGGGGTTGTCACAATATTGAACTGAGAACACAATAAGTTGGCACATTAAGTCTTTCACTCTGGGTGGTAATACAGAAACAAGCTGGTCCGTTAGTGCAGTGGGGAGGGGCCACACACACACATATACACACACTCTCACACACACACTCACACACACACACACACACACACACAGATGTGATCTGGATTTGATGGTGATGGTGGTTTTGGGTTGAAGCTGCCAGAATTCAACTAGTTTTGCAAATGCTGTGCTGGTAAGTAACAAAGTCCATTTACACTTCAGTCCAGTTTTGAGGTCATTTGCTTCGTTATTTCTGTTCCATTCTACTTTATACTTTCTGTGGGAAATATTGTACTATTATGTTGTACTCCACTACATTTATCTGACAGCTATAGTTCCAGGGAGGAGGGCCCACATACCTGAATGAATAGCTGTGGATGCAGGGAGTTTGTGCTACACTTTACCTACAAAGACATATGATCAGCTTCTGAAATGGGTTGATTTGGTTAGAGAAAAATATCTCCCTCTTATGAAATCATTTTAGTCTGGAAATCGACTTGTTTCAAGAATTTTCTGAACTCAACTTCTTCATAATTCTACAGCCGCAACCCGGATTATTCTTATTCTTTCAACTGATTTTTAGAACATTTTTTAACAAGTTGATTTAAATTAAAAACAGGTTGCATTCAAGGTATTATCACATCCTGTGGGTGTTCTGTGTGATTATTATTATGACAGTCTGCTTCTCCCAAAACAGGTTCTTTTTCTATATCTTTGCTCAGGGCTGGTTTCTATGTATTTCCACTCCCTGCTGCTTTTTGTAACGTTTGGTAACCTTATTATGGGTATCATAGTCTGGCTTTGAGCCTAGTCCCTCCCCCCTCCAGGCCTCTCTCCTCCCCCCTCCGCGTCTCCTCTCCTGCTACAGGATTTGAAGGCGAGGAGCGAGGGGAGGGGGCAGAGCCGAGAGAGAAACAAAAAACGTGACTAGGCACCCAAAGCGTCCTGTTATGCAACAACTGACCTACTAACATACATTTAGAGACTCAGAGAGAGAGAGAGAGAGAGAGAGAGAGAGAGAGAGAGAGAGAGAGAGAGACATGACATGAGGAGCGCACTGAAAACAAGCGGCACAGTGTTCACAGTCTCGCATGTACCTGCACTGAGCGGAGACAGTGTTGTGGAGCAGACGGACGCTGTGAGACACAGAGACCTGCAGCCGATGCGCAAAGCGGATTGTTGCACAGGAGTCTGAAGCTCTGTGGATTCTAACAGTTTTACACAGAAAAGGGTAAGTTTGTGTCTTTATTCCTCTGGATACTCTGTGTTTGCGTTTTTTTTTTTTTTTTTTTACTCCATGAGTGTTTGTTTTGGTGCTTGGGCGCATTTCTTCAATGTCAAGGCGAGGTTGCCCCCCCACCCAATACTGTGCGAGGGTCTGTGTGTGTGTGTGTGTGTGTGTGTGTGTGTGTGTGTGTGTGTGTGAGGGGGGGGGGTAGCCAGAGGTTACGGGATTCCTTCAGAAAAAAAAAAAGGTGCGGTGTGTCTGGTTGTGTTATGGTGCATAACCCAGGTCTATATCCAGGGGTTGTTGTGGTGCTTTTAGGGACCGGATGAGTCCGTTTATCCCAGTTCTCTGTTGAGTAATACACCTGCCTCCAGGAAAAAAAAAATGTTATTTAACAGTAATTATTATTATCATAATTATTACACAAAGAGAATTCCCCACGTCAGCAGCGGTCAGCGTCAGGGTTAGATGGTGCACAGACTCTATATTTAGGCTACTATATGTGAGCGGTGGCTTATTTAGATTCAGCTTCTTTTAGGTTAGTGGACTACTGGAAAAATCCCATGCAGGCAGCGAGGACACACTTCTCTGTGTCACGTGTAGCAGCTCTTTGTAAAGGTTAACGCGGCGGTGCAGCCCTCCGGGTTAACCCTTCAGTGGGCCGGAGCGGTCTGCAGGAGCACAGCGCGGTCCCCGGAGCCTGGACGTCTCCGCTCGCTTTGTTTACAGAAACCCTGCGAGGATGAAGAGTGATGAAGCTCACGGGCTCTGACCGGAGCAGCCGCGCGCCAGGTGAGGACCGGAACATCTGGGTGAGATGTGGGTCAGATGTGTCCCTGTATTCCTGAGCAGCTCAGCTGACAGGTCCCGTGCAGCCGGGCGTTTTCATGGCACAGCAGGAGGAAATGTGCGGACTGTTGTTGGGATGTTGCGTTTATTTTGGGTGAATTTCACGGCAGCTTCGCGTGACTGAGGATCCGATTACACATGCATAAAGACGATTTGTGAGACAGTGCAACAAAGGAAGCATGCGGGGAAACAGATTTCTCACTATGTGCTGCTACGTGAATGATAAGTGGTGTTGTCTTTGTTTTTTTGGCGTTGCGCGCTGTCCATCTGAAGGCGGAATCAAACATTATGGTCTTTAAATGCGGCCATAAACAAGTCCGCTTGGCTGCGCTCCAGCTGTGAGAGAGGTGCTGCACAGAGGTGACAAACACAAGCCATGTTATCTGACATTTTATCATTTGTTTAAAATAATCTTGGCATCATTTTCCACATCGGCTTTGTGCACGTGGGCACGGTCACCCCCCACCGTCTCTTGCATCTCTCCTCTCCAGCAATGGCATGCGTTAATGCATCACATGCAATAACAGTTTATATTCATATCATTCACACAAACAGCAGCGTGAACAAGCGGTGTTTCTGTAGATCTAATAGGGGTTTTGGTGATAAAGTGCCCGGTGTCTCCTCAGCGGAGTGAAGCACGACTTTCAGGATTTTACGCATCGTGAGTTAACCATGTGGCGCATCTGTGGCTATACGAAGTGTAGGAAACATCGAAGAGGTTACGCAGGTTGCATAATAAATGAATTAAATAATTAAAACGGATTAAAGAACGGGGCAGATTATGCAATCGGTGGAAACCCACAGTCTGCGGCGATGCAGCGCTGCGCTTTGCTGCCGAGCGGCCGCTGCCAATTGGTTGGCGCACACACTGGGTCTCTATGCCAGCTATGAATGTAGGTCACAGTCCTGTGGGAGGGGGGGTGAGGCGCACCGCCGCTGACTAGAAAGGCAGAATCAAACCCCACCAAAATAAATCCTCACCCCGCCATAACAAAGAAGCGACGCAGGCATGCAGAAATAGAAGATTGGCACACTGATAAGAGCCCTGCCTGACCTACATAAATACCATTTCACCCATCAAAACTAAAAGAAAAACACCCTTTTTAGGCCTACTGCATCACTGATGTGAACTGCTGAGACAGCTGCGGTTATTTATTAAACCCTCTTTGTGTCCAGCTTTGGGGATTCACGGCTCCATGGTCAGAAGCATCCTGTCCCACAGTGTGGCCTCTTGACTTTCTCGGTGTTTCCAGGCACATGTAAGATGATAAAAGATGAGGGCCGTGCTTTGTTATTGTGCTGTGGTTTGGAGCCAGAGCAGAGGCCAATTACAGCATTTAGTAGGCCACGGGAGCACATGTGACTGCTGCAACACATGGACTCAGTCACTCCGCTTTTTTTCACTTCTCCAGAGAGGGCTGATATGGCCCTGTGTTCGTGGAACAAGGATCTAGCTCGGGTGGGACTCCGCCTTTCTGGCATGCCGCCCACCCCCCTCCTCATTCTTTTTCTTGGTAAGATAAAGTCAGCCCCGGACTTGGAATTCAAGCAGACCCCACCCGTGACCCCCAACCCTGCACCGCATTGCATTCTTTCATCATTCCCCCTTTTCACCGAAGTACATCCCCTCCCCTCCCTCTCCTCTTTATTTTAAACCTGCTCTCATTTCCTGAAACACTCCACAGAAACACGTGCAGGGGTTTGAACTCACTCCACTGTTTCCAAAGCTCATTGCCACATTTAGACTGTGGCGGTGCAGGGGCCCTGTGGTTGTGTGAGCGGGTGCGACTTGGATTCTTTTACTGTGCTATCATTCCACAAGTGCCACAGAGACCTGGTGATGACAGGTGAAGAATATATGATAAATTGGGAGGGGTGATCTAGGACTGGGACTGCACTGTAGGTTTGTTCACATCAGTGGGATGCATTTATTATATTTGAGCTTGGAAATTAAATGTATGCATGCAAATAAAATGGTTGCACTGTTACTGGCTTCTCCATAGCATCTCCACAAAAGTAAGCATGTTGTAATGTTGATGACAAAGAGGGTGAATGAAATGGATTACAGGGCCGAGCTGTGAGGCAGAGTCACATAACCCCGTAGGTCTGATTCACGGCTCATTCGCATGGTTGAATAAGCGAGGGGTGCTACAGATGGAGAGACAGACAAACACAGGGAAGCGAGAGCCACCACTGTGAGCTAATTAAACACGAGGGTTCATTCATGTGTCTGGCTCATCCTGACTGTAGGCGAGATGTGCGGTGTACGCACTCGGTGACGTCAATCGCCTTCCTTTTGTTGCAGAACCTTGTTTTCTCACTATCTGCTTTTGGCCATGTCAAGCCTCTGGTTCTGAGGAAGGGAGAGAAAGTCCCATATGATTGGCTGCCCCTTCTGTTTCCCCCCCGTTTTGTTGCTATGGGTGACACATTCCTTCTATTGATGCAAAACCAACGTTGTCGCAACTGCCTCTGGTTTTCCCCCTGCCCAGCTACAGTACAATCTCAATCCCTGTCTTTGTTTTAACTCTCCCTCATTGATTCCCTCACTTTCTTTGTCTCCGCTCCACTTGCTCTCACCTCCGTCTATACTTAGACTCTGCTCTAATTCTCTGCGCCGCCTTGTTCTTTTTTGTCTTCCCATCTCTTTTTTTTTTCCTGATCTCCTCCTCGTCTCTCGCCGCCTCACCTCTCCAAAGCTCGGCTGACCTATATTCCAGCGAGCCGTACAGTGAAGGCAGCTAGACTTGTGTTTACAGAGCGCAGTCGGTCCCCAGTTTCTGGGTCAGTGGGACATGCTGAGGAAAAAGTCTCTCCCCTCATTCTTTCCACTCCTGCTCAACAGCCACATGTCAAAGGCTCACGAGGATAACCTTAAACCATTCAGCCAAGCAGAGGAAAAATGTTCAGACATTCTCAAACAAATTTGCTATGATCGTATTGTACATTTTTAGATTAGATTCTTAAAAAAAAAACATTTTAAAAATTGTCTTCCATTGTCCACATTTTAGAGGTTAAAAAAAAAAGTTTTTCCCACTCTTTTTCCCTTTTCTCTGGGCTTAATATCCATATTTATTGCGAGGAAACGCCTGTAATTACGTAATGGTGTCAGATCCTGGGGAAGAGAAGAGTATAACCGGTTATGAGATTACAGATTCAGATGCTGTAATAGTAGGAGTGAAGATGTTGAGTAACACATTTACTGCAGCTGGTAAAAATGTGATCTACTGGGACTCCATTGGTATGGACATATTTAAATATAAAACACCACATACTCCAGATGTGAGGGAATATGATTGTCACCACTTCTTGATATGTTTGACCTTCAATACTTGAGGCTTTTTGCCAAATCTGCTTGTGTAGTTTAATGGTAATCTAAGTACATCATGCATCATTAAAGACATGCGGAAACACAATAACTACAAGTATGACCTAATTAGTATGTTAGTATTACATTGCCATTGCTCAAGTTTTCTGTTTAATTTGTTGGTGTTAAGCTCTAATAGTTACAAAATCATACTGGTTTTGTCTGAGGCAAAACCTATTCAGCCCATTATAGGAGGGCTCCCTGCTGTGCTTGAGCTCTGACGCACTCATATCTGTAGTTATGAGACTTTCGATCCACCCTCGTGTTTTACCCAAACGGTAACAGGCTGTGTTATTTCTGCCGGTGTCCCGCCTCCCGCCTCCTTTCTTTCCAGGGACCCTTGACCTATATTTATCAATGCCCCACCTCCCAGCTGCCCCCACACCTCAAAATCTATTGCCTCAGTCTCAGCCTCTTTATCCTTGACCTGCACTGGCTGCTGCCTTTGTCTGCCTTATCTGCTCACTCTGCATCATTGATTTGGCATTGAGTTGTTTTGGCGAAGAATGCTGCCACATTCCTCCGCAGATGAACGCATGGTGGGTGGGGGTGGTTCGGCAGTATTTGTGTATGGGTTTTCTCAGTGGAAAAGCAGTGGGCTGTCCCTCCATTGAGGTTTTTCTTTTGGTGAAATGTTTTAAAAAGATCCAGGGAACCCCACCAGCCCTGCATCTGACTCACACTTTGCTCTATCTGGCCCAAATACCCGTCAAGCAACAAAAACAGTTAATCCTTCAACAGTCTAGTTTTGTGCTCTCAGCACGTGTCAGACTGATGCAATTTCTGTGGTGTTACACTGTTAATTTAATGTGTGCATTTGCCTCAGTACGGCTGTATTTGCCATTTATAATTACCAGTCTTTCATTTTTGCCTTCAGCTGCTTCAAAAAATGTGAGCTCAGATATTTCTACATGTTTAAAACATTATACAGATGTCTTTAGAACTACTGGGTGACAAGATAAAACAGGCTCATCAGCCTTGCAATGAACTCAATGGCCTCATTACATCACAAAAGTCAACATCCACACGCCAGGCTAAGGGTCAGGGGTCATAGGCTGCAGACGGAACAGATCAATAGTGGGGCCAAAAGGTCAGACAGTAAGGTCTAGTGACCATTTAATGGTTCCCAGGGTCGACCCTGTCACTTAAAGACAGCCATGCCAAAACAGCTAAGGAAAGCTGTTCAGATGTAGAAATGTGTCTTTGATCACTATGCCTGCTGAAAAGAATAACAACTTTAGGAGAAATGACAAAAAATGCCTTAAAATAAATGATTTTAAGTCTGATATGAGAATGCATAATGTAGCTCCAGCAGTCCACATGGATTAACATATCTTTTTTTTCTCTCTTTTTTTTCATCTCTTCAGCCTTTCATCTTGCAGTCAATCGCAAAGAGAAGAAAGACAGACAGAGGGAGGGAGAGCGAGAGCGAGACTCCCCAAGAGACTGACACACGGAGGTAGACGGGCCGACCTACATCCTGCTGTTTGCGTGAAGATCTAGGACACATCTCTGCCAGCTTAGCTCGGTGTGTTAAACCTTCAAAAACCAACAGCGGAAAAGCAAGAGGAAAAAAATAAATTTGCCACTGACTCACTTAGGGTCTGTGATACTTTGAAGAATCTGGACACTGAATCGAAAACCCTTCAGGTGGATATACGAGGGTTGCTGATGCTGAGCCTCAGATGTTCTTTATCTTTTTGGCTAATTTGGACACTTAAGTCCTCTCCTGTCATAACTACACTGAACTTGCAATAAACAGAACCCTCACCGACCCTCCACCCCTTGAACTCTGACCTGGTTCTTCCCCAGTTGCCCAAGAAACATTTCAAACTGGCTGCCAATAGACAAGAATGGAAAATCTGACGTCAGCTCTCAAAACATTAAACAAAAACTCAGGGAATAATCTAAACTGCCTTGAGACATACAGCGGTTATGAAGAGTCTTCTTCTGTCCAAGGGAGTCCAACTCGGGTAGGGCGCTCCGCCAAGCCCAAAACCAATATGTCCTGCAGGCGGAAGCGTGAGTTCATTTCCGATGAGAAGAAGGATGCCTGCTATTGGGAGAAACGCCGCAAAAACAACGAGGCTGCCAAGCGCTCCCGGGAGAAGCGACGTCTGAATGATATGGTTTTGGAGAACCGTGTCATTGCACTGAATGACGAGAACGTGAGGCTCAAGACAGAGCTGCTCCAGCTGAAGCTTCGCTTTGGCCTTATAAGCACTGCCTCCTACATAGAAAAGAGCCAGCAGATTGGCGGAGGCAACAACGCAGGAAATGGAGGCTCATCCTCCTCTTCCTCTAATCAGTACTACTCCAGCGGTTACTCCAGCGGTTCTCAGGTGATGATGAACTCTGATTCCTCAGAAACGGAGCAGTCGGGACGCAGTGATGGCCACAGGCAGCTGGTGAAATACTCCCCACGTGGCTCCCTGTCTGACATGTCCGACGCCTCCTCCAGAGACAGCCCTGAGCCCATTCCTTTTGAGATCAAACAGGAAGGTGACAGGCTGGAGATGGACATTGCCAACGGCACCACCACCCAGATCATGTTCAACATCCACCGTGGTCTGGCCTCTGTGCCCACTCACCACCAGATCCAGCAACATTCTCAGGAGCTGGAGTCTGCATATCACAGCCAACAGCAGCAGCAGCAGCACCTTCACCAACAACCCCATCAGGAGCCTGTTACCGCTATCAACACTGTCAGCCAGCCTGCCCCGCACCCACCTGCTGCCCAGAGGAGTGTCATTCTGTATGGCTCCAGCAGTGCCTCCTATCCTGTGGACGCCCTGACGAGGCCCCAGGACATTGATCTGCAGGCAGCCCAGAAGCAGAGCAGCGGTAGCAGCCAGACATGTGTCAGCCGACTGTCCCAGTCCATTACTGAGAGCTCCACAGAGACACTGGCTGAGGTGACAAAACAGCTGGAGAGGAAGACATTAGACTCCCCTCCATATGAGCACTCAGACAGCCGTAATGAGGCTGGAGAGAGACAGGTGTACAGAGTTTGCCAACTTCCCCAGCAGCACCTGCCGCAGGAGCAGCAGCACCAGCAAGAGAGCGATTTGTCTGCAGAGCTCCTCCACAAACAAGTGGAGGGGGTCAACCACTCCAACCTGTACCACCATCTCCAGCAGCCTCATCATTCATACCTCAGTGCCCAAGACGAGGAGCCACCTGTGCTCACCTACGAGGGCGGGCCCAGGAGCGAGGCTTACTACCAAGGTCAGTCAAGCTCGTCTAGCAAGGACACCTCGTCCAGCGATGGAGATCCTCGCAGCTCTGACAAGGAGGCCTCCACAGATGATGACGAGTTCCCTTCTTCATCCTGCTCCGATATGGGCGGCTATCACAACCAACATCGCATGGGCCTCCTCCAGCCTGCCTCGCCTCTGCCCTTCTCCCAAGCCTGCTCTCAGGCCCAGTGCCGGGATCCCCAGGGGGAGGTGAAAGGCACAGCGTTGCCTCACAAACTCAGACTCAAACACCGGGCCATGAGCACCGGGAGCACCGGAGGCAACTGCTCTGGTCAGGAGTCCCCGACAACCCCTCCCTCTGCCACGCCGCCTCCCCTGCCCCAGCATCCCTACTTGTCCCTCACGTTACACCAGAACATTACGCGAGAGAGCAGCCAGGCGGCCTCGGCTGAGGGGGCCAGGAAGGAGAGTGGGAAAAAGGAGACGGGTGGACGACGAAACAAGAGGCGAGATTAGGTGAACAACTTAAGTAAAAGACATTTCTCCTCTAAGAACTACCCTGCCATCACGCCTTTGCCCTATAATCAAATCCTCTCCTGCAGCCCTTGGGACAGGAAGCTGGGCTTTTCTACTCCCCTACCCCCAGTATCACCAAAAAGGCTGGACATCTTGTAGGGCTGTATCATATTTGTATATATTGTACATATTTGTCATTTCTTACATCCTCTACATACTTACAGAAGCACTTTTGTTTATGTGATGAGAGGAGGAATGGAACTGGCTGCTTTTTTACTTTTGTCGTCCAACAAAACACAGCAGAGTACATCAGCATACATCAACATTTTGATCACAAACAAGAATGTAGGAAAACGAAACGTTTTGAGCTTTATCAGTACTATAAATTTGGTACGTCTGACTGTAGACAAACATACACATGTATGGCTATTTGCCTTAATGAAAATCAAATGCAAACGTACACTGGGGACATTCCCTCGACCAAAGAAGCACCAACACCACCAACACTACAAATACTAAGTTCCATACCTCTTCCCAGACCCTACCTCTACCAACCCATACTCTCCCCAACCATCTCCATTATTTCACAAAAGATTGCCATCACCTTTATTTTTTATGCACTTGGTTTGTATATTACTGTGATATATGAATATATGTATCTATTATAAATATATATTTTACAAATAAATTTGAATACAAATTCAACAAAAATGCGACAAAACTGCAATGGTAAAAGAGGGTTTTGAAAGTGACCATCCTATTATGAATCACAATTACTGTACAGCCACATTGTCCACTGTTGCTACAGAACCCATTCGAATTAAAACGCCTCTCTCTTGATTGTTAAGCTTTAGCATTAAATTATTTGTTAATGCCCTGTTTACACAGAAATGGCCGTCCGGTTTGGAGCGCCAACAGCACTGAATGGAGAACATGTTGTTTCCTGAGGCAAGGGCCTCAATAAAATCTTTGGATTTCCTAACCTTTAACCAGCCTTTAAATATTTGGTGGAATTCACCAGCTGCAGGCTATAAGCCTTTAGTTTATTTGAGCTTTATCAACCATATCTTGTTGTTGTTACCATTCGCTGGCCCGATGTATTTATTTCCCTCTTCTCCACATGCCCATCACTGTAGAAAAGCCCACAGGAACATAGACGGAGAATGTGTACAGACCTTTTTAGATACATACTGCAGCCTTGAGATCGAACTGTAATGTAGGCATGGGACGCTTTGGGGCAAACTCAGGAGGTCACATTCATGTGAGACTGAATAATAGAGTACTGTACATTTAGTGACATGAAATCAGGTTTAGTAGTGTAACCAAGCATGGCCCTTGAGGCTCATATTAGATCCCAGATAGGTCAGTTACTTTGAATTAAAAGCTAATGTGAAACCAAATTTATCTAATCCTTCCAATTGGTGCCATTGTTAAAATCCTCCGACAACAATCTGAACTTAATTTAATGAAGAAAAGGACGTCCCTTGTTTCCCATGTGCCTCCATTACTCATTTCAGGGGTTATTCATCCCTTTCTCATGGTAGTTCTGCTACTCGGCGTGATGAATTGCCTGCACTGGATCCTTGTTTAACAAAAGTCTATGTACCATGTTTGGCTTTTTAGTACTTGTGTATAAATGTAAAGCCCCCCCACCTCCCAGCCTCGAACAACACTGTAATGTTTATTTCATTGGTTTTATATCCTCTTTTTTTCGTCACGGTGTTGTTCTGTTTTCCTCTATACGGTGTCTTTTCTCCTATTGACTGTGATGACATGTATTTGCCTCATTCCTCCTCCCCCCTTCCCCCTTTTTTCAGTGTGTATTAATCAGTACTGTTTGTGGTTTTGCTGATGGTTTTATGAAAAAGACAAGTGGACAAAAAGAAAAAAAAAAGAAACAGGCAAAGATAGTGTGGTGTTTAGAGATGGGTGGTGGTTGGTCTGGTTGGTCATTACCATCGCTTCCTTTTGACATGAATATGTATGTAAAGACACTAATGTTCATTGTGGAAGATGGGAGCATTTCAAGATCGAAAAATAAAATAAAAACAATGTTGACCCTATCAACATATCATGAAAAGTGCCTCTTTTTCTCTGTTCTTTCATCCGTGTTGTGTGGTTTAGTACAATGACACTAGTTTGGACAGTACACACACACTTATTACTGAATTATCAGCTGACTTTTACAGCCAACAGAGCAAGACTAAGACTGAACAGAGCAAATTCTTCGGTCTAAGACTCAGCAGTCTGTAGGCAGCACATACAAGCTGGCAGCCGGGCTCATCGTCCTATCAACTGTGATGGAAACTTATGCCAGAACCACCAGTTAGGTAATACATTACTCACTGATTGACATAACAGCATGAATCACTATCAGCAGCACTATCAGCAGCCAAACAGAATAAATTAGGGCCATAAAGAGTTATAACCATCTTTCTTTCATATTCCTTGAAGACAGTTAAAAGGTTTGTTGATACTGGATTATATAAAGACATGCCCCTGTTTTCTATGAGGCTGTCTATTTTTGGTGCTTCAGACCTTTCTGACTTTTCTCAAAAACTTCAGATTTAGACAAAGGCAAAGCATGACAGGCATACCCTGTTTCCGTCGTGCAGACATGGCCTTGTATAGAGCTCACTATTCCCCATGGGAAACTTGCTCTTTTTGGCATCGGAGGCTAATCTGCATCGAGGGGAGCTTCGCAGTGACACACTTTGCCCGGTGGGGCCAGCAGAGTCCCTGGCAAGCTTGTCTGATGTAACACTGGCCTACTTCTCCTAATAGACATGAGCTTAAGGCATGAAAGTACCAGCGAATGTTGCACCCATGAAACCCTCATATAGATACACACACTCCTCCTGATTATAGCCTTTGCACTTGAGACTCATGTTTAAACCTCTCTGATGCCTCATCACTTTAGTTACATTCTACATGACCTTGAGTGGACATTAAAGGGACTCCGTTAATAACCAGCTAGAAAAATTAACAAAATCCCCCTCAGTTCTAAAATACATCCCTGCTCTAACTATGATCTAACCCAGCCTACAAAGCCAAAGGATCCCTATATCTGAACTGAGAGAGTCAGCTCGGTGATGTGCAGGACAAAGCCGGGGCAGAGACAGTCTGAGCCTCTGACTGCTGCTGACAGCTCAACTGTCCCGCCAACCCCCTGGCCAAGTCCCACTGCATTCTTTGTATTGACACAGAAAAGGCTGCTGCGTTATCAAAGTCCAAATCTAGACTCACAGGCTATATGATAACATATTTTAGCTTACTTATAATTTGCCTTCTTCATAAGGGTTCACTTTATCCCTTTAGAAATTAATTACAGTACATGTGCATTTAAATGCAATATTATATAATGTGAATTTTTTTTTGTCTCACGCCCTCTTATAAACCAAAACGGGGTCATGTTCATAACAACATAAAGGGCAAAGGGAGGAGCAATGGAGGGGGAAGGAGGGGGGAGTATACGGGAGGGGAGGGAAGTTAACCCAGTGCACTAACTTGATCTAAGCCTGCAAACAAAGCACCTCTTTGAGGCTGACGCATCAATGCCCTTCACAATGCTCTCAGTCACACACACACAAGCAAATACATGCATGTACACACACACACACACACACACACACACACACACACACACACACACACACCGATGCACATTCCCTTACGCACACGTGCAGGGGGAGGGGGTGGGGGGGCACAGACAAAATCCCGTAGGATTTTTGACTTATGGGGAATAGTTCAGTAAACGTGGAAATCCTTCCACTAACCACCCCATGCAGCACCCCTGGGATCGTACCAAGGTGACACTCCCTGCTGCATTTTGCTGCGTCCCCTATTTTCCTGATTTGACTTGAACGGCTGCTGCTCCGGAGCTTGTATAAACAGGTCAGGAGGAAAGTAGGTCAGTGTGTGTGGGGAAGGGAGGAGAGAGGAAAAGGAGAAGTAAGGAGAGAGAGGGAGGGAGAGGGAGTGCGCTGCTGGATGGATCGATGAAGGTTATGGCTCCATCCGTGTCACTCTTGTTTGTCTCTGGCAGCAGAGATGCTGTTGGCAAATGGAGCAGAAACAGGGCTCTCGTGTTACCTGGTTCCCCTTCACGGCATGGGGAAAGTTTAGGTTAGTGGAGCAGGAAGGAAGGGGGGGGGGGGGGGTGGGAGATGGAGAGTGACAGAAAAACAGAATAGAAGGGAACAGAGGGGGACCCCAGGACTGCAGAGATCTGGTTCGTTTCCAAGCTGACACACTAGAAGGTCAGGTCAGATTCATGTAACACGGCTGAAGAATCCCCTGCCTGCATACTGTGACGTGCAGCCATAACCACATCTGTCATTACATACTGCAGCAGGTGTACAGTGACCTGTACTCTATGCTTATAAGGAGAAAACTCAGGCGGCGGACATGTCCACTTAAGTTTAAAACGTTTTCATCATTGACCTCTTTCTTACCTGCACCTGCCAACATTATTCAATAGCTTCTACGCAAACACACCTGTGCATACAAATGTGCATTGCATGTGCACATGCAAACATAGTGAGTTCACATCTGCAGTATGTGAAGTCAGGATGCACCACAGTTTCACCACCCGGCTGCTGACATGACCTACTTGTCATTTGCAATCCCAAAGGCACAATTCCCAACAGTTCACTATCTGACACCGCAAGTTCTCATTACAAGGTTTCCTAAAAGTACAATATGGTGAATTAAATATAATCATTACATAAACAGATCAAAACAGAATGGTTTATTTAGGAAAAAACAACAACTGCGCATTCTAGGAAAAGTATTTCAGTATTCGAAGCCAGTAAAAAAAAAAAAGTAAAAGTAAAGATCAAGAACATTTTCTGCTTACATAGCTGATAGCCTGAGGCGTAGTATTGTTATGAGGAGGTTACAGGCTCAGGGAATGTTGTCTGATTAGACTGTAAAGGAGGTAAAAATGTGAAGCAAGAGCCATGAGAACCAAAGTTAGCTGGATAAATACAGTATAATGAAACGAGGAAGGAGAGGAAGACACACATTAAGTCTTGAAGCAGAAGGTAAATTCAAAATCCAAACACATATATATGTTCCTTTTTTTTAAATGTGTAGTTTCCACCTGAGATGAACTCATACGGTTAAAAGTGAAAGAATCTTTAGTTTTAGCAAAGAGTTACAGTAAAAAATGAGGTGGATGACACATGAAATGATCCGTGCAGTGATCCACCCACATTCAAACTGGTCTGAAGTGGCTAGCGGAGTGAATAGAGCTGGGACAGGGAGTGGCTTTGCCCCCGATTTAGCTCTGCCCCCCCCCCCTCGCTGTCTTCATCGTACTCTCTAGGTTATGCACACACACACACACACACACACACACACACACACACACACACTCACAGAAGACCTTG
This sequence comes from Lateolabrax maculatus, assembly GCA_031216445.1. NCBI lineage: Eukaryota > Metazoa > Chordata > Actinopteri > Acropomatiformes > Lateolabracidae > Lateolabrax > Lateolabrax maculatus. The sequence goes on along the minus strand of CM062216.1, from coordinate 22,134,401 downwards.
TTGACCGGCAGCCTCAACAAAGTGTGAGTCGACTTAAAGAATGATGTAAGAGGTTCAGGCATGTCGCAGTTTGTGGCTTATTTCCTGTGGAGCCGGAAAAAAGACCAGAACACTGACTCATTTCAAGTTAATCCTCAGCCTCTGATCCACTTATTACTATATTAATATGACCCATTTTTTAACAGCATCTCCGGTCCTGAGGAAAAACCTGCAAATGGTAGGAAACAAATTCCCTCCCACCACCTACACCTGCAGTGCAGCGGGATCCCCCACGACTAGTCCCCCCCCCCCCCTTTAGCAGAGCAGATTGCAAATGCAGCAGTGGACCTGCTGCTGACTGGCACACAGCAGCCGACCCGGGCGAGGGCTGTAACTGCAACACTAGGTTCTGCCAGCTCATTTTAGAGTGTGGGAGAAAACAGGGAGGGACGGAGAGAGAAAGAGACAAAGAAATAAAACACAGGTGTATGAACATGAATCTGCAATAACCAGAGCGAAACAGTCCGAAGGGGGAGTCGGCGAGGAGGCGGATAATGTATGACGATGGAGGCCCAGATGGCACAGAGAGGGAGTGGGAAAACATTACAGGGAGCAAAAACAAAGAGCCGACTGTGTCACCCGCCTCATGGGCCTTCCTTCCTTCCTGTTGGGCCATAAGGACATCAACTAACTGCAGCCAGAGGAGAAAAACAGAAAGGATCTGCACACCACTCCACTGCAGCCCCACCCAAAGACACACACACACACAAACAGCAGCCCCACCTGCACCTCGCTGCCAAACAGTGGGTTAACTCACAGAGGTGATGTAAGAGGTGGGGGTGACAAATACCACAAATTCTGTTGTTTGTGCATTCACCGAAGCTCTGCCGCACCCCAACTGCAGCTCCACCCGGGCCCTCCGGAGCCACCAACACACACACACACACACACACACACACACACACACACACACACACACACTTGCTGCAACACCGAACCACTTTCTCAGGTGGAGATGCCTGGACTCGCACAGCAGGGAGGCCTGGGATGGGGTGACACACATACAGTCTGGAAGTCTGATCAACATCTAAAGTTGTATCAGATGTTTTGAAAGGGGTCTGTTGCTTAACAAATGTAAAATACTTATAATCAAATTACATCTGTAAACCAGGTACCACAAAAGACAAAAAATGAAAAACATTTTGGTTGTGGGTGGGACAACATTGTTTCACCAAGATTATACAACTGCAATAACACTGAGCACTGATGCTGCCTGATATCAAATGTTGTGGCATCTAGTGACGATACAAATAAAAATAAGTTGTTGTTCATTAACAGTTTGACCTTGTATTTATCATACAGTCACTTAAATAATTGTGCACATGCAAGCTCTTCTCTAATTCTATGTGACAGGATGTTAGGGGCATTTATGTCCTTACAACATCACAGTTAATGGTTTGCTAATAAGGAACAAAGAGCGATTAAGTACCTGAGAAGGAATGTGTTTATATGGTGTAATGATAAGACTCGAAACGGTTATTGCAAAATTCAGCTAGAGAAAACACTGACATTGTTAGCATCGTGCCTGAGCTGAATGTGCGGCAGTTAGAGGAGAGCGCACATACAAAAAAGGCAAGAGTCATAAACAAACTGTGCTAATCTCATCTAAATATTGACTTCATGGCTATCAAATGTTTTATGGCACACGTCATAATGAACCTTTTACTGGCAATGTATAATGAGTATGACAATACCACGGAAGCACATGGAGCTCCGTGCAAACAGATCAAATGTTTGTGTATTATCAAGAGAAAGGAAGCGAATGCCAAAACCTTTCCTCTAACACATTACACTTGAAAAACGTCACACTATGGTTGTGTTAAAATCTTGCAACTTTGTGTTTTTGCCCATGAAAACACAGCTTCTTCACTTTGGCTGCAATCACAGAGGGCATATCTCAAACCACCAGTGTTGTGGTGTTGGTTGGAAAGCACTCAGGAAGGTATTACACAATACCAGACCACCTGCTGGCTGTAGTTATACTAACACACGGCTGCCTGTGTTACTGTGGGATCCGGGCAGGGTGAGTGTGGAATGTTTGTTTTGACTTTAGAGGGCTCAGTCGGGGGGCCCAAGACGGTACAGTGTGTGTGTGTGTGTGTGTGTGTGTGTGTGTGTGTGTGTGTGTGTGTGTGTTTGTGTGTGTGTGTGTGTGTACACGAGGGGAGGGTTCACTCACGGCAAATTACCCTCACTTGTTTTTGTTTTCAATTCCCCATCCATGGCAGAAAAAAAAATTAGGTCAGCAGTCACATGTGACATGTTTCAGCCAGAGGAGCAACAAGAGACGAAAATAAATAAATAAATAAATTCTTAAGCTTTTTAACAGATATTTCTATGATAGTCCATAGTTACGCTTTGAACTCAAAAGGTTGAAGCTTCATCGGCCATCTGTAGAGTTTTTAGGACGTATCTTCACCCAAAACAAAAGCAGGTTTTTTCTTTTCACCGAGCCTCACGGAAATGGCAGTTGGCCATGTGTTATGCGTATTGTTGACTTTGAAAGGGCTCCAGCCTGAGTGACCTTGTGGAAATTCACAGTCACAGGTGTTGTCGGTGTGTGGAGGCCCAACATCTGATAGGAGTGTTTACAGGCAGAGGGAGTGGCAGGAACAACGAAACAAAGAAGCAAAACATTTAGTGTCAGTGATAAAAATCTGGACATTCATGATGTGTTTCCTGAAAGGAGCTGCACAAACACAAGCAAATAACACCACGACTGGCACTCATTGGTATATTAAAAGAGGGGGTAACGCTTGCACACTTACTCCATGACACGAATGTGTGCAGGCGTTAGCCCCTCTGTCATTGACGCCGTTTGCTGATTGCCTTGCACGTATGTATACTGACAATAAAACATAGGCCAGTTTAACTCAAGGATTATTTGCTGTGGAGACTGAATGGATGACGTTTACAAAAGGCCCAAAGAAAAAAAAAAGGGGGACAATTGATAGAAGCAGTGACGCAGCTGAATCAAAAGCTTCTGTTGACACTTGTATTCACGATAACTGGCTTGCTCCAAATTAAATAGAAGCAAAATAAAATTTACTACCAACTGTAATCCAGTGGCCCCTCAACAGGATCGAGACTCTGGTCCTACAGGTGGATGCTGGGGCAGGAGTGGGGTTTTGGTAACATGCTGATATTAAGCAGGGATTATGTGCCATTTGCTTTCAAGGCATTTGGCCGTAATGTTTTTTGGGGCACAGTCGTTTCAAACACTAACATTGTTCCTTTTTTTGGGTCACATCTATCTCTGTTAAATCACCTGTTACAACTTCCGTTACGTGCATAAATGCTTTCTCAAGCTACCGTCTGGTGTACTCTTACATCTTAAGATGCCTGACAGCCATCATTTCAACCAAAAATAGATATTAGTCCATCAGCCCTTTGTGGGGTATCCATACAGCGCAGGAGCCTGCAGAGCTGGAAGCAGCTGGAAAAATGTAGGTCAGCTCCTCCCACTCCCCCTCAACATGGTCCCGCCTTGCTCCTACCGTTCCACCCAATAAGTTTACAAGCAGCGGAGCCTCGAGTGAACCCACGCGCCACACCGAAGCAGCTGAGGCCTGTGAGAATGTGGGGTAACAGAGGGGTAAAGGGGTGCAGTGGGGGGCAAAGAGAACCTCCAGCAAAGAAGGGCATGCTTAAAATTCAGATTTGGCCTTCCAAACATGGCTCTGTCTCTTGGAGACCCCCGCCACATCCCCCCTCCTCCCATTTTTCCTCCCTGACTTCTGAGGAAATCGCCTCTCCGCTCCAAGAATTCTGACCATATACAGCAACATGTGCGATCACAAACCAACAGACTAAACCGCAGTCACGTGTCTCAGCTGGCTTTGGATTCTGCGTCAACGGCCGACTGCGGGCAGGAATGTTACGTCTCTGCTGCGACCCCTGTCAGGAGCGGCCGTTATCAGCAGGTTCAGTTACTTTTCTAACGCAGTGCCATGACGGTTTGTCAATGGGGCAGAAATGAGGTCACCTTTTAAGGAGACAAAAACAAAAGGTGGTATTTGACGTCCGTTCAGGAGTGGGACGGAGTCGGGAAAAAAAAGATAGAGAAGGAGAGGATGATGGGGTGATTTTTATTTTCTGCTCAGACTGGAATGTGAGCAGAGACGCTGTTAGGGGCCCCCCGGCAGCAGCTGACTGCGCCGGTGTGGGTGGGTGACTACAGCTTTCCGTTATGAGTCTGCTGTTCAGGGCAGTGTGTCACATACTGGGGATGGCACACCGTCTCTTCATCACACCATTGGCAGACGGCGCTGCAACCGAGAAAATTCACTCAACAGGGAAATTAAATCGTAGGTTACGCATCAACAGCTGAGCAGTCTGAAAAATATCAAGGAGGAGTAAGTTGCTGAGGACATGTTGACATGTTCTGCTTAAGATAATGGCAGGCTCTAATACCAATATCATTTATGATTTCAGGAGAATCAAGGTGCTGTTAGAAGCTGATAAAGTAGCTCACTATTTAACCTCGCTGGCTCTTGGCCAATGCAAAGATTTTAAGTAAGTTAATAATGGAGCATTGCATTGTCCCAGCAAGATTTAAAACACAAATCTTCCGATTTCAACCTGAAACCTGACCTAAAAGATAACAGGCACGATTCACATATTGGGAGCAGTGACCGAAGTGTTGGCAGGGTGTTGGCATTTGCGAAGTTCACAGTGGAAAGGAGATATAGTGGGAGGGGAGAGGAGATAAACCTTCGTGCAGGGTCTCCCAGTGAGATAACAAACATATGGTCTGAAAGCAGAGAAACTGAACTGCATACAGTGGGCTGTTATGCAACTCAGTACAAATAACCTTTTGTACTAGACTGACAGCACCAAACAGAGCTACCTAATCCACAGTGGCCTTTGCATAAAAAGGAGAGATGAGGCTCACAAACGGATGTAAGAAATGAACATTGTGTGCGACAGATTGTACAGTGGTTGCTTCTTGGCAAACCGGCAGACTGCTGAAGCATTACGAGGCGTGGACAGCGTCTTATTCAATTCACGTGCATAGATAACATTGTGACCTCCATTCAGTGACACACATTACAGCCACGCTGACATACATTTTTTTGCTCACGTTGTCTCCGGCCTTCTCTCACTTTGCTGTCAATCACACAAATACACGCCCACAGCTCCGGAGTGTGTCACGGTGTAATTGATGCTTCTGAAAGCCCCTGAACCTAGTTTCCCATCCAGTTCCATCCAGTTTGTCACAAAGCAGCAAACAACAGGCCTCAGGTGAGTGAGACCTGAGAGGATTGAGAGTGGACATTCCAGAGAGTCTTGTGTGGGCTTATTTGTGGTATCTGGTGTCAGAAAAAAAACAAAAAAAAAAAAAGACAGGCTCATTTCCTAATAGGGCCAAAGGTCAAAGCCACTGGGCAAACATCACTGGAGCCGCACTGGACCAATTCTTGACCCTCTCCCATTTTTATTTTAGCTTAGCACAAACGGTGGAACTAGAAGAGTGAAACTACTCCTTTACTACGATACTCACATGCCGTAAGTATGTTGAGAGAGTTGCTGGTCGCTGTACTCATTCTTTTATTCCTGGCATTTGAGTATTATAACAAATAGACCTGAAACTAATCAGAAACCTATCTGAACTTGAAAAAAAGGGTCTTACGACCCTTGTCACAGTTTGCGTTCACCAGAAAAAAGATTAAAGAAAATTAGGCTAAAAATTACTATTCAATCAGCATTGTGTGAGCTTGTTTGGCAAGTGCTTGAATGTAACAGATGTTCATATATATGTAAAAGTCCTGCACTCCAGCTTCAATATGTTGTATGTAATAATGTCATGAAAAGTCAGGGGATCACCAAAATAATTATGATACATTTTAATGGTTATTTGTACCAAATTTCAGGGCAACCAATCCAAGTCTTTACATGGTTCCTCTGTCCCTAACTATGAATGGATGCAGGTGCCAAGAGAGCGTCCTGTTGACTGACATGTTTCAGAATATGTTAACCCTCCCCACAGAGGCGATGGTTTCCTGCCACAGACAAAGGACTGGGCCATGAGCCTGGATTCCTCACAGGCCTCCATGTGGATCTGGTTTATTGTGCAGGCCAGACACTATCCCTCAGACAATGACAGGCCTTGTATCTCAGTCCATGTCTCTGTAGCTCACCATCGTTCTCTATCACATGCTCTTCTTCTTCTTTTTCTACCTCTCTCTCAGTCTCTTGCTCCCTCTGATAACATTCCCTCACTAGTCCTGCTCCATAAAAGGATACATGTTGTAACAACTGCTCATTGTTCGCACTGACATTTCCAAGACCTTGGAGCACAGACGTGATTTAAAAAAATATGATATCACAGTAATAATGAGGGTACAAGGACTTCTTGTGAAATAAGCAAAATATCTTGAAATATCTTGTTTTTTTGTTTTCACTGGGTCTGTTATTCAAAATGCCTTCACAGCTAAAGTACATAAAAGATAAGTGAAATGTCACGACATGGGACTTCAGTTCAAATCTGATTTAATGAATTATTATCATAAAGTGATCGATATTTGTAATATAAATAGTATTACATAGCCAAGAAAGACTATTATCATAGCTTGTTTTTGTCTGACTGCCAGTCACAGTTACAATAACGCACATCAAATTACATATAGTAAAAGATTCACTGATTTGATTAACTAATCAATAGATTTTGCACTGCGCTGGTCAACTCCGATCATCAGCTGACGATGTTCCTGTTGTCCAGGTCCTGGCACACGTACATGAAGCATTATTCCACCGTCCGGAGTCTGATGAACATTAAATACCTGCTTTTTAAAAACATCCTGTGTCTAACAAACCTATTTAAATAATCTTCAATGTAATCAAATCTATGAGTCACCTGCCCTTCTGACATTTCCATTTAGTCATTTATTTGTTGAATGTGTGCGCACATTTACTTTTCCTGCCATTAAAGAGTTTGAATCAGCTTGATTAATCATCATCATTAAGTCATCTATAGCAATTGTAATATGGTAAAAAGATACCTGATAGTCTAGAAAGACTACTTCCACAGTTATGACTGTCTGGTTCTTACTCTCTCTGGCATCCTGGACGTAAACTAGAGCGAGGCAAATTACCACAGCAGAACACATGAGCTCGATCCTGTCAACAACTGGAATATAATCTGCGGTTTGCTGCCATTACACATTACATATAACAAAACATTAGGATTCAGTCTTGTGCTTTTTTTATGCAAACACCTGTGATAATAATTATTACAGCATTATCCTCATGTCAATGTGACAACATTCAAGTATTTTAATGTTTTATAAGAACACATCCAATAGGTTTCAATAAATATATGTCTGAATTTTTATTGGCAAGGTTTTACTCCTGCTCTAGTTTTATTGTGAATAAATGAATCACTGAATGAACTCAAACACACACACACATATACACAAACACTCAGTCCCCTAAATGTCTGGGAAAGAAACACCAAATATGCGTGGGCTTGCTCTAGTGCCACGTGAGTTGTTGGTTAAGTAGGTCAGTCAGTAAGTCAGGAGTGGCAGGGAAGGAGTGCACAAACACAGGCTAACTCCATTACCTCATACGCTGGATTAGTGTCAACAAGTCCATCCATCTGTCTAGAGCTGTCCTGGTTCAAGTGACCGTAAGGAGAGCAGCAGGGACTCGTGTTCCTGCCCTCCTGTTTGCCCCCGTGAAGCCACACAACCACCCACGTACCTGTAAGCAATGCAACAACACAAACGTCCAAGTGTGTACCCACACACACACACACACACACACACACACACACACACACACACACACACAGAGCATGTGGTCTACAGCACACTGAATCAGGCCAGTGAGGTTACACCTGTAGCCCTCAACACTGAATCAGTGTGAACACCCTGAGGGACAAAAGGAGTACTTCCTGTTTCTTGTATTGAGTGTCAAAGGGCCAGCGGGAGGGGGGGGGGGGGGTTACTTCCTGGTGCAATAACCTCATAAACAACCTTTCAAGTGACCGCTGACAAACACATCTACAGGAAGCGTAAGACTGCAAATTCTCTAGTTAAGCCAGTAAGATGATAAAAGTTGCAATGAGGAAGTTGTCTGGTTTAAATGCCACTACGGCTCAAATGATAAACTATTACTTTCATTATTAAACCCGCAACTCCTGAGGGAAATATCTGACTGTGTCAGTCTTCTGTTTGGTGTTGGGCAGGTAGCGTACAGTGAGTTTTTAGAGTGTTTTAGCTGAAAAACACTGACTACATTTACATGCACAGAATATTCAGTTTTTTGCCGTTATTCCGTGGCTGATGAAAATGAATATTCAGATTATATTCCCATTTACATGCAGCCGTTCATACTCCGACTAACGTGACCTATTTGGGTTTCTTAGTCTCCTGTGATAGTAAACTCCATATCTTTGGGTTTTGAACGGTTGGTCAGACAGATATATAATATATAGAATATCATCATGATAAACCCTTTTTAGAAAGTGGTACAGATGTATTATCACTCTTACATTGTCTGCAAAAGTCTGCAGGATCTCCTATAGTAGAGTCTGCTGGTTAATTTGAGTACATTAACTTCACATCTTGACAACAGAAACACACCCCAACAATTACATAACTTTCATCAAAGATTAAAGAAGTGTTCCAGTTTGAAATGAACAGATGTTACCCCATGTTTGGAATAAGCCTGGGGAGATGTTTATGCAATGTTGCATTTAGCAGCACTCGGTCTCACTGGATGTCAGGAAAAGCTGGAGCAAGTTTGAGTGCTCACTGCCCGTGAAAAAAAAACATTACATAAGATAACATAAGCAGGAGAAATAAAGTCCCTGCAGTCTTTCAAAAAAACTCCACATAAAAGTCAGAAAACCTTGAGACAGACTAAGAGAAAAAAGGATGTAAAGAGGCAGAAGTGGGCCATAAGTGTACGCGTTGACAGCAGAGGAGTCGGTTTACATTAAGGGCCTCTCCGCTCCTCCCCGCCACTCAATCCTTCCTCCTCTAATCCAAACACCTGGAGGGGGAGGGAGGAGGGTGAACGGCAGGGCCCATGTGAGCGGTTGCTCACATGCAGTCGGCAAGCAACGTGTTACGGTAACACCTTTACTGGGGCCAAGTTACGTAAATCACAGACACACACACACACACGTATACAGGCAAACTGTGCCAGGGGCATGGGACGGGGTGGTCGGGGTTAACGGCTGGGTATGGGAGCAAATTGGAACGGAGGGGATTTACAGTATAAGCTGTTGTTTGTGCTTGCTGTTTCACTGCTTACATGCAGTGTTAAAGTGTGCCACCATAAGCTCTGTCATTGTTAACACACCAAGTTGGCTGCCAAGGCAACATAATGAGTAGTTTACATTCAACAGGTTTACTGGAAGTGAGATGGATGCAGAGGAGGTGACAAAACCCAAGGTGTGATCACAAGAATTTAACACAAGTGAAAAAATTAATTGCAGAGCCCTGCGAGGATCGAGAGATATTTTTAGAAAAGAGCTTTTCTCAGGGTTTCACGTTGTAGTTCAAGGTTTTACGCTGTGTTTTACTGTGATTGAAACATCTGGACTGACAAAAAAGAAAAAAGAGAGAAACTAGACTGGAGACAAAAACACAGGTTTCCAGTAAGGTTAAGCTGGGATTTCACTTTGAGTATGTGGGTCACTGAACCTGTAACACCAGATTTTTCGGCCCCTCTCATAATGCTGGAGGTGACAATTAACAGTACAGCCGTATTTGTTCAAATACTTCAGCAAATGAGCAAGAATGCTAGTTTGTTACAGTCTGGGAGCTTGTGTTTTATACTGGGAAAGCAGCTACTAATGTCATGTACGTGTGCTGGGTGAGAGGCTTCCCAAATTTGATTTGACCTCCAATCACACTCACCCCAATTTCTTAGAAGGCCTCCTGCTTCCAGAAAACTCACTGGAATTCAGGGCAAAGGTTTTCTTTTCAGCTCTTAAGCAACTCCTGCACAGACAGTTCCTTATTAATAGCAGCTACAGCGTGAGCAGTTGGGACATGTTTACATTTAGCTCGAACAGGACTCTGCTGTGAGTTGCAACACAGGCGATGAAGGTTCTCCAGCAGCAGGATGAACTAATAAGAAAAAAATAAGAAAATACAGCATTAAGGAAAATATGGTTTAAAAAAAGGCAAACAAAGGAGTTACACAAAATGTAAAAGGGAAAAAAAAACAGCTCATCTCTTTCTTGTTCAGCTTGTTGTTTGTCAAGAAAAACTAGGTTATGGACGACAGGTACTGAAACAGAGGGAATAATAATGGTTGCCATTGTCTGGGAAGCAGCGAGCAGAGCTGAGGAAATGGGTGGGTTTGTGGTAAAATGGTAGGGGAAAAAAAGGAAGGCTCAAAGACGGAGTGGGAGAAAGGGAGAGGAAGGTGAAGGGCAGCACGTGAAGGCAGGGAGTGTGTTGTCTGAGTGCCATGTGCTGCGTCCAGGCGTGTGAGACGCTGTTGCAGTCATGTATGACTCACACTGGAGGAGGCTAACACTCCACATATCCCCATTCAAACACATACAAATCCATCAATAAATGTAACGTGTGCAAGTACGCCAACCGGCTAAAAATAGGCAAGCAGTACACACAACACACACTTGCAAAAACACTCAACACCGCAAACACGCACACTAACCAGAGAAGCCAGGAAAAAACGGAAAAGACATTAACCTCTCATCCAAGGGAACGAGGAAAATAATCATAGGAAGCGCGTTGAAGTCTCTCCTGATTGGCCAAAATATGGAAGACGTGAGTCAAACAGGTCGCCAAAGAGCCTCCTGAGCTGAAAACCAGCACACTTTGGGACAAGCGCTCTTCAAACTGGATAAACATGTACTCCTGCCAGAGAATTTAATAATGACTGATAAACAGGTATGACACTGACGTATGTGTGTTCTTTTGCCCATATGTCACAACACTGACTGGAAAATTATCAATTTGTGAAAGGATAAATATTATTTTTTTTCAAGTGTCATACACCTAAAGGTGCCCACAGAGCTCACAAGTCACGACTTTTATTACCTACAGAGACTAGAGAAAACTACAGAAGAAGAATAAAAGAGATGGTACAATATAAAACGCATTTCATTCTCAACCTCATCCTAATCACACACATCAGGGGAGACTTTCTGTCCTCCTCTGGGACTGAATGGACGGACCAGTTTCTGCAGCCAAAGGCAGAATCTCTAAGCACAAATACGCCTGGTCTGATCAACAAAATAACACAATGTTCTCAGCTTTCTTAGTGTTTCTTCTTACAATTTTTCCTTTCAATATTTCAATAACAGAGACCTACAAAGAAGCCACTTATTTCTAAATATATATTGTGAACCAAAATCAGAGAATAACTCTGCTTGTTCTGTCTCTGCCAGACGAACTACATCATCTACATAAAGAAAAATACCAACAGAAAGTCTGACCCCGATACCTGCTGGCTCCATTTCAACTACTAAATCATTTATATAGAGTGTAAACAGTGCAGGGGAGAGCACATCCTCTGCAGTTCTTAATTATCACACATGCAAATGTGGCTTTATACAGAGCTTTCACAGCGTTATTAAATGTCCTATCAATTCCAGATATTATGAAAGAAAGAATATCATGAGCTACACCATTGAAAGCCTTATTATTAGCATCAGGCTGGAGAAGTATTATAAGGTATGAAGAGAGAAGCAGCAGCCCCTTATCCCCTCCGCCTACTTTCTTATTTCTCTGTTTATTGTTACGCACCAATACACCACAGCAAATTTCTCTTATGTGAAAACTCAACTTGGCAATAAACCCGATTCTGAACATTGTATAAATCCTGTGATTAAAGTCTTCAATATAACAATATAAACGCTCCACACGTGAGATTCCAGTGTCGGACAAGTGAGTTGCTTTGTGGAAACACATCACTCTAACTTAATTTAAGAGGTGAGGGTGAAAACACATGAATAACTCAAATGGGCGGCAAAACATCTGTATACGAGTTTGTGTTAATCTAAACGCATAAGTGTCTGCATTGAGGTGGAGAGACATATTTAGCGCTTTATGCATATGCATGAGCGTGTGTGCGTATGGATCAACCAATTTGCACCCAGCCAATGTGGCTGCACGAGTGTAAACAGGCACAACTGTCACTCACAGTGATTTAATGTGTGTATACACGGTGTGAATTATTGTGTGTGTGTGTGTGTGTGTGTGTGTGTGTGTGGGGGGGGGGGGGGGGGGGGGTCAGTATGTGGGATATTTGCAGCACCTCAGCACCCCCCCCCCCCCCCCCCCCCCCCCCTTCAATTCCAAGATTGGGGGACAAGGTTTATCAACACTGTGGGGCTTCAAGCTGGCTTTTACAGCCACTAACACATGTGTAACATCTACATGGAAGTTGAAAACATGGCAGTAACTCACTGACCTCAACGCTTGTGTAACACCCCCCCCACACACACACACACACACACAGCCACATGCCTCCGTTCCTCTGGCTCTGAGCTGTAAAAACAGCTGAATGCCTTTCTCAGGTGAGGCGGGGGGGCAGCTGTCCGCAGCTTTCAGAGTTCAAGTCGAGCAGAGATCAGAGGAAACTGTTGCCAAACATTTTTATAGCTTCCATACCCTTCAACTTCAGTTTATTTAAAGTGCACATCGCCCAGAGAGTCTCTGCACACTCTACAGGTCAGTGCAAAACGACAACAGAGAGAGAGGAAAAATAAAAACGCATGATATTACATGCAAAAGTACACACAAACACACAAACACAGGTGTCAGATGTTAGATAGGTAGTAATATTAGAACCAGGGATCGTGTGGTGTTATCACAACAGGGTCGGGTGGCTCGCATATCATAGTGAACAGAATGTGTTTTCAGCTGGGATTTAAAAATATCAACAGAGCTTTCTTCCCTCACATGCGCCTGCAATCAGTGTGGATATCAAACAACCAGCACAAAACAACAGGGGTGTTTTCTCAAAAAGGTAAGGACATTTATTCTGCTTTCACGTGCTGAACTTCATGCTGGTAAACTTTGTTTTATTATGTATATGCTACACTTCCTTCTTACCCAATACACAAGAACTGGTGTCATCACGCCTTGTGCAAACAATGCCGGAGCCTTGGATGTTACAGCTGAGTGTAAAAGCTCAAGGGAATAGACCAGGGAACACAATATCGACATTTTATGAACACATGAAGATCTTAATATCACATTTACGAGGAAACAAATGCTCAACAGGCCTGGAGATTGTGGGCAAAGAGAACAATACAAGCAGCCGTGAACCAACTTCCTCAAACACTTTTAGGTCAAACAAGGTCAAGATCATCAATTTTTTTTCCTGACAACCAAACTCCACGTCTCATCGATCCTCATTAGAGGTCAGCTACACCGATTTCCTGGACAAATCCTATAGATAAGACCTTGAACGTCTCATCTGTCCTGCGCAGCGCTGCTCCAAAAGGCAAAGGGACATTATCGATGCAAACCGTGGCTACATGCAGCTCACACACACAGCCGGACATCACAGGCATACATAATACATGAGGAAAGTATGAGATGAGGGGCAGTGTCCTGTTTCTCCTCCAGAACTGCTGACCTGTGCATCCCCCCCTCACACACACACACACACACACACACACACATATATATCCCTGTGCTGAGTGGACAGACGGGTCAGCAGCAGAGGACAGACTGTCTTTAGGCCCTGACATGTTGTTGTGTTTTCTGTTCAACAGAAATAAGATAAAAACATCAGATCACAGCCACCTGCACGTTCAGGTCTGGTGTTGTGGTGTAAATGATGGTCACAGTGATGTCACGCTGCAGCCCCACCTGACGTCCACGCACATGTTTACAGGTGCAGCAGCTCCAGGCGGAGGACACTGGCTCTCTGGTGTCACCTGGTGGCGACATCTCATCCACTTTCACTGTGGACACGAGCTGAAAACGACTTTGACGTCTTCACGTTTGCACTTTGTCTCACCTGAGCGCGGCCCCGGGACGACGTCACGCCGTGGAAACATTTATTCTGTGAGCTTACGTTCATCATACAGGTACACGTGGCCGCTGCTGTACTCTGTCTGTCTGTGTGTGTGTGTGTGTGTGTGTGTGTTAGAAACCGGAAATGAAAACTTGTCGACTTTGTAGCGCGCGCGGCTGACTGCAGGGGGCAGTGACGTCACGCGCAGCAGGGAAACAACAACCGGAAGTTGAAACATTTGATGAAGACTTGTTGAAGGTCTTCCTCGACAGCAGGGGTCGTTTTACTGAGTTTAGGTTAAACTAAAAAATAAAAAAAAAAGAGTCCACCTTACTTCTGAGTAACCTAATTTAATGTATCTGTCTCTGGCTGCTTCGACTATTTAATTTCCCTTCAGGGATTAATAAAGTCAACTATCTTTCCTTCTTGTTATATATTTTTTCATGTATATACTTTTTTTGTCTCCCACTATAAAATCTATAAATATTGTAAGAACGCTATAAGTAAATGTAAATTTATAAAGTATTAAAACAATAATAATAAAGTCAACTATCTATCTTTCTATCTACTACTGGAGTTACTAAAGTTAAAGAGGAATTCCTGGAGTTACCCCAAGGAACCTTAAGTCTATTTAGCAAATAAAAGCAGACACATGGGGGTTATTTTCTCTCAAAATAGACTCACTCAACTCTTCAGGAAAGTTCTTGTTCTCTAGATCTCTAGATCTACTGGAAACAAGTTTGACTGACTGCCTTCAAATACTGGAACAAGGTAAAGGAAGTTTACTTCTTGTAATGTAATATGTTATTTTACAAAAACACACACCAAATAATAAGTATTTTAATGGTTGGTTTTGTATATAAATAATGTTGAAGGTTGAGTAAAGAATAGAAGATATAGGTTACATTTGCTCAAATAGTGCACCACATACATTTTCTATTATATTATAGAATAATTAATTATCTGTTTCAGATCATTCATGTTGGTTTACATGACTTAAAAAAACTCACACTGTCCACATGTGACAGTGAATCTACATAAAAATGGGATGGAGAATAAAATAAACTTATTAAACCACAAACACATCCAAAGATAATATTGATATCAAATGCATTTCAAATCCTAGGTTTTGAAACTGTTTATTTCTCTTAGTTTTACAAGTGTGACATTATTTTCATTAATCACAAGAGTGCACAAAAACATTATCCATTCAGTTCTCAGCTGCCAAGAGAGAGAGAGAGAGAGAGAGAGAGAGAGAGAGAGAGAGAGAGAGAGAGAGAGAGAGAGAGAGAGAGAGAGAGGATGCTGCAGAGGTTCAGGAAAAGAAATCTTCTGAGGAAGTATTTACGGTCTCAAAGCTCCGGATCCGTAGGGGCAGTGTAGTTAGAAGAGGTCAATGAGGCGACTACTGATGCCCCGAGAAAGGTTCTTGACTCCTAGACGCTCAAAGAGGACCTCCGAGTGATGAATCTTATGATTTTACTGTTCATTGTGTAACTCTTCCTTTCTGCAATTACTCCCTGCAGCTTTAACTGTAAGAAAATATGATCAATATCAACTATCTCAGAGTGTTGACGTCAATTGACGTCACTGAAATGATTACATCTAAACTCCTCGTTAGGCTTTAAATTAAGCCATTTAAGCACCAGTTACATCCAGGCTTCACAAGTCTGAACCTAATTTGTTAAATACAATTTAAGTTATAAAGTTTCATTGTTCACATTTAAATATTCTTAGTATTCATCATAAATTACACCCTCACTAATCAAAGCTGTTTCAAAATAAAATTTGTTTTGATTTTTTAAAAATATCTTCCTTCCAGTCAAGATGTGACTTAAAGCCACCGAGTGAGTCGCCACAATGTGTTGATCAAATGAAGTCGCATTCAACAGCAGGATCAAAGTGAACCACAGTGAAAATAAATACAAAACATTAGAAAAAATCTCAACTCTAAAACTTCTTTAGTCGTAGCAAGAACACTGAAATCACACACTCACACACACACACACACACACACACACACACAGTTCCCCCTTATTGTCGCCTTATCTACACACAGTAGCTATTTGCACTTGCACATCCCGTCCTGTCCGTCAAAGTCTCTGCTGCTGCCATGGTTACCAGGGCCCAGGAATGCCATCCTTCCAGTCGGGGCCGCCAGACGCAAACGATGAGTATCGCAGCAACGCCGGAAGGAGCCGGGCCGAAACTCCCCGCCGGGAACACAGTGATCCCTGGTGAGAGCTCCTCAGATGGCACTGGCACGGCAACGCGCGAGCACACCGGGATGCCTCATCATCGAGCCGCCTGACAACCTGCTAAAGGGGCCCCAGGAGTTCATTACCGACTGCGCGCCCTTCACACAGCATCTGACCCCCATTCCCTTTTTAACACACAGGTTATTAGTGGCACCCAGCTGCGTTGGGAAGTGGCCAGACATCTCTCAATGTTCATGTATAAATAGGCCACTGATTATAAGCACATGTTGCTCTCTGGGGGGGAGCGTGTTTCTGTCTTCGTGCCCATACAGTGATTGGAAGTGGCATTTAGCAGCAGCCTCAGAGCTCAAATCATGCTCAATCATCACATGCATCCATGCACTTAAAACCACGTGAGCATTGCCAACACAGTTCTGGGGGGAAAAAAAACAGTCAAGGAATGGGTTGTTTTTTTTAGGATTCATATAAAATTTATTCCAGGAGGAACTAAAAGTTTGTCCGATCCAGATGTTTTTTTTACGCTCCATCAGTTTCTGTTGAGACGAGTGTTCTTCATAAAGTGCTTTTGCAAAGTCATATTTTTACCACTTTGGCATCCGGGAAAAAAAAAAACATGGACCGTCTTATAAAAACAACTATCACAGATAAATCCCATTTTCAAGGAGCGTCCCGTCAGCTCAGCTCAGCTTCCACACACAGAGTTTGTAGACCAGAGGAACTACTTTGTGTATCGTCCCAGACTGGACGTGGCTATCAGGGGTTTCTTCTGGCCTTTGGGGAACTGGCGCAAAACAAAGTCAAAGTTTGCCGTTGTGGACATAGCATAGAAGACGTTTGCTTTGTCTGGTATGAGCAACTCTGAAAACAGAAAAACAGACACATCGTCAGTACGGGTTTATTTCTTTCAACACTATTTGATAGTAGAGTCATTCTGTTCTGACCTCTTTCCTGGGAGATGACCTGTGTCAGGGTGAAGTCCCGCCAGTGCATGTGCTCAAGGTGATGCTTCTCCAATGCCCTCTGGATCACCCGTGCAGTTTTGTCCTGGCTGGTCAGCTATGAAAGGCAAAGAATTACAAGTGTTACTGAACACACCTTTGTGGAGTCAACTGCATGTTGTTCAGAGGAGCAATTATAAAGCATCATTCAATTGGACAGAAAAATAATCTGCAACTATTTTGATATTCAGTGAATCATTCCAGCCGTTTTTCAAGCAAAACCTCGGTCCATCCTCTGGTTGCAGTTCCTCCAGTGTGAGGATTTGCTGCTTTTCTCTGTTTTATGTCGTTGTAAATGGAATATCTTTGGGTTTTTAAAGTGTTGGCTGAACAAAGAAGTTATCTTCGACTCTAATGAGCAATTTTGCACAATTTCTTGACATTTAGTAGACCAAACAACAACAACTAACATTTCTATCTCTGGGTATGAGAAACAACACAAAGTGGTGAAAATCGAGCACTTGAGGACAAACTCACCAGGATGCTTTTGTACATGTTGCCGTTGTTGTGGCCCAGGTCCACGCTCACCCGGACTATGCAGGAGTCGGCCACCTGCCGGTTATACACAGGCAGGGAGGTCATGGACACGGAGCGTTTGTGGTGGGAGGCCAGGGTGGGCTTGGGCCGGGCACCGCCACAGGACGCAGCCGGAGAGCAGCGATCCGTCCGACGGTCGGAGGAGGAGCTGGAAGGAGTAGGGGAGTCCAGAGAGGAAGTCGCGGAGGAGCAGGGGGAGGATGAGGAAGACAAGGAATAGGAGGAAGAGAAGGCCTCGGACACGTTGTTGCAAGAGCCGTGAAAGGACTGCAGAGAAGAGGAGACAAAAACAAGAGAAAGAGTATTAATGAGTGCCACTGGAAGTACGGTCAAGCATTTGTTTTTCAGCTGATTGCTCTGCAACTAAGCTGTTAGTGCAGCAGTGAGTCCAGCTCAGCTAAGGACCCGATTAATGCAAGTTCCACTTGTTGAGGGCTCGCGTTAGTTTCAATGGCCCTTTGAAGAGGATCTTTTGTGAAGGGAGTTTCCTTCCCAGCTTTAAAAGCCATTCAGTGTATTTCTCTTCTTATTAGAAATGCTTCAGGGGTTTGTCTGACTGCTTAAAACGGGACGATTGTTTGTGGAGTGTAAATAGTGGATGTTGTGCTGAACACAGAGACCCATTTAGATGAAGGCAGAGCCTGACAAAAGACACCACTGTTAGCACAACTGAGGACAAAGGACAGACAAGAACAATGAGACAATGAAGCCATTACAGTACACGCACAAATACAAACGGCGGTTTACCTGCAGTCTGATGGAACAGGCCGAGTTTGGCGAGGAAAGATCCTCCATCTCAGATCCACTGGATCCAGAGGATGAAACGCTGATCTGGTCAGCCGGGACTTTTTTAGATCCATCGCTCACTGTCAGGAGACTGAAGACAGAGATTCAACTTGAGCTTGTATCAAAAAAGCCAAAAAAAACTAATTTTATGATAATAATGCTTTTTAATATAAATTAAAAAATTGTATAATATTATAGAATATATTTTTGCTGTGCATCAAAAACTGATTCCTTTCATGTTGTGACAAAAAAAAGGGTCGGCAAATACCGTCTGTGCACACTTTGACGTCAGAGTTTAAGTGTTGCACGCATTGTTTGTTGTGTGTTTGAATATTCAAATGAGACCTCAGCACGATACTCACGAGGAGAGTTTCTTTGTGAGTGTGCGGTGGCTCCAGGGAGTTGGCGAACACAGGTCCACCGGAGGCTCCAGCTGCCGTGACAGTTCATAGCTGGAAGAAAAATATGAATAAGTATTGCAATCCTCTACGAAAGACTTTAAAAAACAAATGAGTTGTAGTTGATTCAACCTGACTGAGCCGTCCCTATAGCACTCTGTCGACTTTAGGACCACAAATATAGCAGAACAGTTCTTGGCATTTATGGTAATTATATATTTTTTTATATAATAGAATGATTTAAATAAATACCTAAAAAAAAACATGCACCAGTCGGTTTAAATTTCCAGAAATGGTAAAGGTTGTCTTGCTGAACAGATTATTGCCATGAAATACAAAAAAATTCTGATTTACTGCATGACGGGACATTTTCATCAGTTATCGTGCACACTGCACCTAACGACGTCTCTTTGAGTGGAAAATTACTAAAGCAACACACCTTTATTTGTCCAAACGGAGAATTAACTCTTTAATGACAGAAGAAGAATTTTTACAACCCATATTATAAATGATTTAACCACCAAGCTTTTACAGGGCTTTCCTGCCGCTTGCGACCCACTCACTGGTCTGTTATGTGAGGGGGTACATAGCTCACCTCTCCTGGTCCGTGAGCAGCTTGTGTCCCTGCAGCCAGGCAGCGATTCTGGGGTGATGGGGCAGGTTGTACTGGGAACAGGACGCCTGCAGCAGACGGATCTGGGACAAGACTTCAAACTCCTGTAGGGACGAAGAAATGTTGTTGGATAAACAGAGTGACAGAGACCTGTGAGATGTCCTCACTCCGGATATCTGTGTGGTTGCCTGTACCAACAAGGTACAGCACAGTGGCATTGCAAAGCTGTAGTAAAGTGTTCCTTAAAGAGATATGTAGACATTTAAAAACAGCTCTCTGGCTTTCAGCATGTTGTGTACTAAAAAACAATGTCCCTCATTGTTGACTTTGACGATGCAAATGTACCGGGCACACCCAACCACACAAGAATGCAGTGTAGCGCTGAAAGCATGTTATGTGGACACCTTTGTACCTGGGAAAAAAAAAAGAATAGATAAAGAGGAACCACTTACCCTCCTCCTCTTCTCAAAGTTTATGAGCCCTCCCTGTCAAAGGAGTAGACTGTTAGTACAGAACTCAATGTTTATTTGGATCAAGAAATGAACAAAAACACTAAAAAGGTAACACTTTATTTTAACATCCCCTATTTAGCGTTTATAACCAGTATATAAAAGATTAATACATGTCGTTAACACATTGTAATGTAGTTGTAAGGAGAGATTAAGTGTTTTATTAATGTCAATAACTATAATACCTCCAGTGATCATGAATCATTGATAATATAACACAGTTGTAATCATGATCTTATATATAACTTCAGTATTCAAACAAATGAACCTTCCTTAAACACATTCATTAAATATTCACACAGTTTGGTGAGCTAAAGCTACCTTTAGATAGTAAAAGTAATGATACCCCACTATAAAATTACTCAATTACAAGTAAATGTCCTGCAATTAAAATTCCACGTAAGTTAAAGTACAAAAGTATAATAGAAAAATCTACTTATATATAAATTATATTCTGCTTATGATGCTTAAAAAGGGGGATTGTTACACAGTATTATGCCCTATTATGCATAGTATGATGAGATGTTTCACTGTACAGTACATATTTAAACACTGAATGCTATAACACTGCCAAATATTAAGCAGAGGAGCAGCTACTCAGGCTACATTATGTACCTCCACAGTGTCTGGCAGAGCGGTGTCCAGCATGGTGAGGACGGTCAGATAGGTGCCCAGGTAAGGAACCACTCCACTGGACGTACTCTGCAGAGAGACATGTGAGCTCATGTGAGTTACAGCAGTAGTATTTGTGTCTTTTTAATGCAATGATTTGTTTTAATTTTTTTCTACTGAATGGGTTGAGATTGGACGACAAGGCAAGTCGCAGTGAGCAGCACTGTGGGTTCCCGTTACAGCTCAGGAGAATGTGCATATGACTCATAAAAGACCCCGAGGCTACATCGAGTGAGGCTAAAGATAGGTTTGGGTCTACGCCACGCCAGAGGTACTCCACCCACACTGAGGGAGATCAGCTCTCGTTGCTTTTAGAGTTGTATAATGTAACCCCGCCTCAGGTGCAAAATGACTCCAAGGCAATATCACATGATAAAATGATCACATTCTGCAACATTCCTGCAGTGAAACAGCACATTTAATGTTGCAGAAGAGGAAGGTTGCCACTTGGTGTTTAGGCCTAACCAGACTTTGGTGATATATGGTGCTGGGCTTCATCTCATGTCTTCAGAACATCTCAGTCTGAGGTATGGCTTACCATCTGTCTGGGGATCAGACTCCTCTTGGATATCTTTGGAGAAATGTTATCCACGGTCGCTTGGCCTCCGTCCTGTCAAAGTAGGTCAGACGAAGCTATATTCAGTTGAAGGTTACAGGCACATACATCGGCCCATTATCTAAAATAAGCGATTAAAATGAAAGAAAAAAAACAATCTAGCATTTTCTTAAATATTTTTTATATTATTTATGTATAAACACTCAATTATAGGCATGCAAATACTAGTGCTTGGATGTTGTGTACATTGCTGGTCTATCTATTGACTTTAAAGTCCTTTCACTGTAACTAGACACAAGCTGCCTTTGACGCAGTTACATAAAGGAGACTACATAAAAGAAAAAGGGAACATAATGTGCTTGAGGACCCTAGTTTCCCATTAACACTCTTGTTAAACATTGATGTAAATATTAACTCACAAAATGAATCTTTTTAATGATTAAAAAGAGAAATCCATGTACTTTGAGTGCTTAGGAAGACAATCATTTCCAAACATGTTTCTAATGTTTGAAACTTTCATCATACTATGTTCTTCATTTACAGTCCATATCCTGTTATGTTTAATATAGAACATTTTGGGACCAAGACCCAATCTGTCACTCCAGTATTGTGTCTTTGACTGCCAGGACTGAACGTATGTAACAGCTGCAGTGCATAGGTAAACTTTAACCCTTAGATGCATAGGAAAGTCAAAAAATGAACTGTATGCCTTTCCTATGGAAATGTATAGGAATATCTCTTCCTTATCGCTTTTGTCAGGTATATACAGTATTTTTGGGGACCACCTCTCATCTATCACTGGCAATATCATTGATGATGATGGAAATGATAAATAAATGTAAAATGATGCTGAGTGAAAAACAAATTTATATATATTTTTTTTAAAAGTAGGTTCCAGTGACCCGTGCAGCCTAAGGTTAACACTGTAAACACTGAAGTAAACCGAGCCTGTTTATTGTGTGTTTTCCTTCTCACCTCCACCAGGAGCTCTCTGTTGGTCAGAACACAGTTCTCATCGGGGAAGGTTTCCCAGAGGTTATCAAATGTGGCCATGCTATCCCTGCAGAAAGAACAGGCACAATGTGTGGTAAACATGCAGCTATTCAGCCCACAACCAGATACTTTAATGGTGAACTATTATTCACAATAAATGGGGGTATAATTTCACTGGTTGGTCCGTGACCAGATGTTTGCCCCATGAAGAGAACAACATGAAGTTACGCCCCAGTTATTCTTGACATTATAAAAGCTTAGTTCAATGTTCATGACCTGGCGTAGAATATGGGTCATACATGAGCGAGACATTTGCTGACTTGCTCCGTCAGTGAAATTGAATTGCACTTGACGAGGGTTCAGCGACCTCATTAAAGGACGATTATGTAGGACACAATATGAACGTAACCACGAAGACGGACAACAGTTGTGACCTTTGAAATGGCTATAACCCAAACCTACCTGCTGACAGCAGCCCAGGTCTTTCTGAGCCTGTAAACTGCGTTAGACTGAAGGGCCGACAGGATCGCCCTGAGGGAGGAGAAGTTCTTCAACCGACGGCAATCCTGCAGAAGAAACAAATTGCATTCAGTGGATTCAATTCATTTCAAATCCAATATTAATAGCAACCATGGGATTAGTTAATGAAGCTCTTATGAAGTCGTGTTTGTTACAAACATAAATGTGTTCCCTTTAAACACTGACAGAACTTGAAAGCAGTCTAATCTTAAATCACTTCAGACCGACCTGTGCAACTCGGATCCACTTCTCTATGATGCGGGCCCTTTGAGCTGGTGTAGTGGGAGGCCCGCAGGAGGAAGCGGGACTGGAGGTGGCGTCTGTCGTCTGGCAGAGCAAGGACATGATAACCTGGTTGGTAATGGCGTTGAACTGTGCAATAGTGGCTCGGATGGTGGGAGACATGTTTTCCTTCTTGTCTCTTTGCGACCACACGCAGCCCAGGCACTGGTACGGCACCACTTTGACAAACAGAGCCTGAAACGCCATTAAAAAAACAATCAGCCTTTAATCATCGGTGTAAGGCAATATGTGTAAAAATGTGTAAATGTGGAACATAAAATACACCCTCTCACGTACAGAGTCCATTCGGGTGAGCTGCTCCGCAATGGCTGCAGCGGAGAAATCCATGACGCCACCTTGATGGTCCAGAGAGTTTTCACATCCTGAATCCTCATCATCAGAACCCTCCTCGTGCTGGTCCAGATCTGCCTGATCCGGACTGACATTTGTCTCAGTTTCTAAACGGAAACACAGAACAGGAAAGAAAGAAAAGGTGAGCATGGCTTTTTGCAGGGAGGATTTTCACATTGTTGTTGTTGAGACGGCATGGCACTCTCCATCACGTGACATGGTGGAGGATCACCTTCTTTCTGCAACTTCCTGAGCAGCGCCTCGGCTTGCCCGGCCAACGAGCAGAAGTTGGGCTGGCAGCGGACGTTGTCGTGCACCGCAGAGCTGATCCTCAGGTGGTCCAGCAGCAGCCTGAGGGCCCCGTGCAGGGGAGGATCCCTGAAGTCCTCGCTGTACTCATCCAACCATGTCTGGACAAAGGCCAACAGAGGGCTGAGGAGGCAGCGCGAGAATCGTTACAGTTTAACTATTTAAACGACACTTTAAGCCAGAGTGACACACACTAGAAATGAACCAGATAAGGATTCAAGCCAGCAGACATCCACCTACCTACTGTAGCATTCACTGCTCTCCAGATCTGAGGCAGCATTGTCTCTGTAGGGGGAAAAAAAACAGACTTAGTCTAACTCTTCGGGCTGTTTTTTTTGTATGTTTTTTAATTATTATTTGTTCCTGCCCTGCAGCTATCCTAAATCTGACCTTGATTCATGCCAGCCACAGTCCAAAACCGCTCTGTGCATAATTGTTGTTGTTGAAAGCCTCAAGATAATGAGCCCCTGCTAGGTACTTATTATTACATCAAAGCTGGCAGGAGATGGTTGCTTTGTCAGGGAAACAATTTATAAAAAGATCCTTACGCAACGCGGTGACTTTGCATGTGCAACTACGCAAGTTGTTTTTCCCAGAATCAAGAACACGAAAGAGATGACTCTTCACCTGAGGCTCTTCATCGGGTTTAAAGCGGAGCCTGTACTCTTGGATCGGGGGGGGGGGGGGGGCTAAACTATGCTAAAGTGTTAGCATTTGCAGGGGCTGACAGATAGAAACCCAACAGAGAGAAACTGAAGCACTGTGTGTGTGAATGGGCGTGTGAATGTGAATGTGAATTTGAATGTGAAATGAAGTGTCTCATTCAGCTAACCATTAAAGGAATAATTACCAGACAAATACACTTATTTGCTTTCTTGCAGAGTTAAACCAGAAGATTGATACCACTCTTAAGAAACAGCAGACAAAACCAGGCACAAACAAGGTGACTGCACCTCTGGAAGAGCAGCTCTATGAGCTCTGAGGCGCCGGTGAAGGTTCTGTACGTGGAGAGGAAGATCTTGCTGTAGTCCGGCTCCTGGCAGCCGGGGTCCAGGAGGTGATTCACAAGCAGGTCCAGGGTGGCAGCCTTCAGACGCCGCACCTTGCAGGTTCGGTACTGGACAAACGCGCAGCACGGACTCGTCTCACTGGTGTCGGGGGAGGACGGGACGGGCTCCCGGCGCAGGGTGACCCCGTACAGCACGCCATCCTCGAACTCCTCGCCCCACTCCTGCACTGGGTTCTGGGAATGGCAGAGGTGGGAAATAATGTTTAAGGTTTACAACCACATACACCAAGAGAGGGGCTGCCAATCAACGGCCTGCTCAAAAACATACAGGTGCGGGTCAGATACACGAATATTTACCTAGTAACGTTACTGGTCACAACATTAGGGTCAGAGGTCGGGCTGTGAGGAGGTAATTATAGCAGCAAGCCTCTATGGCCAGGTGAACCACCACACACAAACAAGTGACGCAACAACCCACTGAGGCTCACACAGATCCCATAGAAGCCACAACAACTATTTGTAATATTTGCTTGGAATCATAACCATCATTCCAAGTCTACAGCACAAACAAGTTCAAATGTGGAATCATAATAATCATTAGATGTTCATCCGCCTTACATGCTCATGCTAACCAGTGCTTAGTCTTCATTCCCACAATTTCCCTGCTGCACGACGACCTGAAATTTCCCAGAATATTGTAGGTTCACACAAATGTTTATGGACAAATACAGGCTTATCAAAAGGTTAGTATATCCAATAGTACATCAAAGCAAGACACTGAAACAAATGCAAAACACTGCGTAAATGTCAGAGAGCTGCCAGTTTCCATCACCATTACTCATCCTCCGATGACCAAAAAACAAAGGGCTATTAGTGGGATGATTTGGTTCAAAGTACTGGTTTTTCATTACATATTCAGAGGTCAGATCATGTTTGATCTCAGTGAGCGATATCAGGTTACTCCTCCAGAAAGCTCAACAGCACTCGAACATGACATACGCAGGGGAACGGGGTCATCGAATATGAATACTGAGCGCCTTGTTCAGGCTTTCAGATTATGTAAAGTGTAATGAGACAACAGCTGTGATGCATAATTTAAAAAAGGTCCAAAGGAGCCACTAAACAATATGTGAACAACTGCATTATGAGTTCGCTTCTCAAAAATCAAGATAACAAAGCTGATACGGGTTTCTCTTTGAAATTTGTTTCCTTTTGTCTTTGCGGTTTACTTTTTCACAATCAAAATAAAATGCAAGAGGACATCGACCTCGTCATCAGACACCCACTCACTGTGTGCCCTTTATGTCTGCCCCTTTTCCACTTTCACCCGCAGAACATGAGATATGCATTCAAGCCTGAAGACACCCACGGCTGCCCTATTTACCCTCTATTAAAGGAACACTCGGGTGATTTAGTATTACACTTTCACAAAGTTAGCAATCAAGCGAGGGACGCACTTAAAAAAGAAAAGTCAAAATTTAAGCAGCTGAGGAGGAGATATCCTGACTTTTGATTGCTGGTATGAGTAAATGCTGGATCCTACATTTCCCACAATGCAACTTAACAGCATCTTTCTGCCTAAAAGGGTTAAAAGCCATCAGACATCTTACAAACTTCATTGCCAGCGTTTGTAATGTGGCTTTCTGTTGTACATTTTATATACGGCTGTTTTCACAGAGAGTTGAGCGGTACTCCCCATAACAAGAGAATCCAAACTTGTGTAAAATTGCAACCACACATCTTAAAAAAATAGTATTTCTGAACTCATGTCTGGACAATATGAGAGCAGTATTACTGACACTGCCTGTCCTCGTTATAACTATTTCAATTCAATTATCCACATGGCAGGGCTTTAATCTTCTTATGTAAAAGATTATTTAAATGTCTTTACGTTCAAACAAATGTTTTGCTGCTGTGTAACCAGTATCACACAAACCCCATTGTCCCTCATGGAAACTACAATCGTTTGTTAGCTCCACAGATGGGAAACTGTGTCCTACTGTGTCTCAGCGTCCGAGATGGTGGTGTTAAGCACTACAGCCACATCTAAATCAGAAAAAAACAGGTAACAGGCCTCTCGAGCATTTAATGTGAATGAAACAGCCGATCGTGGAGCAGCAGGAGGACTCACCGGTCCTGAGTGACAGAGACTCAAACACACTGCTTCCAACTGTCTGAAAAACAAATACCCAGCCTGTAAAAACACTTACTGCTGTGATCTGAAGCTATTTCAACAATCCTCCAAGACTCTAGAAAAAATAGTCTATCTGCTGTTTGATTAAAAAAGATTTTAAACTCTTTTCTCAAGTTGTTCCTCTTTTTTTCCCTGAATCCAAATGTTAGCTGACTTACAGCATGTCCTTGCTCAATTTCTACAACAAGAACTGAAATTAAACATTTTTATATCAGTTAACTTATATTAATGTTTCTACCCAGCATTTTAACTTGTCATACACAATAAAATGTCAATATCTCTGCCTGAGGTTTCCAAAAAAAGCAGGGGAATATGTAATTTTTAAATTATTGTGCAACAGATAGTTTTCCTGAAGAACTTCTGGGTTTTCTCAGGTATTTCTTGATGCTTTGCTCTGTGACATACAAACTGAGGCTCGACCTTCTGCAGCTTCAGGACAAACGAACTACACATTTTCTGTAGAATAAATGTGATTTAAAGAGATATTAAAATGCACATGTGAAGAGTGAGCTTCAAAAGCCCGGTGAGTGGCTCTTCACACATCAATGGGAACATAACAGATTTGCATCTTTTACATTACAGAGAGGAATCATTCAGGGATCAGTTTATTGTTGCATCGTATCAAACACTTGTCTCACCATTGTTAACTCCCATTTTCCCATCTCGTCCGGTCGACTAAGGAGTGTTGCTTTCCATCTTCACAGGAATTTCTGCACCGAAAATCAACTTCCACCTCCCGAGACAACAAGTTCAGGGCCGCATCTTAATAATAAAAAGGGTTTTTTTAAAGTTTCTTCTTTGGGACTACATTAACGCGCCTGTGTTACTATTACAAAGATTTACCCGCGGAGGATTCGCTACATTTTATGCGTTCATAGGAAGCTGCGGGTTTGCTCCCATGCGTGAAGCTCCGCTTGTTTTCTGAGCGGTGAGACGGTTTCTATCCACCGGGACCCGCCGACTGCTCTCCTCTCTCACACCGCAGCTCCCGGCATTTATAGTGGGAGGCGACCTCCTCCTGCAGGGGCG
This sequence comes from Lateolabrax maculatus, assembly GCA_031216445.1. Lineage (NCBI taxonomy): Eukaryota > Metazoa > Chordata > Actinopteri > Acropomatiformes > Lateolabracidae > Lateolabrax > Lateolabrax maculatus. The sequence goes on along the minus strand of CM062216.1, from coordinate 22,106,429 downwards.
GACTGTGGGAGGGCTGAGAGGAGGCTGGGAGGAGGCAGGGAGGAGACAGAGAGGAGGCAGAGAGGAGGCTGAGAGGAGGCTGGGAGGAGACAGGGAGGAGGGCTGAGAGGAGACAGAGAGGAGGCTGGGAGGAGGCTGAGAGGAGGCAGGGAGGAGGCTGGGAGGAGACAGAGAGGAGGCTGGGAGGAGGCTGGGAGGAGACAGAGAGGAGGCTGGGAGGAGGCAGAGAGGAGACAGGGAGGAGACAGAGAGGAGGCTGGGAGGAGGCTGGGAGGAGACAGGGAGGAGACAGAGAGGAGGGCTGAGAGGAGACAGAGAGGAGGCTGGGAGGAGGCTGAGAGGAGGCAGGGAGGAGGCTGGGAGGAGACAGAGAGGAGGCTGGGAGGAGGCAGAGAGGAGACAGGGAGGAGACAGAGAGGAGGCTGGGAGGAGGCTGAGAGGAGACAGGGAGGAGACAGAGAGGAGGCTGGGAGGAGGCTGAGAGGAGACAGAGAGGAGGCTGGGAGGAGACAGGGAGGAGACAGAGAGGAGGGCTGAGAGGAGACAGAGAGGAGGCTGGGAGGAGGCTGAGAGGAGGCAGAGAGGAGGCTGGGAGGAGACAGAGAGGAGGCAGAGAGGAGACAGAGAGGAGGCTGGGAGGAGACAGGGAGGAGACAGAGAGGAGGGCTGAGAGGAGACAGAGAGGAGGCTGGGAGGAGGCTGAGAGGAGGCTGGGAGGAGACAGAGAGGAGGCTGACAGGAGGCTGAAAGGAGGCAGAGAGGAGGCTGGGAGGAGACAGAGAGGAGGCTGAGAGGAGGCTGAGAGGAGGCAGAGAGGAGGCTGGGAGGAGGTGTGTCTGGGTGTTGGGGGGGGGGTGCCTTGGTGTCAGTACTGTATGTCTGGTCTGACATTTTAACGCGATAGTTTGGAAAATGCGCTTATTCGCTCTCTTGCCAACAGAGGAGGAGATCAACATGACTCTCAGGTCTGTGGGGTTAATGTGAAGCTGCGGCCATATTCAGATAGAGGCCATTAGCGTAGCTTAGCTCAAAGACTGGAAACAGAGGGAAACAGCTAGCCAGTTTGGGTCAGAGAGGAACCATCAGTTTCTCTTGACGGGTAATAACCCAGCAATGTTTGGTAAAACACTTACACTTGGTATTGGAGGTATTTTCGGAATCTATCTGTTCGGGTGAAAAAATATTCCGTCTGCTGCACGATAAAGACAATTTTTAACCTGTTTCCTGGGCTGCCATCTTTGTTTTGATTGAGACACAGTGTCGCAACTTGTTAAATGGGTGAAAAGTCTTCTTTATCGTGCAGCGAACAGAATATTACATGATATATCAAGGTGATATGGCCCTAAAATAATATGATGATATTGTTTATTTTTAATTTCAAGAATATACAATTGCAACAAAATAAGTCTTATAGTTTATAGTCCGCATAAATGTAACATTTTCCCAGTGAATTGCGTCCTGGCAACAACATGGCCGCTGGAGCTGATGGCGGTCACTCTGCTTGATTCCACCAGACGTCAAAGCTTTGCCATTATTGCGATATGATTTTTTTCTTTTTATCATATTAAAATTTATAGCAGAATAATGGTGAACAAAACAATATGGCAGACCACTAGTGGATGATGGGTGTTTTTAAACAACCTCTTGGGTTTTTTCAAACATCGCTGGTTAATTATCTTTCAGAAAAAACTGATGGTTACCTTGGTGACCCAAATTTAGCGTGTGATAATACATGAGAGGCAGGAAACCTCTACCTTGGTAACAAAACCTGCCTACCAGCGACTCTAAAGCTCAGTGTTTGACACCATACATCTCGTTTATTTAATCTGTACAAACTCCCTGGAGTCGTGTCGTCACCGTGAGCTTCAGCTTGTTTTTGCGAAGCTACGTTACCCAGCTGCTCGCTCAGCAAGAAAGCAAACACCAGTAAGCATATTTCACACAATGTCAAACTACACCTTTAGGATTTTAGCTGAGCATGATAACAGATAACATGGGAAACATGTGGGCACGAGCCAGGCTTTCCAACAGGGATTCACCTGCTGTGTCCTGCCTGCCTGGTAATACGTCATGCAGTTCATGCACAAATCACATCCAGTTCAAATCAAATGTCTTTTAAGATTTTTAAGATTTACACACAAAACATGATCAGGTTATTAAAATCTGATACGTTGTTACAGATTAAACTACCTTGAAGTATACAAAGCAGTTAAAACCTGCTCCACCTCAGCAGTAAAACACTGAAGTTTGCTTGAATATTAATGATCCAACAATATTATATAACACTGACGGGGGCATTCTGCATAATGAGTACTTTCACTTTGGATGCGTTAAGTAAATATTGTTGCATATACTTCTGTACTTCCTGCTGGACCTTTACTTGTAATGGAGTATTTTATAGTGTAGTATTGCTGTTTTTACCCAAGTAAATTATTTTAATGCTTCTTCCACAGCTGAACAAGACACAAGATGTCTCCTACTTCACTGAGAAGTTCATTCTCAGTATGTTGGCACTGAAGTTTCCACATCACACATGTGTAAACTGCATGCTGGACCAGGATTGGCTTCCAAACGAGTTGTCACAACATTATATGACAAAATCCTGCTTGTAGTAACACATCCTAAAGTCAAATATAAGCTGAGCACGTATAAACCTTTCTACTTCAGCAGATGAATGTGAAAACAAAGTTCTAGTGTCAAACTCTGCACAGTGAAGCTCAAACATCCAAGTGAACAACAAACAAAACACATTTTTGAGTGAAGGAGCACTTTAAACACATTCTTCCTCTTGCTGTTGACCGACCCAGAGAATGTGTCAAAGCACCTTTCCTGGGAAATGTGCTTATTTAAAGTTGATTTAGGTGAAGGCATCAGCTAAAAGTTCTCCAATGGGTCAGTTTCAGGGCTTCTTGAAACACAAGAACACAACGCAGACAAATACACGAACGTTTAAAGTGACAAAAGGTTGTCAGGATCATATGACTGTTCCCTCTGTAGTGATCTGTAACACTGATAAGACGACAGTGGCACATGAGTGAGATCATGGGAATTTCAGATTTTCAATTTCTTACACACTGAATGTGTTGGCTCCTGATGTGCTCAGAGGAAGTCGCATTAATAAATAACATTACTGATGTTTATAATGCCCAAATGTTTTAGATAAAAGTAGAAAAGTCTTTTGGCTTTCTAGATCATAATGACATTGAAAGTCGCCTAAAACGTATTTTGCTTTTGTCTTCTGTGGCTCCTGGGGAGCTTCTTTTTATTGTAAGAACATTCAAATATACAAATGTGTTAATAAATGTGTTATTCTTCTTTCAAGAGTTCACCATACAAATAGACACTTTTAATACTTTTAGTGTTTATAATGTTGAGAGCATAAATAGATTTAAAATAAAATTGATAATTGGGGGTAACTTTTGTTATTTTGAATTTATGTTTGTGAGATTTACAATATAGAATCAATAAGTTTACAATTAATTCAATGTCCTATTTATCATGTTTGGCATTTTTAGGGGGGAGCTTTTCCAATTATTATTTTGGGGTACAGCCTCCATCTGTTTTTCTGTCATAGGACTGATGGTCTTTGCTTATAATCTCATTTTCTATTTTTTGCCCTCCAAACTATGAAAATCACAATTTAATAAAAAAACAAAAAAAAAAAACACCCACGAGTGAGTGTTTGTGTGTCTCTGTGTTTCAGGCATGACTCGGACTTTTCCAGGAAAGTGAAAACATGCGTCGCTTTTCCATGAACGATGGCTGTTCTCTCCTGACTGTGACATTTTGCAGTGCGTCATCCTCACAGCTGATGTGTAGTCCTCCTCTCCCCATCCGAATGTAACGGACAACGAAAACATCACATGCTCTTTATTTAGTCATGACAAGACTTGTCTCGCCAAGTGAATTACTGAACCACTGAGCCACACATAGAGGTTGAATTACTAACTAACGCCAAATGTTTTGACCTCGGGTTGCAAGTACAGTATTAAATACTCGTGCATCATACGCCACAGGGGTCATGTTTGAATCTTTTGTATTCACAATAGCGCCGAGACAACTGACACAAGTGACCTTCTTGTTTCCTCGCCATCTAAAACCTTCTGATGCCTTTGGGTGGGGTTCTTCCCCCACAGTCCCTTTCATTGTTGATAATGATGGGATCATGTATTAGTCCAAGCTGTAAACACAAATACCCCGTGCACCTACATCTGCTAGGTCAACTGCAGTTCAGTTAAAGGGCATTAATGAACCGTAGGGCAGGCATTGCTTTTGATTCTAGTAATATTATGGAACTTTTGTGTATAAAAGAACAGTCTGTCTAGTTTTCTTCTGCACGGTTGAACATTGTCACGCGACACACCAACAAGGCTAAGAGTCTACACAGATGAAAAGTTAAAGTTATTACAGTTTATCCTGAGAGGGCATGAATGCCTGTGCCAACTTTCATGGCAAAATAGCTGTTAACACAATTCACTAAAAACAAAAATGTCAACACCATGGCCATCGTCAGCGAAGTCGTTTGGATTCACCCTCTGGAGAAAACAGTGGTAGGTATTTGACCTGTTCACGCTGTCTGTCTATCGAGAGCTCTTCAAATGGTGAAAGGCTCTTGAGCAGCAGTCCACTGAATAGTTTCATGTCTGCTTTCTGTCACGTGAACACCTGTTAGGGATCGCAATCTCCACTTTTTGATGCTCGCAGTGAGCGGGCGCCTAAGAGGAGCCATTATGATCAACAATTGTCTGACAGACTCCAGAGAGCTGATTGGTATCTGAAATCAATTAATGGCATTGGAAAGAGGAAGCCAGTGAGTCCCTGCTCCCTTCAGACAGACAATGCAAACTAAAAACCCCAAACAATTCATAGAATTCAGGTATTTGGTCTCTAGGTTTGAGAGATTCAAAGACTTCGGAGGAAGGCTGACGCACAATGGTTACAGCAGTGGTAAGGAATGCAGACGGACGGTTCGTGATCAGCGCAACACAAGAGACAAATACCTTTTGAAGCTCTTGGCATTCGTGAACGTCACTGTTCACCGACAGTATGTTCATGGCTTTGACACATTTGGATTCGGTCTGAAGAGAAAGCTAAACTGACCACATAGCTGCGTTAATCAATATTTTTATATTAACAATGATAGAAATGTGTAAGGTGGAAGATGTAGCTTGTAGTGTCCTCTTCAGATTGCTATTGCACAAGTTAAAACACATGCCAGCAGATATTGTTTTAAGGTTTCCTTTGCCTTTTTTTTTCTCAATAAGACAAAAAGAAAAGTGGTGAAACATGAATCAGACCTCATTACCCTCGTTACCGACCTTAATTGAACATAAAAGTGCTTGAAATGGACACATGCTGAGGTGTTATCACAAGGCTGTTTCACATTCTTTAGGGTTGACAAGGCCGCAGTGGCATATATCAAGTGCATACCCGTCTCTCAAGATCTGCACCACTCCTGCTAATGACTCAACCACTCAGGCTGTTCAGGAGTTCTCCAGGGAGACGGGAAAGAAAGAAACTCCTCACCGGACAACAAGCCTCTTTAACCACTCAGGACCTCTGACGCAACACACGAGTCGGCTGCAGTCCTGAGTGTGTTTACTGTGTTGATGGAGTTTATTGTGCAGAGGTTAAGAAGGGTTTTCGCTGAATGAACAGATCCTTTGGGAGAGGTGTGGCATAATCTCCTTCAAAAAAAGAACAACCCGTTCTTTAAGAGCTAACTCAATGTAAACCACAAAGAGATTCATCCCAGGCCAAAAAACACAATAAAAAGTGGGTAATGTTACTCAAGTCATTGGAAGAGAATCTCTCAATACTGTTCACAAAGAGAAGTGTTGGACTACTACGCACACATTTGACTATTAAGGCTACCAGCTAAAGGCCAGTGGACATTATGTTGAAATGTCGTTTTTATTGTGTCAGGAACTGCAGTGATATGCAGTATATTGAGCATGTAAGAATCATCACATGCCAGCGGGGAACGGTTATGTGATTCATATTATCTGTTGTGACTGTTCCCTTCGACACACTTGGTGATTTCTTGTGACTAGTCAGACCTCTTTTAGCTGACACATACTGCTTATTAGGATTCAATTCACCATTGTGTTGTCATTCACTCCTTTATTGTATTTACGTATTTAGTCCTGTTGAAGGCCACAGAAAATGGAATTTCACTTTATTTAATACAGAAGGAAACATCCTGGGCAGGTCATCAGTACAATACAGACCAACACATTATACTTATTTATTACTTGATCCAGTGCACCTGCCTAATCTGTGTTGGCACAGAGTCAAAATGACAGAAGTGATCTGCTTGTTGATGAGGCGCTGATACGACGATTGTGATCTAAAAATGGCGAAACTTTCCTGCAACCGTCAGGTGACACTTACATGAAGCCAGCATGGCAGCCACACCAGAGATAAGACCTTCCTCTGCTATACGGACCGACCTGCACTGAGGGTGGACTGGGACAAACTGAACACATCACGTAGACAACACACTCCATCTCGTGGTCAATAACAGAACAGCAGGTAGAATTTGAAGTGCTTTTATGTGACTTTTGGTTGTGCAGTTTTGAGCATGTGCAGGTTATAGGTTATGATATGAGCATCATATAGCTTTAAACTTTGTCAAGATCAGCCACGTTGTCTGTAACATGTCTGCCTGTCAGGCCGATTTAAATGGAAAGTATTGCAGGTAATTTATTTGTAGCATGAGACATTTATTATAATTACATATTTGTAAACTCTAATGTGGCAGTTTGGGGCAGGCCAAAGCTTCACACAATGAAGTATGATATCATCTGATGCTTCGTTCTCTACAAATCATGACCTTCCCTAAGAAGTAAAATAAAGCAGACCGGAGTTATCATCGGAAAGATACCTGATCAGCAAAGATCATAGTGCATAGAATAACAAGCATCTGGGATGGAAATGAATAAGGAGAGGCAGTCTCACACAATTATGTATAAAACTGTTTATTTCAAAAACATTCTCAATTCAACTCAGCACCAAAATATAACCTTATACTTTAATTGCAGTATATATATTTAGCTTTTGTTCCTATTTATAATTTCTCTCCACATGCTGATGATAAAGTTGGACCACAGCATCAGATTCCAACTGTCTATTTGCATACAGCACCTTCACTATGGGTGAGTGGCAGTGTAATGGCTTTGGTAACAAGAAGGTTAAATATTTATTAAAAATTGTATTAAAATATAACATAAAACTACACCATGATAAAAGCGCTAAGACATATTAAACAACTTTAGTAGATTACATTTGAGTTAACCTTCATGTAACACTCAAATATCAAAAATAAAACATGCTGCGTCTTTGATAAAAATGTACAACATACTAAAAACGTTTTTGACATCATGAGATACCAAAGTGTCCGATTCATGAGAAACGGAGATGTGACATTATAACAAAACATAATGGATGACACTGCTGATTGTCACTTGTAGGCTCCTGGTGACGGATGGCATGAGGTTTTTGTCCGAACCCATTTTTCCACTGAACAAAACCACAGTCTAAATCCCACAGTCTCGCCTCACTGAGGCTCGGACCGTCCAAGGAGGCGCCCTAGTCAGCCGGCTGGGTCTTGTTCTTCTTATTCAGGATTTTGCGTAAGCTCTCGGGCATCAGGTACGGCCTCTCTGCACTGCCATCGTTCCTCTCAAGATCCTCCACTGGAAAGAGATTCAATAAAAAGGCATTAGGTGAAGGTCATTAGAGCCGCAGTTTTCATTTCAATACACTTTGAGGTCAGTCTTCACAATTAATATTCATAACTAGTCAATCTGGAGGACAAAGTTAATTTGGTTTGTTTCCAGTTTGGGAGAAAAAAGAAAAGTTCCATTTGAATTGAACAAAGTTTAATCAATAGTTCAGAGAATCACCAACAACATGCATCTATTTCAAGAGTTTAAATTCCTTCACTTTATGCAGCAGATACTCAAATACTGTTTAGAAACCAATTCCATTGCTTTACAGTAAAAACTTCAACATAAGACACTACAAAGTGGCTAGCCTCATGAAAATCCCCATTATTAGTTTATACAGACAAAAACCTGAAATAGCTTGTGTGAACAGAAATTAAAGTGCATTGATAGTGCAGCATACTAAAAAAGCAGCACTAATAATCATGTGGTTCTGATTTCATAAACTTTAAACAATTAGGCGCCCTTTAAAATTGTAAGTTAAAAGGTGCAAACAGACAGATATTAACACTGTAAATTAGGCACATGAATGGCTTCAAGTTTCTATTGGCCAGTGGCAGTAGGAGCAACTATTCAAAAGCTAAAACGGAGTTTAAAAATGTCTTTAGAGGAAGCCATTAATACAGTTTCCAGACCTTCAAGAGTACTATAAACAAACTGCAAACATTTCAAGTACCATGTCATTAAAAGTGAGAAAAGACCTGGCTGCTAACAAGAGAAACTTCCTTAACTAATTCAATCTCATCCCCTCCAATGGGAGACCACCATTTCGTCCCCTAAATCATGCAACAAATCACCCACGTACAATGTTCCTGTGCACATTTTAAGTGCTCATTCCTACACACAAGCTTGATGTTCGATGCCCCATTTGTTACTGCTGCTCAGCCTGTCAAGCTTCACTCTGTATCCTCGACCGGCCTCCACACTGTTGGGATGTACTACACAGTGAATGTGCTGTATCGTGAACAAGGCCTTTTTTTTTTTTAAACACAACCTGTAACCACACGATATAATCTCATATGAAATGCTCCTTTGCGTTTGAACAAACAATGGGTTGGTACTGTAGGTAGATAAAACTTCTTTGCTCCTGTTTTTAGTTTTAGAAAGCTAACACAAGAGACACCGCCTTCCAAACTGGGACAATCACTGTTTGGGGGATTGCTTAAGGAAATGGTCATTTAAGAAACCTAATCGACAACTTCTTATTTCCCATGTTTCCGCATGTGTACATGTGGCACTCGGCTGTGAATAAAGGAAACTGTTAGAGGAGTGGTTTAGGTGCAAAGGAGAATTTTCCAGTGGGCAACAACAAAGTACCAGCTCCCTACTATCGGAATTTAAGATCTTAAGGTTTGGTTGGATCTTAAGGTCTTTAAATGTTTAAAAAGTCTTGCATGGATTTTGTTACGCCCGCAATGCAGTCAAACATCTGATAACATTCGCAATTGTCTTTGCCCACAAAACTCCTCCTCTCTAAATTGCGTCCTCCTCCTGAGCCTGGTGTTGTTTCTGGTCTTCATCGTCCTGTTGCCGAGCAGAAGACGAAGACGGATCCGCAGCTTTGTTCTTCCACAGAATCTCATGAAGAGTTGAGGACATGTAATAAGGCCTTGCGGCTGACCCGTCATTGCGCTCCAAGTCTTCACCTTATGGTTGGTGCGTGTGTGTGTTTGTAAGTGTTAATTGATGGAACAGAAAATTTGTATTGAAAATCAAGGTAAAGAAGGTGTTATAGGGCCAGCAGGAAGGGGAAGGGGAGGTGGTGAATTGTGAGAAGTGAGAAAAAAAAGAAGGAGGAGACAAAAAGAGAAAGAAAGTCAAAAAGCAAGCAAGCAAAAGGCACCCAGAGGCATTTTTAGATATTGAAAGTTAACAGTTCAACACCAGGCGGCAGCAATTTTTTAACATACTGTAAGCCACAGACTGTTGAAGTTATTTTGAAATGGCAGTAACATTTTCAAGGTGTGGCACACCCTATTCATGCAATGTAGAATTAGTGACAGCCCAACACCAAAAGCAGTGTGAGACTCAAAGAAGTGAGGAAAGTTTTAATTCAGCCAATTATCAAGCTTTGCATTTTACATCAAGCCCTTTTGTTCAGTGCAACATATCTGCAATGCTCGTTTCTTTTACTCCATCTGACACTTGTGGATCTATAAGTAATAGGTGGAAGGTGACAACGAGTGCGGAGGTGCTACTTACAGAAACAGAGGAAAAGCGTGTCCACACACATGGCGTACACACTGAAGAATCCATGGGCAATGAGGTAGGAGCCAACCACCACAGTCTGCAGAGGACAGCAACATACAAACGTCATTTATAAAACGCACACAAACCAACAAAAAGAAAACAGAATTATACAGCTGTTGTGTTTTTGATTAGATAACCTGGATAAAAAAGGAGCATCAGACTCACCAGGATGGGTACCCAGTAGTAGTGGAGATGGGGAGCTGTATTCTCAAAGGCCTTCACTCTCCCAGAGAAGAAAAAGAAGGCAAAGATCCCTGTGGAAGAAGCCCATAGAAAACTCACACCTTGATTTGATAAGTCAAATCATGTTCAATATTTGTATTGATAACTGATATACAGTACTTATTTACATTCCTCATAGACATCCATTGTATTTACAGTATATTTCAGCCATTGTATAAAATACAAACTTCAAAATACTCTATGTTGCACACTGATTGGCTGTGAATGAGCTCATTATGGTGACCTGTGCAGTTTGAGTTTAAACTATAATGCATAAAAGGTCTAATGTGTTTTAAAGCTGCTATTCACTCCCACTGCATCAATAACCAGGCCAATACATTCAGATCAATGTGTTTTCATATGATTATAAATCCAAAAATCATGCCAGTCAGCATCAATGCACACAGATATCACACATTTTCTTCAGGGAATGCTGCTCTCGTCTACAATACTGTATAAAAAAGGTCAATGAAAAGTTCAAGCCAGAAGAAATAAACGGACTCACCCACGATCCCAACAACGAGCAGTTTGCCCAAAAACAAGAGGAAATCTGTCACTTTGTCCAAAACAGCCACCCTGGAGGATTAAAGAGAATCATAAAAAAATATATATTTCCCTTAAAAAAAAAAAAAGTGATATATGAAATGAAACATAAAAAAAACAAACAAACAGTCATATTTGTGCTGAATTATACTATCGCAGAGACATGTACACTCACCTGATCATGTTCCTCATGAGGAGCATGAAGGCATCTCTGGCAGACGTGCAAAAGTTTTTGCCATAAATCGCCACCTAGAGGCCAAATACACTCATTACACTCAAATACTTCCAACATTACAGGTAAGAAGCTCCTGTTTTGATGATGGGCCGAGTACAGTGAGATAAATGAATAACCCACACACCATAATGTAGGCATTTCTGTTTATGAACTTGAAGAGTTTCTCCAAACACCAGAAGCAGCCCTTCAGACAGCAAAACATGAACTTGGCAAACTTATTTTGGGCTCCTGTGAATGACAGATAAGTAAACAACAATGAATATTATTATTATTATTATTATTATTATTATTATTATTATTATTATTATTGTGGGTAGTTACCTGAATACAGATATTTGCATGTAATTAACTAAACAATCAGAAAGAAATATTGACCAATTCAGGTCTGTATGCTTTACAAACTATGGACTGTAGCCTTGTTCAAGCATCTAACTAACTAGTCAAAAACAGCACCAGACCTTTGAGTTTGTGGTCCAGATATTCCAGCAAAACCCTGATGAGCTGAATGACTGAGAGGATGAGAGATCCAAACGCCAGACTTCCTGTGTGATACCTAAAAACAAGATGCAAGTGACTTCAAGCAAGGTTCGAAAACAGCGTGCATCATATGTCATCTGTGTCAACTGAAAGAAGACCTACTGACGAATACTGTCTTTTAGTAAAAAATAAAAAAATAAGACAATGTAGAATAACACACACACACACACACACACACACACACACACACACACACACACACACACACACACACACACACACACACACACACCTGAGAGATCTCCCTAAGGCAGAAAACACCGGGAAGGCAGGCATGTGATCCGGCTTGACGAAGGCCCAGTAGTACGAGGCAAAGGCCCCGGCCAGGGTCATCTGTCCCAGAGCCGTGACAAAGTTGGCACACCAGAAGAAGAGGAAGACGTTGAAGAACTGCAGGCCGATCAGGTATTTGTGGTAAACGGTCTCTCCTCCGTAGAAGGCAAAAAGGCACTCGGAGTCAGGGCACTGCGCTTTCATAGAACTGCTGGTGTAGTTCTGAGCACAAATACAGGTTAATTACAGACCTTGTATGCACAAACACTTTGGAAAGCCAGAAGATTTCTATTTAATGTACCATAACCATAAATATTTGCTAAATGCTAAATGTAATAGCTTTAAGGACGGGTTCCATTTTTAACTGACAAATAAAATGAGAAACCTTACCGCTGGGTCACACGTTGTTCTCGAGTGTTCGCATGCTGTCTCATTGAAAACTTTGTAGATGGGTTCATTTGAGGTAGACAAGAAGCTGATCAGTGCTGTCAAGGACAACGATTATAGCAACTTTAAATGACATTGCATTCATTTTAGCACACTTTGGTCCAAAAGGGACAAACATGTAGCTTTCCTACACATGAGGTTCAGTGTCTTGTTCAAAGTGTCCGAAACGTCACATTAAGGGCCGACAGCTCTACCACCTGAGCTTAATTAGTTATTATGTGAAGTTAATTTGGCTTAATAAACTTGCACACACTTACATCTAGGAGCTGCCCACTGCAACACTAAGGCTGAATCCAGTCTTGGTCTCAGGTGGACCTTCTGCAGACTTCAAGAGAAGCCAGGAATTTCGATTCAAATCCATGGAAATGATTGAGGTCCCATCTCAGTGCTTTTCAAGCCCTTATGGCCGAACGTGTTGATGATGACAGAAGTCTGCCAGGTCCGGACATTTGGATTGAGCTTAATTCTTTAAGGTTGACTATGTCGCCCTCTGCTGTGGGACCTGGCCTTCCAAACTGAAAGCAATCACTCACTGTAGGAGCTGGTGGTTAAATGCCTGGCTTGTGGACAGCTCCACAAGTGCTGCTGAGTGTTCATTTTCCTCTTTACCTGTTGCTCCTGCGTTTATGACTACTGTCAACCCTTAATAGTGACACCGACTGGCCGCAACGTGAAAGGATACACAGCAGTAACTGCCCAGTAGGCGATGACCATGGCCAGGAGGACGAAAGTGAACAGCGGGTAGAAAAGGGAAGACATCACGTGTCCGATGGCTCTGCAAAGAAAACAACAACAACATCACAACCAAGACAAAGAAAAACAAATCCATCATCACTATGAGTTATATTTCAACTACTTTATCTGTGCCTGTGCCATTAGTCCAATACTTTTAAACTCTGAGTCACAGTAAAATGTTAAAAAGTCCCATCCTCTCCTCTAAAAGTGCCTAAAAGCGCCAGCTCTAATGTGAAGTCTGACCTGCTGGCTTCTTTGATGAGAGCAATGGCAATTAGGAGCCTCTTCCTGAGGAAGATGAGCAGTAGGATGATGATGACCTCCACGATGGCCAGGATAATCACTAAAAGAGAGAGGGAGGGAGAGGGAGACGTCATATGGCTGTCCCAATTTTCTGGCAGCATGTCAGAATCTGTAAAGATGGAGATTGTGTGCTGGGTACTGACTGAAGGCCAGCCAGGTCTGTCTGATCTGCAGGTAGACTGAGAAGTCTGTCTGGAGGCCCAGTTGCTGCAGAGTCACATTAGCGCCCGCCTGTCCTTTCAGGGCAGCGTACTCCATGTAGCAGTGGAAGATACCTAAACAGCGACAACAACAAACACAACACAACACAAGTACATTTCTAAAATGGCAATAGTAAGCAACTGGATGTTTAACAAAGGATGGAAACAGTGTGCAACAAAGCAGAAACAAAAAAAAAATTCTAATGTGTATGCATGAGAAAATAAAACAGCACATTTAAAAAATGTAAATAGGGCAAACTGGTGAACCTTATTATCAGAGCTCCATTCATGATGGCTTTTTTTAATTCACTAAACACATCCAACTCAAGATGGGTCCCAACATCACACTACATACTAATTCTAGAGTCAGTGTGGATACTACAAAAAACAGATTTTTTTAATCTGCTGTTGATGGACACTATACTCCCACAATGCAATGCACAAGGGACATGCACAGGGGAAATTCATTACTGATAAACCTGCTTCTGAAACAGGCCCCTGGAGTGCTGAGCTACTTTGAGGACAAAAGTATGACGAAGACAAGTCTTTGCTTTGGTCCTTACCATATCCTATGACCAGTATCACCAACACAATCATGACCCAGACCATGATCCCTGCCAGGAAGCGCATGAGGATGATGAAGAGCAGGCTTACGAGCATAGCAATGACCAATCCTCTGGAGAGAGACGATGGTAGTGAGGAGGGGGGGTAAGCACAGAGAGTGACAGCTGAAACCAGCTGCTGTTTTTATTCTTTGCAGGCAAATTGGATCAAAGTGAAAAAGAAGCAGATGTACAAATGTAGGTGAGTGACTTACAGCAGGATCCAGTACCAGGACTGTGTGTAATCCTCAAAGATTTTCATGACCACCTGACGAGCCTCAATAACCATAGTGGCATTCCTGTGGAGAGATTCCTGTGTGTTTATCTGTTTAAGCACTGCGGGATTCCTCGTCAGATTGAAGTCTAACGTGGCAGGTTTGGACAGCTTAGGCCACAGCTATTTTAAGCGGTGACTGAACAGTATTATTCTGTGTCACGGTAACTCCAGTGTTGCACTCACTTGACTCCATCCACAAGATCCTTGGCATCTCGAATGTTTCCTGTTCCATCTTCAAAGTGAGAGTTGTTCCCCACAGTTATCACCCCTCCTTTCTGGCCCAAAGCTGGGAAACACCTACGAGTGACTGAAGAAAGCAGAGGAAAATAAGTAAAAAATCATTTTTATATGCCAGAACTTTCCAGATCTACACTGGCTCTCTGGATGAACACAGAATGTAACATGTAATATATTTTGGATGATTTATTTTAGATGATTTATTTGGGATTTTTCTGATAGTTACAGATCCAACTCACAGGGCTTGCTGGGGATCAGCATGGCAGGACAGAGACCTAACTTAAGGATTTGTGGTATACCCTGAAACACAGTATAACCAAAAACAGATAAGAAGGTGTGTGGAAACCTTTGAACAATCAAAATAAAGCATCCTTCAATTCATTATCTCAATAACATGGCTTTAAACTCACCATCGAATTAGTCACACCTTCCTTGCAGAATTTCTTGTAGTAGTCAAAGTCCTTTGTGTTGGTGTAGGCTTTGACTAATGTCATGAACTTTTCGGGGCACTTTTCCACACACATCTACAAGAGGAAGACATTCACTGGTCATGATTCTGGATACAAAATGCAATTTTTCAGACCGTGGTGATAAAAGGATGAAACTAAAGCATGAGGTGTGTCCCAAATCCATACGACTAATTCTTAGCATATTTTGAGTTCTCTAAACAGTCAGAATTCAGACTTAAAAACCTAAAAAACAAGGTTTTGCAACGCCACAGAAGAATACATGATGAGAGGAACAGTGGGGTTCAAACCTGTGTGGTCGGACACTGGAACTCCAGGAGCACCATGGGGCTGGCACACTTCATGATGTTGAAGTAGAACAGCAGTGGCTTGTTCCTGTTAAAACACACATACGTGGAGAACAATCCGACATTTAGTTAAAGAATGGACAACAGATGACTTTGAAAAAACAGATATTCTCTTCTTATGTTATTATGCACTGATGCGTTCAGATAAAAGACTCATTGCCAAAGAATATTTGTTTGTATTTATGCTAATTTAGTTTATCTTCTAATGTTTTAAAGGTGCTCCGATCAATGATCACGGGGTGTATTTGAAGCCTTTTTTATCACGTAGCATTATATATTTATTTATTTAACTATTTTTAACAATGTATATTATGTATTAAAATTACGAGATGATAAAATTATCATAAATATAAAACTGTTCATTTAGTGACAGGCAGCATAGTCCACTCTCTCTTAGAGACACAACTTTAATACACACACACACTTTCCATCATAAACTATGCAAAACAAGATTTTGCATAGGGCCACCTTTAAGCTAGAAACAGCCCTGCAGGCTGGTGTGTCTAAAGTTGGAGGAGCTGCTGGACAAGAAGTCATGGGGAGAGGCAGCATGTCGTCAAATTTGATGGAGAGATCTCACTGCAGCCTTATGTCCCATAAGGAAGGACGAGGAGTAACTTCAGTGGTTAGGGTAATTACAAACGTCAGCGGCTGACTCATTAGTCTGCGTGAACTGGGAGCTCAGAGACTGGTGGTTCAGGATCTGTGTGTGTGTTTATGTTTAATAAGAACTGTGTGTGTCAGTGTCATTTTAATCTGCTTTCATTGTAACGTTGGCAGTTTTTTTTCTTTCAACTCTCGTCCCAAATTCATCCCAAAGTTAATTTTCATGTTTGATCATATTTTATTGGGACATCTTTAAGCCTCGTATGTAGATATAAGGGGCTCAACGATCAATTGGAGCACTCTTATAATGCCTCAGACTGATGAAGGCAAGATAGCCGAACACTTCTGGTGAATAAAGCATGGTGTACTGGTTTACAGGGACACTTATAATCATAATCTATACTTGGAAACTCACTCGAGTGGGGTGCCAGCCTGCCCGCAGAACTGGCCTTGACTGTCTGTGGGATAGATCACCTTCCTGGGGTCACCCTGGGACCAGGCTGGAAGCACAAAAACCTAAGGTTAATAAATCTTTTTTTTTTTTTTTTGCATTTTCATAGGTTAACCGAACTGCAGTGCTGTTTCCTTACCGAGTATTCCCACTGCAATATAACCCAGTATGGCAATAATGAAGACGATGCAGCACACAATGTCTGTGCAGCCCCTGAAATGGAGAAAGCAAAGTTCAAACTCTTTGTAGCCACTTACACACACAGTAAAAGCCAGAAGTAAAATCATGTCTCTTTCTCACCTGTTCTGAATCGGGCCCTTGAAAGTCGGGTCATACTTTCTTGGCTCGCCTACATAAAAGAAAAGGGAAAAAAAAGGTGCATTTATCACTCAGTGAGCTCTTAGCATTGTGGCTACAGGCGAGGCTTGGTGTGGGGTCTACAACTGTACGTGTGACATAATGTTAAAAACAGAGATGCACCTTGCACCCACACTGAGTTTTTAAAAAGGGAGCTGTTCGAAGGTTAAGAAACAGTACGCCCCCCTCTTCCTCCTATTCTTCTGTTAGACAGCTTTTCCCTTTCTGGCAGACACGCCTGGCAACCCAACAAATTCCTCCCTGGTGACTAAGCAGAAGCAAACCCATGTGAAAGAAGGAGCCAACATAACCTGCACATCAACTAACAACGGCCAACATCATTTATTGCTGTACATCGAGTTTGACAAGGCAAAAATGTCATGGGGATACAAGATGTATGCCAAAGAAAAGAAACGTTAAAAATACTTGAATTTAAAGCCACAAATAGGAGTGACACCTTCAAACCAAAAAACACTAAGAAAAACAGTGCCGCTCTGTAAAGCATTGTGTTATTTTGGGTGTGGTAATAACACGCCTTCCTCCAAATGGACAGTCGGAAGCGAAGTTTCCTGGCCGAACACATTTATTCAATAATCCCTGATGCATCCGCGGGATTGTTATGATATAGTTAGGTTTACTGCAGGTTATCTGAGGTCAGCATGTCAGCAGCCGGAGGCAGGGCCTTTATTATCTCAGCAAATTCTAATTTAAATTCATTAGGGAACATTAGTTTCACTTAGCGGGACCAGATATGATCTCCAGAAAAGAAGTAAGAAAGCAACGTGCCACATTATTACTGAAGAGCAAATAAAAGTCAAAGAGCAGCAGGGTGCACATCCGCCGCTCTAACACTAAAATAATCATCATATCATATCAACAATCACCATTATTTTGACATCATGGCTGCCTTGTTAAGGCTTTAAATCTCTCAAAGCAGCAACATCAATCCGCCATGACCAAAGCATGTGTGTGTCCATATGTAGCATTGGATCCTGACACCCTAGAGTCTAGACAGGAGTATGATATTGTCTTTGGCGTCTTTGCATATTAATTATGTATGTGGTCCAGAAGATAATGCTGCAGAAAGCATTTACCAGACGAGCTCTTAGAGAAGTCACAGCTTCCTGTTGGAAGTGTTGTATTTCATATACATGGTGATGTCTGTATTATCACTCTGAGGTTCTGCTTTTGAGTAGTTAGAGACACGTTTAACTGTTTTGATATTTTACCTTTTCTTTGATGAATATAAAGTAAATTAATCTATTACAGCCAGGCTTAATGAAGCACTGATTCAGCTTTGAAAGACGGCCTGCTATGTCAACGTTTGTGTACACACGTCATGGGAATATTTGTGCAAGAGAAAACACTGATAAAAGAGCTCCCTGCTCTCACACACCTGTATAATCAGCAAAGCTGCCAGCATTAGCAGGTTCCACACAAACACTCACACCCATTCTTCCCCCGCAGTGTTGACATGCTGATACTGCCTCTCCAGTTTCACTTAAAACAATCTACACTTCATGAGACAGGCCTAGAGATTAAACAGTAACGTTTGTTAGATGAATACAGAGGGGAAAAGCTGCGAATCAATACAAATCTAAAGCAAAAAAAGAGCAGTTACCATGCTTTCCATAAAATTCTCCATCCTCAGGCATGTTGAAATTCCTTTCTGGGCCAAATGTTGAAATGTTACAGAGAAACCTTTTACTCCTTCCACAGCCCCAGGTTGGTCTCTTCTTCCCTTTTCTGGTGGTATAAATGGTCAAGAGCGGGGGAGACTCGAGTATTGTGGAGAGGGAAACCAGTCCAACCTGTCCCAGTGATCGTAGGAAGCCAACAACACTCCACCTCACCTCAGACTTCCCCTCTGTGTTTATCCTGAAACAACAGCCTCTTTCCAATCTGTGCCCCACCTGTGCATCTCCCTCTATCTCCTCCCACTTGGAAAAAATGCTTTTTATTTCTCCTGTATCTCCTTCTTTCTTTGCGTCTGTCTCAAAAAATGTAATCTAACCAGGCAAATTAACTTAACTGCAGGAAGGCTACGAGTGAAAGAGTAGAGGCGTGGACCTGTGAAAGAGAGGGTGGGGTCTGTTGTTGTATATGGGGAGGAAAACTAAAGTTGCTTCGATGTTATCAGAAACTTGTGTTTGGAGAAAACAAGGTGAAATTCCACACACACCACCGCCTCCAGTGGGTTTCTGTGTATCTGTTGTGGAGGAGGAATGATTAGATTCAGGTGTGCAGGGGATTTTCAGCTGCAAATACCAACACCTGCAGTGAATTGAATAATATTAAGCTCAAAAATCAATAATTTTGTGATGTTGAATAATAACCATTAAACTGCCTTGTTGAGCGGCTCAAATAAGATCCAATCAAACCTCTTCTTCTCAAAGTGTTTTCTCCCATCTTGTGGGGACATGGCAGTATTGCACTGGGACCAAATGAGACATAACAAATCCTTTTAGCTCATGTTTTTTTCCTGCTTTCCTTCTTAGTGCTTTCATGCGCTCTCTGTTCTGTACTGAAAAGCCAAAAGCAATCAGAGAATGTTAAATGAATTTATAATTTTAACAAAGAGTCCACAGAAGGGCCAAATGCAGCAAATGTTTTTAACAGATGCTGCAGAACATTCAGCTGGTGTGACTGGAGTTTTCCATTCTGTTCTTGTTTTATGGCCAATGTTACTGCACATGGGAATTCCCATTAGGAGCTCTGGCTTCGCTGTAGTTTCTTTTCATTTCTCTAAAAACTTGTTTTAGTAAGTTACTCGTAAACTAGAGGCTGGTAGTTTCTGCAGAATTTGACTTCTTGCAACATGACGCAGAGCAAACAATCACAGATCACGACACCAGTTCTTACTTCGGACTGATGCTACACGTTTAATCCTGAACCTTTTGCTTTGGACTGGCAGGCAACTACTGTGACATGTGGGACAGTGCAGTGACATATGGTGAAGTAATACCCACCGTTCTGGTCTTTGAACAGGCCAAATTAATTACTGGTAATTCTTTTTTTGGCATTGAGCAACAGTTTTAATCTGGTAAAAGCTCTCAGAGGGATCTAATCTAACTCCAATGGTTTGGTTACTATCTTGCACATTACAATATTGTCAATTGATTTTCAATATTTTCTAATTCGTATGTTTACTGTTGCATCCATACACCAAGGCAAATTCCTTGTATGTGAGAACTTACTTGACTATAAACCAGTAAAGTATAGAAGAAGTATAGTATTAATGTATTCATTGTGTTATTTATTATTTAACAATTAATCACTGGCTCACTGATTACGTTTACATGCACAAAATATTCCATTTATTCCCTTATTCTGAAAAAGACAATATTCCGACTAAACCGTTTCCATGGCTGAAGAAAATGAATATTCCACTAATATTCCCATTTACATGCAGCCGTGCATACCCAGACTAACGTAAAACGCCCCCATGACAAACGTCCTTCAGCCACACAGCTTAATATCAAAGTCTTTCTAAATGTTTAACAGGAATGTGGGCTTTTCTTTTGGGCAGCATCTCTACTCCAGCCTGGAAAACTGTTGGCTGGTTGGTTTGTTTGCAACACACAGAGCTGAATGTAAACAGGCGAGAGGCCGTGTGTCACAAACTGCGATGAAAACCACAAACGAGACGCATATTCTCAATGTGCTGTACACGTGTCTAGATAACGCTCCTAAAACCTGAATAATACCAGCATATCCCACATGTGTTAATCAGAAAATGCTGCATTCAGAATAAGGCCTAATTCAGAATGACCTGTATCAAAATCGTAATACTGTCATTTTCAGAATAAAAGTGGAATATTAGGGTGTATGTAAACGTTGTCAGTGTCACACTGTCATGGCTCACTGGGACACTTGCCACGTAAACTTTATTCTATTTTTATCAAAACAATACTGGGTATGCTACTAACAAAAGCAGGAAAAGCACAGGTGGAACGAGGAAGTCAGAGATGATTCCCACCAAGAAATGACTGCGCTGACAGGTCAAAATGTCTGCTGCAGAAGAGGTCTATTCAACATTTCATAAACTGGCAACGGTGTGAAGCATTTTGACTGCTGTAGTTGCTTTGGCTTACCACCATTTTGCTTTGTCTAACAGAATACATTCACATATGCTTGTTGAAACCTTTCAACTCCAATTTTAATAACTAACACACTTTACTTAACCCTTAACCCTTTCGGAGGCCTCTGGTGTCGTGTTAGAAAAAGCATCACCATACGTTTTTTGCTTTTGGTTCCTTAGAACTAAAACAACCTAAAGTAAAAGGTATAGATATATATATCTGGAAGTGGCTGTGATATTATAGCCAGACAATACAGTAGGCCGACTCCTACTAGAGGTGACAGCTGCTGCCCTCCCTGTCCGTCTCCCACATGTCTTTCATTACAGTCAGAGGGTGTGGGGTGTCTCAAGTTCAGACCTATTTATGGTGTTAAAAAGGAAGACACAACACAATCACACAGAAATGTACGGTGTGTATATATATATATCCACAGTGTAATGTTGTATCCTTACAACAAAGTTTGCTGCATCTGTCTAACAATATCTGGAAGTCAAGCAACAAAAATGTTCCCTAGTTTCTAAAAACAACTGTTGACATTTGAACAGGCCATATTTTCACACAACTCTTGGGACCCTTAACCTTTGCTCCCTCTTTTACTGGACTCATAACGTCAACCCCTTATCTCTGTTGTTGCACTAGGTGTTGCTATTTCTGTTACTCATACACAGATGACAGAAAGTGAAACCAGGATCCAATTCATACACGTAGGTATTACTGACCCAAGTGGCAAACAGGAAGCAAACACAAAGACATTTTTTATACTAAATATACTCTTTATATGACCTGACTTCTTAGATATAAATGCACAGTCCTGACTACAGCATAAGAGACATTTCAAGAAACATTTGAGGAAAATAAAGAATCCATAATTTGTAATGTTCCTCAATATGGAGGGTCAGCAAGCTCAGCCAAGATCAACAAACACAGCTCCTGACTGTCAGACGAAACCGACAAACGCTGCCGATAAATACAGGAGAGCCCACTGGGGTGGTCCTGCTCGCTTCCACATCCAAATGACTCTCCGTTTGTATCCCTTCTTCCCCACAAACTCATTCTCCCTGACCCTAATAACCAGCCTCACACTGCTCTGAACACGCCTTTGTGTTTCAGAGTGTAGGCACGAACCAGCAGACAGTGAGCAGAGCCACATGATCCGGGTTTGGGTTGTTAGGGCTTGATGGAGTACGTTTAAGTGGAAACGGAAGGCTGCAAAGACGAAGATGTTTGTGGCCATTTGTCCGTAGTAGGGAGGAAAAACAGTAGCGTACAGAAACTGAACTGAAGAAAACTAAACTAGTTTTAAAAAAGTGTAGAAACATGAAAGAGGGGACCGAGAGGCTCAGCATCAGGTTTCAAAACCACTCTCCTAAATATGGCTTATAATTACACCTAATCTGCACCAGGGCATGGCTGCTTCCAATCCTGTCATTTAAGTTTCTTGATATATCCCAGCCTGAAATTACTCCAACATGTGAAACTGTGTAGGATCCTACAGCGAGCTTTGGTGCTTATTGTCCCTGTTTTGTTTTTTTTAGCTGGTTTGCCTAAAGTCCAAAGATGCACAGAGAAAATATCAGTGTCGATGTTTGTAGAAGCTGTCATCTCAAACCACAGTCATTTACTGAGCCAATCCTTAACAAACTCTTAAGTACCTTGGTTATTACAAACCAGCACAAACAGTATGATAATGCAACCAAACTGTTTTTCATTCCTATTTGTCACATCCTCATTGCTCAACATGTTTCTGCAGAACATGCATTCATCCTCCTGCACAACTCTCATGTTTGTTTATTGTTTATTGCCTAATTTTCCAATGTAATGTACTCCCCCAGCATTCAACAGGGTGTGTCACCATAAAAAACACATTCATATGGAATATTTAGGCAATAAAAAGGGCGTAATTACCACCAGAGAAACTACAGAGATACTGAACAATATGTTGAGATGGGACTTTAAACACACATGTGGCTTGTGTGTGAAGCATTACATTTACACCCACCAGCTCTTCACATGATTGAGGTATTTTCTAATAAGCTCTATACATAACTGTCATACCAGTCCGAGGAATGTGGCAGCAACTGGACAAGCAGAAAACACCCTCACCATGTCTACCCGGGTAGTTTTTAACCTCCAGCTTTAAGCAAAATACAAGCTGAACTTTAAAAACATGACAGAGGAAAAGATGCGTCGCATCTGTGGGCACAAAGTGGTTTCAGCTGACATTCAGGCTGGCATTAAGTCAAACAAGGTGGGAGAGAAAGTGTTGGCTACTCTGCGATTATAAAAAATAAAGAATAAAAAAAAAAAAAGCAGGAACAATAAACGTGGTTGTTTTAAATACTTACGAGGATTTTAAGGAAAGTTTGACTGTAAACGAGTGAGAGGTGTAACGGAGAAAGTGGTAACAGCAGCTGTCCCGGGACACATGAAGGGAAACCCGTGTTGGACTTTAAATAATTACCATATTTCGGTTTCTCCTCCAGTTCCATGATTTCTGAGCGTTTCTTCTTCGCTGGCGGAGCTTAAAGACGACGACGACTGCTGTATGTTTCCAGCCTTGACAGAGTTTTTTTTTTCTTTGTTTTGTTTTGTTTCTTTTCGTGTGTCAGTTTTGGAGACTTCGTAGAAAAAATCCGCTCCAAAAATCTTCTCGACCGTCCTCCTGCTAACGGGGAGCGTCGTTGGAAGGAGAGCGCTGGCCAATGAGAGCGCAGGACGGCGTGATTGACGGGGCGCGGAGCCAATCACTGAGCGGAGGCGGGAGCTGTGGTGCTGCAGACTGGGTTTATTTCTAGTACAGTTAATTGATAGAGGCGCGACTGTCCAGTGAGGTGTTATAACCGTCTAATAAACACTGGCAATGCACCAAATGCAATTAATCTAAAATATTTATTAAAACACAACGAGGTCTTGGTCACTTGTGATTGTAAATCATCACTAATTCACGGCGAAAAAGGCGTGCTGTGCAGATCAATGGCTTAGCTTTTTATTGGCCTGGTGAAATTTAAGACAACATTAATTATAAAAAGGTAAAATCTATTCATTCATAATTCAACTTACAGGCCAAACCTTGCCTGGTCTGACACGACAGCTGCTATTCACACACTCTCTCTCTCTCTCTCTCTCTCTCTCTCTCTCTCTCTCTCTCTCTAGCCCGCAGTAGTTTTAGTTTGGTGAACCTGATCAACTGGGAACCAAGAAGTTATTGTATGGGATGTTGTGTCTGCTTAGTCACAGGGTGGCAGCGTTGCTGCTCTACACAATACAAGATGTTGTAGGTAATGTTTTTTTTCTACATGTTGTCTCTACTTCTGAGTTTATTCACATATGTACAACTAGTGAACTGCACAATCTCCTTTTTCTACAGGCCTCTCTTGACAGTCCTGCTGAACACTCAGCATCAGTGTGTACTTTATTACAAGGTTTTTATTCAAACTGTAGAGAAAATTGGACAATTGAAAGAACTCAGTAGAGTAATAGATTATTTATCTCTCACCATCTCCTACACTAACGTAATATTATGCATTGCGAGATACGACAGATACAAGCTGTTACTTAGACATTAGTTTCTGTTATGGGTCAAATTCTCCTGCCAGTATTAGACGACCTATTTTGTTGCAGCTTTATACATGATGGCACACTTTACAATATTGTGATGTGAACTCAGCCTTAGCTATTTATAAACTGTTTCACTCCTTAAATGGGTTGCTAAATAATAATAATAGATAATAGTTAAAACAAGCAAGTGATCAAAAAAGTATTCAGATCCATAAAAGTACTGTTATCACTCTGCAAAAATACTCTTCTTGTCTTGTTCAAAAGTCTTGAATTCAAAATTGTATTTAATCAAAAGTAGGCATATGCAAAATGTAATTAACGTATAAAAATAAAACTATGCAAGCAAGATGACCTTTGTCAGAGTTATATTATATTGGATTATTATCACTAATGTAATTACATGTAAGTAGTATTTTAATGTTGTAGCTGGCCATAGATGGTAAATTGTAGCATCTTTATTTGCTGATGGGTAGTTTAATTCACTGTATATCAACACATTCTATATTATATGCTCCTTATAGGTTTTTAAATCTAAATGAGGAAAGTTAATAGTAACTCAAAATTGTCCCACATCACAATATGCTTACATCAAGTATAAAAGAGTGAGAAACTGAACTTCAATAAATGGAGTAAAATATACAATATTTCCCTCTGAAGTAGAAGAAGCATAAAGTAAAGTACAAGTAGCCTACCTTAAAATACTACAGTACAGTACTTAAGTAAAGCACTTTGTTACCTTTCACCACATATTTTCTTTGTGTAGGTCAAACCTCCAGCAGACAGGAGCACTATGACAACAATAACTTAAAGTCCTTATTGTGTCTGGTGTTTATTATCTCAACCTTTAGGGAAATTGGCTGTCATGCTTGTTTGGAACTGGGGAGCTTTTATTCTGGGAACTGAAACATGAATACAGCAACAAACGTCCATTCACGCCTCTGCCTACGAGCCAATCAGAGTCGTCCGCAGTGGCTGAAGCGTCATCTGAAGGCCGCCATCTTGGGTGATGACGCCTGGCCACAAACAAAGAGTCCGCGCGTATTTTTACGCGTTAGTCCCAGAATCTATATATTCCTCCTTCACATAGACAAAACCAGTGACCGAGTGCAGCAGAAGTGGACCACGGTTTAAACCCTAACACATGGCTCAATGGTGACGCCACACTCAACATGGCGCACGCAGCGTCATAGAAAGAGAGCCTTGGCGTGCCTTTACGTGATGACGTCGGGTTGTGTTTTGACGTTGAGCGTGACTGCGACGTCAACCTGAGCGAGGCAGAGGAGGTGAAGGATTTCTGTCGTTTTAACGCAGGTAAACGCTCCTTTCACAGCCGCCATCGTGTTTTTTTACTGCTTCTCTCATCGTACAGCACTCAGACAACACGGTGGTATAATGTTAGTTTGAGGAATAAACTGGTAACACCTAAATTACTGGAGTTAAACCCAAGTTAACAAGCTATCGTGGGTAGCATGTTGCTACAGGGAGGTTACCTTGGTTTCATGTCAGAAATCTGTCCGTGTGTCCGTCTGGATTAAAGTGTGTGTGTTTATACACGGTGACAGGTTTCCTCTTTAGGTGTTACAGTGTCACAGTTTGGATCTGTGAGAGTGAAACCGCCTCGACAGCAGATAATAAGGACATATTGTGATTTCTGTCAGGTAGCTTCTGCGGCTATTGTTGTGATTTCTCAGCTGATTTTCTCCCCCAAAGCTGTAAACTCCACAAATATACAAAGAGTCTGTGAGACACTGATCAGTACACTTCTAATCATCAGTTCAGCTCTTAACTAATTAATTGTGAGTCTGTGAAGACAGTTGTGAAAGATATTGCCATTATTTTCACTTCAAACTACATGGTTGATTGTTTAATAAGTGGTACTTTAAGTTATTATTAATAATAATAATAATAATAACTTTATTTATATAGCACCTTTAAAAACAGGGTTTACAAAGTGCTTTGACTTACAAAGCAAAATCAGGATACTCAGACGGCGATTACACAACAGAAAGCCAAACAAAAGTAAAACTAAATTAAGGTAAAGTTAAGATCAGGTTAAAGCAAGCAAAAGATGTCTAAACATTGTAGAGAGAAGACAGGAGGATGAAGGATCAAAAGAGGTAAAAGACAATACTAGAATACTAAAATAGAAAATTTTACAGACTGATCTTCATCATGGCATGGAGAGGCGCTGTGTGCCGTCTCTTGGTCAACCCTCAGAGATGTGCCATCATCTCAGCTTCCAGAGCCCAGGGCACCGCAGCACCTGCCAGATGGGGTGAGTGCCATGACACCGTGCCAGCCACGGAGATAACATTATTTAAGGAGACAGTTCACCACCCACAGATGCATCTTTCCACCCAGATGGTTTCACTGTCATTTGCAGACTATACACAGACTCACCCGCCCATATGGAGACTCATGGTAGCATTTAATTAGAAGCTATATTTGAGGTAGTGTGGTCTGTAATTTAAAAAAATAAAGGGAGTGTAACTTAATGTACCATAGACAGTAGTACATGTACTATAATTGTACAAAATTACATGGATCTTTGTATGCATGTATATTTTCCTGAACAGTGTTTTATCTTCTTACTATGCACTTTAGTACATATATATAAAAAGTTAGTCACAAATTACATCCTTACATTTCTTGTACAATATGAATCATGTTTGTATTTGTTTTGTAATTGTTTTTGAATTTCCCACAGAGGCAGAGAAGACTCAGCAGAAGCCTAAAGCACGTAGGTGTTAATAGCTGATTCTTAAGCTCTCACCAGATCATATTTTCCACTGTGGTTTTTAAGGTTTTTGAACTGTTCCTCTTCTAAATGTCTGACAGCCAAGGTCCAGTTCAACTGGCAGGATGCCCTGGAACTGGAGGGCCAGCTGACGGAGGACGAGATCATGATCAGAGACTCCTTCCGGTCCTACTGCCAAGAGAAACTCATGCCTCGCATCATTATGGCAAACAGAAATGAAGGTGAGAGACTCATATTTCATCATGCATGATCAGAAAATCACGTAATGAATTACGGACTCTGGACATAATTCAGTTTTAATGAGCCCCCATGTTGCTTTCACATGCATAATGTCCAGTTTAGGTGTCAATGTTCTTGCTAAACACAGGTTCTTAATGATATTGTGATATGTAACGTGTGCTGCAATATTAAGACTTTGTTAGTTTGTTGACATACTCTTAGTTGAAGCAAAGTTATTTAACTTGTCTAACTTAACCTCATGTGACAGCTGTTTTGTAATTGTTTTTTTATCAGTATTCCACAGAGAAATTGTGTCAGAGATGGGCGAGATGGGTGTCCTGGGCCCAACCATTAAAGGTGAGTCTGAACAAGTCTGTTTGATTTGATACTGCCATTGTCAAACAGCCAAGTTTCTCTCACTGAAATGGACTTTGGCCCTGTGTACACTGGCCCTGTGTATTTTGTTTGTTTGTGAGAAAGTGTGAGCCCATTTAACCTTACTTTATTTGTTAACTTTGATTAATTTAAGGCTCATTTTTAATAACACTGACAATAACTCCTCTTCTTTGTTTGACATAAAGGTTATGGCTGTGCTGGGACCAGCTATGTGGCCTATGGTTTGATCGCCAGAGAAGTAGAGAGGGTGGACAGTGGTTATCGCTCAGTCATGAGCGTGCAGTCGTCACTGGTCATGCACCCCATTAATGCCTATGGCACAGAGGAGCAGAAACAGAAATTCCTCCCCAAGCTGGGTAAGAAGAGAAAACAGCAACAACAGCTCACCTGTCAGCAGAAATTCAAACGGTTCACACAGGGATGAGTTTGTGCCAGTCTGTTGTCAGATATGAATGCATTAACCATAAAAACCATACAATGAGTGACTGAGCTATTGGTTTATTCCCCTCTGTCACTCCCAGCTCGTGGAGAGATCCTGGGTTGCTTTGGCTTGACAGAGCCTAACCATGGCAGTGACCCGAGCAGCATGGAAACCAGAGCCAAATACAATCCATCCAGTCGCACCTACAGTCTCAGTGGCTCAAAGACCTGGTGAGTAGTGGATATGTGAAACATCAGAAGAGAATTCAAAATTCACTCTTAATGTCAAGACCTAAAGTCAAGTAAAATTCGCAGCAACAATAGAGACAAATTGCATCATTGCAGAATTTCTACTTTGTAGTTTTACATATGAAATGACTGTGACAACTTTTATGTTTTGTTTTGTTCCTTTATCTAATATATTGTTTGTGTGCACATTTCTGTTTTCAAGACAAAGGGTTTCTGTTGTTGTGTCGTTAGTTGTCCACATGGTGGAGCTCTTCATAAAAGTACTGAATGAAACTCTGAGACTTGCGTTTTTATTAAAAGGGTTTACTAGGGCCACATTTGATGAATCGTGTGGTGTACTTTACTACTATTTTTCAACAATTTTATAACTTCATACAAATGAATAAGTCTGTTATGCTGTAGGTGCAAGAGAAAAGTAATATCAGAAGAAATATTACAAAAATCCTCTGAGTTTTACTCCCTTACATTCCCTTTGCTTCCACCTCCAGGATCACCAACTCCCCAGTGGCGGATATCGCTGTAGTCTGGGCCAAATGTGACGACGCAAAGATCCGCGGCTTCATCCTGGAGCGTGGCATGAAGGGCCTCTCAACTCCTAAGATTGAGGGAAAGTTCTCCCTGAGAGCCTCCGCCACCGGTATGATCATCATGGACGAGGTGGAGGTTCCCGAGGAGAACCTGCTGCCTAATGCCTCCGGCCTCGGGGTGAGTGGAGGGAAACCACGACTGCGCGCCTTTGCTCTGTTACATTCATGATTACATTCATGATTGTACTCATGAAATTACAGTGTGGCTCAGTGTTCTACAATTTACACATCAAACTCCTTTTGCTGCTTCCAGGGTCCTTTTGGCTGCTTGAACAATGCTCGTTACGGCATTGCATGGGGCGCTCTGGGTGCTGCAGAGTTCTGCTTCCATGCAGCTCGACAGTACACACTTGACAGGTCAGATGTTCCAAATGTCTGTGTAATGTTATATGGTCTTTGGTCATACATGTGTGTTTCGTCATTTCTGGAATTAGATTTGGAAGTAAACATTTGGCTTAGAGTCTCTTAGTTCAACGTAATGCACACATTTTTAGTTCAGTTTGGACAAATGTTTTCATGTTACTTAGATTTGATTAGTTATTGATGAACAGGAGGATGACACAATGTTGTGGTCTTCTATACCAGAATCCAGTTTGGCGTTCCACTGGCAAGGAATCAGCTGATGCAGAAGAAAATGGCCGACATGTTGACAGAGATCACAATCGGCCTACAGTCCTGTCTGCAGCTGGGGAGACTTATCGATGAGAAAAGGTAAAGATGACTCCGTCCTCTAACTGAAGTGTATTAGATGGGATGTGTGTATTTTCTCTCTTCTCAACAGTGTCATGGAGCAGTTTAAGAAACAAACATGTTTTTTTTTTCTTGACAGAGCGGCCCCAGAGATGATATCCATGCTGAAGAGGAACAGCTGCGGTAAAGCCCTTGACATCGCCAGGCAGGCCAGAGACATGCTGGGAGGAAACGGCATCGCAGACGAGTACCACATCATCCGCCACGTCATGAACCTGGAGGCTGTCAACACATACGAAGGTGAGGAGGAGGAGGGAGAAACAGTTCAAAATGATAGAATGATACCACTGTGCTATAGTTAGATGAGTTGCACCTATTTGATGTCTGCTGTCTCCTCCTCCAGGGACTCATGATATCCACGCCCTGATCCTGGGCAGAGCCATCACAGGACTGCAGTCCTTCACCGTGGACAAATAGATCCCCCTCTTACTGCTGCTCCCAACCAAGCATGTCCACCCTGCAGCAGTTTTCATACTATTTTGACGAATTCTCATCCGTGTCGTGACAGAGTTTCTTTTTGCTCAGGTTAACAGAATATATATTTGAGAAAGAGCAAGTCGTGTTTTATGTCTGTCGCTGAACCTGTGGACTGTTTTGAAGTGTTAATAATTCAGAAGTCAATTTTTCAACTTAAAGGGCTATTTTTCTACTCTGACACAACACCGTAGCAAAGATTTCTTTTCAGCCCCCTATTTCCCAGTTTTATAGACACTCAAATTCATTGTATAGAGTTTAATGGACACACACTACTGAAGGGAAGTATTAACTGTTCTGAATGAGGTCAATATCCTGATTTGCTGCTGGTTACTGATGTGTGAAACATTAATACTGTAATTATAAACAAAACATAAATGCCCATAACGTGTTTGGAATTGCCTGTGAAGATTTTTTTGTTTTTTATTCTTAATTATGCAGCTGTTTTCACTGTATAATTGGTGTAATCTTACATATATGACAAGATCAGTTCGCTACTATTGTTTGTGGCACCATGGTGATAACTAGCACTTTACTGGCTTTACTTTGGTAGAGGTCAAAAATGTTGATCAGAGATTTAATAAATAACAGTCATTAAAGTATTCTGAATGTCTGCATGGGGTAAAGTGCAGGTTTAATAAGGTAAGCCATACCCTTCTAGCGAGCTGTTGATCCTTTATCTAAATGGAAGGAGATAAATGTGAGGCTTCAGATTTCTCATTATATTTATCAGTGGCCAAGACACAACGTTAATTCATAACCATAAAAATGTGTGAAAAAGTCACATCAAAATGCTAGTTGTGGGGATATATATGCAATACAAGCTTGTGTTGACTTGAAAAAAATCAGTTGTCAATGAAATATTGAATAATAAACATAAACTAGAAAAGGCTGACTGCTGAAAGGCTGACGCTAAACTGGATTGCTGAAGTTGAGCTCAAAAAGTCTAGTAATATCAACAATGTATGAAAGATGTGGAATAGTTGAATGTTTGTTGAAAGGCTGGTGTTAAACTGGATTGCTGGCTTGAACTAGCTTGAAGCAGCTGGAGGGAGTATGAATTAGTAAGAAAAGTGGGAAACGGTGTAAATATTATGAATGGGAGTTAAAAGTTAAATGAAACTGAGAATGTATGAAATATGTACAAGATTTTCTGGTTTACAGATGAAAGTATGAATTAGAAGATTAGACATGAAAAATGCTTGAAAAAGTCAAACAATGCAAAAATCCTGAGTGTGTGTCTGTGTGTCTTTGTCACATCCACCAGCTGCTGACAAAAAAAGACAAAACAAAAACGACGCTATAAACAACAAAAAACGACACTATAAACAACAAAAAATGACACTATAAACAAATAACAACAAGACAACAACAAAAACGACAAGAAAACGACACTTTAGACAACAAAAACGAAAAGAAAACTACACTATAAACAACAAAAAACGACAAAAAACAACAAAAATGACACTATAAACAAAAAACGACACTATGAACAACAAAAACGACAAGAAAAAGGACACTATAAACAACCAAAAACGACACTATGAACAACAAAAACGACAAGAAAAAGGACACTATAAACAACCAAAAACGACACTATAAACAACAAAAACGACACTATAAACAACAAAAAAACAAAAACGATACTATAAACAACAAAAAACGACAAAAATGACAAAAAACGACACTATAAACAACAAAAACGACAAAAAACAACAAAAATGACACTTAAACAACAAAAAACAACAAAAATGACACTTAAACAACAAAAACGACAAAAAACGACACTATAAACAACAAAAAACAACAAAAACGATGAAAAAACGACACTATAAACAACAAAAAACAACAAAAATCAACAAAAACAACACTTAAACAACAAAAACGACAAAACGACACTATAAAGAACAAAAAACAACACAAAACAACAAAAACGACACTATAAACAACAAAAACCACGAGAAAACGACACTATAAACTACAAAAATGACATTATAAACAACAAAAAACGACAAAAAACAACTAAAACGACACTATAAACAACAGAAAAACGA
The DNA here is from genome assembly GCA_031216445.1 of Lateolabrax maculatus. Lineage (NCBI taxonomy): Eukaryota > Metazoa > Chordata > Actinopteri > Acropomatiformes > Lateolabracidae > Lateolabrax > Lateolabrax maculatus. The sequence goes on along the minus strand of CM062216.1, from coordinate 22,074,066 downwards.
CAAAAAACGACAAAAAACAACAAAAACGACAAAAAACAACAAAAAAGACACTATAAACAACAAAAAACGACAAAAAACGACAAAAAAACAATAAAAACGACACTATAAACGACAAAAAAATGACAAAAAACAACAAAAACGACACTATAAACAACAAAAAATGACACTATAAACAAATAACAACAAGACAACAACAAAAACGACAAGAAAACGACACTTTAGACAACAAAAACGAAAAGAAAACTACACTATAAACAACAAAAAACGACAAAAAACAACAAAAATGACACTATAAACAAAAAACGACACTATGAACAACAAAAACGACAAGAAAAAGGACACTATAAACAACCAAAAACGACACTATAAACAAAAAACGACACTATGAACAACAAAAACGACAAGAAAAAGGACACTATAAACAACCAAAAACGACACTATAAACAACAAAAACGACACTATAAACAACAAAAAAACAAAAACGATACTATAAACAACAAAAAACGACAAAAACGACAAAAAACGACACTATAAACAACAAAAACGACAAAAAACAACAAAAATGACACTTAAACAACAAAAATGACACTTAAACAACAAAAACGACAAAAAACGACACTATAAACAACAAAAAACAACAAAAACAATGAAAAAACTACACTATAAACAACAAAAAACAACAAAAATCAACAAAAACAACACTTAAACAACAAAAACGACAAAACGACACTATAAAGAACAAAAAACAACACAAAACAACAAAAACGACACTATAAACAACAAAAACCACGAGAAAACGACACTATAAACTACAAAAATGACATTATAAACAACAAAAAACGACAAAAAACAACTAAAACGACACTATAAACAACAGAAAAACGACAAAAAACGACAAAAAACAACAAAAACGACAAAAAACAACAAAAAAGACACTATAAACAACAAAAAACAACAAAAAACGACAAAAAAACAACAAAAACGACACTATAAACAACAAAAACGACAAAAAACAACAAAAACGACGCTATAAACTACAAAAATGACATTATAAACAACAAAAAACGACAAAAAACAACTAAAACGACACTTTAAACAACAAAAAACGACAAAAAAACGACAAAAAACGACAAAAAACAACAAAAACGACAAAAAACAACAAAAAAGACACTATAAACAACAAAAAACGACAAAAAACGACAAAAAAACAATACAAACGACACTATAAACGACAAAAAAACGACAAAAAACAACAGAAATGACAAAAAACAACAAAAAAGACCCTATAAACAACAAAAAACGACAAAAAACAACAAAAACGACACTATAAACAACAAAAACAACAAAAACGACAGTATAAACAACAAAAACGACAGTATAAACAACAAAAACGACAAAAAACAACAAAAAACAAATAAAACGAACCTATAAACAACAAAAAACGACAAAAAAAACAACAAAAACGACACTATAAACAACACAAAACGACAAAAAACAACAAAAACGACAAAAAAACAACAAAAAACAACAAAAACGACAAAAAAACAACAAAAAACAACAACAACGACCCTGTAAACAACAAAAAACGACAAAAAACGACAAAAAAACGACAAAAACGACAAAAAAACGACAAAAAACAACAAAAACGACACTATAAACAACAAAAACGACACTATAAACAACAAAAACGACCCTATTAACAACAAAAAACGACAAAAAACAACAAAAACGACCCTATAAACAACAAAAAACGTCAAAAAACGTCAAAAAACAACAAAAACGACAAAAAACAACAAAAACGACACTATAAGCGACAAAAAACGACAAAAAACTACAAAAACGACACTATAAACAACAAAAAACGACAAAAAAACGTCAAAAAACAACAAAAACGACAAAAAACAACAAAAAAGACACTATAAACAACAAAAAACGACAAAAAACGACAAAAAAACAATAAAAACGACACTATAAACGACAAAAAAATGACAAAAAACAACAGAAATGACAAAAAACAACAAAAAAGACCCTATAAACAACAAAAAACGACAAAAAAATGACAAAAAACAACAAAAACGACACGATAAACAACAAAAACGACACGATAAACAACAAAAAACGACAAAAAACAACAAAAACGACCCTATAAACAACAAAAAACTACAAAAAACAACAAAAACGACACGATAAACAACAAAAAACGACAAAAAACAACAAAAACGACCCTATAAACAACAAAAAACTACAAAAAACAACAAAAACGACACGATAAACAACAAAAAACGACAAAAAAACAACAAAAACGACACTATAAACAACAAAAACGACAAAAAACAACAAAAACGACGCTATAAACTACAAAAATGACATTATAAACAACAAAAAACGACAAAAAACAACTAAAACGACACTTTAAACAACAAAAAACAACAAAAAAACGACAAAAAACAACAAAAACGACAAAAAACAACAAAAAAGACACTATAAACAACAAAAAACGACAAAAAACGACAAAAAAACAATACAAACGACACTATAAACGACAAAAAAACGACAAAAAACAACAGAAATGACAAAAAACAACAAAAAAGACCCTATAAACAACAAAAAACGACAAAAAACAACAAAAACGACACTATAAACAACAAAAACGACACGATAAACAACAAAAAACGACAAAAAACAACAAAAACGACGCTAAAAACAACAAAAAACGACAAAAAAACAACAAAAACGACACTATAAACAACAAAAATGACAAAAAAACAACAACAAACACGTCAGTATAAGCGACAAAAATGACAAAAAACCGACAAAAAAACAACAAAAACGACACTATAAACAACAAAAACAACAAAAACGACAGTATAAACAACAAAAACGACAGTATAAACAACAAAAACGACAAAAAACGACAAAAAACAACAAAAAACAAATAAAACGAACCTATAAACAACAAAAAACGACAAAAAAAACAACAAAAACGACCCTATTAACAACAAAAAACGACAAAAAACAACAAAAACGACCCTATAAACAACAAAAAACGTCAAAAAACGTCAAAAAACGACAAAAAACAACAAAAACGACACTATAAGCGACAAAAAACGACAAAAAACTACAAAAACGACACTATAAACAACAAAAAACGACAAAAAAACGTCAAAAAACAACAAAAACGACAAAAAACAACAAAAAAGACACTATAAACAACAAAAAACGACAAAAACGACACTTTTAAACAACAAAAACGACCCTATAAACAACAAAAAACGACAAAAATGACACTATAAACAACAAAAACGACCCTATAAACAACAAAAAACGACAAAAAAACAACAAAAACGACCCTATAAACAACAAAAAACGACAAAAAAACAACAAAAACGACAAAAAAACAACAAAAACGACACTATAAACAACAAAAATGACACTATAAACAACAAAAAACAACAAAAACGACACTTTTAAACAACAAAAACGACAAAAAACTACACTATAAACAAGAAATAAACGACAAAATACAACAAAAACGACATTATAAACAACAAAAAACAACAAAAAACGACACTATACACAACAAAAAACAACAAAAAACAACAAAAACGACACTTTTAAACAGTAAAAAAAGACAAAAAACGACACTATAAAAACAAAAACGACAATATAAACAACAAAAAACAACAAAATCGACAAAAAACAACAAAAACGACACTATAAACAACAAAAAACAACAAAAAACAACAAAAACTACACTTTTAAACAACAAAAACGACAAAAAACGACACTATAAACAAGAAAAAACGACAAAAAACAAAAACGACATTATAAACAACAAAAAACTACAAAAAACGACACTATAAACAACAAAAACGACAAAAAACAACAAAACGACACTATAAACAATAAAAAACAACAAAAAACAACAAAAACGACACTTTTAAACAGCAAAAAAGACAAAAAACGACACTATCAACAACAAAAACGACAAACAACGACAATATAAACAACAAAAAACAACAAAAGCGACAAAAAACAACAAAAAACGACACTATAAACAACAAAAACGACACTATAAACAACCAAAAACTACAAAAAACAACAAAAACGACACTATAAGCAACAAAAAACGACAACAAACAACAAAAACGACCCTGTAAACAACAAAAAACGACAAAAAAACAACAAAAACGACCCTATAAACAACAAAAAACAACAAAAACGACCCTATAAACAACAAAAAACTACAAAAAACAACAAAAACGACACGATAAACAACAAAAAACGACAAAAAAACAACAAAAACGACACTATAAACAACAAAAACGACAAAAAACAACAAAAACGACGCTATAAACTACAAAAATGACATTATAAACAACAAAAAACGACAAAAAACAACTAAAACGACACTTTAAACAACAAAAAACAACAAAAAAACGACAAAAAACAACAAAAACGACAAAAAACAACAAAAAAGACACTATAAACAACAAAAAACGACAAAAAACGACAAAAAAACAATACAAACGACACTATAAACGACAAAAAAACGACAAAAAACAACAGAAATGACAAAAAACAACAAAAAAGACCCTATAAACAACAAAAAACGACAAAAAACAACAAAAACGACACTATAAACAACAAAAACGACACGATAAACAACAAAAAACGACAAAAAACAACAAAAACGACGCTAAAAACAACAAAAAACGACAAAAAAACAACAAAAACGACACTATAAACAACAAAAATGACAAAAAAACAACAACAAACACGTCAGTATAAGCGACAAAAATGACAAAAAACCGACAAAAAAACAACAAAAACGACACTATAAACAACAAAAACAACAAAAACGACAGTATAAACAACAAAAACGACAGTATAAACAACAAAAACGACAAAAAACGACAAAAAACAACAAAAAACAAATAAAACGAACCTATAAACAACAAAAAACGACAAAAAAAACAACAAAAACGACCCTATTAACAACAAAAAACGACAAAAAACAACAAAAACGACCCTATAAACAACAAAAAACGTCAAAAAACGTCAAAAAACGACAAAAAACAACAAAAACGACACTATAAGCGACAAAAAACGACAAAAAACTACAAAAACGACACTATAAACAACAAAAAACGACAAAAAAACGTCAAAAAACAACAAAAACGACAAAAAACAACAAAAAAGACACTATAAACAACAAAAAACGACAAAAACGACACTTTTAAACAACAAAAACGACCCTATAAACAACAAAAAACGACAAAAATGACACTATAAACAACAAAAACGACCCTATAAACAACAAAAAACGACAAAAAAACAACAAAAACGACCCTATAAACAACAAAAAACGACAAAAAAACAACAAAAACGACAAAAAAACAACAAAAACGACACTATAAACAACAAAAATGACACTATAAACAACAAAAAACAACAAAAACGACACTTTTAAACAACAAAAACGACAAAAAACTACACTATAAACAAGAAATAAACGACAAAATACAACAAAAACGACATTATAAACAACAAAAAACAACAAAAAACGACACTATACACAACAAAAAACAACAAAAAACAACAAAAACGACACTTTTAAACAGTAAAAAAAGACAAAAAACGACACTATAAAAACAAAAACGACAATATAAACAACAAAAAACAACAAAATCGACAAAAAACAACAAAAACGACACTATAAACAACAAAAAACAACAAAAAACAACAAAAACTACACTTTTAAACAACAAAAACGACAAAAAACGACACTATAAACAAGAAAAAACGACAAAAAACAAAAACGACATTATAAACAACAAAAAACTACAAAAAACGACACTATAAACAACAAAAACGACAAAAAACAACAAAACGACACTATAAACAATAAAAAACAACAAAAAACAACAAAAACGACACTTTTAAACAGCAAAAAAGACAAAAAACGACACTATCAACAACAAAAACGACAAACAACGACAATATAAACAACAAAAAACAACAAAAGCGACAAAAAACAACAAAAAACGACACTATAAACAACAAAAACGACACTATAAACAACCAAAAACTACAAAAAACAACAAAAACGACACTATAAGCAACAAAAAACGACAACAAACAACAAAAACGACCCTGTAAACAACAAAAAACGACAAAAAAACAACAAAAACGACCCTATAAACAACAAAAAACTACAAAAAAACAACAAAAACAACAAAAAAACAACAAAAACGACAAAAAACAACAAAAAAACAACAAAAACGACCCTATAAAGAACAAAAAATGTCAAAAAAACAACAAAAACGACAGTATGAGCGACAAAAAACGACAAAAAACAACAAAAACGACACTATAAACAACAAAAAACGACAAAGAAACGACAAAAAACAACAAAAACGACAAAAAACAAAGAAAAAAAACACTATAAACAACAAAAAACGACAAAAAATGACAAAAAACGACAAAAAAACGACAAAAAACGACAAAAAAAACAAAAACGACCCTATAAACAACAAAAAAACAACAAAAACGACACTATAAACGACAAAAAACTACAAAAAACAACAAAAACGACACTATAAGCGACAAAAAACGACAAAAAACAACAAAAACGACCCTATTAACAACAAAAAACGACAAAAAACAACAAAAACGACCCTATAAATAACAAAAAACAACAAAAACGACACTATAAACGACAAAAAACTACAAAAAACAACAAAAACGACACTATAAGCGACAAAAAACAACAAAAACGACCCTATAAACAACAAAAAACATCAAAAAACGACAAAAAACAACAAAAACGACAAAAAACAATAAAAACGACACTATAAGCGACAAAAAACGACAAAAAACAACAAAAACGACACTATAAACAACAAAAAACGACATAAAAACGACAAAAAACGACAAAAAACAACCAAAAAGACACTATAAACAACAAAAAAAGGACAAAAAACGACAAGAAAACGACAAGAAAACGACAAAAAACAACAAAAACGACCATATAAACAACAAAAAACGACACTATAAACAACAAAAACGACACTATAAACAACAAAAATGACACTATAAACAACAAAAAACAACAAAAACGACACTTTTAAACAACAAAAACGACAAAAAACGACACTATAAACAAGAAAAAACAACAAAAAACAACAAAAAAACGACATTATAAACAAAAAACGACAAAAAACAACAAAAAACAACACTATAAACAACAAAAACGACAAAAAACAACAAAAAACCACACTATAAACAACAAAAAACAACAAAAAACAACAAAAACAACACTTTTAAACAGCTAAAAAGACAAAAAACGACACTATAAAAAACAAAAACGACAATATAAACAACAAAAAACAACAAAATCGACAAAAAAAAACAAAAACGACACTATAAACGACACTATAAACAACAAAAAACAACAAAAAACAACAAAAACGACACTTTTAAACAACAAAAACGACAAAAAACGACACTATAAACAACAAAAACGACAAAAAACAACACTTTTAAACAACAAAAAAGACAAAAAACGACACTATAAACAACAAAAACGACACTATAAACGAAAAAAACGACAGAAAAACAACAAAATCAACACTATAAATAACAAAAAACGACACTATCAACAACAAAAACGACAAAAAACGACAATATAAACAACAAAAAACGACACTATAAACAACAAAAAACGACAAAAAAACAACAAAAACAACACTATAAATAACAAAAAACGACAAAAAACGACACTATCAACAACAAAAACGACAAAAAACGACAATATAAACAACAAAAAACAACAAAATCGACAAAAAACGACAATATAAACAAAAACAACAAAAAACAACAAATACGACACTTTTAAACAACAAAAACGACAAGAAACGACACTATAAACAACAAAAACGACACTTTTAAACAACAAAAACGACAAAAAACGACACTATAAACAACAAAAAACAACAAAAAAACGACACTATAAACGACAAAAACGACAGAAAAACAACAAAATCAACACTATAAATAACAAAAAACGACACTATCAACAACAAAAACGACAAAAAACGACAATATAAACAACAAAAAACAACAAAATCGACAAAAAACAAAAAACGACACTATAAACAACAAAAACGACACTATTAACAACAAAAAACAACAAAAACGACATTTTTAAACAACAAAAACGACAAGAAACGACACTATAAACAACAAAAACGACAAAAAACAACACTTTTAAACAACAAAAACGACAAAAAACGACAGTATAAACAACAAAAACGACAAAAAACAACAAAAACGACACTATAAACAACAAAAAACGACAAAAAACAACAAAAAACAACAAAAACGACATTATAAACAACAAAAAACGACACTATAAACAACAAAAAACGACAAAAAAACAACAAAAACAACACTATAAATAACAAAAAACGACAAAAAATGACACTATAAACAACAAAAATGACAATATAAACCTCTTTGAGCCTCAATCAGTTATTTAATTGGAACTATCTAATAAGTTGTTTAATCTTTAACAATGTATTTTACTATCTGTCTTTATATATCTTAAACTGAAATGTAACTCGTAATGATATCTGTCCGTCCAATGAATATAGTTTAGAACAAAAGTACAATATTTCCCTCTGAATTGTGGAGAAATATATAGTAGCATCAAATGTATTAACTCATATTAACTCATGCCATCATCGTGAGTTCATTTAAGAAAGGTGGAAATCGAGGCTTGAGTCACTGAAAATAGCACAAAAGTTGATGTTACATGTGTGGAAGTCAGTCAAACAGAGGATAAAAAACTATATAAATGGAAATGACTCAGTAATACTGGTGTAGGGTTCCTGTAAACACAAAAGGACTGCAGCAGTGAAGGAAATGAAGAGCTTCCTTGGTTAGCAGAGTCATTTCTTTGAAAACACAAATCAGAAGTAGAATTTTAAAGAAACCTGCAGATAAACGAGACTCACACCAGTGACTGTGGTTGTCAAATAACAGCACTTTACCATGACATTACATATGTCTGTACCAGAGCTGCTCAGGGCTGCCATCAGGGGACAGAAATGTCAAAGTGTCCTTCCCTGGGATACTCGAGTCCAGGGCATCCTGTCCTTCACAAGGAGACAAAACGAAGAAGCACCGCAGCCCAGCAGTTTCAACAATGCTATATATATATAATTCACCCCTTTTAAGAGGACACACATCATCACTGGTGCAGCCAATTGGGTTTTGAAGTCACATAATGTGTGTAGTGAAGGGGTTTCAACTGACTGTAGTATAAACATAGTTGTGTGTGAAAGATCCAACTTCTGGTAAGTCAATATTGTGGGAAAACCTCCAACATGAAGACAAAAGAACGCTTTACGGAGTTCAAGTCACTGAACGTCTCTTGGACTCCAGTTAAATCAATCATTAGGAGGTAGAAAGAGTGTGGCACAGCTATAAAAGAAGAAGAACACACCAGAGACCTGGGACGACTTTGAAGAAGCTCCGAGCTTCAGAGGTGAAATTAAATTAAATCTCTTTTTCTTCTTTTTTCTTGTTGATGAAGACACATCTTCAGTTTAATGGATCCTGCTGATTCGGAGGTAAATCTAACTTTCTGCCCAGAGGGAAAATCCCAGTTGGTCCCTCACCCAACGGTGATGTTGTGGTGCACTGACCACCCTGGAGTACACTGCTGCATCAATGCATCCAGGTGGACAGGTGAAGGTTTCCTGTGGACTTTCTGACCACTAGAAGCGTTATGGAGCCACGTTTTTACAAGTGCACACAAGCAGCGTGAACAAACGCCAAGAATACGCCAACAAAGAGCTGGAAGACTGCTGGATGTCCACGATGGGTCTTCATGGGTCTTAAAGGTCAAAGATCCACAGTGCACTATTGCACTATTTAATGTTCACTCAATCTGTATTCTGTATGACCTAACTTATCATATGTCCATTTGCTTTTTGTAAATTATGTTTATAGTTCCTGCTTATAGTCTACTTACATTTAATGCACAAATGAACTTGTATAATATTTACATATTACCTCAACCAATCAATTGTTTTTTTTTTCACTTATATATAACGGTTCCATTTTAAAATGCTAATTTATTATCTGTAAAATACTTATTTATTATCTGTATATCGGAACTTACTACTTATTGCACTTCTAGTTGGATGCTAAACTGCATTTCGTTGCTCTGTACTTGTACATGTGTAATGACAATAAAGTTGAATCTAATCTAATCTAATCTAATCTAATGTGTTCCTGTTATAACACACACACACACACACACACACACACACACTACATCAGGGAAACTCTCCACAAAGAGCAAACAGCCCTCTGGCAGTGGAAAGGGCTTGGCTGACTTCTTATTAGTCGACTTCTCGGTAACTTGAAGGATTTAGGGGCAGGACGACAGCTGCAGGTGAGCCTGCGGGACAGCGGACGGTCCCGGTGCGCGGACCCGACCAGGCGCGCCTCATTTCAGCACCGAGGACAGAGACGGACGCACCGCTTCCCTCACGCAGGTTTCTCTTTTCTTTTTCCCGTTTTTTGTTTTTGCAGAAGTTGAGAATTTGCCAGTAACTCTCGTGTGTGGAGAATCCAGTTTTCTCAGTTGGAGTGAATAAAGCCTTTCATCATGAACGGCCATAATCTGACCGGCCTGAACTCCGTCGGTGACACGCAGCTGTTCCCGTACTCCGGCTCCGCAGACGACCTGCTGTACAGGCAGTACAAGCCCGCAGTGAAGGAGCTCATCCCTTTGCCCAAGGCCCTGGTGTATCTGATCATGGCCATCCTGGTGGTGGTTGGGGTTGCCTATGCCATCGTTGGACATCTCATCAAGGATCTGGCCATTGACATAGCAGGTATTTCCCTCTGAAAATGTAAAACTTAAGCTGGAATCATAACCGCTATTTAACACACACATGTGGAGTGACATGCCTGGATTATTATTGGGATGTCTCAGTGGTAGACCAATACATCTGGCTGCATAATAATAAGGTGGCAGCGAGATAAAGTCAATTCACGTGCAGTTCATTTAAATCTACACCAAGCTTTTGTTTTCCAGAGGGGCCCCACCACATGAGCTGAAGACACCACCAGTCATGTTCAAAATGGTTTCAAATGTATGTTATTTAGCACAGTTAACTGTATAGAAGTGGATATTGTTGCACTCAGGAGTTCAGGTGGTGGTCAGGTTTGCATTTGCACAGCTGGTGGTAGAAGCTGGATGTTTCTACCATTTATCCATTTCTTTAAGTCAACTGTATTAACTGTTAATCCATTTCACTCAATGTGAGAATGTTTTTGTTTTTAATCAAATCCTAATTTATTTTATAAACTAGTTGACCTACTCCACACTCCTTACACCCCCCCGCAGAAGTTCTCCTTGGGGTACATGTACGCCTGATTTGGAAGATTTAGGGAATTGTCTTTATAGTAATCCAGCATACTACACTTCAGCAGCCCCTGACCTCATATCCTCTTATTATTGGTGGTATTAAATCTGTAACCTCGTCTCCCTTGTTTAGATTGTATGTTGGGTCCGCCTGGTGATGAGGACAAGGACAAGGAGAAGAACCCGCAGAGCATGGCCTCCAGCCACGCCCCTCCGGTGCACCCGTTCGCCCACAATGCGTTCCACGTGTGGGACCAGGACGACGTGGTCATCTCTCTGCCTCACGACCAAAGCCCCCAGGCCAGCCCGCTGCTGCTGGCCGCCATCCCCTACATCCCCTCGTTCTTCCCACACTCACACAGCCCAACGAGTCACAACTCTATGACTTTCTCCAGCAGCCCGGGGCCCAACAGAGAGATCAGCATCCCGAGGGAGCCCTGATTATTTTGACGAGGGCCAGCACGTAAGACGCATGCAGATGTTCCCCCTCCCTTTGCCGCCGGACGTCCAGGGACGCTGGGAGATCCGCTGCAGTTGCTAAACTGTGCCCTTCTCAGAATGACGCAACATGACTCAGGACTGATGTCCCTCCCTCACGTCATATCAACAGAAAAGTCAAAGCAAACACCCTGAGGACGGGAACCCGAGGACAAGAGGAGTTACTGGAGAAAATCACTGGATATTGTGTCTGTGTGCCTGAGCTTCAGAGAGAAGCTGCTGGACGTGTTAGATCATAGATCATTACCTTCAGTCTTTGTGGACGAATTAAAGGTTTTTCTCATCAAAGCCTTGCAAGTGGCTGTTGGACAATATAAGAGTGTTATGTACTGGCAGTTTGAACTGTAATCCACCTGTGCAACAAGAGATTAGCTATGAAGTCAGCATAAAGAGCCCACAGGTTTAAATCTTTTTGTATAAAGTGTGTGTTATGTGTTGAACTTGTCTGTCCCCCTTTTGTCGCCGCTCTCAATGTGAACCATATGTTCTGCAAAAAAAGAAAAGAAAAGCAGAGGAGATCTGATCCTTGGTGGAGGTTACTACATTATTTGTAGTCCTCACATCAACAAAGCAGCTTCCAAACCTGTAAACCAACCAGCTGGCTGTCTCGCACACTTCAGTAAAATGTTATTTCAAGACACTGAAGGATTAAAGCTTAAGAGGAAGACTTAACAGAGTTCCAGCGATTCAACATGTACACAACCTGGTGTAATCCTGCAACCTTTATCGCAGGTGTCACACGCACGCGAGGACCCCCCCCCCAGCAGAGCCTATCAGTGCAGCTTATAGCACAAAAGTATACAGTATGTGGCATGCTGGGAAAATGAACAAACATCCCATTTAACACCAGCTCACAGCTGCTTCTATTTTTGAACATCAATTTATACTTAATAAGGGATGAAGAACCTTTGAAATCACAATTTACTTTGCAGCTTTGGTTTGGCTGCTTTGATTGATTCAGAACTAAATTTAATTTTTAAAGCTCCCATTTCGCCTAAAACATATTTTAAATGCAGAACTACATAATCCAAAACAGTGGGTGGTCTACTCGCTTGCTAGTGTTTTTTTCCACACTGCTGGAAAAAAACAAACCTATAAACAGATGTGACCACATTCTGGAAGTTTTGATCCTTTGCAGGCAGACCAAGCAAAGAAACTCTTCATGCTCATTTCCAACTCCTGTCTAACCATTGTCCCAGGGTCCGATCTTGCAGCAGGGGATTAGTTAACTAAGTTAAGATAAACTATTTTGAGCCCTGAACTTTCTTTGAACTTTAGTCTGGATCTGTGAAATGTAGAAAACGTTACAGGGCAATCACTGGACTAAGAATCACTGTACACAAAGTAACAGGACGTGAAGGATTACATGAGGTTAAAATGCAACTAAAACATTTGTTCAAACATATTTCCATCCCAGGATGCAGTCACACATTCTTAGAAATCTTGCAGACACACAGACAATGAATGCGGACGTTAGGTTGTTAAAGAAGTCACAGGGTCAACTGTAATCCCACATCCTTGGAATTACAAACAGCCAAACTGTTGAACCACATCCAAACGCTTACCTTCTGTTTTTTTAAAATCACACACACAACAAACAGCGAACCGGCAGCACAACTTCTTAGAGAGTAAAAACGGGTAAAACTCTCTTTTACTGGTCCAAAGTGAAAGGCTCCATAAAGACACTCTAAAGATAGAAGTTCAGTCCAAGTTTTACTAACAATTCAATGCAAAAAAAAACCTGCTGCAGATAAACAGACACAAAGTTAGCAACAGACTAAACTGGCTGCTAGAAACCTGAATTTAATTTCCTATGTTATCTATGTTTTGGCCTTGGCTGCTGCCATAACTTTCAGCTACAACAGGCCTGCAGATATTTTGACTCGTCATCGGAGGAAAAGCTCATGAAAAGACACTTAACGAGTTCCATTTAGTGTCCCAGTAAGCTGTGACCGTGAGCCAGCATGGCAATACCAGGACCTCCCATAGGTGGAATCATTAATGTTACTGAATACACCTTTTGTTTTACTGCGGTCACATCTCAAAATGTCTGCTTACACTACACTTAATTATCCTACCAGGAGTCCTTACAGAACCAAGTTAGAGAAGGAGTTTGTAAAGATGACTTTTTCCTTTTTCAAATTTTAGAGCCTTTAATGCATTCAAGTCTAAATAAACTGGTCAAAAAAAGTCACTTTTTTTTTTTTAAAGTGTGATAGAAACTTGTAATTCTACGATTATAATATGTGACTTTTACGACAACAAACACACGGGTCAGGTTGTATTGATATTTGGAAAAAGATTTTTATTGTACATTCCAAAAGTAGATTTTTCCTGTAAAGTAGGTCATTTGCTGTAGTAACTAGGGCATGGTGCTCTCATGGCTTGCATGGCGGCAGAGTATGAAGTTCATACAAAGGCTGCTCCTATGTGAAAAACAGTCTACTGTGGTCTGTCTGAAGTGTTGATGGAGATAAACAGCCTCTTCCTGCTACAGTCGCTTTCAGACCAGCTGGTTTTACTGGCCGAGCTCAGATTAGCAGGAGTAACTACAGGGTGGAGGGCTTTCTTTTTCACCTGGTCAAAGTAAGGTGGGTCCATCCAGAATAATAATAATAACGATAAAGGTTGGGTGAACCTCAGGACTCCAGTCGACATATGGGGCTGTCGTAGACCATCTGTAGGTTCACCTTGTGTCCCACCAGTTCCCTGATGTTGTTGATGCCGTATTTAATCATGGTTGGCCTGCAGGTCAGAGGAGAAGGCGGAGTGAGCAACAGTTGTTGTTACACTAAACGCAGCCATAACAGAGGCCAAAGTGTTTGTGTTGTGTCTATTCCAGGTCTGATAAGTCAGGGAGAAAACAACAGAGGGTCGGTTTGAAGAGGGAGGATTACTCGGCGTGGATTATACAACCTTTCACCGCTCACTCGCTGCAGTTATTAGCCATGATGGTTGCAGCAGTCAAAACTCAGATACAACTACATTTAAACCCAAAGAATTCTCTATGATCAGCAGTAGTGTTACCATCATTCCACAAAACTGAGAGTTTAGTGGAATTAGAGTAAAACAAACACTGGGCTGTTGAATAAATATTTAAAAGAAATTGAAATGCTTTGTATTGTAGCAAATCAACAGGATTTTGATTAGCTGTAAATAGCCAACACATTGTCTACGATGATTATAATCAATCATGGAATAATTCCAATAAATAATGTAAAAAATAAAACTGAAATCATCTCTAAACAGGAATAATGCTCTTTAGACAATAAACCTTAACAAGTGAAATGTGGGTCAGATGTGAGACTGATGACGTCTGTGGACAGACTGAATCACACACCCTTTAATCCTTGAATGCTCCCATTTTTAAAAGTGGACTTGGCAGTAAAATAAAAGGCAGGTCAGTTATGATCTCTCAGAACCACTGATGCCACTCAACACACTTATGTAACGAATTCATATTCGGTTTTGTGTTCACCTTTCCAGGGACAGTCCCCAGGCGATTACTGACACATCCTCAGGCAGACCCATGGGCAGCAGCATCTCTGGTCTGAAGACCCCCGAGTTTCCTACTTCCACCCACTTTTTTAGTCCTGTAGGCGCAGAGAGAGAATTATACACACCTTCAATTTTTGTCTATTTAGGGTTATTATTTGAGCCAAAAATACTAAAAGGAAAGTGTAGCATACATGGGCAGAAAACAGGAGCCAGTTAAAGTAACAGTGTCAATGGTAGCAGATTATCTAGAGGGATTGTACTATACCTTCATGGTAGCTGAACACTTCCATGCTGGGCTCTGTGTATGGGTTGTAGGCAGGCTTAAAGCGTAGTTTTGTAATTCCTGAAAAAGAAATAATAAGGCCATAAAAAACACATCTACCAACAACACAAGAAACGTGTCAAAGGGTACAAAACACTGCAGAAAATGTTATTATCACCGTCTGTTTGATTTGGTAAATGAAGTCCCAACAGTAGCTGCCCGTGTTAAATAAATGCAGTTAAAGACTGGTGTCTTATGGTTCTGTGTAACTGTGTTCACAATTACCCCTCAGGAGCGCTGGAGTTTTTAGCTCTATTATAAAGCCATTTACTTGAGTTCTTAACAGTAATTTGTCATTACAGTGTCGTGGAGCCCCCCCTCACCTAGTTTGGTGAAGAACTGATGCAGGATTCCCATGAGGTCTCCCAGTGTGAGCCCGTAGTCGGCCACCACGCCCTCTATCTGGTGGAACTCGGCCAGATGGGTGGCGTCTAAGGTCTCGTTCCTGAACACCCGGTCGATGGAGAAATACTTGACGGGGGTGAACTTCTCCTGGGGGACGGGGAGACGAAGAGAGAGAAGAGCTATGGTCACATTTCTGTTTTCCTTGCAGGAAAACGGGTTGAAATCCACAGACATTACAAAAAAAAAGCAAACTTTGCGTGTGTTTATGTGCAACTCACCTGTTGTGCGAGTTTATACAACATACGTGCACTGACTGCCGTAGTGTGAGTGCGGAGGATGTTCTTCTGAGCCTCCTCGATCTTCCAGTCATATTTGTATCTGAAAGACAGCAGGATATTGAGATACTGTTGCCACAGACTTCGCTGAAGGCTGATAAATGTTGCGTGAGCGGGTGATTGCGTCTCACCCTTGTGAACCGAAGCCTCCCTCTGAGTGGACCTTCTTCACTCTCTCCAGGTAGTCCTGCGGGAACTCATGGGCGAGTGCTGGGTCTGAAAGAAATGTAAATGACCATCAACAATGACTCGAACATGCCTGGGTGCGACCGGACTCCGAGAGGCAAACGTGTGACACGCACCAGAGAGGAAGAAGGTGTCGTGCTGGTCTCTGGCCGGGTGCTGCTGGGGCTGGAACAGGGAGTCAAAGTTCCAGAAAGAGCTCTCTATGAAGTTGTTGGTCGGCATCTCTGTGAAGCTGCACAAATCAAGGAGTTGATTTTGTGTTTTTTTTTTTATGGCTGTGTGTGAAATTGCTTCTTTCACTGAGATATTTATTTACAGCCACTCACCCCATCTCCAGGAAGATCTGCCTAAACTGTGTTCGCACCTTCATCAGCGGGTGAAGGTGGCCACAGTCCGGGGCCACGCCCAGGGCCTCGAAGTTGTAGGGCTTGAATTTCTTCTCTTGCCAGCTGCCACTGCAACACAACACAAGCAGGTCTAAACAAGAGTTGTTAAGGAAATTGCTGCTGTTCCAGTAAACTGACGGTTAGTAGGTTTTCCACAATCCAGTAATAATACATGAAGTTCTCCCAGTTCATTCGAGCATCTTTAATATGCAGTCGAGATGATTAAAACCATCATAGAGCAGAGCAGTCAAAGCAGCATCACTTTGAATTTTGGGCAGTGGAAGAAGGAACATCTGGATGCTGTTTTAGTTAAATCCCCTCTATGATTTGATTTAATGCAAACTTGAGACCAGAGCTTATTTTCCTTTCTGATGGCATTTTAATGCTCAGCATGTACACACTGTATTATGAGTGTGTCAGTTATTTATCCTCATGTTTTTTTTTATTGCAAAGTATCTCACTGAATCTGCCTCAAAGTTTCATTAACGTACATTTTTGGAGTTTTGAAAGTCTATTTAAAATGGAAATTAAGGCCAGATTTGTCAATGAAAAAAGGCAACTGCTAGTTTGCATGACTGGTTTCATTTTTCTTTCAGAGCAAAATAACCTTTCCAGGACCTGCAGACATCCTGCACAACTCAGCCTTATGTGGCCAACATGCCAGTCTCCATCAGTCCTCTGCTTCTGTTACATTGGTTTGTCCTTTTTTTGGTCACAATCATTTTGTTCTGCCCTGCCTTTAGGACAAAGTCCTCATCTTTGGACTCGTCCCCTTTTATGGGCGGAGGTTTCTCTGTGTCCTCTGTCTGAGGTCCTGAATCCGTCACTGACAGACAGACGAGGGCAGACTGGACACATTTTCTAGTTGTGTTGAACAGACAACATTAAACATTAAAAAAACAACTGTACTCACTTGGCTATCATCTCAGGGGTGAGCTCCGTCTCCTGTTTGGTGACGGTGGTGCTGAAGGAGTTGCCCTTAGCGATCCAGTAAGACTTCACCGTCCTAAACGTGGAAAAATAAAAGACACCATGAGTGTTGTTTAACATACGTCTATGTAGAGGATTTGGACATTGAAAAAAAGACATGTTTTCAATATTTCCAGTCTTCTATTAACTACATTTTCTGCATCAGTTCCTTTATCTGCAAATTTCAACATTTCAACACAAAGCAAGTAAATGGGTGAAGTAGTTAATATGGTTTAGTCCACTTAAACCTTTTGTCAGGGAGACTTGAAGACTATTAAACAATATATTATTATTTAAGGAAAATCATAATCTCTTATTTCTTCCCTGTACCTCACAATATATTATTGAGGACGACTACTTTTGCATCCTGATAGGGTACTATGAGTCACACTATAAAGATGTAATTATAGAACCTGCATTCACCCACTCTTTGAGGTTTTTGGCGTGACAGCAGTATATCACATGTAGCTATAACAATCAATCTACTCTTAAATGGCACCATATTCTGATCATCTATTCACCTTACTCTCTGCATTGTCCCAGGTCATCTACTGTACCTGCTTACCTTGACAAAAACAAACAATTCAACTGTTTGAGTAGATTATCTGGCTGTGTAACAAACTGGAAGGATTCTTGTCACAAAGCATCTGCCTCCTCATTTGATGAAATGCTGGTCAGCCACTAGACACAAACCCATATTTCTGGCGAAGGTATCACTACCACCTCAATGAAACTGACACAACAAACCTTCTACTGCCACCTACTGGTAGACAATGGTACACTATCACTAGTATAAAGATCTGGGGACGTACACTTCAGAGAGCAGTTTCCTCTTCTTCAGCTCATTCTTTTCTTTCTCCTCCAGCTGAGTCATGTTGCCTTTCTTTACCAGAAGCAGCTTCTCTCTGACCTGGTCCTCAATGCTCTCCACCTGGGGACCAACACATAACCACGCATGCACGCCATATTTACAACTACCGATCACAAAGAGGCCACGATAACAAGAGCTGATGTAAACTTTAAACATACGGTCCTGAATATCCTCGGGCCGCCCTCGTGCGCCTTGTCCACTCTGATCCACTTGTTGGACATGGCCTTGCTGAAGCCGATTTTCCCAAAGGACAGTTTCTGCAAAGGGACGAAGACGGAGGTACAACAATGTCACTGAGAATGTAAAACATCTAGTATTACAACAGCATGTGTGTGTGTGCAGTCCCTTCTGTGTTTGTTTTATGAAACATACAAACATAACTAGTTGGGACACAAAGTTTCCCATGAACAATGATCCTCCTAACATGTAATGGGATGTTTGGACGTAATGTAGCTTCTCATTGTAAAAAACGGAACCTGGTATTAATAGGCATCAGGGAGTGAGAAATTAAATGTGAATAAAAAATAGATAATATCTGGTGATCACAATAAAAATGCTTTTTCATTGTTTTTTCCAAGGGGAAGAGAGGGGGTCAAAAAGGGAATTTAAAATACCTTGAACATTATACTTTTGTTTTATATTTGTAATTCCTTCAGTGTTTTGAATCCAGGCTTTAAATGGGCATTTAAGAAGCTAAAATCAACAAATATCACTTTAAAAAAACTGGAAAAACTATACTATTATCAATATAATAAATGAATGTGTGTTGTGAACGACTTATTGATTAATTGACTGTAGATAATGCAGCTCTACGTCATCATTCCCTTTTGAGACACAGGTTCAGGAAACATTTGTTGCCACAGAACAGTTCATAGGAAACCTGTTAAATACACCAAACCAGGCCGACTGTCCCCAGTGTCAGTCCCAGTCCTGCAGGTGCTGGGTCCCTCACCATGAGCTCGCTCTGTGCCAGACCCTCCAGCGGCACGGAGCCGAACACCCGGGCTTCATGGCTGCCCTGCTCGGCTATCTCCGTGCCCTCCTCCGTCAGCTCCCAGTGCTTGGAGGAGCGCAGCTCGGCGGAGATTACCTGGACAGCAAAACACACACGGCCGTCAGCTCACTTCAGCTCAGTTCTCGTCCTCATTGCATCAGACACACTTAATGAACAGTGTTGACGGCGACGGGCGGACTTCCGCCGCCGCACAGGCCGGGAAACTCACGTCGCCGAGAGCCTGCAGACTCTTCACGGCCCCGACGACGACCTGGTGGTCCACGCCGAGGCTGGTCGACACCTCCAGGCTGTCCACGCCGCCGTCCGCCTTCTCGATCCGCCGCAGGAGCGTCTCCACCGCCCCGGTGTCCGCCATGCTGGAGCCCTGCGCAGCCCGAAGAGAGACCGGATGTGACGTCGCGTTCTAGAACGCAGCGTGCAGCGGCGGCGGCGCGGCGTCGGGCAGCGGAGTACCGTAAATACTGTGGTACTGGCGCCTGTGCGGCCCTGTTAACGTGGTTTTGGAAACACGTACTTTTTGGAATCGAAGATAATGAAAATTAATGTTTTTAGCGTTTTTTTTTCTTCTTTTGACTGCATTGGAAATTTTTTTATTTGTAAATTTAGCCAATTCTAATGATATTAAGTATCAGTACACTGTCTTGATTGATTTAATTTCTGAATGAATCCAAACGCTATGAAAATTATGAAGACCTGTAAATTAATTATGCATTTCATATTCTAACTATATTCCATCACAAATATATGGAGCCCCTGAAGCCCAGCACGATGATATTTAAAAGTTGATCTTTCTTCATATTTCAGAACTCAACAGTTTTACCATAGTCACATACTGTATTTTGAGTTACCCTTTTTAAAGGTGATGTATATAAGCTATAACTAATGGCGTTATTAATGGCTAACAATAATTTACCAATGCTCTATAGATCTGTTACAAGCCATTATTAAGAACAAGTTTAGGGCTGCAGGGTTCAGAAAAAGCTCCAGCTGCTGAGCCAATAATAGACAAGTAATTAATAGTCAACCAGGTCATTACGTAATTACTAGGTCACAAATTACCCACTTCATATTAATACTGTCAATAGTACAAAGACGTGATCATTTAAGTCGAAACTCTTAAGAACTCTACTCAAAATAAAAATCATTTATTAATACAAACACAGTTTGTTATACATTAACAGGAACAAATCCCACCCAATCAAAAAGCAACATTGAGTGGAAACGTGGACTTAACATGAGAATGTTAAAGTATGTAAGTATTTTCCAGTAATCTCCAAAACCATTTATTAAAATAACTATTACACTATTACAAAATAAGCCAAAATTACAAGCGATGCAGAAAAGAACACGCTATTTTGGGTCTATTGAATTGTTACAAAAAATACAACAACCTCTGTAGTTTAAAACTACAAGATTTTACTAGTTTCACACGAGAAAGAAAATGCTGGAGCCACACAACTCTTTATAAGAAAGGAAACCAAGTCAGAGCTAGTGAATGAACAATTTGTAGCATCAGTCTTCATATTTAGTGATGAGGATGAGGACTGGTAGCATCAATTAAAAACAAAAATAAGAATAACCTAAAAAAAACAAGACTAAACACTGACCAGACCACTGAAACAGACCACTAAAATTCAGCCAAAACTCAGCTCTGACATTGACAAAGTCCAGACATCTCATTTTGTGCCCACATGTACCACATATAAACCCAAAAGCACAGAAGGAGCTAACATGGAAAAGGCAGAGAGCACAGACAATCACTTTCTTTGGAGAAGGCTTGAGACACTGATGCAGGTTGCTTGGTGCCAATGATTCACAGATGGAGTGATACAGTCTATCTGTACTGGTAATTCATGCTGCTGTCTCCCCTGCCGTAGCCCACTGGGTTGTGGTACTGCGAGTGGTTGGTGCCAAAGCCCTGGTTGTTGTTGTTGCCGCCTCCTCCTCCTCCTCCCTGTGAGTTGTAATTGGATTGGTTGCTGAAACCTAGATGGAAAGTGTGACAGTTAGTGGAAGACATTTCCAAAAGAAAACACAGCTTACAACTGAAATAAATGTTTTTCTTTTGGCCACTTGGGGGCAGCACAAACAATAATATCTGACTCTTCAGCTGCAAAATGCTCCACTATGTTCACCAGCTAGTCTCAACTGTGTCTGCAATTTGGTGCTGAGCGGGTAGTGTGCAGTGGGCTTTTAGAGCTCCTTTACTGAAAACAGCTGCCTGCTGCACCCAAAAGCTTCGCTATGAGAGCAGTGACAGTGAACCAGAGCAGTAAAGCTGTGCACCGGACAGCTAAACATGAGGCGAACTCAGTATAAACCTTTGTAAAGGAGCTGCTGCAGATTCAGGTGATAATTCTCTGCAACTTCAAAACTATTTATGACCTCTTTGATATTGACAAACTGTTTTCACTTTATTTGAAACATCATCATTATAAAAGCTGCCATTATAAGCCGCTTTAACAAACATCACGTATAAAGCTACTTCAATATGTTGGTGACTCTAAACTGTGTGATATTTCTCAAACAGTTTAGATATTTATTGATTTCATTTTGGGTTTTTTTTATTTCCAATTTATGTTGAAAAGATGTTCATACATGATGTGAATTTCATATGGACAAAGAGCAAATTCTTCCAACTGTATTGTTGCAACCACGACAAAAACAAACAAAAAAAATTGCTTTATTTCTTATGTGAGAAGTTTAACAAGATCCTTTTCAGGTTATTAGGACCATTTTTTTGTTCCAGATACTAGATGAGAAAATATTAACCTATATGTTAGTTATGTTACACTGCTGGGTGCAAGGATTTTCCCCTGAACAGCGACTTGCATAAAGACTGAGATGCAGCTGTTGGTGAGAGAATTTTCCTCACAATTACAGAACTGCAGAAGTGGTCATGCCTAAATATGACAATAAAATCATTATTGTGAAAATTGCTGTCGAACCTCTCACTGACAAGCCATCATAATGATGGACACACAGTATTCTCTCTAAAAGGTATATAAGCCATTTAAGTTTCAGTGTATAAGACAAACTTATTGTATCCAATGCTGACTACCACATATTCTGAGTTGCTAGATTTCCTAGTATGGTTAGGCAATATGTAAAACTATAGGTAAGTATAAATTTACATATACTTGTTAATCTGGACCAAAACAAATTCACATTAGTAGTAGCTGCTCTAAAAACACACACACAGTGAATGAGTGTGTGATTGTCAGTTTATATGAGTCAGCCCTGTGACAGACTGCTGTGACATTCAGGGCCCACTCTGTTGTGATACGATGTTTTAACAGGAAAAGCTGTAATCTGGTTAGAAATATAACAAATTACATTTCATTTCAAAATATATCTTGTTATAACGTGAAAAGGGATCTTGTTAAAACAAGAAATGTAATTTTGTCTTGGTAGTTTCCATTTAACTCACCTTCATAACTGTAGTCTTGGCCACCTCCAGCACCCCCCGTCACCTGGCTCGGGTAGGCGGTGCTGTACGAGTATCCACCTGTCCCCCCCTGGTTCTGGTTGAAACTCTTCTTTCCCTGCCCATAACCCTGGCCATACTGGTTATAGGAGCCCTGTCCTGGGGGGCTACTGGACTGGTACCCGCCTGCAGATCCAGTGTTCGCCCCTGGGGGACCTGGAAAGGGTGACTTCCCTCCCTTGTGCATGGGGGGTTTCTTTTTGGGGGTTTTGGCTGTAGAAGTGGCAGTGTAGGCTCCATCATTCTGGTAGTATGAACCATAGGAGCCCTGTGCTGATCCTGGTGCTGTGCTGGCTGGAGGGCCACCTGGTGGGCTGCTTGATGCCCCGGCTCCTCCATTTGTACCACCATTGTTGTAGTAATCTGGGAAATAACAGCATGGCACAATCTTAAAATGGGCATAGCTTGATATATATTTTAACAGCTACTGCTCGCATGTAGGCTCTGTGCAATACATTTTTGACATGTACTCAGAAATTAATTCAGACCCTGGAGTAAGACAGCAATGAATGGTGATGTCACATTTATTAAAAAAACAAAAGCATATAAAAACAGAGCAAGACGTCTTCCCTCCCCAAACATACATCACAATTTCTAATTCAGCCAGTCTGTGTGCAAACCTCACGCCAACAGCCTCAGTCCATCACTGCTTAATGCTGTTACAGATGGGATACGGCAACTAACCAAATTAAGACCATCATGCATTCAGTGTAGCTATGACTTAACAGTGTTGCTGATACGACATAGAAACAGCAGATTCAACATAAACAATGTGGCCATTTTTCAAAAGCAAAATACATTTTGTTTTTAAAAAACAGCTTAGTCATGTTTGGAAGTGGCAGAAAGGCATAAGAATGAAATAACAATTTTCTCAGTATTGTTATCTAATTCAGAATGGAGACAGAGCGAGACCAGGCTGTTGCAGTCTTTACAATAATCCAGAAGGCAGTATGTTGTCCAGCTCCCACGGGCCTTCACTAAATCATGATCCAAACGAACGGAAACAAAGCCCCGTCCCTCGTCCGACACATGGAGGCAATCTACAATGAATCAGCCCTGCAGTTTGGGGAGGTCCAGGTGTTCGGGTACATCCACAGCAAGTTGAGAGGACAGACGGTGACTTATGGCTACATGCATGCAGTGGCAGATCGTCTCCCAGAGGTGTCAGGACATGATAAGTGGATTGGCAAGACAGGGCGGCAGGGTTGTTGTCACTTTATTCCCAGGGTTGCGGACTTGGTGGTGAAGGGGAGTTCATGATGCAGCTGGAACACTACTGAGTATTTTGTCCATTTTTATCCTCTCTACTGGACTGTTTTTGATTTTCTAAGACTGGGGAAGATCTATGTCGCAAACTCGTGGTAGCCATAGCAGTCTGAGACAAAGTCACCTAAAGAGTGAGACAGGGCAGAGAAGGGGAAAAAAATATCAAAATTAGATTTGTTTATTTGATTTTTTGTTTTTCTGCCGTAAAAGTGGCAGTTGAATGACTCATTTGGTCAGATTGCTTTCAAACTGAGTTGTTGGGTTTTTTTGAGTTTTTTTTTTTTTTAGATTTCTCTGCTCCTGTCACGCTCAGGTAGGTCAGTCCTCAGAACAGGCTGCCAGAGGGAAGAAAAGGGGTTCTCATAAGAGAGGGCTTGTCAAAAAAAGAGTAAATCCTGTGGCTTAAAGCAGAGAAATGTAAAATCACTGAACTGGGAACATCCCAACATGTTTCATCATTAGATGGTCTTGTTTGCTCTGGAGTGAAACAGTTTTCCATAATAGCTTAAATTCCCTAGTTGGGTAGTTAGAACACAGGTAAGAAGTGTTTTCACAGTCCTGGCCAGAGGTACCATCTTGCCTCAGGACATAACATCTATTGCACAACACTGGCTGAGACATTTGTTTGGATTTCTGAAATGGCAAATGAAAGCCTGACTGCAGCCCAGACAAACAGTAAATATCCAGTCAAACAGGATCATAAAGGGTGGAATGAATACTCACTATATCCCGAGTTAGCACTGTTCCCGTAACCATATGTTCCGAATCCACCTGGGAGGATGATATGCTATATTTAATATGCTGATTTGACGCTTGTATTAATCACATCCACTAACATTTTACAGTAACATACAGTTAGTCTGCTACAGTAAAAGTGTGTATTTACCTCCTTGGCCGTAGCCTCCTCCATTATTGAATCCCCTGCCCCTTCCACGACCCCGTCCTCCTCTCCCTCTGCCCCTGGGCACAGCGGCGTCTCCGACTCCAGATGCTCCCATCATGCCAAAGCCTGGAGTGTGCTAAAGAGGAAACAAACATTTTATGTGTAATTTTATCATTTATTTCAACATTTATTACATAACAGTTACAAAACAATTTTTTTATTGCATGCATCTATTTATTTTTCTATGCATTTTACATGCATATACTGTATTTAACATTTATATTATACATATACAGTAACAAGCATTTTGTAAATAACATATGTATTATAACTTTATTTGATATTTTATTTTACTTTATTGTCCTCCCTTATATTACTATATATATTGTAATATAGATATGTATATATACATTTTTTATTTTCCTCTGTTCTGCTGGGTGCTTACCATGGGTGGTCCCTTTTTCTTTTTAGCCGCCTCGGCCATAGAGCCCTCAGGGAAGAGCCGCTCCAAAGCAGCCAAGGCAGCGTAGGCCTTGGCCACTTTCTTATTGGATCCTGTCCCTTGAAACTTCTGACCGTCAATCTCCACCTCCATTACAAAGCGTTTGTCGTGGCTGCCGCCGGTCTCCGAGATGAGCTCGTACTTCAGGCCACGGCGCTTCTCGTTCAGCTCCATCACAGGGTTTTTGCCGTGTTTAGTTAGGATTGGTCCCTGTTGACGAGCAGTCTGAGAGTAAAGAGATGAAATAAGCACAAAAAACGACCAACTGCACAAAATCGTCATTTGCTGACACAAGGGTGCAGCTTTGTACCTCTACAGCATCAGTGCTGTCTGCATTGGCTGCTCCGGTGGCAGCAGTGGCAGTTTCAATCGGTGTTACTACTGGCCTCAATTCTTCCACAGTGGCAGCTACTACCGCCTCCTCCGATTTAACCGGCTCAGCAGTCTTTAGTTCCACTCCTGTGGGCAGGCCCATGTCCTGGAGGACCTGCATTTGTCCACACAGATTCATTGTGGTTTAAACTAGGAAATGTCAAATAAGCTCAAGTATAGGGGAAAAAATATAAAAATGGCAATATCAAAATGTATTGTTTATTTAAGATGTTCCCTGTGAATGCTGTGCTCACCTTTACAGCTACATGCAGCTTGGCAGTGCGTTTGGATGGACCAGAAGCCTCATAGGTCTGGCCATCTACCTCCACGGCCATGGTGAAGACCGGAACATGAACCGGGCCGGTCTGAGATATCAGTTTGTACTGGAGACCCGGCTTCAGCTGATTGAGCCTCATCAGCGCGTTCATCGCCTGGGGAGGCTCAGCCTTCTCCTCTGGAGCTGGTGTAATGACATGACACGCGGTGAGAAACAGACTTGTTGGCTACAAATATCGATGAATGGTAGATAACATGTATTTTAAGTAAGTTTCAACAAATACGGTAGCTAAAACTTACATTTTTTCTGCAGCTTTTTCTTCTTCTTATTCGGACTCTTGTCATCAGTTCCCTCCTCTTCCTCGATGGGCCTTTTCATTGGTGGGGCGTACGCCGTACTGGGTGGGATTTGCACTGCATCACAGACACACACAAAATGTTAGTATAAGAAAATACAATTCACCATATCTTATTGCATCTATGCCATAAACCAAAAAACATAACCATCAGTGTGTACTGTGGCGGTTGAGCCTGGTTTACCTGTGTAATCAATAGGAGTCTCACTACGAGGTTTCTTCGGCATCTTTGAAGGAAGGGGATCCATTCCAAGCACTTTGTGAAGCTGTCCGAAAGCTGACAGCCTTAAGGCATGCTGAAGATACAAGAGACAGGGTGTCAATTTCACTTTTACTGAAGTGCGAATACAAACACAAATTGTATTTTACTTACCTGTGCACTCGCCGTAATGTCTTCTCTCTGCTGGTGGTCCAAGTGACCAATAGCATCTGTGGCCTCCTTCTCACATGGATCAGAGATACCAGCACCGTCTATACCACACGGAGACAAAGCTTTAAATTACCTTTAGAGCACAGAAAACAAGCTGAACACTCAATTACATAACATTTGGAGAAGAGACCCCACATACACACCTGCCATGAGGATTCCTGAAGCCAGACACTCTAAAACTCTCCGCAGAGCTTCTCCTGCCCCCATGGGCCGGTTCCCTGTGCCAATGGCTTTCTCACAGATCAGCTCCAGTGGCTGCAAAGCAGGAGACGGAGACTCTGTGTTTGAGGATGCTATTTTTAAGCTCAGCCAGTAGCACAGAGAGATTTTAGGTCACTGCGTTAGATAGTATCTCTGCCTCTTGTTTTTTTTTTTTTGTATCCAGGCAGACAAGGCTTTATCAAAGGAAATGTAACAGTCAATAAAGTGAGCTTTGCGGTTTTGTGCAGCCAGCTCAGTCGTAAGAAAACAACCTCCTAAATATTTAACAGTTCTGAGAAGCCACAACCAGTGGAGCTTCAATAAGACTTTGGTGTATGTTGAGGCTTGTTTACTCACCCAGCCACGAAGCGGGGCCCATGTGGGTACGCGGGCACACAGGTCCCTTAGGATCCGGATGACGATAACACAGGATCGCAACCCGTTGGCTCTGGCCTGGGGACACAAGCAGGGAGGGGCACGAGGAGGACAAGCAGCCTTAGTCAAAGAGGAAGATTATGTCAGACATAAAGCAACATAAACATCCAAATAAATGAAAAGGAACTAAAAATGTAGCCACAAAGACTATAACAGCTTAGCTTTGTCATTAGGGAAATATTGGGTGGTAGAATAACGTTTGATCACATTGTTGGAAGACCCTACTTATGACCATTCACATTCATGGCTGTAAGTCAATAGCCAACTTGATTGATGGTGTAATTATTAGACGGAGGGAACATTTCTGTTTGTGAGGGAAAACATGCTTATGAATTAAGTTGAGAAGGAAAGTGTAAATAAAGCCACCTCAAACTTAATACCAGCTTTAATGTGAGAACCAAGTGAACTATTTAAAAAGGGTGTGCATTGTCATTGTATGGGTAATGGTTAAGTCAGTGACAGTCCAAAAAGAAGAACTACTCAAGGTGCAATATTCCTGTTGAGTTTTTGGCACACAGAGTAACAGAAACAGCCAGAGAGCAGGAAAGGTTGAGGCCACACACTCCCACTAAAAGCTGCAGAGATGGAGCACTGATTGTATAGTGTGAAAGCCAAAGATGACACAGGCCACGACACTATAATGAATTATTATTAACATGGCTCAGTACAAAAAACATTTTTCTCATCAGAACTACAGAATGGGGCAGCGAAAAGTGCTCTAAAAGTAACTTGCATAAATGTGAAAATAACAACAACAACTCACTCACACCAACACTGACATTATAGAAATATTGCACCTGGATACATGGTGTATTAGTCCCACATTATTCTTGCTGATTGAGTTAAGCAGCTGTGAGGGAGACTAATGAACTCTGTGACTAAAAAGCAGCATTAAACTTTAAAATGGCACTGCAGTAGAACCTGTTAAGTGAGCAAAGCAACTCTAAAAACAGTGTAATGACAAAGGTTTCCTAAGAAACAAACATCCAGATCATCAAGTATTACTACAGGAAGTACACTTCAAAAGAGTAAATTAAGAAACAAAACACATGGAACGCCCAAATAAAAGACAAAAGAACATACAGCATAAAACCAAACTCAAAACTACTTCTGTTTTAGAGACAAATAAAGACAAGATCCAAACCTGGAACCACTTAGCGTGGCGGAGAGACGCCAAGGCAGTTAGGCATTTCTGCCTGTCCAGAACGTCCGGGGGATCGTTGACTGAAAGCGAGTCTATTGGCAGGTGGAATAAGAAGACAAGGTACAGTTTGACCAAGGGGAGTTCTGTCAGCCGGCCAGGGGGAACACAGGCAGCCTTCCCAAACCACAGGCAGGAGGGGGAAGGGGAGGGGGACCCCTCCTCTGCAGAACCACCAAACGCTCTCAACCTCCCAGCTAATGTCGTTTTGCACGGCCCGGCATACAATGATTACATTTACAACCCACCAGAACGACAGTATTGTGAAGTGGGTTATAACTTCACTTAGTGAAAATTATTTAACGTGACATTAAAATGTGCATTTATTAAAGGATAATTGATTGTATCAAATGGGAGGTTGTCTCTCCATGGTTGCTTTAACGTAAATGGATGTTTCAGTGCTTAAAAAGGTCTGCTTTTCTTTTCTGGTGTTAACAGGAGGTAGAGCCCCTCCCCTTTGCCCCTATACTGGGTACACTGCACTTTGCCCCTTCCGAGACAGAGAGCGGCCAGTTGGTCAAAGGTCCAGCGTCCCTAAAAATTGACAAACTAGAAGGCTTGACAGAGAGAATCAGAATTGGAACCACAGGCAGAAGTTATCAGATGCACAAAAAGTGGGTATCAAAACTAGTCCACACTGCAGCAAAACTGATGGCTTTAAAAAATTAAAAATAAAAAAGACCCAAACTGGGCATCACTGTTAGCACGGGGCTACAGATAAGGTCAAGGTTCAACACCTGCTAAAACTGAGATGCTCACTACTGTTGAGTGCTCTCAAAGAGAATGTCAACTACTGGAAATCTTACTTTGTTGTTCTATAGCAACAATTACTCTTAATGATCATATCCATATTTCATGGTGCTTTAGTCTATCACTACCTAACAACTGGGGCCGATCCCCTGGATTTTGAGTGTAGTTGGACATTCGTGCAAGTGGTCCCTTGTCGTTACCTGTAAGCCTGCACCTTCCCTGCTAAGGAACACCAGTCAATAGCCCACTGTTGGGTCTAACAACCAAGGACAGTTTCACCACATGTTTTGCTACTCATTTTTGCTGCAATGCAAACCGTTCATCATCAATGATAAAACACATGCAAACAAAGTGGTCTCTCTTTTTGTATTTGGTTAAATTCTCAGTAAGCCTTCATTTCGTTGGTGACCTTGATCATTAATGGGAAAAAGAAAGCCATGTCTTCAGCAGTCAGTAAACTACCTGCCCTATACTGTATATTGGGCCATCAAAAATGTACAATTACATTACATGGAACTACGAGAGTGTCTAGAGAGCTATAAGCATAGCGCAGTTTCATTATGTGACAGTGCATACTTGTCCCCTAGCTCCATTGAAGGCCCAATAAACAATATCTGTCTAGCCTGGTTGCCTGCCTGGCCTCCCTGCTGGAGGAGGAGTGGCACTTAAAAAAGGCCCTCATGTAGGAGCTTACCTCCAGCAGCAGCCCTCTCAATCTCCTCACGAACCAAAGGGGATGTCAGGTGAATTGTGAGGGTGAGAGGGGGCTCCTTGGTGTTCTTGATGACAATACTGGCCTCACGGATGTGCTGGGTCACCACATATTTGTCTTCTGTCGCCTGAGAAAGTAAAAGTGTTTAACACACAACAAAGACGAGGCCACTGCTGATTTGTTTACTTGTTTGTGATGAGCATCAAACTATTCCTATTTGGCCTGTAACATGTTGTAGTAAAAATAGTGAAACATGGCCTTCATGGTTTCCCAGGCCCAAAGCTGCTACAGTCAACTTGCTAGTATTTAAATTAATAATAAACTTATTTTTATAGCACCACACAAGAATAACATGCAACATAAAGTGCTTTACATAAAAGCAAATAGTCTGATTTTGTTTGATATTCGGGTACTCAGATGATATATTCAACCCACTATCATTGAAGACTCTGAAAAATAGTAAATATTCACATGTGAAAGGCAGGAACCAGTAAATCTTTGGCTTTATTTCAGGCTATATCCCTTTAGCTGACACCTAGCCCAATGAGCCATTAATTCTACTGTTCTCAATCTTTTAGACTATTTGTTCACTGTATATGTAAACTGGTGAGTAACAAAAACAAACAGCAGTGGAGAAATATCCAGTGTGTCCACCAGAGAGCAACAACAAGTTTACTTTTCAACTGTAAAATGTCTTGCTCAGTACATATCCAATTCACAATTCTTTAATAACCAAATATAATTATGTTTATGTAATGGTTTTATGTCTAAAAATAAGTCTTTTGTATGCTCTAAAATATTAAACTTGGCTTCAGTTGTGCTCTAAAGAAAATGTAATCAAATTTTTCAGTGCACTGAATTAGCTGATCCAAGTTCTCACCTTGAGCTGCGTAACAAGGTTTTCAGACACTTTCTTCAGCAGATTGATGGTAGGCTTGTCCTTACAGAGGAGCACCAGCTCCAGGTCCAAGTCCCCCTTCAGTAGCAGGCCCTTGGCAACAAGGCCCACCCTCATTACGCCACGCAAAGAGCGGGTGGCCTGATCTTTGTGCTCACTATCAAACGACAGGAAAGACAAAAAGGTGAGAAGTGGTTGGAGGAGATGAATTAAATCACATCTTACTGACAAATTTTCTGCCAAGTAAACGAGAAGAATGACGTCCGCGACATCTCCTCACCTTTCCTTATCAGTGTCTGTGCTATCAGAGTCAGACTTGGTGGTTCCCTTCTCCTGCTTATCCAGCCAGTCAGAGACAGACTTGAGAGCTCGCTCTGTGTGGGATACCATGTTCTGTACACTTTCCAGTTCCTCCTGAGTCGGGTAGATGACAGAGTGTTTGGCCATGACGTGGCGGTCGTCGTTCATGAAGACGCGCATGGAGCGGTGGCGCATTGGGGGAGGCTAGGGGTGAGAGGATGTAAGATAATTTATAAAGAAATACCAGGGTTAGCAAAGACTGATTTATTGTAAATAAGAACAAACAGATTATATCCCCAAAAATACCCTAAACAGTGAAGTCATGGTCTTAGTGCATGACAGAGGCACCCAGGAGGGATGTTATTAACTTGTTATTATGGTGCACAGCAAAAGCTGACATCTCCTTTTGATAATTAACACCCCACTGTGCTGTGAGTTGGCCTGGGAGAATTAAGACAACAGATGATTACTATTTATACAACAGAGGCCTGTCTCACAAAGCAGGATTAATGAGTTACCTGGATAACGGGACAGAATAAAACCCAGAGAAACTCTTTCAACTTGTTCCACGTTTCAGATTTGAAAATGGTTCCAGGTTTTATTCAGAACAGAAAATCTAACTTAATTTATCCTGCTCTACGGGACAGACTCTTGGTCAACCTAGAACAAGCATTTACGAAGATTAAAAGACCTACTTTGTCCACCACTCACTTGTCTTTGATTAATTGAAAACCCGAACAACAAGGGTTCATGTCTAGGCTTCTAACACCAGTGAGTACACAAGCCCACTGTATGCACAAACAGCCAAAGCCAATTTAGAGGAGCGCAGTGACGTGGAAGCTGCAGCATGTGTTCCTAAAGCCCCAGGCAGACTGGAGAAACAAAGCGCTGGCACCAGTCCTGTGACTTAAATTAGATGTGACACATTTATTTGTCCCGTTAACAGTGACATTTAACAAAAAGGCCAGTGTGCCCTGCGCTTTGGCTGCCGGTCTGTTGTCAGACATGTAAACAGATGACACAGAGATGCAGAACTTCAAATAAAATAAAGAAAGAAATTAAATCATTACCATTATTGTTCTAGAGACGTGGTAACTCCTATATCCAGTGAATGACAGTGTTAAAAAGGGTCTTCTCGGCAGCAGATGACAATGTTGCGGTCCGTCTCTATGAGGGGGAGAAACACGTACACTTTTTAAAATGACTTTTTATTAAGGCTGTAATGTCACAGAATGGATGGAAAGCACACATATTTGATTTACAGAAATGTCCGTTGATTTGAAATATGTTTAATGAGTATTCCTGAGGCCAATAACACTGAACAGTGTACAACACTGAGTCACTGAAGACTGTGTTTATCTCTCCATGAAATAACGTGGTCACCAGCTGTAGCAACAGAGGATGGTTGTTGGCACAGCAACACATGTCCCACGCAGAAATGTGGTTCACTGTAATAAATCAGACCAATGTACACAAGGCGTGGATGATCGTACATCTGGTAGACAAAAGCCTGAATGTTATTTTTAACTAATGTTAGTTAAACACACCTGCTACTAGAAATGACACATCCTCTGAGTAGAGGTCGGCCAAAGTTCCTCCACAGATGACTGACTGTTCACCTGCACTCCCCAAAATGAGGCGAGTGTGACCGCTACTCCAGCAAAATGTTGTGATCAGGGTGAAATAGTGAGGTGAAGGAGGCATGCAGGAGATGCCATTCATGTATCCTGACACGCCCACCGTGCTCACATACTCTGGTGCAAACTTTTTAACACAATTAACAGCATCACAAGGATGATTAAGGTTTCCAGTTGCAGCAAAGCTTATAAATACTACTATATATTCAACTGTTGCAGTCAACAAGCCCCTGATGTGTGGCAACAAGTCCACCTGACCTGCTGTTGTAGGTGTTGCTGTTGTGTCAAAGACCTACAAAGACTCCACCTGAGAAATGTGCCATCACACCAAACCTCCATTTAAAGGAGGAGGAGGAGGAAGAGGAAGCTCAACAAGTTGCAGGGGAACCCCAGATCCCACGGACTCCATCAGGGGGGGGGGACAAAAAATTTAAAAACAGACGCCATTTTAATTCAGTGCAGAGCTCCAGCTCGCTAACAACACCCCCCCAACACACACACACACACACACACACACACACACAACGGATCACCCATCGTTTAAAGCCGAGCCACAAAAACACCAAAACCCGTCACCTGCCTATCACGTTGGTCAACTGAACTACCAAGTAAAAGTGCAAACGCGTCAGGGAGCATCAGGGTTTCTCACTGGACGTCGCTCAGACGCCAAAATGGTCGAAGAGACGAGACCGAGACCCCATTGATGTTAACAGGTTAGCCTAGCCGAACAAAGCCAAGAGGATCCACTTCCCACGGGATTAAACACGTCGGAGGACATTAGCTAGCTTCGGTAGCTCTCGGGGCGTCCGGCGGGTGGTTTAACACCCGGTTCCGTTAACGTTAATGCCCTGAAACGGTGTGTTTCTGCCTCACTCACCGTGCTGTCGTCGCTGCTAATGGACGACGCTGCTCGCGAGCCCCTGGTGTCGGCGGCGGCGGGGCGAACGGACACGCCCACGAGACGAGATGCGGGGACGCTCATTGGACGGCAGCGGCACGTGACTGCGAGAGCGGCCAATGGGAGCGAAGGGGGTACCGGACCAGGGGCGTGGCTACCGATGGAGGCTTTGAATTGAACTGTCTGCACACAACAGCTGGTTGATTGACTCTGTTCACATCGATTATATCGATCATATCGATTAAAACACGATCATGACTTGTAACCACTATAAGGCTATTGTTATCTCCAGCTTGGTCCCTAATGACATTGATACTGAACATTTTAACCACTCGCTTTGCTCTGAAAACCCTGCATGGAGAATCACTTGTTTGTCATCATTTGTTTTGAGGCAGCTGCAAATAACTAACACATTATAAAATGAGACTTCAAATAGGGAAAATGAGATGAAAGATGTTAGTCATTTCTATGTTACTTAACTTAAAATTAAGTGGCAATCCCTGCTTCCATGCAGGTTATTAGTATGACCGTTGGAGCTCCACAAAGATCAATACTTGGTCCCCTTCTATTCAGTCTAAACATGCATGCTATTAAGACAGCAACACAAATTGCAATGCTAATGCGGATGATACTCAAATCTAATTTTCTGTTTCACCAAATGACTACAGTATGTTCCCAGTATCAATGCATTAAAACAAATCATTGACAGAATATGTGCCATATAAAGTAAAAACTGAGGTGATTGTCCATAATGAAAGACGTAAAATAATTGCATCCCTTGACTCTTTTGCCGCAAAGAACTGTTACTCAGGTCAGAAATCGGAGTGTTATATTGGTCTAAATTTTAGCTGTCAAATTATTAAATCAGTCACAGCATCAGCCTTTAATCATCTGTTTCCAGTCTTTGTGCTAAGTTAACCATCTGCCTTACTCAGTCAGAATATGTCTGTCACAAATATTGCATCAATTATAAAGCAGAATAAGATAAAACATGAACACATAACCATTTATTATGTTATCTTGCATTCCCTTTTCTTAACAATATCACATTAATTTAGCTTTTTGCGACACATAACTTCACTTCAGTCCCCAGACACTCCGGGAAAATACTGCAGATGCATCACATGATAAAGACACACTTTCACATTCATGTCACAGAACTACATGGGACACACACACAGGGTGCTTTTCACATCTTCAAGCTGAGGTAAGAGCGCAGCCTTTTTCTTTTGCTCTCTCCTGCAAGTATTTACACAAGTCATTGACTTTTACATTATGTCAGAGAACAAAACAGCACATTTACAGACAAAACTTTTGAGTTGAGATGTTTGGTTTAAGACAAGATACAGTCTCCATTTCAACAAAAAGTTAATTTATACTCCGACTAACAACATCTTTTTAATTTACATCTGCTCTCATAGAGGACAGACTGCCATGCAAACATGTCCTGTATGTGGGCCATGATGCATTCTGATACAATATTAGCAGTTTATAATGCGTTGGGGTGTCTTCCTTTTTTAATGTAACACTGGCTCACACATAGGCCTTCAACTACTCAAGAAGTTATCATCAGCTGGTCAGTGATTTTTCACATCTGGAACATGTTTCCATTTTTTAACCACTTTCACCCAACACATATACTTCATACACATAAACCAGGGAAAACTCTTTTCCTTGCCCTTTTAACACTGAATTCTGATCCAGACGATAGACAACTGGGCTCAGTGGTGATCCTGCTGGCAGGTGATGGAGCATCAAAAAAGTGACAGCCAACTGGTCCCCTTTCTTCTTCTCTAAGTCCCTTCAAATCCCATTAACACTGTTTTTCTCCGAGTTCTGAAATGATCCGGCGTCCCAGCGAACAGAGCGGAAGGTGCTTCCCTTGAAACTGGCCTGCCTTTTAGTGATTTGGTAGATCTTCCTGAGGATGGCACGTCGCAGCAGGATGTAGACCCACGGGTCCAGGATCTGGTTACAGGTTGCCATCCTGACACCCGTCACCATCAGCCCCCTGTAAGTGTCTCTGTCACCGCCCAGGGAGCCACTGTAGGACCGTATGGCTGACATCAGTGCAAAGACCTAAAGAAAAAAGAAATGATGACCAAATATGCAAGTGAACTGTAATATTTCATGTAATAAAGAGATGTTTTTATTGAATTACATCCTTTTCAAGCTCACACCCTGAAGAATCGGGGATACTTGTTACAGTGTGACATAAGACAGCTCAAAATTTGCAATTTTACTATATCTATGCAGTTAATGCGTCCACTGAGTAATTGCACTAAAAGGTCCCTCATTTCCTTTGTGTGCAAAAAAAGATTGCTTAGATGAGTCAGAAAAAGAGAACAGCTACTGTTTTGTCATTACAAGCTCATACCGTGCAGCCGAACATTGTGCAAGCTTTTCCAAAGATACCAAATATGTCAGAAATTTAGGGAACTGTGTATAAAATGCTACACAAGACACGCCAGATATTTGACTCCATGTAAATGTCATATAGCTCCGATTAAGAGGTGAAACAAGAAGATACCAAACATACAAATGTGAGACAATGGGGGATAAGTTGATTTTTCTGACTTTAAGGGATGCTTTAGGGAAATTAAAAGGGTGAAACTTCACATGGGGTTTTAAAATATTGTTTAGCAGTATTATAGAAATTTATTAAGCAGCTGCAAAGCCAACA
The DNA here is from genome assembly GCA_031216445.1 of Lateolabrax maculatus. Classification (NCBI taxonomy): domain Eukaryota; kingdom Metazoa; phylum Chordata; class Actinopteri; order Acropomatiformes; family Lateolabracidae; genus Lateolabrax; species Lateolabrax maculatus. The sequence continues at coordinate 22,036,908 of CM062216.1, read as the reverse complement.
GGAATGGTAAATCTTATCAAGGCAACAAACTCTTCTCAGTTTAAATACTGTCAGTGTTCAGCAATGTGAATTAAAACAAGATCATTTTCTGAGAGACTGGAGTGACCACATTTTAAATAACCACTTAAGTCAGTTGGACTAATTGTGAAATTCAAAATTTCTGGTTTCCTGCTGCTGTGAACAGCTTGCTGTGATGAAAATGTCAGATGTCTCTATTTAGTTTTGTACGGTCCGACTGTACTGTGTATGGGTGCAATTATAAGCATGACACAGCCAGATTATTTGTAATTGATATGTCATCTGTAAATTCTACCAAAGCTATTAACGGTCAATCAGCTGCAGAGTATTAGTCATATAAATGATGACTGTGATGCTGTTGCTAAATAATCAACAAAGTACTTCATCTGACCGGAGCAAGCTTACATTTCACCAAAATATCTTTTATTTTGGTGAAATGTAAGCTTGCTCAATTTATTCAAACATGAATAAATTGTAGCTTGTTTGAAGAACATCTTTTTACATTACTGCATTGTATTGGGCATGCAGAGCATTTTATAATATTCTCTTATAGATATGAGGGCGTATTGACATGTAAATCTGCATTTTGATAATACTAATAAAGAGTAAAAAATAAAAAATAGAAGCAGGAGGCCTATAGAAAGCTGTTTTTGATTTCTTAAGACTTAAAAAAACTTTTTGTCTCATCATGCAACACTGATCTGGGTTTTGAAAAATCAGTGATGACTCAAAAATCAACATGATTACCGTTTATTATATTAACAAACGGCCATTAAAATGTGATGAAATGCCTGTTAAATGATCTAGCCAACACTCACCAGCAGAGGGCTCCAGCAGATGCAGGAGGTGACCATGATGCCAACCAGCTGGACCACCATCTCAGTGTCGTGGGACCTGGCCGAGCACCGCTGGGAGCAGGACCTTTTCTTTAGCCGGGCTCTCACCAGGGTGAACCCGCTGATGGTGTTGCACACAAAGGCCAGGGCCAGAGAGCCCAGAGCCAGTCCAGAGAACAGCATCACAAAGGCCAGATCTGTCGCCCTAGTGTCCTCCATCACCCTGATAAAGCACCACGTCCCCGGGGACTGGTAGGTGTAGGCACCCAGGCTGAAGAAGGGCAGAAGGGCCACACATAAAGCCAGTAGCCAGACCAGAGCCAGTGCCGTCTTTGTCCGTGCTGTGGTCACCAAACGAGCGTGCAACAAAGGCTTGGTGACGCCCAGGCAGCGCTCAGCAGCCATGGCACAGCCTAGGAAGAGAGGGCACAGGCCAAAGAACACCATGCAACCTCCCAGAAAAAGACAAGAGGCATCCGGATTCGCAGGATCACCTCGGAATCTGTCTGTGTCTTCTGTGTATCTCTGCAGTACGAGAGCTCCAGGGATAACATGTCCAGCCAGATCTGTTGCCACCAGAGAGCTGGCAAAGAGCAGGAATGTTGCCTTTGACCGCCGCCGGAAGCGGTTGTAAGCCTTGGCGAGAATGATGAGGGCCACCACGTTGAACAGGATGCCCAGAGTCATGGTGAGGCCGGCGGCTGTGGGGTTGTTTGGTGGACGGGTGGCATTATGCGCCACGGCATCCACCTCAAGCACCTGCACCATGGTGGTGTGGTTAGAGAGAGGAAAGGTGGCAATAATGCCTGAGGAGTTGTAGTGCTGCATCGCCAACATCACTGCTGGGCTCTGGGCCTGATGTGGATCCTTTGCTTGAAAAGATACTGAGAGGGGGAAAAAAGACTGGATGAGCATGATGACTGATAAGAGACTGCAGGGGTCGGCAGGGGGCTTCATTTTATGTTTCACTCTTTAAAAAAGCAAGACCCTCTCTGGCATTATTTATTAATATGAGCTGTAAGATTTCCCTTCACCCAGATTCAAAATGTTAAAAAAAATTAGTGATGTAGAAGGTGAGTAGTATATCTGATTGTCAGTCACATAAAACAAACACATTGATTGAGTTGCATAAACCTGCAAGAAGGGCTAAAATAAGTTTTTTGGACAAAGTGACTCAACTTTAAATTCCAGCGCATTGGGTCTCAGCCCTCTCTGAGGTTTAAGTACAAAGAGCCTCACTTTTCTCTTTGTAAGAGGCAACGCTGGAAGTCTGAACAAGTACGGACAGTTACTGCTGCCCACATTCCTATAAAAGTATGTGTACAAAGTACTGTTACCATGCAGCAGCAGTAACAGAACTGTCACGGCATTCAAACGTTAAATCCACACCGTATGCAGATAAAAACAAGTCGTGCAAACATGCAAGGTGCTGGGAAAAAATCATCTATTTGCATATAGAAGGTTAATACTGTTTGTGTTTGATCAGATGTATTTGATCATGACTTGTTGTTGATCATCAGTAGAGAAACATACTGAGCTTGCTTGGAGAATAATCCAGTGTATTAAACATGTATCTGCATATACATAATGATAGGTGAAAAGTATTGCTTTAAATATATTCTGTAGCTTTTCAAAGTGATTATATATTGTATTGTGTTTAAGGGTTTCCTATTCTTTGTACGTATTGATTTATTTTATTATTTTATTTTATTTGTATATTATTTGGAATATGCAGTTTGTTATGCCCTGTGCCTTCCAGACCATACATTCCTTACCATAAATATATTTTTGACCAAAGTTAACACTTAAACACAAAGAAAAACAACAACACAGAGACTGAACTTGGAATAATAGCCTCAGGGCATACAATTTCTCCTTTGTATTTACCTTCACATGAAAGAAATTTAACATACCTTTGAAATAAGAAATCCATGAGGATGATCCTGATCACTTTGGTTCTGACAATGACTCATAACTGAAGCAACATCAAATAAATTAATCCAGGCTGTTCTTGATATCTTCTTGTGTTTTGAAATGAGAGGAGTTCCTCACCTGCAGTGTTCCCTTATTATGCAAGTATGTTGAAACTCTCTTCTCCGAACAAGCAGCCTCCCTGTAACATTGAACAAGCTCGTCCTCTGTTACTCTGACTCCGGCTGGCTGCTTATATACGGCGGGGCTGCACCGTGATCACATTGCCTCTGGGTGTCTCAGTCTGTGAAAACCAATAACTTGCAGCGGTGACTCCCTTGAGAGCGCAGGATGAATGTCCCACTCAGAGCAATCCTAGAAGACGTGTATGAATATTTAAAATCCAGCTGCTGAGCCCCTGACTCCACCTCATAAAACAATTAAGAGATGTAGAGGCTTAAGGATTAAAACCTCTAACAACAACCTATAGAAATTAAAATCTAAGGGCAGACCTGCCAGAGGCTGCAGGAAAAAGCTCCTTTCAAGTATTACTTTTATGAGCAGTGATGTAGTTTTGAATTAAAATAAGCATGACTTCATATCACAACAGCTTCAACAAAAAACAGTTATAGTCTAAACTGATTAAAGCCAGATCAGACTCTTCAAAGTAAAAGCTGGCTGAAATGACTTTAGGTAGTGAACCTGCATTACATAGCCTAATTGCTTTGACTGCTTTAGAGACTTGTCCCTCGGTCTGTTAATTCTACAGAAATTAAAACAATCCCCTGCTCTACTGAGCCTCATCTGAACAACCTCAACAGCCCTGTGGTCGGCTCTCATCAATGTAAACCAGCTGTGCTCCCGCCACTACAAACATCTCTGTCACAGTCTGTAGCTGCAAATGATTCCCCAGTTCTCTAGAAGACGGGCCAGGCTCCTGCTGGGGAAATTAGGATTTAATGCCTGAGGCCTCGCCTCAGGGAGGACTCGCACGCTGCACATTTCATATTGGTAAAATCCCAGTATTATTTTGTGATGAGCACTCCGGATGAATACACAAACTACTAAGGCTGCGGTTTCAAATGATGAGAAAATCTGGAGCTTCTCAGGTCCCCATCATCACCGCTCGGGCATATCTTTACACTCATCTTAAATTCCTCCTCTGGTGAGCGTTCTTCTTATTTTACTGTCAACTTCAGTCAAAACAGTAAAAGGACTCCGCTGTAAAATGATGAGTTAATGTACATAATACGGCTCTTTGTTCATACACACACTGCAGCTGGGTGTCGACCCTGGATGTACTCATGACAGTACGTTTTCATAAATGGTTAATGGGTTTTAAAAGCATGCAACTGAGACTAAATTGTACATTGTCTGTGGTGTCTCTGGGTACATGTGGGCCTGTAAGACCTGCTCAGAGAGCCAGACAGCACGCCGCTAGAGACAGGTGCAGCTGCAGCAGCATTATGTGGGGTTAATGCATCCCTGTCAGTCTGCTGTGCTCTAAAACCTGGAGTCCAGCTGAGACTAACACCTGGGCTGGAAGAACTCATGTTGTGTTCATGACCGCAAAGGAGCCTGAAAGAAGAGATGGCACAGGAGAGTGATCTGCTGACAGGAAGGCCCATTAGGATTAGGAGGCAGGACGCAAGTCTGCTCTGCAAAAGAGCAAAACTGTCTCATATGAACACAGCTAGAGCAAAAGGAGCTAAACATTGTTTCTTTTCTTTGGTAGCGACACAAAAAGCACAAGTCAGCGACAACAGATGTATTCATGCTGTCCTCGATCATATCTGACATCTGTTTGTTTTTTCCCCTTGAAGCTCATGTATGTTTTATTTGACCACAAAAATATTTTGGATTACAGGCAAAACATATTGCAAGCTACAGTATTTTTAGACAGTTTTGTAAAAATGCTAAATGAACTTGTTTAAACCAAAGTAAAAATTGAAAAAAGTGTTTAGTAAAGGAGTTTATAACCTCTGCCACAAAGTGTCTGATTCAGTTGGCTTTGAAGAGCTTTTTCCACCTCTGTGTGTGCCATTGTCTGTAGACATAATCATGGAAAGAAAAAAACACAAGCTCACACTCAACAGTTTCTCAGTGGGGCAAAGGAGGATTTTTTCAGCCTTTGCTGCTGCATCTTAACGTCACATGGATGCTATGCTATTTACTTGTGTAGCCATGTTGATTGCATATTTTTATTTGCACCAAAGGGACACACCATAAAACTGGAAACCACACACCAAAACAGCTGTAAATAAGTCTTATGAGTGGTTTTCTGTTGTACACTGCAGTGGACGACAGCATGCATCAATTCAAGAATAAACTTTTCAGAAAAGAGCTTCAGACACAAGGAGCACCTCCTTGTCCAGGATTGTGTTTCTGACTTTGAATACTTCACTTCATTACATAGGAATCTGCTGGCTGAATGGCACCGCCCCGGACCCAGTAAAAACACCCGGAGCTTTACAGAAAAGCCAAGTGTTCCTTAGGGTCATTGTGTCCATCCAAAAGCCATTGCCCTCAGTTTCACATTTTTCACTTGGCCATGTCAAACTGTTTCTCTAACAAGAGACTCTCCCTGTGACGCGCCGTCCTCGGCTACAGTTTCAGTGAATCCACAGCAGCAGCAGAACACAGCAGCCTGGTCAGATATGGTTGGCTGAAGTTTGTTTGTCGCACCATTCTCTGCATTTCTGTAAAAAACACAGCCACAATAAATTCCAGGATTTATTTGTCGAAAACCTCATAATTACCATTCTTTTAGTGCAGACATTTTTGTATAATTATGCATGTCATGCTCATTAGTTTTTATATACAATCAATTGTTCAGTGTTTCAAGAAAAGTGCATTTTGATAAAGTAGGTGCTAGTCTTCATAATGGGTTGAGATTTCCCCTTGTTGCAACGTCTCTGGCATTTCTTAGATGATCTGTCTTTACAAGTCCAGCTGTATTTGTACAAAGATTTCAATACTTGTGTGTCTCAGAAATATTTAGCTGTTTAATTTGGTTGGGCATGCTTTAGGTAAAACAAAAGCAGGGCTAGATACATAAAGTGATGCATTCAACTAATCCTCCCACTCCCCTGCCTACACAGTCCTGCAAAGGCTCACCCTAATCATCCCTGGACTGACCACACACAGTGAAAGTATATCCATGTGGTTGTGGGGTCTTGAGAAAAGAGACGTTAGGGAGATTTATGTTTCTGAGGAATATTTTTGAGAGGACAAAACATGATTTAAATCTGCAGAACGGCTGTGTGTAACAAAAAAAGGTCACTTCACTGGAACTGGTGTTGCATCCTTTTTTGGTATATAAATAGGAAATATCAGACATTGGCAGTAACTAAAACAAACATGCCTCCACTTCACTTAATAGTTTTGTGGCTACAATAGTTTTACTACCTGATGAACTGTATATTTTAAGGTGACTAAAACATAAATAATAAAAAGAATCTCTGTGGGTTCATAAGGGACTTCATAAGACCTTCCCCAGCATTATTAATAATAATATTAAAGCTGGGGTACGTAACTTTGGAGAAACCAGTAAGAGAAACTAGATTTTAAATCTAATCTAATCAAACTAATCTGTCTTTACTGCACTATTTTCACACACAATGCCATAAGCTGCCCTATGTGTACATATTGTTTTATATTTACATTTTACATTTAAGTAAAAGATTTATATTTCTGTACATATTATTATTTTTGTATATTTTTATATTCGACTTCTTCATTCCTTTATTCTTTACTTTTTATATTTTAGATTTTCCACTTTTTTATTTATCTGATGCTGTGAAGTTAATTTCCCCAGTGTGGGATGAATAAAGTCTTATCTTATCTTAAAAGTATCCAACCGAAAAAAATCATTAATAAATCTGAATAAATTAATAAATTGAGGTGAAAAAAAGACCCACCCCCCATCCCACTTTCCCTTCCAGGAAAGTCAAACTACTTTGCTTTTAGCCAAAAGACAAACTCTAATAGCGTCATCTTTTTTCTGATAATAATTCCATTGCAATGTAACACTGCACGTACAAAAACCACATTTACAAGATAACTAAATAATCCCAAAGAGTCCCTCTGAAATACACAAAGCAACAAAACAGCTGCAAAGTATGTCGTCTAGGGGTCTGCAGACTTGAAAGAAAATGTGCTCAGGCACCAGGGAGATGAATTGACCCCATGGGATATTAATAATGCCCTCGACAAGTGACCAGTTAACCGCAGCTTCCTCGCTACTGTTTGTCCCTGTTCATGCACAAGTATAAACTATATATCTTACTGTACACACCCATGCATGCTCAGCAGCCTGCGGGCGTGTGTTTGTATTACTTATTCTCATATGATGGACTGTACTGACTATTGATGTTTTTATTTTGGCGAGGCTTTAACTTGGTTTGTTTGTTTCTAATCGCACCAGAAGATGCAAAGTGCCTCAGCTGACCTCACTGTTGGGCTCCCCGGGGTGCCACACGTCATCACAGTCACAGTCATCGCTTAATTAAAACTCAACAGTGATTCATGGCGTTACATATTGGCATATATATCGACTTCTGTTCTGCTCCCGGTCCACCTGTATGCCTGGCTATGCCTACGTCATCTCCTCTGCTTGGATGAACAGTGGTCACATTATCATTCCTGTCTCTCACCAAGCGTACGTAATGAATGGGAACTTCCTTCACTCACCGAAATGTGAGGCCACTTATCATTCAGCTACTGTGTAAACCAAATGAAAAACTTCATTAGTGAATATGAATGCGAAAAAAACAGGCTCTATCTAGTGTGTGAGAGGCGGCATCACTCGGAAAAGGTCAGCCGCAGGAAGAGGGACGTTGCCATAGCAGAGGACCTCAATGCATAACTCCATTTAATGCATAAGTCTGTCAAATTTCAGCCTTCGGCAGTTATGGAGGTGAGAAATCGTGTTAGTTGAGGAGGCTGGTGACGTGTGATTATGTAATGGTAAACCTGTAGGGTGATATCATCATGGCCCAGCGGATGCGTCTGCTGTAATCACTAAATGTCCTGCTCTGACACACAGAGTTCAAACTTACTGAGTGCTCTTACAAGCTAATAAATATTTAACTTTCAAAATACGAGCTCACTGATGGGCGGATGAGTCCATATTCATCAGTGATTTCACTCTCTTGCAGACCATTGTTTCCCCCAGAGTAGGGAAACACTAGATTTTCTCACAGATCCTTTTCCCACTCTAAAACACACTGACATGTGGTGAGTCTGAGCTATTTTAAACTTCACTGCTGGTCTCCCAACCCCAGACTCCGCTTTAGGTAGTGACGTTAATCTTGTTCCTACTTACCCTTGCCCTTAACCGTTTTCCCATTGTGCTGAATGATAGATGCTGGATGACGTTACACTTGTCTTCTCTTGTATGAATGGAGGTCAACTACAGTGGAAAAACAGCTTTTGAGTACCAGAGCTTTTTTTTAAATATTAGTAATAATATCATGATTTGATTGGTTGATTACTTGTAATGGGATGTGTATCAGACTGTTTTTTGAATGTATATTTACTATATCTTATTCTGTTCATTGGTTAAAGCCGTATTTACTTTCCTGGTAAAAACAACCTGAAGACTTGTGGAGATCAGAAGAGTCTTTACTCGCAAAGGTTTGGCACACAGGGAGTCAGTCAGAAGATCAGGCAACCAAAATCCAGCAAGGACAAGACAAAGATGAGATCAGAAACACCAGGCTTTTTTTATTTCTTTTTTTGCCTAACTGAGTGAAATGAACCAGAAGGAGCTGGTCGAATTCTCCAGAAGTTAAGGAGAGGGGTTTCAGTGCTTCCTTTTTTATCTCCTTAAGCATAGAGTACACTGATCCATCCTTTACATAAGGAAAGGATATAATAATAGCCTTTCGTTTATGAAAACAAATGATAACGCCTAGTGTGAGTGCAGTCGGATTCCCTCAGCGACGAGGTTGTCTTTTCCTTAGTCCCTATGAATTCTCCTTCACAATCTTTCCTTGACATCATGACGTTTTCCATCGAGGTCCAGGAAAAGTGTTTAGAGAAAAGACATAAGGTGCCTTTTTTTTTGACCATTCGACCGCAGCCGACTTGACATGAAGCAAAATGCTGGAACGCTTGGCACTGGGTACAAAGACGAACTGAGGGAAGTGGGAACACACAGACTAAAGAGACCAGGGAAGGAAGGATAATGAGGGACAGGTGATACTAATCGGGGATGGGGAACACAACCACACAGGTGCGAAACACGCAAAGGCAGGAAGCATCTGAAACAAGAGAAGAGGTGAGTATTTCAAAATAAAACAGGAAGCAATGAATGAATGACATAACGTATGGAGCAGTGAACCAAAACAATAAAGTTACAGGTTGTGCAACCAAAACAATGATCTGAAAGACGCTAAAATGTTGCATTGCTCTGAAGGGAACTGTGGAGATGGGTGATAATTCTCTGTTGCCTCATCTCGTAATCAAACTCCTAAAATTTGCCATGTTATGTAAAAATGGAAAACAAGCAATGTAAAGTATATCAACTTATGCACTTCTGATCCTTTGATTGTGCTGGCATTGCTCATCAGACTTACAACAGCTGAAAAGAGACCTTTTAGGAAATCATGGGAAGACGTTAACTCGAGTGTGAAGTCCAAGCTGTCTGGCCTGTGCAGTAATCATTTTTTTCTCCGCCATCAGTTTTTCCACAGAGGAGTTGAGTCACTTTCTGGACTCCAGGTATGCAGAGCCTCAACGCCTGTCAACACAAGTCAAACATGATACAAAGCGTGCTGGCGGAGCAAAGACTGCTGACCAGGCAGAGCATGTTAAAGACACGCAGGGGAAATTTAGTGATCAGGTCTTCTTGGACCAGGTGTTACATTATGTGAGACCCAAATATCTACACGATCTGAGATCATCTAAGAAGATCAGGTTATAGTTATGGCCATTCATTGCCTTTACAATAACAGTTATAATCAAAATACAAATCTATTTTGTTTTATTATTTATTTTACTTCAACACAAAGTCCATAGTGAATCACATTTTCTCAGAATCTCATTCATCTAAAAGCAACCTGACGGTATCTTCCAGTGCTTGGTGCATATTCAACTCATTTTAAAGTGTGTTTTTTGTCATGTCTATATCACTTTTTTTTTTTCATGCAATGAAGTGACAACAATAACAAGACAAGTGTACAACAATACCAAACATGGTGTTGGAAGGCAGGAGAAAAGAGTGATCAGTCATAATCAAAGCACAGCATAGCACAAAACCAGAGGAAAAACCCCCAGAAATAAACCCCAAAAAAGAGAAAACAAACGACAAGAAAGAAGAAGAAGAAGAAGAAGAAGAAGAAAAAGAGACAATTATTTTCTGAGAGCAACAGTGATACATAACTTGAGTAATGTACATAACTTCTTCACAAATGAACCGTCAATATACTGGAAGACGTGTTCTCGGCCTGCATGAAGCACTGAGCTAAAGGTCTCCTTGTTGAAATCTGGCCTTGGGATCAACTTGGTCTTTTTCCGTTCGATGGAAACACCCTCAGCTTGTCCTGTACAGTAAACCTCACCCAGCGAAGGGAACACTGCGGCTCACAGACATGGCTTTGTAAATGGTTGAGCTTTGGCATAGCTGCAGTGCTTTTTCAGCTTATCAGCTCATAAATAGTTTCTTCCAGTCAATTATCGGTACTGCTGGGAAACTGAAGAAAATAAGCAGCCTCTTCTTTGGCCAACATCATTACACTTATTTGGCAGATTTACAAATGTAGAAACTCCTTTTAGAGCAGTACATGCATACTGTTTGTATCATAAACGTCACACCTTTCATTCACAAGAAGATGCATCATATGTTTATGGCCTGAGTTTGTTAAACAGTACCATTTCGGTCCACTTAACAGACATTTCCAGTGTTTTTGCATGTTTATAGGCCAGTCGCCACAAATCACATATGCATAACCATCCTGCCAACCATTTTCCAAACATATCAGTGTTTTGGATTTTTGAAAGATGTTCCTACTGTACCTCCCAGGTCGTCTTGGGTTTCTATTCATTTCAGTTTGCTATAAAAGCCAACTTTCAAGTTTCATACCACAATTGCTTCCTGGAAGCCGGGAGGAACACAGTTCAAAAGTGTGCAACATGATTTGGACAACAGACAGCAGTAAAAATAACGTATATGTGATTAGTTTAATTGCACTTATCTTAGCTCATGTCCATCTCAGCCACATATATGTGATCTGGATGAACTAGGTTGTAAATAGGATGACGGAGGATCAAGAGAAGGTGTGCAGGAATGAAGGCAGAGGAGCTGATTTTGATGAGATTTTAAACTAAGGTTGAGTCAGTATCGTTCTTTGTTCACTTGCAGTTCGCCTCTGCAGACAGAGTGAGGCTCTCCTATTGTTATTCTTGCAAAACATAACAATATACAGTCAAAAAACAAAACAAAAAAACAGCCGCAGCAAAGGGCTGCTCACTTATCCTAAGACAGCCTCTTCATCCACATGTGCCGTAAATCCACATAATGAAGTCAGCTTTGTGTAATTATCTAGTTTACAGTTAGTCTATAAATTCCACATTATTAGCTCATGTGTTTGCTGAGCCCCCCCCCCCCCCCAACACACACACACACACACACACACACACACACACACACACATGCGTACGTGTCTGAGTCCACACCTTTTCACTTGAATTTTATGTCAGTCATGCAAAAAATCGAGGGCACACTTGACTGCACAAACTCACTGATGAACAACACCCGCAGAGACAAACGTGATTTCCTGGAACAATTTTAGTTGAGTTGACATAGAGCAAAGCTACTGTTGAAAGTCATTATCATAATCTTTTGGAACATGATATGTAAGCACCAGTAGGCTGTTATTGTTTTGCCTGTTAAAGAAAAGATTAGATAAAAAATACTCATGATGAGCCAATATTATATGATATAATGTAACTAACTCAAAACTACGACTTTTTAAGACACAATTATGACATAATATGTCAAAATTGATGCGTTTGGAAGTAAATCATAATATTGACTCGAAATGTATGATCCAGTTGATTTAATCTCTCATAATTATGCCCCAAAAGGCAGGATTATGAATTATCTCATAAGTATCACATACTTTTGACCTCAAAGTCAAAGGTTTGAATCATTCTTCATAATTCAATAATAATTGCTGTTACTCAAAATCTTGACTTGATTTCTTATACTTTCTGACCTATAAAGTCAACACTTTGTAAATTGTTATCTCATAATTATGATGCGATATAATTAGTATAACGTATGTTATTTTGATTTACCTCACAATTATGATTTAGAAAGTCCAAAGTTTGACTTAGTATCTCAGAATTCTGATTTACAATCATTTTTTTGAATCCATACTAACTTTTAATTAATTTGTCTATTTTCCTATCATACATGTATTTTATCTGTGACGTATCTTAGCATGTGAGACTGCGAAGTCTCTTGAAAAAACTTTCAGCCAGTAGTCTGTTGGGGGTGTGACAAATAAACAGTAAAGCTGGTACTTCAATATAATTGCACATCATTTAGGAGGATTTTACTGCCAGTCTGCTCTGAAGAAACACATTTTTATGCCTAATCGTAAATGAAAACAGAAGCATCCTGTGCTGATTTTGCATGTTAACTGATGTGACCATGTTGATTTTACAGGCACGATACAAATTCTTCACTAAATATATTCTGGAAAGTTGTTTTATGAGCCACACTCCCTCACCTACCTAAATGTTTGTGTGGCAGCACGACATGTTCATGGCCAAAAACTAATTTAAATGTCAGAGTGCGGTTTGAACTGGCTGTTTTTGGTTCACAGAATCATGTCCAAACCTCTCATAAAGGCCTCATTCACAAAGTGCCAGCCAGAGCATAATGGCCTCTCCTGCCTGCGGCCTCCTATATTGGGACCAGATGCTGCAGATTCTTGTTCAGCACATCAGCCAAACCCTCTATCTGCTCCATCACTTCCTGTTGTAGCCAAAGACTCAGATTAACATTTGCATTGTACCTGTCTTGAGTTATTTTAAGAAATCAGGTTAAACTGGTCCAGATACTGGAAGGTGAAGTGAAAATGTGACTTATGTGACACAACATTTTTTCTCATTTTCAAAACAAATGGTCCTTTATTTCAGACAAAAGTAGCTCTCTGACTTTGTCTTTGTAAGGGTCTTAAATATACACCTGACTTAAACCTGTTTGGCTGCTAAGCTTATACTCGGACAAGAGAGCGTTTAGATTTATGATTTTGGCTGTGTGTTATCGGAGAGTCTAACATTACCCTCCCATTAGTATGAAAAGCTTCTTGTCCTTGGAAAGTAATGCTGGGTTAGGTTAGGACTGCAGGTGGAAGGCCTGTTAGACGAACATGCTTACGTTTGGTTTTGGGAAAGTTAAAAACAGACCCTCCACACTCTTTAAATATGGAATATCACTTGTACTACATTCAGCATGTGGAGAAATCCAAAGCTTGCAAATTCCCTTTAGCGTTTAAAAACCCAATTTGAGAAGTCCACAATCAGTCGTACAAAACGTGTTTTGAGGCAGGGTGTGATCTGAACGCTTCCCATCAGCAAACTTTACCTTGTAAAACAAACTAATATCAAAAACAGATATACTGAAACATTTAATTGAAGGATTTAACTCACACATAAATCCTGCATAAAGTCTCATGCATGAGTTGATCACAAATCTTGAACCACAATAAATAATGCACTGCACTGCTAATAAGTTAACACAGGCCTGTGGCCATAGCTCATTGAGTGCCTATATACAGTAAGAAGCAATACATATATTAGTGCATGGCAGCTGGTGTAAATATTGTGGGTGTAAATGGCATACATTGGGTGAATTATGAAGGCCAGTTTGTGTAGAAACTCCTGTGATGTGTGAGGTCATTCTTTGTTCATACCTGTCACAGAGTCCCTGCTGAGAATAATAAGACATATAAAACAATAACACATTTGAAAGATATTATCTCTCCTTGTTCCTTTCACTTTCCTTGACATGTCAAAGAGTTTGATTTGTAATCTTTCTCATTTATGTAGCATTCACCCAACCACCTGCCGTAATTTCCTCTCGACCTCCAAATATAATGGGCCTTCATCATGGGAGCGCTCTACTTGAGCACAATGGTCCACACAACAATATGCGGCACTTCCCAAATGTCCTATTTGGAAAGTTTTATTTACAGGAGGCCAAAAGCTAAACTTATCTACACAAACAAAATGGAGAAGCATACATGCGCACACAGAAAACCCTCTTAACAATGAAGTTAATTAAAAAAATCACGAGAGAAGAGGACAAGAAGACTCTGCTGCTGATTTGTTCACATCTGTTGAGCTATAAGGCAGCCATAAGAGTCGCCCAGGGTTCAGATACTCACACACTCTGACACTTTGTTTAGGATGCTGCTGCAAACAAGGTCGTCAGCAGCTGCCGGGACTTCATTTGTCACTCATGATGATTTAAAGTTTTTGAAGGGAGCAGCGCAGTATGCTCGGACTCAGAAGAGATGATACAGCGCGTAACTGTCTATTGGCAAATTGCATTCCATTCGCTGATAAGATCCCTTATTGGTTTCCCTTTGGCTCAGTTACAGGTTTGCACTTAAGTGCTGAAAGCTTCTGCAGCCTCTGCCCCTCACATAGACGTCCTTTAAATCTCTGGTGCGTTAGGCTCATCAGCACAGCAACAGTCAGAGTGTGTTTTCTTGCCTCACTGAAGGCTATTTTTGATCTGGATTCAGCCTTTTAAATTGCTCATTTTACCTTTGGATTGGATAAAAACAAACAAAAATCAAGTAAGAAATGTGCTGTTAGGAGTAAATAGCTCTTTTAACAAGGGTCTACAGCCACTGGCGACTCCGTGAGGCTGTACTTACTGTAGGCACAGGGGTACTTTGAGATAAAGTTATTACAGTTCATCTGGAGGGGAACATGAATATCTGAACCAAATTTTATGGCAATCCATACGATAGTTTGTCAAGACATTCACTAAAAACTAAAATTTCCTCCTGCAGGTGGCAGTCAGGGGATCACCAGAGTCATTAGGATTCATCCTCTGGGGACCACGAATGTACAGAATATCATGGGAATGCATCCCACAGCTGTTGAGATATTTCAGTCAGAGCCAAAGTGGTGGACCGGAGTGTGGATTGGTGGTTGGAGAGGCTCCAGTCCACCTCCAGGGCGCTGCCGAGGTGCCCTTGAGCAAGACACCGACCCCCCCCCCCCCCAACTGCTCCCGGGCGTGCTGACGAATGGCAGCACCCTCACCCTATGTCCTCTCCACGCATGTTACGGGACCCCTATATATATGCATGTATGTGTGAAGTGGGGGGCCTGTATGTATGAGGTGTGAAAACAAATTCATTGTGTGTGTGTGTACAGTTGCATGCCATTTCAATGCCAAGTAAAGATTTCGATCTCGATTCTTCTTCTTCCATAGAGCCACTAGCATAGTTAAAAACACAATGTCCCTTTTAAATTTATAATTTGTGTACCCACTAGTGCCTCTTAAGACAATCGAAATTAAAAAAGCTTTCCAGATGGTGATGAAATTGGTTCCCTGAGTCCAAACACATTTGAAGTGATTCATTTTTGGCAGGAAATGTGGACCTCCAGTGAACCATCTCAATCACACGCGATGTGGCATTATCTGCTTCTGCAAATAAACACACCAACTTCTGTGCCAACTGACAAAGAGGCAACCAGGGTGTGGATAAGGTAATTTGCCAAATGCCTTTTTGATGAGGTAATGCAACCTGGAAGACACCATCATTACCATTTATCGAACATGCAATTGCTTTTCAGAAAGGACCGCTGCAAAAAGTCCACCCAGAGAAGCTCAGAGTCAAATATGAGAAAAGAATTATCTGGTAATGATTTTTAACACGTGGGTGTTTGCCGAAACAGTGGGCTCTTGTCTGGAAATCCTGAAAGTCTGTAACCTGGAGAAAAAAATAACACATTCAAACAAACCACTAAATCACGTAAGCATAAACATGACTTGACTTGAAAAAAACACACTAGAGGAATCCTTCACACTCGGGGGTTGTGGAAGGGAGAGTCCCATCCATCGTGGGCTTTACACTCTGGAATCCAAACAAAGTCAAATGCTGAACTTTTTAATGCCGGATTATGATCAGCCAGAAGCCTGAAATATGGATTTGTTCCACGTTCAGTCGTACCAGTCCCGTCTTTTAGCTGGACTGACGTAATAGATTCGATACGGACACCACAGTACCATTAGAATTGTAAAATACATTTATGCACAAGGACCAGATGCACTGTGTTTAGTGTTTAATGCTAATTTAAATCACCTTTCCACAAGACACATAAAGATATATACAAAATTACATCAACACATAGCAACAAATACATCCACGAATACACACACAAAATACTACATGTGTGTCTACAGGTGTGAGAACAATGTTTCTCTTTTAGCCATGATTTAATACTATAAATTTCAATTCAGTTGGTAGAAGTTTTGTAGTTTTGTTCCTTTAACGAAGGAGACTGATTGTCCAAATGAGGGTTTGCGTAATGTAACGCGACAGTTACCGTTTACTGAGGCGTGTGTGTTGACTCCACTCATGTGCTGGCATCTTGTGACAAATTCATTAAGCAGAGAAGGAGCACGACCATTTAAAAAATATGCTATAAGTTGGAATGACATAGAACATATTGTATTTTTCCAAGATGTGACAGTGGTGCCATCTCATTGGCTTTTTGTCCATCATGTTGATTGTCTGGTTCTTCAGGGATGTAATGGGTTTTTGACTGTGAGGCTCGTCACCAGGTAGTGGTGCAGTATGGTGTGTGAGAATAACATGGCATGCATGTGGAGCTGGGCTGTGCTCAGTGACTGATACTTTTGCATGAGTCTGAAGAAGTTGAGATTTGATTTTACTTTTTTGCAGATATTTTATATTAGATATAAAATATTATTTTATTTATCAAATCTTATATGAGATCATTTTCGTCTCATTTACCTATAGAAAAACATTACATTCAGTGTTAGGTCAGAGGACTGAAGCCATTGCGATAGGTAAGTAATGATTCAGTACTCTGGTCTTTCCTTGCGAGATGTTCTGGCAGATGTATAAATGACCATAATATTGGTAAACATTTGGCGGTCATTGATATACACGCTAAAGAGCGATGGGGTTACCCCATGCTATTGGCAAGGAGGGTAGACTTTTCACATTGTACTCTTCCCCTGAGGTATGAGTCAGTTTCTGTTTCATCAGGACTTTGAACGGAGGGAGTGCTTCGCTGCTCTGGTTGCTTGCAGCTATTCTAATTTCAACACGTTGATCTAAGTGTGTCAGTAAAAGTTTGTCATTACAAAGTAAATCATGATTCCACTGTCAGAAATTTTTCCCTCAAAGTGGCTTCAAATCGAGTCTTTACATCCTGACATAAGAATCTGATCCCCTCATATGCATGCTATTGGGTTTTAAATGGAAACCATGAAAAGAAAATTGTGTATCCTACTATGTTTTATAAAAGATGTGTTAAGTGATATAAACCTAATTTTATAAAGTCTGGGGAGGCAGATAAGCAGGCTACTAACAAAACGCTTCAGCTCACTTCACAAACAAACAGTAGCTCAGAGTTAATAACAGGACTTCAAGTGGGAGCCTTACTTCCAGATATGTGCAGAGATAAACAAGGGAGGGTCTGAGTTCTCACTCATCACCTCTTTTCTTTGGCCACTGAGGGACGCATGATCCGCAGGCTCAGTCCAAGGACCACAGCAAGGTTAGACGTGTGTCAGGAGAAAGTAGTTTGAACAACCATTTAAAGCAGGGTAAGGAGTTGTCTAGGCAGATACAGTATTTATCTGCTCTAATATAAGCTGCAAACTACCTACAGCTGTAACAGAGCGTTGCTTCATTAGTTTGAGGTGCGAAAAGTTAAGTTATCCACAACAAAAAGTAGAAAGTAAATTCTCTGTTGGTTCACTACAAGGGCTTTTCACATTTCAGTCATTTGACTCATATAGAAAATACTGATTAGTGTAGCTTTAACATGCATTTGGTCTTATCTTGATACTGCTTTGTGGTTTTTAGTCCTGAACTGATGAAAAATTGAAATGACTCCTACTAAGATCGAAAGCTTTTCTGTGGTTATCAGTGGCTAAATATCTAATTTCTCTGTAACGAGCCGAATGATGAGTCAAACTCTGGGGAAAGACGACATGTGAGGTGCTGGTGAACACATGTTTTGTGGAGTACATTAACAGGTTGAGGATATGAAGACCAAACACGACTAGCTGCAGAGATCACATGCAGATACAGCGTTCGTTACAGGGCCCTGACTTCATTCTGCCGTGATAATCGTCTCTCTCACTCTCTTGAATTTTCTGTGTGAGTCCCTGCTGTATTTTTTCCTTTTGTGGTCAGGCTGCGGCCCTCGTGTTAATCCACACAGCTGTGGAGCCTCACTGAAGACTGCCCCCTCTTCTCCTCCGGCACATAAAGGCTATCATGAAGTGAAGGACAAAGGTTTGTAGTCTGAAGGAATGCAGATGGAAGCCGATTACTGGATCCTGGCGTCATATATTTCCCGTTTTGCATCTTTTAGAGGTCTTGTCATCACTCTTTAATAGTTTGGGTGAGATCTGGGTCAGGAATGACAGGATAATAACAACTAATGAGGTCCCTCAAACCATATGAATGTAGGTCTACAAACTGCATTTCAGTCTACTCTGTTTAACTACAGAGGTCAAACACATCAGCGCGCCTTGTGTCAATATTTGCTTCACATCCCAGGCAAAGACAATACGAGGCCACATGATCCCTGACCTTCTCTCTGCACCATGTATGTAAGAAAAACTGAATGAACTCCAGCGCCACGAGTGCAACCCGTGGAGGAAGTTTTTACAAATGTTAATGATGTGAACTGAAACAACAGCCACATGAGGTTGATGATAATAATACATTAATAATAATCCCTTACATGTTAATGGCCTGTTGCGGATTATTATTGCATTTTTGTCATTCCTCAACACCCCTGGAAATGGACGAACCTTTGAATGTAGAGTAATCTCATAATCCCAGCAGGTTATTGTGAATGACAGCTGTACTAAATTTAATCTGGGATCTGTGTTTTTTTTTTTACACTTTGGGTTGATATCTGATTAGTATTTAAAGTTTATGAGTATTCCTAATAAATCCTCTCTGTGTAATCGATTGGCTTCCTCCAGCTCTGTCGAACTGGAGGATTCTCGTGCTTTTTCTCTTAACCTCGTGACGTGAACTGCACTGCAGTAATCGATACAGCAGATCTCTATGGGAAACCCAAGTTATAATGATGTTGGTCATAAAAGTTTAATGAGCCACTTCACTGAACTTCCCTTGATGCTTGGCAGCAGCTACAAGAATAGAGAATGGGTGTGATAGACATTTGAGGCATTTTTTTCAGTTGTCAAATATAAACAACCCCTAAAATATCCTCTGACATTAGCAGCATCATCACCACTTGTACTGGTGTTATTTTTACTTTTTCCCTCCCACTGTGTTTAAAATTGAACAGTCCTGTTCAAAGTCACATCTATGGCATCCGCTGTGTCTCTCGTTGCAACGTAGAAAGGAGCCATTAGTTTACGTAATTTGTTATTCCCAGCAATCCTCACAATCTCGCCTCTGTTCAGCCCCTTCCGCTCTGAGAGGAGAAACTGCAGGTCAAGCAAGGATAGCAGGCTGGATACACACAGCACATGCGGAAAGTAGTGAGTCTAAACTAGTCATTGAATTTAAAAAAATAAATAAATAATGCTTATTTATAATTCTGTCTACCATATTACTTTTTTTTTAAATCTGACAAAGGATGTTTAATTTTTCTTCACATCTCAATCATGACGTGTCAAAGTTGTTAGGCTACCAAACTCCACTTGTGATTAAAATAAAGCATCCTTTAGTTTGAGGAAGCACCGGATGTATCCTCCCTTCCTACTTCAAGGTTTGCGGAGGTGTTATGAGTGCTTGAAAATTTATTTCCTAAAGAGGCCTAACTGCTCGCCAGTCTTTGAACGGGTCTGTTGGGAAGGCGGGGGGTGTGTGTTCAGAAACCCTGAAAGCATGACTCACCACTCTCACTGACAAAACACACAAACATCTGGACGCTCGAATCACATCTAAATAAAGTTAGACCAAACAACATTAAATCAGACAGACGTTATGTCAAATCCCAGACAAAGTTTTGCTAATGATGATGATGATAGATGGTATTCTCATCATTTTCTGTGTGGGATTTGGCATTGCGAGATAACAATCACACACGCAATCACAATAAGATTCCAGCATGATGAATAAACACTCCATCGCAACCCTGAATTACTCACATCAACACTTTTATTGATCAGACACATGTCGGATAAGGGCATGTTGTTGCGCCTACAGATGAGCCTACAGGTTGCAATCAAAGAATAAAAGGTCACAGTGATGGACAGACATCTTTAATCAATACAACACATATCATTATTTTTGAACTAACCAAACTGGATGGCATACCAGCCTCCATATTGTTTCCACTGGCTCTTCCAACACCTGTGCTTTCATTTGGCACAGAAACATCAACGATTGTGCACATGGAGCACATGTTTGGCCACACTTAAACACTTTTTTTCTGTAACCGCCATTGATGACTTAATAAAAAACCCAAGTAGAAAAGTTTATGAGTGAAAATAAATATGCAGTAAAAGAAATGGAGCCTGTGAGTGAGAAGAAAGGCACGCAGCAGCGATTTATTAGAATCATATATCTTTCGTGTTCATACACTGAGTGCTGTTTCTTTCAAACAGAAGAGGAAAAACACATTGTAGTTAGCACATTCACTGGACGTTGGATTGGGTTGAGTAATAATTATTCAGGGAAGAATATACAGTACACAGAAAAAAAACGTTTAGAGAAGAGTGACTGGAAGTAAATACTTGGCGCTCAGGTGGCGTAATTTGCAATTTGCAACCTGCAAGCAGCAAGGAAATAAAATGCAACATTTGAACTCAATTACGTTTGGATAACAACTCTATACAGTGATTCCTAATCACAGAAAAAAAAAGGTTCTCATGAGCTAATTTTGGGATAAACAGGAAAACAGTGGACACACATCTGGGCAAATAATCAAACTCAGTCAGTAGGATTTCCCAGAATAAGAAGCTGGCAGGGAAGTTTTTCAGGAGGGATAAATCAGGCCATGTTTGGTACCTGGGTACAAATTCAAGCACGGAATGATTCCCCGCTTTACTTATATCTGTTACTGAGATGAACATTTTAGTTTACGTACAAATTGTCAAACTCCCATGCATCTCTCCTTCAGCCTTTTGCTGAAATACAAACAAGCCTTTGGGAATTAGGGAAGAACTGTTATGGACCAGTGGATGCAGCAGATATTCTTGGCAGATTTAACATCTAAAAAATCTTAGCAATTTTTTTTAAATAAATAGGTCTTTGATATCAAACAGAGATAGACAAAGCTAGCAGACAAAAAAAAAAGCTTTGGCGACATAGCACACAGTCAATGACCCAAACTGTCTGTTGTAAACATCTATGACAGGTGTTCAACTTTGACCCACTGTACTGAGGGTAGCACACAGTTTTCCTGTACAATGAGGGATTATCATAAATTATACATTTTTTGGTGCACTCACCTTCAGTTTTACCTTCAAATAAGGGAATTTAGATAATCTGGATAAACAGTTTCACTCGTTTACAACCTCTCTGATCGTCTGACCGCTTGTGTTTTTACCCTGTCAGACTTTGTTTTAGCGACGTTGCCGTGTTCCCAGATCCCAGCAGATGTGTGTAAATAGAATAATGTCATCATCAATCATAGTAATAAAACCCAAATTGAAATAAACCTGAATTGTCTTTCAATCAAGGCTTGACTAAGCTGACTTTTTCTAAGGAAAATTAGTAGTTGCTTGTTAGTGGTCTAATCCCTAACCATTTACCATTATGTTCATTCTACGATGTTAGTCATGCAATGAAGTTATGCAACAACCATTTAAATGTGAATCATGCATTTGTCTTTGTAGTTAGAGACATAGTAACAGGAAAATTCACACCACAAAATTTATAATGGAACCAAAATGAGCGTTTCAACAGAGTGTATAACTGATATCATTATGCACTCTATTCATCAGAAATTAATGAGCAAATGATCTTGTTTCTTCCGCCTAATTAACATTTCACTGTATTTGCTTTTCATCCTCGGAGTGGCTCTGGGACCACTCCTCTTCTTAATGCATCCCCAGACTTCAGAGAGCATCAACATCGATCAATATCGGGGCTGAAAGCTTGTTGTTAGATACCGGTCTGTAAATGATATGGAAATAGCTTTCGCCCACACTGTTGAAACTGGAAGTGGCTCCACTGTCAGTATGAAATGGCTCTCAGCCTCAGGCCTAATAATGTCTTGTAAAGTATTTGCTCCACTGAATGTTTTGCAGAAAATAACTGCCTGTGTCCAACAGCCTACTAGTATTAAAGTATTAAGTATAATGATGAGATGTTTAGGAACTTGCCAAAGAATTTCTCTATTTTTAGGAGAGATGAATGGAACTCCGATTTCCAGTCCATCACAGTATCTCTTTTTATGGACATCAAGTAATAACCTTCAATGAGATTTACAATATACATTTGGAAATGTATTGGTCGATGAGCAGCGTTGTCGTCACTCTGACTTTGGCCTGTCAGTAACAGGCTATGTTTCATCATTATTAAAGCAGTGCTACAGCAGTTGTGGCTTTTCAAAGATCTAATTACAGCATAAACAAGACAAATAAGCAGAATTTTTTCAATGTCAGAGGATTGTGCAAAAATGCATGACTCCTACGGATGGAATGAAACATCAAATTTGAGTTCAAAATCCTGCCGTTTTGTTATGATAGATCTTCTATCAAATATCTAATGTCATATGTTTGCAAAACAGACAATAAAACTCAACACCAACATAAACTCTGCAAGTGAAACCCAGTAAAAAAGAAATGAGGCAGCTGAGGATCTGATGATTTCAAATTTCCAATCATGAATCCAGAAAAAGGAGTTGACATTATTGGGACATTTCCAGCTGACAATCCAGCAAGGACCACATGGTGACTCAGCGTTACGGGAAAGCTGTTCGTCCCTTGATGCTTTTTGTGGAACAAGTGACATTAACAGAGCCATTAAAAGGCAGACGATGAGATGCTAATGTGCTTCCCTGTCATCCTGCTCCAGGGATCACGGCCACAGTCAATCAGAATTCACCTCTCCAGATGGTGGTTATTACCTCGGCAACCTGGCGGAGACCCATTGAGCTCAACTAAAGGAGGACATCATTTCTCCATGTGCGGTGTCGAGCCTAAGTGGCGACCCGGGCAAGATGTGATGTTGAATTTATAATCCAGGAGAGACTAAAACTGTCGGTGCAACATGTTGTGCACAAAGTTATTGCAGAGAACAATTAGGGCTACATCTAAAAACACGTTTCCATTATTACTGCCAGTTGACTATACGTTTTTTTAATTAGTTGATTAAAAAGTTGCATTCAGTTCGTCATACCAACGTAAGTTTTCATGTGCACAATAATGCCACTGCTAATCAGAGAAAAGCAATCCAGATCCTCAACTTGATGCAGTGATGTAAAAGTGGTCAGCATGATGTTAAATTACTCTTTAAATAAAATTGTAATCCTTAAATTTCAATCCTGGTTGATTCAGCAACAACTGTGGTTACTGGAGGTAACAGTAAGTGCGGTTTCATACTACAGTAAACACTCCTGCTGCTAATTTGTAAGAAATACAACAGAAGAACAAGTGGTATGTTTTTTTACAGTGCAGCCAAACAAACTTACATTGTTATAATAACAAAGTCAGGCAATAATCAGCCGTTTCCTTCATGTCATGCCATATGATAAACAGCAGGGCAAAGTGAACTTTGTTGCCTTGCTGAGGAGTTGGAGATCTCTCTTCATGTAGTAACTCACAGTGGCAGCTCTTTCTACTCCATCCAAACTACTCATACAAACAGCATGCTTCATTTCATGTCAATCTCTTGTGTGTGAAAGCAATTTGAGTCCAGCATGGGACTGGCGGACCCTGCCACTAACAATGGAAATACTATAAAAATAGGTAATTACACAATGTGAATATATTGTTAACATAATCTATTGACATCACTGAGGACCCGTTTGCCACCACGTTTGCATTTTGGCTGTTGTGTGCCCCTTTTTGCTCCCTGGAGCTCCTTGCACTTTGCCAAACTACCTATGCCAGCAGCCAACCCTCCCACAGTCGAGTGGTGGAGAAAAAATCACGAGCTTTTTAGTCAAATAACTTCAGATGTCGACACAACCACACTGAGGATAACTGAAGTGATGCCAGTCACAGGTGCGTGATGGATGAATCCAAGCTTGTGAGAACTTATTTTTTGTCAGATTTTCAGATTGTATTTCCAGCCCGTCCTCATACAGAAAACAACAACAGTGGTTGACTTTTTTCAGGTGACACACAAACACAGGACTTTGACCCAGGAGACCACCGTTCGTGTCCCACGAGAAACTAAAAGCCAACATTAACCACGTGCTTATGTATGCTCATATATGTGGCTTTGGGAGTCACTGGCAAATTACCTAATCTGTTGTTTAAGTGGATGTGTTGGTCCGGCAGAAAACAATAATATATATCATTTTGGAAGTCGTTGGAAATAGACCTATTTGGCCGTTTTCAGTATGAGGATGGGTTGCCATGCAGTCCTCTTCCTTCCAGATAGAAAACATATGCTTGTTTACTCAGTTAATCCTTTAAAATGCTTTGACAGTTTTCCTGAAGAAATTAATTTCCGCAATACATCTCCTGGGAGCCTCCAACAAAATGGAGGCACCTACACCCGGAGACTGCAGAACAAACTGCACTCTGCTCTGTTTACATGAGAATCTGGACAAAGTGAGGAAGCTGCATGCGTAAATTTAGGGCTGTTTTCTCGGTCAAGTCTGTTTAAGACTCCAAAATATCCACTATAAACATATCTAGTCCCAAAGGGACGTAAAAGCCAAACATTTCACAGTAGCTTGTTTCTCTGTGAACAAAAGTGGTGTTTTCAGCAGCAGTCTCAGATGCAGCATGGAGCCAGCATAAATAATGCCCCCAACGCAAAACAGACAGACAGAAAAGACTGTTTGTGATAAAGATTTGTAGATAAGATAATAGCTTACAGCCTTATGACTGAGGTATTCATTCTTTATGCCTGTGGTTTTATAAGACCTATTAGTTTTGTGTACACATAAACAGGGACATTGAAGGATGTGGTGATCTAAATGGGACTGTCAACATGGCAGCATCGCAAGTGACAGAAAGCAGGTTTTTCGCCTCAGGGAGCTATCAGTCCTCAGCTGGTCAGGTTGAACAGACAGAGAAGCTGTGGGTTACATCTTGATATGAGCCGACCAGCCCGCTCACATAGCCCGTGATGATAAATGATATCCTGGAGGCATCAAGAGGAGGAACCGTGCCAGACTGCTAAACCCTTTCTGCTCAGTGTCTCACTGTCCTCTGAGTCGGTAAAATTAAGAGGTGACAGATCAGGCCGTAGCAAGAGGCCAACACTAAGAATAGCTGTCCTGACAGTTTAACGGAAATAGTGTGTGAGGCAGGCTGCTGTTCGGCTGTGTTAAACCCCAGAGCTTCAAGCAGTAAGTGCAAATTATTTATGAAATTAAAGGAATTGTTTGACATCTTAAGAAATATGCTTATTAGCTTTCTTGCCAAAGTGTAAAAACACATTCTGGTTGAATGAAATAGTCCAGTGACACCTGTGTCATTTTTACACTTTTGGTACAGATTAAACAAAATATAAAGGGTTAATTAGTGAGATTTAGAGGTGCTGGCAGATGGATTTTGTTGTCTTTGGACAGAGCCAGCTGTTTCCCCCTATTTCCAGTCTTTGCTGTAACTTAATTCATATTAACTGGACAGACATGGGTGGTATCAATCTTCTCATGAAACTCAGCAAGAAAGCAAAAATTTCCCAAAAAAGTCAAACTATTCCTTTAAAGATAGTCCAACTATGCTAGTGAACATCGTTTACATTTATGTTATCAGTAAAGACATCATAGTTTAATGGAAATAGTGATTAAGTACATTGTTAAAGTCAATAAGTTGCCCAGATGAATATAAACCTTAAATAACAAGCTTTATTTTTACAGACTTACACTCACCTTTACATGCAAGACAAGTTTGTACTCTTAATAGAGGAAAAATAACAAGCGCGGTGCTTAATCTTATGATAACATCCTCACAATAATAATGTTATTAATGATTAGTGATGGACTGACTGACCGAACTTGACATTGCCATCCAAAAAAAATAATTTCCACCATCAGACAGTAAGTTGGAGTCAGTTACAGTTTCACGATTGATTTGGTGACAATAAATTTGGCTTATACAGTCTAAATCCTATTATACTATATACACTTTAATCTAAACATAACCTTGGATTGACCCTGTGTATCGCGTTTCACATTCCCACACATGCACACAGTAAAGTTTGCCTGGTAGGAAGTGGCCTCTCCATGTGCTGTTGGGGAATTCCTGCTTTTGATTATTTTAAATGATAAGTGACATTAAACATGAGTAAAGTTTCCTTTTGAACTATGTCCCAAAACAGCACACGGAGATGTTAAATGTCTATTTCTTTTCCTCCATCAAGCCCACAATATCTTCCATGTAGAGTAAAGTGCCGTCCATATGGTGAACAAATGTTGAGACGTTAATAAAACAAGTTTTCCTGGCACACTCACACCAAACACACAACTCAGACACTCTCTTTATCAATCACTTCATCAAAACTTCTTTGCATCACCAGTATAAAATGTGTTAATATATCACCAGAATGAGTCATGCAATACAAATGTGTTCAGTGTGAAGAAATCTGCATCTTATACATTTAAAACCAATAATGTATTTCCTCTCCCAGCGGCTCTGGATGGTGGAGCACCCTGAGTTAAATAACAATTTCAGTGATTTACAGCAGGGAGTATTAGTGCCTCTCTGTTTCATACTGTAAAATTTTCCACCCAACCGAGAATAGAGCGCTGCAGGGGTGAGGCTCTTTTGTAGGCCAACAGGGAAGTTTGTAACGTCCTGGTTTCCTCCACAAAATAAGACAATGGGATTTGGATTACAGCAAACACTAATGTCAGGCTGTAAACAAACTTCAGCATGACTTCAACATCACCACCACTGAGCTTCCAAACTTTTATTTGATTTCATGCGCTCACCTGTTCTACAAAAAACTGATAAATCTTCACATCAGAAAGTTTGAGTATAAACCCAACTAGAGGCTGTAAAGGTGGATTGGTGAGTAATTGAGTTTTGCTATTCGCCATTATGTAGTCTCATTCAGCCACCACCTTTTTTAAGACACTTAAAAGTGGGGTATTTCCTGGCGTATTTTATGTCGTAGAACAAAACATGAAAATCTCTTAAGCTTGTGTTAACCACAGACCTCATTTCAGGCGTCTAACCAAAAGCGAGGGAACCGGAAGTCTGGATTCCTGCAGAATTCTGTAAAAGGGAGTGATTTCGGACACAGTCTGAGAGTCTGCAGCCACGCTACAGCAGCTCTGTGAGGCCTTATCTTGAGCTTACGTCAGCATGCAGCATACATCTTCACCATCTTAGTTTCATCATTTTCTAATTAGCACTAAACACAGCTGAGCTGAGTAACTAAGTACAGCTGAGGCTGATGGGAATGTCAGTCGTTTTGCAGGAATTGAGTCGTTAAAAGTTATATGGAACGTGAAGGGACGTTGAATGTTTGTATCCCATCCAGTAGTTGTTGAGATATTTCAGTCACACTGAACACGCTGGCATGTTGAACTCTAGATCAGAGTTAAGTCTCATTAATCAAGTCAGTGGTGGGCTTTGCAGGCAGAAGTGAGAAGAGATTCTGGCGTGAATGATGTTTGACTCCAGGGTGTGTGCTAACACGAGACGCAGGGTGGTCTGAACAGCTCTGAAACAGCCATTTTCTTCCACTATTAACCATCACATTCTTGGATTCAACAAATGTGACACATCTGGTTTAAACAATTGCAGATTTATGTCTTTTGTATTTTGCAGTTTGCATTTTGGAGTTCATAGGTGAAGTGTTTTCTCAGTTGTTTTTCTGATTGTCTGACCAGTATTGTTTTGCTGTTATTTATAGTGCATTTACTTTGAAACTGTTGGCCAAACTACTCAAAATACTGATGTTTCCTGGCCTTTGGTCGACACTGCATGAGTTCTGGGCACTTTGGGTTGTTTGTGTGTGATGTTGTAGGCTAACAAAAGGTCCAGTTGGGAAATTCATTTGGCACCGCAGGGGTCCAAGGATCTTATCTCCACAGAGAGATATGAACTTTTCCTGTTTTCGCCCTCAGTTCCCCTATGAATTAGCCTCCCTGAAGATTCAAAACAAATGTCAAGGAGAAAATGTGGAAGTATCAAGATGAAAGAGGCAAAAAAAAAGGGGCCAGAGTGTATCTTGATACAGATTAACTTTTTAAAATATTTGGATCCATCAGTCCAGACAGTTAATCCCCTCAACGTGGGTCATTGGTTGCGTGCGAACAGAAAACACTTTAAAGATGGGATTATCTCTCACTCTCACACCAAAAATGGATGTGAAATGAACAGAGAGCATGTTAATCACAGTGGATTGACCTACTAAGGATTCCTCACTACTTCTCTTTCTATAATTTAACATCTGATGCAGTGATGCAAGTTTCCTATCAAAACACTATGTTTCATATTATCGCTGTTATTAATAGTATTATTATTGTAATTCAAAGACGTTTTAATGACTTTGAAAATAGAATAATTAATAGGGATGTGGTTGAAACATGATGACACACACTTTTTATCAGAGAGAGACCACAGCCTAGACAATAATAAAGAGCCAATGCTCGGTTATTCTCGTAACAGTGTTGGTGGTTCGTCCAGGATCTGTTTCCCCATTTACCTAATTTTGGTCAAAAACTCCAGCTGTGGGGATTTTAGTGTAGCTGATTACAGACACGGTTCGTTGAATTCAGTTCAAGAAGAAAATAATCACATGCTGCAAAGGTAGTTGTCCTAACGTCCTTTATTGTGTTTATGTCTAAGTATAATAAAACTGAAATTAACATGTTCTTTAAAGAGGAGTAAATTGATTTGCTTGAAATCCAAAATATACTTTACATTAAAAAACAAACACTCTCCCTTTTCATACATATTCATTGACAATAAATAAAGGGAGAACTAAAAAATGAAAATAATATGTCTAATTGAAAAATATACCACAAGCACTATGAGAGATCAATACGATAGAGAGCAGAGCCCACAAGTGGACACCCAGGACAGGTGGCAGAGAGAAAGACAAAAAATAAATATGTACATATATGTGCCCTCCTGTTAGTAAGAAGCAGGAAAGATATCTCTTTAAACTGTGACGCATCTGACAGGTTTTTCTTCATTTTTAGCCCCTTACTGCATCAGATATTTAATACTGGCTTCGTGAAGTCAAAGTAAAATATAGTAATGTTGCCTGCTGGGTTTCTGATAAGAGACTGAGGAATTTGAGGAAACAGCTTGAGTGGCTTATTCTGTCACACTTTGATGAACATCATGATAATCAGGTAATCAGCTTTAGTTCATCAAACGATCACCAGTTTGTTGTTTTGTTTTTTTTTTTTTTTTTTTGCTTTGTATAATTCCTGTTCCATCTAAATGCACGTCCTGAATCTTATTTTTCCCATCACGAACTGTAAATATGCAAGGATTCACTGGTAAAACTCCCCAAAAGAGTTGCTCCTCTGATGAGGGATTGAGTTGTTTATGCATTATGTTGGTGCTATTTCCGAATGTTTACAGCATGTGTTGGATGTCACCAGATAAATGCTTCACTAAAACTCATCACCACATTCCCGTTTTTTGACACATTACAGCGCTTATGATACTGTGTACTCTTTCTGGAATCTGAATCCAAGAGAGTTATTTACAATACAGAACAGATAACTCTTTTGTAGTTATTACCATCTGTGTCTCGTTGGCCAAAGATGAGACATAAATTGATGTTATTTCACTTTCTGACATTGCAGTCTTGTTTCTTCTTTG
Source organism: Lateolabrax maculatus (assembly GCA_031216445.1). Classification (NCBI taxonomy): domain Eukaryota; kingdom Metazoa; phylum Chordata; class Actinopteri; order Acropomatiformes; family Lateolabracidae; genus Lateolabrax; species Lateolabrax maculatus. Next base: position 22,007,001 of record CM062216.1, on the reverse strand, counting down.
GATTCAAAGTGGAGCCCCTTGATATTTGTTTGCTCAAGGTGTTTGTGCGTTGGCAGGCGGTCGGAGTGTTTGTAGCTGCACCAGCATGATGCATTTCTGTTTAAGTCCAAACAAAATAACAAATTAAAGCGTCATCATTCATCTTCATATTTTTATCAATCGTTTCCCATAGTCTTCCCACCCGGGACTCCATTTGACATTCCAATGAATTGCCCTGTTCATTCAAAGGAAGAGCTAACGCGGGAGTCACTGTGTCAAATCCCTGAAGTGTGAGAGCAGAAATAAAAATAAAGAAAACCAAAAAAATATCTTCCACTTGAAAATATTTGCAGGTTTTGAATATACCAAGCGATTTTTGACAGTATACTGTAATCATTAAACTGTGAAAGGGTGCTGGAGAACATTTAGGAAGTCTCTCAGGTACCCAACAGCTGCATCTGTTTTTGGATGTTCTTGGATGTTGCATCAATGAACTAACTGTATCTGTAGTTCAGGTCTTGAACTCTTCTTGCGGAGCCTCTTAACTCCTCCCCGTGTTGATATCTTGGTGAGTTTCCCATCACTGAATTAACTGAAGGGAATAAAAGCAATGTGATCCACACACAGATGTTTTCAGCATAACAAGACAGCATTGTCCACTCGGACGAGTGTGGGAGCCGCACGTCCAAGTAAAATAACGTGGAAAAAGCATTTTGGGTCCCTGATCATTTTTAGTCAAATGAATCATCTACAGAAGCCTGGGAGCCAACTCATTAAACTCATCATTCATCAGTAGTACTGCTTTTACCGGGTTAATAAGAATTGATCTTGGGAGTGTGATCCTGGGTTTCAGGATAAGGGAATTAGTGACATAAAACATGTAAAGTCATTAAAGTGTTTCTCTTCGCTGAGTTTATGAGCAAATGCTCTTAAAGGAGGCTCATACTGCTGCATATAACCTGAACTTGAAGCAGCTCTAATCGACATTTTTAAATTAACATTTAGATCATGTGACTACTTGTATGTGACATGGGTCGCTCGTAGAGACGAACCCACAGAGAATTATTACCCTGTGGTTTTCCGTCCTGCAGATTTACTGTTTTTGTTCCCTCTCACCGCTCTCGTAGGGTTATTTTCAGGTAGCTGTTTTCAGTGAAAAAGCTCTAAAAACCCACAGAAACAAAGTTAGGGAGTAGCTGGTGAGCATTTAGCAGCCGAAGAGCCAGATGTTTCTCTCTGGAGTTTTTGGGAGATCAGAAACATGAATGATAATGTTGCTCCATGTCTGCTGGAGGTGTAAATAGGCAAACATGTTCACCACATCAACTCAAAAGGTGTTTCTGCTGCCCCCAACTTTGCCTGTTTTTAAATCTCTGTATTTGTCATAAAATGCCTGTATACAAATCTACCTGATAATAGAACATGCCAACAGTATGAACAAAAGCTCACAACCTGTAATCATTCTCTGCCTGTGAGATAAAAGCGAGTCTCCTAATGTTCTTCTGCTCTGCCTGAGACTAAATCGTCAGCTGTCTCGTTCTGAGGTGGTGAAAAGAAGCTGCCAACGCGATGATGGTGTGTATAAAGGCACGTCAGTCTGTGAACAGTAGTTAAAAAACAGGAGAGAGTCATCCAGCAAGATCCTGATTAAACTTAATTTATAGCCAGACATTTATTTATTGATTTTAGTTTGGCCTCTAATTGAAATAAAAAGGCTCTTGGACTTTAGTGTCAATGAGGCTCTTAGCCTGTGGATCAGAGATTTCCTGTCAGTGTGTAGTTCAACCATGTAAATTCCCTGCAGTGTTTATTTTGATGTTAAGTATTTTATCCAGCACCACACGAGACACTTTGGCTTCGAGTGTGACCCACGTGTGACTTCTTCAACATTAAACATCGTCAGATATGAGTTATTAAGCATACTTTGATAATGGTATAGAAGTCAAAATATTCTTATTTTCTAACACAGTCATGTGGAGTGGAAACCTGAATGTTAGGAATAAAGAAAAACTGAAGAGAAGAAAAATAAATTAAAATGTAAGGACGCAACTACGTGAGAAATATTAAACCCAAAGAACAAAGTATTTCATGTTGTGTCAGTTCATTGTTGACAAATTGAAACTACAAAAAAAAATGCCTTTCACTAACTTTTCACTAATCTTTTAATATTTTTTTAAAATACTTAACATAATATATAATAATCCATTAAATAGCTGTTCTGGAGCTTTCAGTCATATTAGATGATCTTCACCAGCAAACTGAGTTTAGTTGTACATGGAACTGTACATTTTCAGAGTAAAAAAACAATCTGCATGAGATAGTTCAGTTAACTTTTGCTTCCAAGTGCAGGAATGAAGTTTGGATCTCTGTATCCGTCTTTCAGAGCCACGTCGATGTTTTGTTCCTCTATTAACCGTATTGTTTTGTTTCTAAACGTTTGCAGTGTGGTTAAGCCAAAGACAATTTTCACATTGTGGTCAATTGAAGTTCCTAACATCTGTTTTTCTTTGCCATCTGAGGTTGTATTCAAGTCAAATCTGCTTGAAATTAACCATCTAAAGCTAATATTGTACTTCCCCCTAGTGGCCGAAAACCATTACAACCAAAGAGTTTGCAAAGAACAGTGCGAAGATCTGTGATGTGCTGCAATGTCACAATAAAGCCGACGAGTCAATGTCTGAAATTGAAATCACATTTATTTGTTTGTTCTGGAGATTCACTTAAAACTTAACCCTTTGTGTACAGTACAGTTCTGTTTTTCAACTGCATCTTTTTCTTCTTAATCATCATTGTCATCTCACTGTCTTTTTACACACTCATTCACACACTCATACACACAACACACACAACAGCCGGTTACACCAGCTGAGGCTTATTCAGGTAATCTTAAAAGGGGACTCTAATGCACCGGCCTCTGATTCACATCTCGCACAGTAACGCAGCCACAGACCTGCGAGAGGCTGCAGCATCTATTACTCTGTGAATGTGGACAGAGGATCATATCTCACTGTGAAAAGTGGTCCCCCCCCCCCCCTTTTTTTAAGACCTGCTTATATTAGAGTCCTTTGATACCAGGACGTGGCAATCACACTAAAATGTTTTCCTCGCATTCAGCCACTCGCCAGCGCCCGACCTGCAAAACACTCTCACCAGCACCGAAGTTTCAGCTTGGAGAGACTAACAGATAAAAATAAAAAATACTCTAAGATTCACCTTGCAGGACTGCAAATACAGAAATGCACAGAGCAATAAAAAATACATAGCATCAAAGGTTTAAATCAAATCACGATAGAGGAATTAAGATCACTTATTTTTTTTAACTACCTTTCTAATAGAACTGCTGATAGCTCTACTAGCATCAACAGTTTCTTAAGTACATGTAGTTATATAGTATGTATCTATACTCCATAAAAGGGTTTGGGTATTGTTTGGATCGAACAGTCATGTTTCAAACATGGGCAACACTGGAACAAACTTTAAAAGGTCGTCAGCCTACATGGACCCTTGAGTTATTGCTTCAGTTCTGGGTTGATATGAACACACTCTGAAGCAACGTAGAAAGAAAACAGACTGCGGACTTCAGCCTCAAGAGCCCGACGTTTCTGTGTTTGGACTGAGGGGCCGACAGTTCTCGAGAGCCCCGCTTGAAATCAAGTTTGGTTTGTGGTTTGTGTATAATTGGAATAATCTAACCCTACGGTAACAACATGAGTCCCGTGAAGCCGCTCCAGGAGCCCGAGTCTTTTCGAACTGGGGGGGTGGCGGGGACTCTGCGGTGCGAGTAGTGGATGCAGATCACCGCTGGTTCAGTCCATTGTTCAGTGTGGAGCCTTGGGGAACTCGATAGCTGTGCAGAGTTTCCTCCACCATCAGGTCCAATGTAAACAGCTTTTACAGAGGCAAGACAAGGAAGTAAACAGACTCTTTGGCACATCCTAACACGACGACGGATGCATACAAGTCCTGATCAGACTACATACAGACAGGCTCCCACGTTTAGTTCACTTTGAGCTAAGGAGGCGTCTTCCTATCAAGCAGTTTTACTTCTGTCTGTCTCTTTAAAATGGGAAAATGCACATTTACTATGTATGTACACAAACATACAAACTAACACACACGCACGCACATTGTGCACCAGTGTAAAAGTGCACCGCTGACCTATTTTCAAACATTCAAAAGTTCTACTTCAGCTTCAAAATGACCTAGCTTACCACATTCAGATGCATTATAATAAATAAATAATAATTTGGGTTAAACTGAAAAAGGCAGGAGGAAAATGGCAACACTTTGAATGGAAAAGCTTGAAACGTGTAACCTTGAAGGTTTTCTATGGCCCTGCTTCTCAAATCAAGAGAGGGAGATTAAAAAGTGACTGTGCCTTCAACACAACAGCAGCCCTATCTGCCGAGGACAGCAGTCTGTGGAGTAGAAAGGACTGAAAAGGTAAAACTATCAATGGTATAGTAACATGGGGCATATGTCTGATTGTGTATGAATGTGTGCATGTAAGGAATTAATAGGTGCTTTAAGCTACATTCAAACAAAATGTATATTTTGGGGTCAATATTACATTATAAAGTTAACTAGGGGATCTTCCCTTTTTAGGTGTGCTTCCACTTCTTGCTCCTTTATCACTAATCAGATTAGTCTTCGTCAATTATCGCCCATTTTAATGGGCGTTTCAGTAAGTGCTCAGTGACAATGTCGACATTAAAAGTGCCTATTTTAACATTAAGTGTTTGAAGTCTCGACCGCAAGACTGGCATGATTATAAATGTCGTTGAATCTCAGTCAGGACCTTAAGGTGAGGGGCTGAGGCCTGTGCTACCAGCGGTCATGGCAGAGGTGGGAGCAAGTCACACGTGTGCAAGTCAGAAGCAAGTCTCAAGTTTAAACCTTCACGTCTCAAGTTACTGTGATGAGAATCAAGCGAGTCGAGTCACACTCACGTACTCATAAAGATGGAATAACGTGCGCTGCTGCAAGCCCTGTCTGAACTGTCAGGGTGAAAGCATTGCACTCCACTCACGTAGCATACCTGCTGCTGTGAGAGAGCGGCGGCAGTAATTACACACTGTAAAAAGTCCCTAAAGGTGTGCAGAGCATGAACGGGAGGGCACAATAACTCACTGAGCCTTGATGGTGTGAGAAGAGGGAGATTATCACATGGTGCGAAGGTGCGAACAGCAGCTCTCATAGAGCGGGCACGAATACCTGGCAGGGGGTACCTGCTCCTCTTCAACTTCTCAATATCTAGAAAAATGCAAATATTTAATAAAAAAAATCTGTCTCAAGTCATGAATACCAAGTCGAAGTCAAGTCTTTTATTAAGGTTGGTCAAGCAAGTCTCAAGTCCTCAAATTTGCGACTTGTGTCAGGTCATGTGACTCGAACCCCCCACCTCTGGGTCATAGCAACACACTGTTCGTGAGGGGGAAAGAGGGCAAAACTGTAGTAGAAGAGGGTTGGGGTTGAAGTTTGATAAAGGGCTACATTAACCCCTAAATCGCCCAGTGAATGGGAGCAGAGGTACAGCAACGGTCCACGTCATCACCTGGACATTCGATATAAACAAGGCAAACACAAAACGTTGGTTCATCTCTCCTCATAACCTTGGACACTTCCCACAGTCATCCATCCCCGGTGCACAGATAAGCCAGGAGAGCTTCGTTCCCATGGCAACAGGACTTAGTAACAGTCTAGAAAGCTGCTTCAAAAGGTGCTCAGAGGGCTCTTTGGAGGGGAAACACTCCTCCTCAACAACACTTTCTGAAGGCCAAATGAAAGAAACGGATGGACAAAAAGAAATAAAGGAAAAAGGGGGGGGGGGGGGTCACGTGACAGTGATGAACTTGAGCCTACACTGTCTGCGTGGGGAGGGGGATAGAAGTTGGAGACGGGGTGGGCTGCTCCTCTGAGACCTTTACTATCTCTGTGGCAGTGACGGGCGGAGCGCACTCGGCCGGAGGCGTAGAGGAGCGGCTGTTGGGGGCCGTGGTGCGGGTCGGGGTGGAGGTGAGGGCAGGTGTGGTAGAGGTGGTACTGGAGGTAGAGGCGGAGGCCTGGACCGGGGCCGGGTCGTCTGCTGGGGCAGGGGGCCCGGCGGAGGCTGCTTTGGGTGCGGCGGGCTTGCTGTAGTTCATCTTGAGGATGTGCTGCTGGAGGTGTCTGATCCAGTCCTCCTGCACCGACAGCGGCCCGTGAAACTCCACCTCGCAGAACCTGACGGGCACAGAAAAACACATTACCAGTAATCCACATCGAATGTGGCTCCAGCAAATCAGAACTGAAGCTCTCGTTCATGTGGCCTGAAAATCCCAAATGATTCACTGTTCTCAATATAGTGCATTAGCAACTAAAAGTGGAGTACTGCTTGGCAGGGGGTGGGGGTGATGGTGGGGATGGCAGCTTGGGGATTAAAAGGACTATTTAAATGTAACTAGACAGTACTAATAATGCTGCTGTCCCTCAATGTCTAACGTTAAGTAGGGGTATTAATGATACATCGATCTGGATCCGCCATTATTTTGAAATTCCTGTTTCCGTTCAAGTGCACTTCCTTTCTTAACATCAGAACAGTGCAGGCGCCGGGACGTGTTTCCAGCATCTTGCGACTTTATTTCTAAAAAGCAACCAGCCACAAATCTAGCGACTTATTCAGACCGACAGGATGAAGCCCTGCTCCAACACTCACCGGCACTTCAGGGTGTAGAACTTGCCCACCAGTTTGACCAGTGGGTAGGAGGGTGGTTTGGGCACCAGGGCGGGGACGGTGCCTGTGCGGGGGGGCTTAGGGGGGCCGCTGTCCCTCTCCGCTCCATCTGGGCAAGACGGGTGCTTCAAAGGCCGACGCTCAAAACCTGAGCGAGAGGAGGAGGAGACAAACTGGGTCGGTGGGGTCATTTTTATTGAAAGTCAGTGAGGTGGAGTTTTCTTTCTTAACCCAGCAGATGTTTGAACTGCAATAAGTCTCTTTTTTCTCATATAAGGTTGTACTTGCAAGGTTAATTCTGTACAAACATTCTTCGGTGCAGCTGATGTAAAAACGTGGCCCTTTCACTGCTTTTCAAAGGAAATAATGCAACAAAATTCAATGTCAAAAAATAAAGATAAAAGGCAACTCGCTGTCACTGAAAAACAAAGCCAAGCACAGTTTATTTCCCCTGATGAAATGCCTCGCCTTTAGTGTTTTTGTTTTTCTTTTAGCATAACAGCCTCTTTTTATTTGTCTTACATCTAAACTATCCCACAGTTAACCCTGCTGCTGTGTGGCCGTGGTCAGGGTCTACAGTCTGCGAGGCTGAACTGAGCCGCACGACAACATGCAGGTGTACAACATTTACCATGGTCACCATCTTAGTTTAGTGTGTTAACATGCCAACATTTGATCATTTAACACAAAGCACAGCTGCAAAGTTCAGGTATTTGGTCATAAACAAAGCAATTACGATGATGATGGCGTTATTACAACTTGTCCCGTTTGTATTGAATTTCACAGCAATGTATCCAATAGTCAAGACATTTCAGCTCAATCAAAGGTGTTTAGACATAATAACCATCCCTGCAGCCATGTGCTACATACAGGCATATGTACCTGACTGAGAGCATGAAAGTCAGAACATATGCCGTGTCCTCACGTACCTCTGGGCAGGCGGACGTTGAGCTCACTGCGTGCCACCTGTGCTTGAAGCGGGAGGCCGCCAGCGAGCCGCGGGAGGCCGGGACTGCTGCGGCCGGGCCTGACGGGACCGGCGTGTAGGTTGGTGCCGGCTTCGCCCTCATCGGTCTTGGACGAGCCCCGGCCGACCTCACGGCTCGGCGGCCGCACCAGGCTTACAGCCAAAGACGAAGACCACTGGGAGGAGGAGGAGGAGGAGGAGGACGAGGAGGCCTTCTGCGATGAGATGGGGAGGATAAGATCAGAATCCGTGGACGCAGTGAGAGGTGAGCTGCTCTTCTGGAAGACGGAAAGAGATGAGTTTCCTAATCAGCATTATATCAATAAGAGACACTTGGGCTGATATGTCCCGGTTCAATTACTAGGATACTACATCAAACGTAACTAGTTAGACTAACAGGGTCAATATAAGGCCAAATAATGCGTAAAATCTACATTTTGGGACAGACATTTATTCACTGAGTTAGACTCTCTCTCATGACTGTGAGGTTGCTTGCTTTTTGATAAACTCTTATCAAATATTTCTTGCATTTTTTAGCAATAGAACTATTGCTTTAAATCAATAAGACGTCCCAGTATTTTGAAATATATGTAGAAATCAGTATGTGAGTTGAGAAATGTCTGACACTAATGTCTCTGGACTTGACCTACATCTAATTGGAAATAGATCTTGATGACCAATTAGGCACGTGTGACAGAAAACATCCTGCAGTTGATTTAACACAGTCTCTATGTTACCGTAACATACACAGTCATAGCCGGTAACCTTTCACGTGCACCTGTCATTATTAAAGCACTAATTAGGATCTGAGAGCCGGGCGATTAAGAGAACCTTACATGCTGGTTTTGTGCTTTAAGTCATCAGTATCAATGAGCTGCTTCAGAAGACAAATGGATAAGGCTCAAAGGCCACTTGCTTCCTTTTTCTGGAGTTGCAACTGCAACTCATCATCGACGGTAACCTTTGGTAATAAAACAAAACACCTGTGAGGGTGTGCAGAGCTTAGCAATACTTCCAGAACTGGCTTTTATAATTATCATGCATCTTAATGAACTGAAATCAAATATTTCTTAGTTCACTTATTCATATTTCTTATTATAATTTTATAATTGTGAGTATTAATACACATGCACATTGCCGGGATGTAATTGTGAATACTAAACTGTATACAGTGCGTTTGACAGGTGGTGTACTAGGGTGCAGCTCACTGGAGCTGTAACAATTAGTCAATTAACTGATTTGTCGATCGACAGAAAATTAACTTCAGCTATTTTAATGACTGATTAATTAATGAGTTTTTATCAGGCAAACATTCTCTGGTTTCAGCTCAGAAATGTGAATTATTTCCGTGTTTCTCTGTAAGCTAAATATCTTTGGGTTTTGGACATCAACTGATTTTGGAAAATTGTGATGGACATTTTTAACTATTTTCTGACATTTAGTTGCAGCCCTAAAACCTTAAAACGACTGTTTTAGTTGTCGATGAATCTGCAGATTGTTTTCTCAATTAATCGCTTGTCCTGTAAAATGTCAGAAAACAGTAAAAAAAAAAAAAAATGCCCTTTACAAAAACAGTACAATACATGCAGTTTAGTTGGGTTCATTTTACCACAATGAAAAAAACCTTATGACTTATGTGATTACAAGGACATGTAAGAAGGTGATCCATTCTGTATGTGTGTCACATCACAGCTCAGGGAAAAGGTGTGACAGTGACGCAAATGCACCAGAAACTAATTCAGGAGGGAGAATAAGGAGGAAAAAAAAACGTACGTTTTCTTCTATCAACAGCATGCCATAATTTATCTGAGGATGAAACATAAGCTGCCAGGCACCCTAGTTACTATGGCAACTATCAAGTCAATAGCTGAGTTGTTCTGGCATCTGTCCCCACAGCGATTTTTGCTGGGTGTAAAGACACAGGATCTACAGTAAGGCTAAAAGCTGTTAGACAACACGTCTGAAGCTTTCCAAGACACAAAATGTCTGTCGAGCCACCAGCTGAGGCATGTTAGATCTCCAAGCATGACGCCTCGTCGGAGATACTGCGAGGAATGCGAGTGTGTCACAAAAGTATCACAGCGGGTTATGATCTTGTGTTGTATATAGCTGCTCAGCTTTGCAGGAGGCACACATTCTTCCACTGATATTTTACATTCTTTCTATGAGAACAAAAAAAAAAAACTTGCAACAATAGACTTTGCTAAAGTGTCAAAAGGCCAAAGATAAAGCCAAGTAAAGTCTGACAGTTTGCTCTGCACCTGCACTGACCTGCGTTATTACACCAAAACGAATTACCAGCTTTACAGCTGACTGCCTCCCCTCACCTTCTTGAGGGAGGAGCGGCTACCCTGCATGTAGCTTCGGTGCATCTCCAACACCTTCTGCGGCCTGCTGCGCATCCAGGCGCTAAGCGTCTCGATGGGGGATCCATTTACACACCACTCAGTCACACCAAACTGCCTGAGGTGGGCTCGTGCGTGGCTGGCCAGAGCCTTACGGTTCTCAAAGTAGAAGCCACACAGCTCACAACTGGGATCTGGAAAATACAGGAAAGGAGTAAAGTGAATGGAGAACTCTTTTTAAAGAATAATGATCATCAATAGAAAAACAAAAGATCTAACAAGGACTCACCCTGGTGTCCATGTTTGTCTGGGGAGGGTTTTCTTTTGAAGGAGAAATCATGTGGCAGAGGTGAGAAAGTCTTAAGCTGATGCGATGGTGAGTGGCCAGTCTCCGCTGACTGGGCCTCCTCAGACAGAGGCCTTTTCCCCAGGGGGGAAATCCTGAAAAACTTCCCTGCGGGTGGGGTGGCAGATGTGCCCACGGACCCCAGGCCCTGCTTGTGAAGCCTCGACCCCGACTGCAGCAAGCTGACGGGAGATTTACGGAACTTGGAGGACTGGTAGCCGGAAACACCCAAACCCTCTGAACTGCCGCTGCCCCCCGTGTTCTCCCACGGGGGGCTGTTGGCTCCCTGGCTCGACTCCTTCTTCACCCCCTGGTTCGAGTGAGAGGAGGCGCCCACCCCTCTCTTGTGCATAACCTCCCTCAGGGTGTCGATTGGCGAGCCGTTGACCGACCACTCAGTAATGCCCATCTGGCGAAGGTGGGAGCGGGCGTGGCTGGAGAGGCCTTTGCGGTTCTCGAAGTATTCCCCGCAGAACTCACACCGAATATCTCTTGTAGGCTCCACTTCATGGGCCATGGCTGTGGAAAGACCAGAGGCAGAAAGTCAATGACAAGAAAACAACAACTTTAAGGATCCTGCTTAGATCAGAAGAAGAGTACGAGTGCACAAAAAATACAAGCATTGCTAGATTAGTGCAAATATGCACTATTATAAAGATAAAAATTATCCACTAAATGGTGAATTTGGAAGTATGTTTTGACAATTTCTCTACAGGAAGAATTTCACTTAAGTTAAATGAGAAGATACCACATGTCTATAAATGTGAAGCTACAGCCAGCAGCTTAGTGGAAACAGGGGAAACTAGCCAGGCTCTCTCGAAAGGTGACAAAACCAGCCTAACAACACATCTAAAGCTCACTAATTAACACCTTGTATCTAATGTGTTTAATTTACCCAGGTGTAAAAAGGACATTTTACAGGGGGGTTATCATTTTTAGACCATGTGCAGTTTAGTTTATTAAACAAGTGAGAACCAACATGTTAATTAGTGAACTTTAAAAGGTGCTGGAAAGTGGATTTTGTTTCCGTCGGTCGTTAGGTAGGTTAAGCTGCTGTAGCTTCGTATTTACTGTACAGACATGAGCGTGGTATCACGGTCTTCGTCTAACACTCCAAAATGTCGAACTTTGCCTTTAAATTTCTAAATAAGACCAAGCGGCAACCTCCGGGTCTGAAAAGTGAAGCCAATGCCGAAGTTCCTTTAAACCTGCATCCTCTCTAACGGCCAGCAGGGGGCGACGCCACTGGCTCCAAACAGAAGTGCGATTGTATAGAAGTCAATGAGAAAATGTCCCAACTTCTCACTTGATTTCTTACTTCAGTGAACATTTTCCTAATGAGTTTATGGTCTCAATCATTAGTTTCAAGTCTTCTTCAGTACAGCAGGATGTTCATTTAGTCAATTATGGTAGATGATAAAAGCAGGGTATGCTTTAGTGCATGGCTACTTTATGATTGGCAAGTCGAACTACAGCGATCACCAATCAGGATAGATTTGTGGCAATGTGTATCAATGGCAACTCTGTACTTTAGAATAGCTGTGAAGTTTTTTGGGGGTTTTGTCTGTATAAAAGAAGTGGACGTAGCATCCGGATTGGAAAAGTGTAGCCGATGCGGGAGTGCCTTAAACCTGCATTTGCTCTAACAGCCAGCAGGAGGCGACTCCACTGACTCCAAAAAAACAATATGCCGGCGGCCAAAATGCCAAACTCGAGGCTTCAAAACGGTACTTCACAAACCAATGGGTGACGTCACGGTCACTACGTCCACTTCTTCTATAGTCTGTGAATAAGACAACAACTTACCCAAGTTGAGGGGGAACACGTTGTCGGAGCTGCTCCAGTTGAGAGTTTCCCCGGAGAAGCCGGCAGATCTCCCCACAGCTCCGGGCGTGGTGACCTCCAGCTGCACCGGCTCGGGCTTCAGCTTGAGGATCAGCCCACTAGAAGACGTCGGCGGAGCCGAGCTTGACTTAGACGCCGCGGGCTGAGGAGGACTGGAGGGGCGGGCAAAGGCGAAGGGTAGACGACCGAGGAGGGTAGCTGATGGAGAGGAGGAGGCTGGCAGAGGCGAACGAGGGGGTCCCGGAGAGGACGGAGGTGGAGTTTTACGAGGTTTTAGAGGAAGGGCGCAAGGCAGGCCACGTCTTGTGATGATCTCCCTCAGGGTGTCGATTGGCGAGCCGTTGACCGACCACTCAGTAATGCCCATCTGGCGCAGGTGGGAGCGGGCGTGGCTGGAGAGGCCTTTACGGTTCTCAAAATATTCCCCGCAAAATTCACAGCCTATTTCCTTTGGAGGTTCACCTGAATGATTAGAGAAGAGACCTGAAATATGCTTACAGAAAAAAACTTTATACCTCATTGAAACAGATGTAACTATTCCAGATAAAGCCCACTTTATGTGGAGGAATTATCCTGTTACACAACCGTCAATCCTGTGAAACATCACTCACTGTGTGGAAGGGCCATGAGCTCCCCACTACTCAGGCGGAAGACCCGCATGGAAGAAGACTTGAGACGCTTGGCAGGTGGGCCAAGTAAAGATGAGGCAGAGGAAGAGGTAGCTTTGGATGTCGACCCACCCCCAGCTGTGGTCACCTTATAGAGGAGGGATGAAGATGAAGAGGAGGAGAGACTCAGCATGGAGGACTGCTTCGAGGAGGAGAGCGTGGTCGCGAGGCCCCGCGGTTCTGTGTGGCTGTCGAGCTGCAACGCACTGGCTTTGTGCTTAAAGTCGTCGGTATCGATGAGCTGGTTCAGGAGGTCGATGGGGGAGCCCTTGGACTCAGAGTACTCCACCCCAAAGTGCCGCAGGTGGGCTCGCGCATGGCTGGATAAGCCTTTCCGAGTCTCAAACCAGGCGCCACACAGCTGACAAACGATGTCCTTGTTGGGGTCCACCTCCAGTGCTGCACGTGAAGAAGGATTAACTCATTTAAGACTCATAAGAACAATGACCAATGTAACTTTTTGCAGTGTTATCGGAGACAGACGTCAAGTGAGGACAGAGACACTTACTGAGGTTGAGAGGAGCGTCATTCTCCTGCGGAGCCCAGAGGGGTTTGGACGTGGAGACGGTGGCCGGGGCAGAGAGGTTAGAGGTCAGACTTTTCATTCCCCCGGCCTTGTGCTCCGGGGAGCGCAAGGGGGAAGACACGGGCAGTAGAGAAGAAATGGGGGCTTTCCTCACGACCGCCGAAGGGGAGCCAGAATGAGGCGGAGCTGGAGAGGCACCAGGAGAAGGTGTTGGCGTGGAAGAAGAGGAGGGCGGCGCTGCTTTCGCTGCTTTGGCCAGGATGGAGAGAGGGATGGGCTTCTCGTCTAAGTCCATGTCTTCTAAATCCTCATCTTTCCGAGGAACAGACGGCGAGGAGTTCTTGGCTGAAAGAGGCTCCAGAGGAGGGGAGCTTATTTGGCCGTCTACGTTGCGCTCCTTGGCAATTTGGTAGAGGAGGTCGATGGGCGCCCCGCTGCTCTCTGAAACGCTGACGCCCAGCTGCCGCAAGTGGGAGCGGGCGTGGCTGGACAGTCCCCGCCGGGTCTCGAACTGAGCTCCACACACCTCACACTTCAAGTTGTGGACTGCAAAAAAAGGGCAAAAAACAGCTGATGAGAAACCTAATAAAGAAACCCTTATTTTATACATTTCTTTTTAAAAAGTTGACACTCTGCTAATGTAGTCTTTCATTATTTCAACCAAGTGCAGCATTAACGCAAAGTTTGCCAAGCGACAGCAGGTGGCCGAGGGTCTTTCAGAGGCCGCAGGTATCCCAGAGGACGTGTCAGCTCGCTTACCCTTCCTGTCTACATCTTCACCCAGCCTGCAGCAACACTCGCCAAGTGTTAGAGGTGCACTCATTAGCTCCTAAATACATTTGTCTACCTCTCAGGATTTCCCCAAAGGACAACCCTCTCCGATGCAGCGTCGCCACGCTTTCAACGCTGACCTAAAGTCAGCTTTACAGTCCCCCCCCCCGCCGCCGCCGCCGCCGCTGACAGCCGTGATGAGGCTTTGCTCTGGCAAATCCAATCCCCTTGTCAACAGTCCGGGGTCCCACATTTCTGCCTCACCCTTGGAGTCGGCATCGTCCCCCGGAGAGAGGCCGTCTGTGTCCGCGCCGCACGGCCCTGTTTTCCCGGGACTTGAGCTCAGACCGTCCGGAGCTGGACGCTGCAGCTCCTCCTCATCATCATCATCATCATCATCATCATCATCCTCTTCCTCGGCTGCTTCCTCCTCCTCACCTAAAAAAACAGCACAGACAATATCCACCTGAGTGCAGAAATGCCGCGTTAATTAGGCCAATTAAGTGAGGATGAATGGTGTCTGACAAAAACAACCTCACCACTGCTTTTAATCTCTACGCTTCCAAAAGGAAAAAAAGTCAAAAAAAGCACATTAACGCATGTTTGAGTGCCTTGAGGATAAATAAAAAGACGCAGGCTGAGAGCAGAAAAATCCACTCACTGCCTCTAATTCGGCAGCTCCTGAAATAACAGCGAGAAACAACGTCTTCTGTCAGGAAATGCACATGGAAATAATCCAACTAATCAACACCCTGTCACAGAAGTAATAACTGCACTACTGTGGGAAACAGACACGGCAGGCTCGGTTCCCCGCAGTCAGGCATTCCTGGGACAAAAGTGCCATTTTCTGCGACAAATCGGTAAATCAAAAGAGACGCGGAGACAGACAATGCTTTTTGTCTGGTGGGCGGCTCTGCGCTTGTCAGTTCATCTCTTGACTGTAAAAGAGCGGCGATGTGACACCTCGGAGCGCAGCGTTATAACACCAGCTATTATAATGAGAGACGGCGCCACGGAACCAGCAGAGTGTCTATAACCCGGGACAAAGTAGCGGACCAACAACTTGACTTTGTATCCCTTCAGGCAGAGGAACACCGAGCAACCCGACACTTCAAGTAAAAGTGATACTTCGATTAGACTTCGTTGATCCGGATAAGTTGGAATAAGATTACTGACTAAAGACCGCTTTCAGTCCACAAAGTTACCACGTTCCCTGAGCCCAATCACTGTTAGTTTATTATTAAGAGAAAAACACGCACAGATGCATGCAGTTGAGAGCACAGCGTGTCCTCCATCAAAAAATCAAAGCAAAGTAAAATGGCGAGGATTGGGCAACTGTAGGTAATTTTAGAGATCCTGCAGCACTGAGAATACTGGACGTCATCCCAGACGTGCACAATAAAAAAAAACCTCACAGACATTAAGGGAAAAACACACAAACTGTGACAACAACAACACAACAGCGACACAATCGGCACAATTTATCCGCGCGTGCACAACGGAAACACCCGAAACAATGACCCGCGAGCCGCTGACATGCATGTCACGGGCTACCTGCACGGCCGCGCGCCACATTCATTTTCTGTACGTCTCACATGAGGAAGACTTTTCTGTTTTTTACTCTTCTTTTTTTTTTTAATGGCTGTTTTCTGGGGGGGGGGCAGAAGATGCGGCGCGAGGCGCGACGCCGCCGCGTGATCCGCGGCGCACGGGAGCCACAGCGCGCGGTACTCACCGGTCCGCAGCCGCAGTGCATCGGACCCGGCAGCCGAGGCCAGGCGCTGTCTCCGCTATTGTTTGGGTCTACGGGGAGGTGGAAGCAGCCATTTTGCCCCCATATGCACCGCTAAGCTAAGGCGTGACCAATCGAGTGGAGGCGGAGGTTGGGATAAATGCACCGAGTGCCACATCAACCGCGGGCATCAGGGACTCTCTCCCCCTCTCTCTCCCCCTCTCCCCCCTCTCTCTCTCTCTCTCACACACACACACACTTACACTCACACACACACTGTTGAGGCTGGGTTTCTCGACCATCCTGGTTCAAACACTTCACACACACACACACAAAAAAATAAATAAAAAGCATTCAGGAGCAAACAGGCAGATGTATTTAAAACAACAGCAGCATCTGAACTCACATTTCCCTTTGCTTTATGCATTTGTGTTCTTCATCCTTCCAGGTTTCCCTACTGAGGTGTACACACCCTGTGCCAAGTTCAAGGTGCAAACACTGACAGGGTCGCCCAACCAAAAGAAAGACCACGCAGCCGATAAGTGAGGAGCATTCGGCACTTTTTCTGCTTTACAGGACGGATCAATAATATAAAACTTACCTTCACACTCGTCCTCGCTGTCCTCCTCCTTGCAGTGTTGAGGAGATGCTGGCGGCAGCGCATCAGAGGCGGCGGCGCCCAGCGTCCTTTCACTTGTCTCCCCCTCTAGCTTTACCTCAACGATCCCTCCCTCTTCCTCCTCCATCTCGTCCTCCTCGTCCTCCTCGGCCTCCTCCAGCGAAGAGCCGGGGCTCCGGGGGGGCGCCGTGGGGATCACGAGGTCGGGCCTGCTGGAGAACAGCTCCCTCAGGATGTGGATCGGCGAGATGGTGACGTCCCAGTTGGTGATGCCGAAGTCGCGGAGGTGGGCCCGGGCGTGGCTGGACAGGCCGGCCCGGGTGTCGAAGCCGGCGCTGCAGAACTCGCAGTGCATCACGCTGAACGTGTCCGGGTCAAAGTTGGCAACTGTGGAGAGGACAGGCGATACAAGTGGGGGTTCAGACATGTGACCGAATGTGCAGCGCGACACTTCACAGCTGGTGACTGACCGGCAGTGGAGCTCTGCTCACGACCTCTTTGACTTATGAGCCCTCGAATCAAAGCAAAGTCTCTGATTGCTTGTGACAAGTTCAACCAAAGAGTCGGCGCACCTCTGAATTATCTCAACACCTACTGGACAAAAGACATTCGTGGTCCCCAGAGGATGAATCCTGCTGACTTTGGTGATCCCCTGACTTTTTCCAGAGGATGTCTCGACAAATATTGGATGGATCGCCATTAAATGTGGTACAAACATTCATATTCCCCTTAGTTCATATTAGTATGCTGACAAACTAAGATGGTGAACATGCCTTTTTTTTTTTTTTTAGTTTTCTTATTCTATTAATCATCCTTAGATTTATATTGTGGCCCTTTCTTCCCCAGCTGGGAACCACTGCTTTATGTTTTAGGAACCACTTCTCAGAGCGGTTCACATAAAGTTTTCCCAGCTGAAAGACGGGAGCTCCACAAAAAAAATCTAAATTTATAGTATTTGTTCTACTTTGGCTGAAACAGGCGTTTAAGTGAATTGTCGAATAGGTAATAAACACACTAAGTCTTGTGCCATTATGTCAAACTTATATAGAAATTTGAAGACCAAAAAAAAAGGCATGTCTGTCTGGGCTTTACAATCTGCTCTGACAACATCGACACAGCCTAAAGAAACACGTGCAACAAGCCGTTGACCTTTTTTCTTCTTCTTCTGATAGGAGAACTTCTTCTCAATCGCATTGACTTCCTCTGGAGATATGAAGTGACGCACGTTGTAGCTGACACCCACTCGGTTCAGGTGGCCTCTCACGTGATTGGCAAGCCCGATGCCATTGTGAAATCGATCGGGGCAGTAGGGGCATTTCCTCTCCACACTCTTGAGCGCCTCCGCGTCCTCATCAATCTCCTCGTCGTCTTCATCCAGGATGCCCTCTGACAGGAAACGTCGCACGCGCTCCTCGTCAATGTCGTCGTCGTCTTCGTCACTGTCAGCTTCTGCAGGAGCAGCAGTAACCCGGTTGCTCCTGCGCAAAAAGAAAACCTTTCCGTCTTTCTCCATTTCCAGCTCGTCTTCGTCCTTCACGCTCTTCTTAGGAGGGAGCGATAACGTAGCGCTCTGCTTTGCTGAACTGTCGTCTATAAAGAGAGAAAAGTCAATGTTGAACAAATGTACAGATCTTACTCAAACCGAAACAGCATGGGAACCTTAAATACTACATGTGGATCTGAGTCTGTCTGACTTAAGTCACTTCTTAAAAATGTGTCAAAAATATTTATAGTTTGACTCTTCAACACTTTGAAGGATAATTCTGGACTAATTATATTAATTATATCATTCTTGTTTGTACTACTCATCAAGTTTATTGCTGAAATCTTGGCAAGAAGTGCAACAGGACAAAAAACATTATGTATTTGTTTCTGATTATTCTCCAGTTTTGCATTAATTTGATTACTCTTTGACGTAAAGGGATTCAAATTAACTATGCCAACACAGCTCCACTTCTGCTACACAGATTTGATTATTTAACCAGCTCTCTCGAAGGGTTATTTATATAAAAACCCCGGAGAAAGAACGTTTTTGTCACATCGGACACTAATGTTGCAAAAGCAATGCGTTATACTGGCATACTATCGCCTTATTAAAGCTGTTAATGACTAAAGTGCTGACAAACAGTTTTCCATTTACGCATCCAGCGGTTACGGAGAAACATTAACATTCATTTGTAGTCGTGTTCTGTCCACCTGATGAATGTTAAGTCCAATATTCACTGTATGGATTGTTTATAATAGAAATTTTGATTAGTGCAGCTTTAATCTTTTCTGTATGATCAGGTTTTCAGTACAATTACAACACGAAGCTTTGAGCGAGCAGCATGTAATCTGGTGTGTGTGTGTACATGGAACCACTCGTATGTGACTTGGGCGCCATCGAGAACAAAGTAAAGGTGACTTCGTCTAACCTCAGCATGAGAGTCTTTAGCCCAACGAGGACTCTCACCTGTGTTTAATCGTGCTCTGGTGTGCGGTTTCCTTCTCATAGGTGAGTCGGCGTCTCGTTGGGAACACTCGGTGTCAAGTTCTGTGCTCTGATCTTCGTCCCGCTCTTCTTCTTCACTCCCGGGCAGCGTGTCCTCATCCAGCCTGGGGTGAAACTTGGCCAGATCGGTCCAGGTCTTCCCTCTCCGGCTGAATCTCCGGTTCCCGGCACACTTGAAGACCGCCTGGCTCGTGGGCCGAGCCTCAGCGCCGTCTGGTGTCGCGCCGTCCTCGGAGGCGCCGACTCCTCGCTGGCTTTCGCCTTTAGCCGCATCGGGCAGGGATCCAGATCCCGATCCGGACCCAGAGAGATGATCAGAATCTAGGGTGGGTTTTGAAATTCGAGCGGCAACATTAGGCTTTGAATTCTGGCCGGTCTCATCAGCCTGCGCCCCGCTGACGGAGACCTGCCCTGCGTGAACAAGTTTCTGGTGTTCCCTCATTACAGTTTGACTTGAGGTCAGAAAGGCACAATGACCACAGGCCAGGGAAGCGGATGCCAAACATGATGGTGAACCAGGGGATGGGGAGTCAGCCTGGAGAGCGGGTTTTTTTCTGTTGTGGGTCTTAGTGTGATTAGCCAGGGCCTGGGAGGTTCTCGTGCTGAAGTTACACTTGGGGCAGACAAAGCGGCGGCGGTAGGCGGAGACAGCCCGGGCCTGAGCTGGAGTTCGAATTGAATTAGGAGGAGTTGCGTCTGAGTTGAGAACTGCTGGGTCTGCGTCTGGTGTTGAAACTGAGGCTGGGGAAAGAGGTGGAGATGTGACTATTTCTGGGTCTGACATTTTGCCTGGAATCGAGGCTGCGCTTGCATCTTGCAAAATAGCTGGGTCTGGGCTTACATGCTTCACCACCTTACTGTCGAGTTTCTGAATCTCTCTCGCCCTCCCGTTTTCGTTCAGTTTCTCAATCTCCTCCAAGATCTTCAGACGGGAATCCTGGTGCCTCCTGTGGTGGTCCGCCAGCGCGAGCCCATTTGGCAGATTCCATCCGCACTCAACACACCGAAAACGGCCCTTTCCTAAACGCCTGCCCCCCCCTGCACCACTCTGACAGTGCTCAACTATGTGCTCCTGCAGGTGGACCTGCTTTTTGAAGTAAATGCTACATTCCACACAGGTGAAGATTTCTTTACCTGGCACGACTGCACCTTCTTCTTCTTCTTCTTTGTCTCTTTTCCCGCGTTTGTCTTTGAGCTTTATCGGTTCTTCCTCTGCTCCTTCTCCAAAGCTGACTTCCTCAAAATCGTACACCCCTCTGCCGCCTCGACTCAGCTGTGCCGTCTCCGCAGGTTTAGATTTTTGAAGACTCACTCTTGCCCGCTTGCCGGCCTCAGGCAATGTGCGCTTCACGGTGCCAAGTCCGGAGAAGGGCCTGAGCAGCACCCTCTTCTTTCTGCACCGCTGAATGAATGTGCAATGAGCCCAGGGGGCGGGAGGGGGGCTCTCCGGGTCTGAGTCTCCAGGAAAGCTGTACACATCTCTCTCAGGCTGCTTGGTTTCTTTTCCCCTGGCCCTCTTCTCTCCCTCACTATTGTCTGCCGCCTCCTCCTCCATTTGGCAACCTTCCTTTGGTTTTACTTTGGACAGAAGCAGCTCGGCTCCCTCAGATACATTCCAGACTTTGCTGTCTGCCGCTGCGAAGAGAAAACAGAGGAATTATGAATGAACGGCGCCTTACGATAAAAAGAAAGCTATCAAGCATGCAGGAAACAGATTTGGTCTCTTCCTTATGGTACTTGCATTCTGTTGGGCCAAGCTGAGATGTGTTTGGCTCTTCTGTCTTTGTGCTCTCATTGTTGTTGTGGGTGGGCGAGTCCGTCCTGCTATGCAAGTGCTGCAATTTTTCAGGTTCTTGGTCATCTTCACTATCGAGTCTAGACAAGGAAAGAAAACGTCACATGACATTTTCTAAGCAGCATCTCTGCCTGAAACAAGTCAAAATTACAGATCATGTCCAAGCTGTTGCTTCTCAGTCTCGGGGGCCATGGCTACCACGGAGGACCCTCCGGTCACGTCTTCGCTATTTATTCTGGAAATTTTGCGGAAGTTCAATTAAAATCATACAAGTCGTGAGCATTTTTCATGCCGATCCCAGTATCCATAAAAACTCTATCTAAATCTAATGTTTGATGCAGCTCACCCTTCATATTAAGCTTCATATTTACCGTAAAGACACAAGCGTGGTTATCAAACTTCTCATCTAAGTCTGAGCAAGAAAGTTTTATATGCAGGAGACGATGTTCAGAAGAATTTCCTTGAAACGAGTTTCCTTTTAAATAAAACATGCAGGAAATATAAGTGAACAGCTAAATAAATAAATTAAATATTAAAAAAATCAAATAAGACTTTCCTTTTTAAAGTCTGTAGGGTTTTTTGTGGGCCCTGATTATATTTTAAAGCATCACTGTGACGTCTCTCTCTCTCTGTCTGTGTTTTTTTCTGATTTAACCACCAAAACAACTCGCTACCCTTCCTCCTGCACCTCCTCCTCACCTGAGTCCAGAAGAAGGAGATCCTGGGCTGTGAGCAGCCAGACCATGAGGGTTAGAAAAGTGCTGTAGCTCCTCCTCTGACGCATAACAGCACACAAAACACACAACCACAAGGAACATCACTTCACAGCTGAACAGTTACGATCCACAGTCAGAAATACAGTGCATACTCAGGTTACATGGAGAAAGGGATGAGAGACTTCTGACTACATGCAGACTGAGTAACATTTAAAACAATAAGGGGACAACAATCATATAAAACATACATTAGCTGAAGTCAGTTCTACTTCTATCTGTGCTGCAGGCTGTAACCGCTACTCTGCAACAGGTTTCCAATAAGAGTATCGAGCCATGTGTTACCATCTAGTGTTTCTTTCTCAGAGTCAGAGTCCCAGCTTAGGGAGGAAGGAAAGGCTGAGGACCTGAACCTCCTCTGTGCGCTCCTCCCCGGGTCTGCGCTGGGCTGGCCCCCCTCGGTCCGCCCGGGGCCCTCGTCTCCGGCGTGGCCCCACGAGCATTTGGCAGACATCAGGCCGTCTCTCACATTTGGAGAACATGAGGACTAGAGGCGGCGATAAAAAAATACAAATTAAAAACACACAAGGACATTTTTTTTTTTTTTACATCTTACTGTCAGATGATGGGAATGACTGCGGGGGTGAGTTTGGGGGGGGGGGGTCTTGCCTGTAAGGTGCAGTTGAGGAAGGTGGGGTTTTGTGCTGAGTTGAAGGCTGGGGGCCCATAGCTGGTCCCTGGGGTTAGGGGTCGCCCTTCTGGCTCCATGGTCCCCCAGAGAACAGTATGGAGTCCCACTGGAGACCAGCCCGCCTACATTGTGCAGCCTCCTCTCCTCCTGCAAACATGAACACACACACTTAACAGAATAAAAGTTTCTCAGGGCTTCAAAGTTCTCACTGCGGTAACTTGCACATAAAATGTTGTTTTCTAACAGCCAGCAGACTGTGGGGTGAATCAGAAAGCACATCAGACAGCGTGAAAGTGTCCAATCTGCAGAATCTGTCGTGTTCTGGCTGTCCTCGGTATTTCTGCAGCTGCAGCTCTCGGACTGTCTGACCTATTTTCACAATATGTCTGGTCTTAAAGAATGAAACGGGGCGCCCGGTTGGTTACATAAACAAGTGGCCTTTATATCCAGGCCCGTGTCCTCTCCCGCTGCCCCTGAGAGAGGCAGCGAAATGCCCGGGTCCGTGAAGGTGTCCCACGGGCTGGCTGGCCTCTGTGGCTCCAGAGGACGAGGGAGATATCGATCCGCTCGCTGTCAGGTGACTGCAACAGCAACGCATCCACGCTCGGTGCCTTTTACACCCAGAAAAACGCCCCTAAGCTGCAGTTTTGTTGCTTTTTTTTTTTTTTTTTTTTTTTAAATTGCAAAGACTCACTGAGCTCGGCCTGGTTTGCGGGTCGCACAGGAAGGCTGGCTTGTTCAAGCGCCGCTCGTCATAGTTTGCGGTCGGAGCTGAAGGCTTCACGCCCCGGCACGATGCTCCCCGGAGGCTCGGGCCGCTCCCCCGGACACACTCGCTCCCTGCAGCCGCCGCTCAGGTCCTCGCACGGATCCCTGGAAGATGCCAGGCTGAGGACTCCATGTTATTTGGCTTGCAGGCACGCCACGGCTGCGTACGTAACGTCGACGGGGGAGGGCGACGAGAAGAGTTGGAGTATAAAAAAAAAAAAAAAAAAAAAAAAAAAAAAAGAAAGGAAAGAAACCCACCAGAGTTCAGTAAGTTGAACTCGTGCGGGCGCTTTGCGTTTATTCTCATGTCTACATAGTTGCGCACACGCACGTGAAATGCTTTATGTTGCGGACGCGTTTTGATCCGAAGACACTTTCAGAGAAATACAAGACGATCAGTGTCCCCACATCACACCGATACACCTTTATCTATGTCAGGCATTGTTTTGTATTACCAGGTAAGGTATTATTGATCAGGTGTGCCGGGTTGGTTTCGGGTGGAAGCGTCTGTTTGTCGCACATATCCGCCGCTGAAGTGAACAACGTGTTTGTTAAACACATCCCACATTCATTCCTCGCTTTAGGATGAAAACAGCTGTTCTGAGTTTGTCATTAGTTTGTGTAAAAACATTTCCTAAATGCTGGAAATCAATAACCTTCCTACTGGTTATTAGGCGGTCGTGTGGCGCCCCCTACCGGCCGGAGGTGGGACTGCGTCTGAGTCTATGAGGACACTTCAGGTCATTTACTTTAGTGGAAATACTCAGATTACAAGGAAAAATCTGCATTCAAAAAGTTGGTTTAAGCAAGATTATAAAAGTATAAGCGTCAAAATACTCTTAAAGTACCAAAAGTAAAAAAAAATCATCATGCAGAATGGCCCATTTCAGAAAATGTATATTATATTAATTATTTTAATTATTGATGCATTAATGTGTTCATCACTTTAATGTTGCAGCTGGTAACGGTTGAGCTAATTTAATTACTTTACATATTTGTGAATTACAATAAAATATCTTATCTTGATCTATAATATATGTGCATATGTGTAGTAGTGCATCCTAATCTATTTGTTGATTATATTTTGTATTATTAATCAGAGTGTGCAAAGTAACTACAGTGATCAATTAAACTTGTGGAGGGAAAAGTGTATTTGCCTCTGAAATGTAGTGGAGCATGAAGTAGCAGAAAATACTAAGCCAACTACCTAATGAGTAAAGTACAAGTAGCTCAAAACTGTAAAGAAGAGAAGCTGGGAAGAAGTATTCAGACCCTTTACTCAAGTAAAAGTACGCTATTTTTATGTATTTTGGTTTAGTTTAATCTCACAAAAGTCACTCACTGCAGTGTAACTAGTAGCTGTCAAATGTAGTGGAGTAGAAGCATAAAGTACCATAAAATAGAAATAATTAAAGTACAAATAACGTACATTACTTGAGTAAATGTACTTAGTTACTTTCACAATCACACAAGATTTCATGCAGCACCGGTCATAGTGTTCAAAAGAAAAGTGGCACACAGTCAGAAGATAAGAGTGAGAACATTTATTTATTGTGTTTTTTTGGTTTATCCAAGACTTTTCCTGTTGTCAAGCAGATCAATTTAATTTCTTGACCTCCTAAAAGAAAGAAAATGAAGTATGAACACAGTTCAGATCATTTACATACAGCAATGTAAAAGTAGAAGTAAAATCCCGCTTAAGTAAAAGTACAGTAGAGTATTTATCAGCAAAATGTATTTTATGTATATTATATTACACTATTAGATTGTTAATGCTGATGCATCAGTGTGTAAGCAGCATTTTACTGTTGTAGCTGCTTGAGGTGGAGCTACTTTTATCCATTTTATATACAGTTACAAGAGATAAATCTGAGGGATTGTGGGAAGTTTAGAAATAGCTCTTAAATGTCTCTTTAATGGATCTGCTAACAACTCATAGACGTGATCAGGAGAGACAGAAAGGTTGGGAAAGTCATTAGCTGTCAGATAAATATGAAGTACTATTATTTCCCTCTGAATTTTAGAGAAGTAGTAGTATAAAGTAACAAAAAACGTACAGTACTCACTATCAACCAATGCATTTACACATACCCATGCAACAAAAAAGAACAGGAGAACTGTATACCAAGAATAATAATAATATAAAAATAAAATGATCAGGTTATATATTATGTGTTCTAGAAATTGTTGTAATAAATAGTCATAGTTGTTAAAAGTTAAGTTATTGGAGGAGCAACACAGTTTTTTGGTCAAATCAAATCTAGAAGATGGATCTGCAAACAGAAAATGGTGCCAGGAAAGTATATAAAAGGAGGATGAAAAGACATAATGATGCCTTTAACCTCCTTTTGTCTGTTAATAATGTGGAGTGAGTTAAATAATTTCTGTTGTGGATATTCAAGCTTCGTTTCCTACCACATAACAGCTGATGTACGTCAATACTCCTGTGCACTTACCCCAAAGTGTTTCCAGCCTTTGATCTCATTATAGAGAGCGTCTCCAGGACAGGCAGTGTTCACCACCTGCCTGTGCCCCTGCTGGGTGAACGTGGCCACCAGCCGCCCACCACCGACAGCGCAGGACGTCAGCTGATCTCTCACCAGCCCCATGGAATGCTGGGAGGGCAGACTGGTGGAGTAGTCCCCGATGAAGGACACGCCGTAGCCCACAGAGTTGTGTCCGAGGGTGTGGGCTCCTCGCCAGTGCCAACCTCGGCCCTCGTAGATGTACCCGTCAGAGCCTGCGACGAAGCTTTCGGGAAGCACAGAGTCTCTTAGACATTGCGATGTGGGTGCAAGCGTTCACATGTGTGTGTCTGACCTGAAAATCTGACTGCTTCTACCTGTATCCTATGTCATCCCAGCCTCTGACCTCCTGGTGGAAGTGCTGCATGGAGCGCATGTCTGCAGAGCACTGCTGGAAGGTCAGACAGGGCTGGCTCGGCGTGTGCGTGTGGTGGATGTACATGAAGGAGAGGGGAAGAGACAGGTTGGTGGGGGTTCCTCTGTACGGCTCTGCAGCCCACATGCAGCGAGGTATGATGGGTGGGCAACCTGAAACACATTCATGATAAATCACCAGAGCTGGTTAGGATGTTTAACTGGAATTAGTCAGCACTTTCTGTTCATATTTTTAATGGACTGTCAAAGTGGATTGTTCTCAGCAATTGTTTTCCGATTTCTTTCACTTCCTCTGTGGTTTGGTCTCATGCTCACCCATGTACTTATGGACTAACTCTCTCATTCGCTTCTTCACCACAGCTATCAGCTGCTTCCTCTCCTTCTCGACCATGTTCGAGTGCCCCTTCAGTCTCCGCTGCAGCTCTACTGATTTCACCACCTGCTTTGTCAGCACCGGAAGGGTGGCCAGCTGTCGGAAGTTCTCCCTGCGACGCCGGCCGATGAGGCGCGGGGCGGCGTCCAGCCCTTTGACATCCAGCTGGTGGCAGTAGTACTGTGTCAGCAGACTGCTGAGCTTGCGAGGACGTCTGGATTTGTTGAAGACCTCCATCCCCAGGACCAGGCCGTCCATGCCCCCGTTGAGCTGAGCAGTGGTGAGCAGAGAGGGGCTGTCCGAGAGGGTGAAGACTTGAGGGGAGCTTATGTTGTCCCAGCAGCCGTCACGTCCCAGGGTGAGAGGAGAGCTGTGGGTCAGGTCTTTGGCCAGAGTGAGCTGGTACAGGGCCTGGACACGCCCCTTAGACTTGGAGAGGAAACCAGCCTCGATGCCCAGGAGGAGCGGCGCGAGGGCAACAGTGGTGCCGTCAGACGTCAGGACCACACCTTCCTCTTTAGCATCTTCGGTCACCCTGTGATGCACAGCCTTGCTGAAGTAAACTGAGAGGCCAGCGTCCATTTCAGGACCCCTGGAGTCGGCGTTACCAAGGAAGTGCTGAATGAATGTATCATTAAGGCCAGCTGCCCTGCGGATCCTCCTCAGCACAGCTACTGGCGCTGACCCAGGGCCCCTGTGTTCCACCTGCTTCACCGCCTTGATGAAGTCGTCCATGTGCCAAGAAAATGAAGCTGAAAACAGAAAACACATAAATTTCACTCTTCAGCTCTACACAACCTTAGCCTTAAACTGGGTTTGTTTGTCACCCCTCATGGTTGTGAGGGGAATAATGGAACTAAGCACCCAGGGCCCTAAAAAAAATACTATTACTGTTACTCATAGATACTGAATTGTACTTAAGTAAAACTTTGAAGTACTTTTCTTGAATATGTCCATTTTCTGCTACTTTATACTTCTACTCCAACACAGTTCAGAGGCAGATATTGTACTTTCTGTTTCACTACACTTTATTCAAATTAATAATACAAAATATAAACAACAAATAAATGTTTTATCAAAGGTTAAGATAAGAAAGGATTTTACTGGTACTTTCAATAAAGTTTGATGCAAGACTTTTGTATTTTTACTTGAATCCCAGACTTTTAATCAAGTAGAAGATCTAAGTACATATATATATATATATATAAACTTACATATCATGCCTTTAAGTTTCTAAACTTTAATATGCTACATTCTGCTATATTCTGTAGTGTTTTAAAAACTCACAGTGAAGCTTCACACCGTAATTACAGGATGTTGAAAAGAGGACTGAAATGAGCTGATATTTCAGTGTGCAGACTTCCTTAAATGTGTTATAAACACATCATTACTGATTACCTTAATAATTTCTACAGAAACATGTGTTTAATGTGTTTACACCTTATTTCAGGTATTTGCACCGGTGTGATAACGGATGTAAAAGGACAAAGAGGCCCACAGAGGCAGGCATATTGTATTTACAGAGCCCAGACGTTTTGTACTAAAGTCAATACAGTTTCTCTCACTCCAAATAATTTTGATCTGAATACATGTATTTCCATTACATGCAATGCATCTCACAAAACTGGTGAAAACACAAACAAATGTCATTACCTTCTGCATACGTGCTGAACACGAGCACCACAAGGGCCAGGGTCCATTTCCAGCAGCTTCGATCCATCATGAGCCGTGAACACCTTCAGCTCCCAGCTTCAAATGTTACCTTGTCGCCTCTCCCTCATTTATAGAAGTTCAGAGTAAGTGGGTGGTTATATAACAGTTGTAGACACAGTGTAGATACGCCTACGTTCAGTGTGTTGGTGTGGCCTGCCTAAGCAATGTGGGAAACAGGCACCTGTAATGTGGGCAGTGCAGAGTCGTTTGTCCTTACGCTCAAGGTCCTGTCATATACAGCACGTAGTGTCGATGTGACGGACCCGGGCATTTTCGAGAAATTCTCAAGTTCTGTAAAAAAAAATCTCAGTCATCTTCTCTGTGTAGTTAATATGGCTGATGCTTGTGAAACTAACCTGGGAATAAAGTAAGCCAGTGGCAAACTCTCCATGACTGTACAAATCATTGGCAGTCCTCTGTGAGGCAATACACATGTTCTCTTCAATGTGCAGAGAACACAAAAAGCTAGGCTGCAAAACTGAGGAAGTCCCAGAGCCATGAGTCACGTGTGTGTTGTGTGGTAGTGACGGGAATATATCTGCACACTGATTATTTGTTACTGATTTCATATCAGGTTTGTATTTGCAGCCTGATATAGTTGAACATGCAGCTGCAGGTATGAAAAAGTTATATGAGGACAAGAACAGGAACTGTAGTCGCTTGTGAACTGGAAGAAACAATGCAGATGGTCTGGGATGTAAATAACAAAGGTCAAAGATATAAATCTGTGTGCTTATTTTAACTACTTTATATCTTGTTGGGTAGTTACATCTACAGCAATGCATCATGGTCTATAAGATCATCATGTGTTTGTAGCGTCGCTGTCCTGTGAAAACCAAAGTCTTAAAAACTTCTCATTAGCTCAGAGAAACAGCTGATCCAAGAATATTATAAAAATTTTTTTAGTTTAAGAAGTAGGAGAATTTTCTCAACCCATGAAGACGAAGTGGAGTAGAAGTATAAAGTTGCATAAAATGGAAATACTCAAGTAAAGTACAAGTACCTTGATTTAAGTGTTGTACTTGAGTAAATGTACTTGGTTTACATTCCACCACTGGCCACTATAGTTTCCCAACATTGTTACTGGTTCATAAAAATAATTTATTAAAGAAAGTTGGGGAACTGCTGTGTTGTACTTTGGCATTATTTACTGGTGAATGTGACTGTACTTGTTGTACATATTTATTGTGTGGTGTATATAAACTGTATAAAACATACAAGTGAATTCTATTTGACGTGTTTTGAGACTTTTTGGCATTTTGTCAGGAACAAGAGATAAAAACGACCCAGTGGACTAACTCTGGATTATTTCCACGTCTTTTCTTCTCCTGCTCAATGGGCAATCAACAATAAAGTTATTATTTATAACAACAAAACAAATAAATAAGGATAAAATAAACACCATGCAGGTGTATGAATACACAAAGACTGTGCAGTAGAAGACAACCGTGGGTCATTATAAGTAAAGGCCATGGATGGAGCTTGTGAATAACAGGAATATAACACAAATCATATTGCAAAGGTAAAGCTTTTCCTCTTATATGTATTCAACAAACAAAAATAATAAAATCAAATGTACTTCTAAAACTTCAGTATCAGAAACAGTTCAGATAAAATATAGTTATAGAGTATCTTTGATAATATTCTCTCTATATAGTCTTTGTGTATACGCTGTGGCCTCCTGTGCAGTAAGTGGCGCTGTGCAATTTAAAGGCTGGTAACGAGTAATGAAAGCGTCGAAGAAGAAGAAGAAGAATAAAAGGAGAAGAAGAAGAAGAAGAACTGGACAGTAGCTGATTTATCTCCAACAAGGTTCGTTTATCTACAAAGACGTCGCTTATAGAAATCAGGATGATCGATCACACGATGTTTAAGCTGTATGTGTGTTTCTAAACCCCTCTGAAGGGCTCGTGAGGGGGGGGGGGGCGGATCTTAACCGGAAGTAGCGGCTGAGTTAGCATCTGTGGCTAGGCGGCTAACAGCTTGTGGAGATCAGCTGTTTGTTGGGTTTTAAAGGATCAAACTGAGCTGACACCAGTTTAGAGAAGGTGTGTGTGTTTTTATGCGGAACTAATCCCGTGAATTTGATGCAGAGGAACTGCCTAAAGTGCTGAAGTCAGTGTGATCATTTGCTTTATTAATATGAATCAATTCAGTGTTGAAACTGTTGGTTGATCAACGAGGAAATCAGCAGATTAATTGACAAGAATTGAGATAAACCAGAAAGTGTGAAGATTTTCTGCTTTTCTCTCATTTATTATATATTATTGTATATTGTTTTTTTGTTTGTTATTGTTTTGGACTGTTGGTTTTACAAAAAACAAGCAATATGAAGATGGTTTTTTACTATTTTGACATTTTACAGACCAAACCATTAATCTGGGGAAAAATAAATTGCAGCCTTATGTTAGTTTCTGCAAAAACACTTGTCAACACGATGGATGTGGGGGCAAATATGACTGGTGTTATTTATATTCTGGTTAGTTAAAACCACACGTGTTTAAAGGTCCAGTGTTTAGGATTTAGGGGAATCTATCCGCAGAAATTTAATCAAGTATGTTTTGATTAGTGTATATTTCCCCTGAAACTAAGAATCATTGTGTTTTTGTTCGCTTACAATAAGCCCTTCATATCTACGGAGCCGCCATGTTTCTACAGTAGCCCAGAACGGACAAACCGAACTCTGGCTCTAGATAGTTCGCCTCTTCTCCCTAGATGCTAGATGCACCTAAATCCTGCATGCTCGTCCTTTTTAAATGGTATTTTCTAACATGACACAGCAGAGGTCATCATGTCCAACAGGAAAAACACAAAGTTATCAACGATCTGTATATGTGTGTCGGTAGATACTAACCCGTCCTGTGGACCATCATCACTCTCCAACAGAACATGGACACGCGGTTCACTCGAGGGAAATCCAACATCTTGGAGCGGCCCCTAACCCGACCCAAGACCGAAGTCAGCGTGAGCGCTTTTGCCCTCCTGTTCTCGGAGATGGTCCAGTACTGTCAGAGCCGTGTGTACTCCGTGTCTGAGCTGCAGACGCGCCTGGCAGACATGGGCCAGAGTGTGGGAGCCAGCATGCTGGACGTGCTGGTGCTGAGGGAGAAGAACGGGAAGAGGGAGACCAAAGTCCTGAACATGCTGCTCTTCATCAAGGTTAGTAAATGGAAAATACAGCTGATGGTTTTAAAGTTCAGTTAGTTTTAAATTTAACAGTTTTTCTTTCCTTTTTAGGTTAATGTCTGGAAGTCTTTGTTTGGGAAGGAGGCTGATAAACTGGAGCAGGCCAACGACGATGACAAGACCTATTACATTATAGAAAAGGAGCCACTGATCAATGCGTACATCTCCGTGCCCAAGGAGAACAGCAGCTTGAACTGCGCCGCCTTCACCGCTGGCATCGTGGAGGCCATCCTCACGCACAGCGGCTTCCCTGCCAAGGTCACCGCCCACTGGCACAAAGGCACCACGCTGATGATAAAGTTTAACGATTCGGTCATAGCCAGGGACAAGTCTCTGGATGGCAGATAAGGAAGACCGGGGAGAAAGTGGGTGATTATGTTAATCAATACAGGTTGAAGATAAATCATCCAGGTCCAGGCGAGTGTTTGTTCCTGACTGAATTTCCTTGTGGTGTCCGATGACACGGGGTGACTTTATGGATTGATGGATGGATGACGGCACTACACTGAGCCACGCATAGAGACGAAAACATGCAGCTAGTTGGTTCAATCTTCCATGTTTTTGTGGACCATCTCACTCCTGTCATACCTCATGAAGTGACAAACTGTTTACTGAAGAAGAAACCTTTAATTTGGATTTTCATATCACATTTTTACATCACAGATTATTCATAAAAGGTTATAATATATTGGATTATTTTGTTTTTATTAGTAATTCTCATATTAACATTTTATTTGAAAACTTTAATTAGATAATGTCGTGAAATAATCAACAGATAATTTCTGAA
This sequence comes from Lateolabrax maculatus, assembly GCA_031216445.1. Classification (NCBI taxonomy): domain Eukaryota; kingdom Metazoa; phylum Chordata; class Actinopteri; order Acropomatiformes; family Lateolabracidae; genus Lateolabrax; species Lateolabrax maculatus. The sequence continues at coordinate 21,975,074 of CM062216.1, read as the reverse complement.
AGTAATTGTGAGGTGTTTCACCTCATGGGGTGAAAGTGAGAAAATAACCCACTCAATCGTGCCCAACTAATTTGAGCATCCCTGGTTTCTATAATGTTAATAAAAATGTGTGTCACAATATCTCCTTTTAGTGCTACCTAATATTTAATTTTACAGAGAAAAGTCCAGTTTTGTTTCATTCCAGTTCAACTCCAGCTGCATGTTTCATCTCTGTACAATAGATTCATAATCAGGGCCGCAGCCACTATTGATGACACTGAGGTCATATCCTCACTATTTTTATTTTATTTTACATTTTTTTCATTGTTTTATTTTGTTTGTGTGGTTATTGGTAACATAGGGAACTTAACAGTCTATAATTAAAGACAAAACCTACACATGCGGTTTTATAAGCTGACTCCAATATTGTTGACTTAGCATTTTGAGAACTTTTGATGACCTTAAGCCAACAAATAATAAAGACATCAGCATTTCTCCCACAGAACCGTATTCCTGGCAGCATGAAGATTTTTGGTTTCTGGTTAAAAAAAAAAAAAGAAAAAAAAAGTATGTGAGGGTGGGGGTATCCTAAAATGTTTAACCATGTAACTGCGACGTGTCCGGTTCGATTCCTGCTGGGGATTTTTTTATTGCATGAAAAACCGTCCCTCTCTTCTCATTTCCTGTCTGTTTCTTTGAAAAATAATCTTAAGAGGTTCAACATTTTGGGAAATATGCACAATTGTGGCGTGCATCAGATGTGAAAATCAAACAAGGGAAACAACTAACCTGGGCCTGTCGAAAGGTAACAAAATCCACCTGCCAGCACCTTTAAAGCTCACTAATTAAAATTTTATACTTGGATGCCATTTGGTTTTTACTCGGGGTTAAATTTGCAAGGCTAGCTGTTTCCCTCTGTTTCAAGTCTTTGTGCTAAGCTAAGCTAAGTGGCTGCAAATGAACATATTTTACAAAATGTTGAACTGTCCCTTTAGTTTTGGGGGGGGGGGCTATGACCTGAGTGTGTCTGCAGTCCTGTTCACGGCCCTGCTCGTACTGTGTTCCCTGCACTTCTTGTTATTTCTGCCACTGTTTTGTTTGTCTGTTGATCTTGAATAAAACAAAAATAGATGAAACGTGAGATTGAGTCATTTCCGGATATTGAACCCGTGACGTCACGCCGACCGGCCCGTGCCGTCGTTGCTGGGCGACGCGCGGTCACGTGGCGGAGTCACGTGGTCAGCAGGAAGCCGGTGTTTACCTGCGCGTCGCCGCACCGCTGCGACACCGCGCATCCTGCATGTGCGCTGCAACGCGACGCGCTTTCATAACATGACTTTCGCCCGACGTGTGCACCGGTGATGCCCCGTCTCCTCCACCTCCTCCTCCTCCTCCTCCTCCTCCATCATCCTCCTCCTCCTCCTCCTCCCTGCGTGGTCGTCTGAGCATCATCATGGCATCTTCAAGTTACACCTGCATCCCGGACAGCGCCACAGGTTCGTCACTGCGCCGTCCGGTTCATCTGTGCGTCTGTCTGTCTGCTCCATGTTGTTCCAAACGCACGGCGACATTAACTCTGTTCACTTCTGCGTGGAGGCGTCGATGTGTGAGATTAAGATGTGATTTAAATCGGCTTTTTACAAAGGAAATGCTTAATATCCGCGCTACACAGATTAATCTGCTGCAGGCCCCAGCTCAAGAACTTTGTTGTTATTGTGCAAACACACCGACATTACAGCTGTGTCAACCTCAAGTGGAGCATTTTTATTTAAAACTAAGAATAAATAAGGATGCACGAATGAAAATTAAAGCACAGGATCTAAGTAATGTAAGTAGGCCGACAGAATATAAGGAATACAGTTCCAAACGAGATCCTCAGGCTCATCCCATGCACACAGGGTTATTTTGTATTATTATTTTTAATCGTTTGGTTTATAAAACATCAGAAAACTGTGAAAAATGTTCTCAGCACAGTTTCCTAAAGGTGAGATGATCAAACGCTTAGTTTTGTCTGAACAAAGATGTCAGATAAGGAAACGCAGCAAATTCTCACATTTGAGCAGTTGGAGACAGCAAATGTTTGGAATATTTTTTGCTTTAAAAAAACGAATTAATCGATTATTAAAATAGTTTCTGATCATCAAATCAATTATTGAAGTAACTGTCGCAGCTCTGAACGAGAGATGCTATTCAGTCAGACTGTAGGAAGCGTGACTCATACTAGTGACTAAAAGTCATGATATCTTGGCCTCATCTGCTTCACTTTAGACCGATTCCGCCTCTTGTGAGTCTCCCCGCTGTGTGAAAGTGCTACGCCGAATCTCTCTTCTGCCTCTGTTAACGTTTTGTCGCTGCTGATCGTGTTTACGGTTCGTCTCCCATCTAAAACCTGTCTTTGTATTTCCCAGAGAAGGACAGGCTCCTCTCCTCCGTGGACGGCTATGGGTCTCGGGACCTCCTTGTCGGTGGGAGCCCCCGTCCCACTGTTCTGGTGGGCTCTGAGCCCCGCCAGAAGCAGGAGGAGGGAGAGGAGGAGGAGGAGGAGGAGGCCCTGAGGAGGAAGCTCAAGTACTTCTTCATGAGCCCTTGTGACAAGTATCACGCCAAGGGGCGGAAACCTTTCAAGCTGGGCCTGCAGCTGCTCAAAATCCTCATCGTGACCGTGCAGGTAGACGCAGCTCCGGGCTGTGATTTGACGTAAAGCTCCACATTGATTATAGATTGAGTCATAACTGCTATTTCTGCATCTGCCTGCCTGATGAAGCTCGTTTGTTTTGTCCCCGTGACTCTGCCCGCCTCTCAGTTGGTGCTGTTTGGACTGACCAACCAGATGGTGGTGGCGTTCAAAGAGGAAAACACGGCGGCGTTCAAACACCTTTTCCTGAAGGGTTATCAGGACAACGCTGCCCAGGCCGTCCACACGCAGCAGGAACTGTACAGCCGCATCCACTTCGCCGTAGAGCAGGTAGACTAATAATCACTAGTGTGAAAAAGCAGATCAAACCTCTTGTAATTTGACTGAACCGACTCTTTAAAGAGCTGCACTGGCATTTGGTTCAGATGGGAGTTTCATGTTGAGAAAGATGTGATACCTGAGCTGCTGTTCTGTCTGTTTTCTGTTAATAAACCTCAAGCTTCAGCTGTAATTCCACTTTCCCCTTCAGTACATGGCTCTACCTCAGATCTCGCTGGGACGGTACGCGTACGTGCCTGGCGTCGGCGTGAATGACAGCGCGCTCTCCCTCTGCCAGAGGTACTACAGGAGGGGCACCATCGACCCCGTCAACGACACCTTCGACATCGATCCCCATGTCGTCACCGGTAGGATGACCTGTATCTTTCAGATTTGATCTCCCTGGTGTTTGGTAAATCGGTCCCCAGGTATTTAACATTAAAAACCGGCAGTCTTGTTATTTATTCAGCGGCAGTTTCAGTGAGTCATTGTGTTGCTGCTCCACATATGTCAAGAGGTGCCCTGCAACTGTGCCCTACTTTCTAATAAGCTTGAAATAGTTCCTATCAGCAAAAAACACTTTTTTCCCCCATATACTTTAGTAGCAACGCACTGTGACTCGGCCTTGGGAAAGGAGTTATTTGCATACACCTGCTGAGTTGGCAGAGGTGACTTTTGGCAAAAAAATCTACAAATAAAGTAAGACAAATAAAAATCTCCAAGGGGGGCGATTCTGCATTTAGATGCTTTGAGGAAGTCTAGAAGGGTGGTTTGTGTCTCATGTGATGTGAAAAAAAACTATAGTTTTGTATGGTTTAAAAACTTCCCCATGAGATTTTTCTTTAGTTCCTCTAATGCTATTTTCTGATTTTATTTCCAGATTGCATTGGACTGAATCCATTGAGTTACAGCTCTGCTCCAGGAAACAGTGACTACAAGAATTTCACCCTCAAGTTTTACAAGTCAGTTGACATAATGTTTGTTTTGTTAACATTAGAAATAAAAAAAAAGAGTTATTATTCTTTACAGTGTTAGCTATTCACATTGACTTCTCTGTGTCTCTCTGTCATGTATATTTGTCTCCAGGCTGATCAATGTGACTGTTGACTTCCAGCTGAAGGCCATCAACATCCAGACCATTTTAAACAATGAAATCCCTGACTGCTACACCTTCGCCATCACGGTGAGCCATCTCTTCTGTTGTTTCTGTTTTAACCAACACCCTCCATCACAGTACAGTACAGATAGAAATCTGTCCTAACTCAGCCACTCTTAATCACACCCTGCAGATTTTCCTGTTAAAATTAGCAGAACTCTGCGATAAGAGCTGAGATAAAATGATGGAGTTGTGTAAAAACGCCCATACCCAGAGGTTGTATGTTTTACTCTTGTTGCTATCAGATCGTCATGGATAACAAGGCACACAGCGGAAAAATTAAGATCAGTCTACAGAACCGGGCGTCCATAAAGGAGTGTAAAGACCCCAACGTGTCCGGACACGGTGAGTAACTGGGGGTAAATGAGCCACGACAGACACAGGGGGTGTGCAGACGTTCACTCATTTGACTCCCAATATCACCTGTTTAATGCTCTCAATTGCCCTTTGAACCCTCACATCTGGCTTCTCTTCTGTCAGCGGAGAGCTACGCGCGGGAGTTCTTCGACGTGCTGGTGGCGTTCGTCTGTCTGCTGTCCCTGCTGCTGTGTGGCCGCTCCATCCTCAGAGGCGTCCTGCTGCAGCACGTAAGAAAGGAGACCGAACATTGATGTGCTGATGTCGTAAAAAACTGTTTAACTCGGCGACAGTAAAGTGTCCATCTTCATAAAATGAGTTTCGAAAACCCACGTTTACGTCCATGTTTACTTGGTAGCACAGTCTTCGTCCCTGCCTGTACTGGCCCATTGCATGTGTGTCCTCGAACACGTGAAGGAGAACAAACGGCACGGGACAGATTCATGAAAGTATTGATCTATAGCTTTACTAGTGTGCAAAGACTGGAAAATAGGGGCTATATCTTTTTAGACTTTAGAATCATTACATTTTCAATTCTGCAAAAAGAAAGCTACATGATTTATATTTGATCACAAACAAGTGACGAGGCTGCAGTCCAGCAATTTAGTAATGAAGGAACGTGTCACTCAGTGCAACAGTGATCACTGATGTGTTTTCTATGTTAATGTTTTGGGCAACAAAGGAGCTCTGTGGCTCAGAGGAATAAGATATATGAGGCTTTGGCTACACATAATACTTGGTTATAAGATCAATGTATTGTCAGTTTCGGTCTTTTCATAGAATTGGTTGTAGCAGGGCGTGGAGGACCAGGGGGAAGATGATTCATGTGGTGGTTATCTTGTTTATTTCAATCAAAATAAACTTCAGGTTTTATTAGTAGTTTTCCCGGTATTGTTAATGATTGATAGAAATGGAATCGGTTATTACTGGGTGAGGGGAGGTGTGCAGGGGAGAGTACAGTAAAGTAAATTAGATCCGATCTGATTAAATCACCTCAGACATCTATTGAAGAACTGGAAACTTTTTATGTTCCTTTCATCTTGAGTTCACTACACACATTTCAGGAAGTGTATGAAAACATTCTGGTGAAAGTAAAAAGAAATAGACCCCCCTGTAAAACCAGAACCTGTTGTTTAGTACGGACTAAACCAACAAGATAACACACATATATGTATAAAGTAGTGTTTTTTAATCCATTATATCATTTTAATGTACATTTAAACAGAACCTAACACAGCTTCTCATGTAATTGATCCTCTTCCACCTCCCTAACCAGGAGTACGTGCAGTTTTTCAAACACAAACTCGGGCGCAGTGTGAGCTGGGGAGACCGAATGGAGTTCATCAACGGCTGGTATATTCTGCTCATCGTCAGCGACATGTTCACCATCGTCGGCAGCTTCATCAAGATTGGGATCGAGTCCAAGGTAATGGTGACACACGTTACTAAGAAACTGTTTTTTCATCTTTGCAGTACAACGGTTTCTGGTAATTAATGACGTTGCTGTTGTGATGCAGAATTTGTCATCATATGACATGTGTGGGATCCTGCTGGGAACCTCCACCCTGCTGGTGTGGGTGGGAGTCATCCGCTACCTCAGCTTCTTTCAGAAATACAATGTAGGTGGAGAAGACACACACACACACACACACACACATAAATCTTTTTTTCCTCTTTGTCCTGCGTGTAAATACATTTCGCTCATTCCCTCCCTCTCTCTTTATCTCACAGATCCTGATTGTGACTCTAAGAGCTGCTTTTCCCAACGTTATCCGCTTCTGCTGCTGTGCAGCTGCTATTTATCTGGGATATTGCTTCTGTGGATGGATTGTGCTGGGGCCCTATCACGCCAAGGTACTGGACACACACTCTGCAGTGTCTCTAACCAGGAATGAGGAGGCCATGAGTCATTCACACCAAGAGTACATGTCAGCACAGCCTAATTATCATAAAAGGCCTCCAGCATATCATCTTTCTAGCTATGTATAATTAATGAGAGAAGAAAATGGACATTTATTAAATATGAATCATGACAACATTCTGTAATTATATTGTTTTTGCTTGCAATGTTGCCTTGTAGTGTTCTGGTAGAAAGTGGGAAATCAAAAAACCTTACAACTAGCAACTGATAAACCTTCACATATGCAAACATTTAGACAATAAAAGATTTTAATTGGAAAGGCGCAAATAAACAATCTCACACCAGTAAGATATTTGTAAAAGTTCAATTTCATAAAGAACTGTGCTAAAAGTGGCAGGTGTCTCAGGAGAGAGACAGAGTAAATAAAGAATAGTCAAAATGTAATCCTTTAATTATATCCTCACTTTTTATTGCCTAGCGCGGGTCAATCTCCATGTTAAAATGTCATGTTTCTGAAGGTTATTATTTGAAACGTTGCTAAACCGCCCAAGTTTCAGCTACTGCCAACCTGTTGTTATATATTATAACAGTTGGTAGTACTACTCTCGTATATAACTGTGCCACAGCTGCAGCCTTCTCCCTGAAAATCAATTCCACCTGCAACCAGGACTACTACCCTACTAAACTTGCTGTAAAATTTATATTATATTTACATGAAAGTGGTGTCAGTCTTCTCATCCAACTCTTGGCAAGAATGCAAATGTAGTGCATTTCCCAAAATGTGGAACTATTCCTACCACATGTTGAAAAGGCTTTGACATTTCACCTCAGTGTCATTTCCTCATTTAAATCCCGTTTTCGTGTGGCTTGCCTTGATTCCACTAATGCAATGCGTGTTGTGTTGTTATTTCCTTACACTGACCCCACGTATACAGTTTCGCTCCCTGTCCATGGTGTCAGAGTGCCTGTTTTCTCTGATCAACGGAGACGACATGTTTGTAACGTTCGCCGAGATGGAGCACAGCGGCACACTGGTGTGGATCTTCAGCCAGATCTACCTTTACACCTTCATCTCCCTCTTCATCTACATGGTGCTGTCCCTCTTTATCGCACTCATCACCGGGGCCTACGACACTATTATGGTATGGTTACATGTGGTTACGCTCTGGTTTCTCTGCATTATTTCTCTGATTAGTTTGTGGAATAAAAAATGTTCAACTTTTACGGTGTCTTCCTACAGGCCCAAACACAGGAGCAGGTACGCGTCACCGACCTGCACGTGTTTATTGCAGAGTGCACGGACACACCCAGCTCTGGCAAGTTCCGCGGGCCTGAAGGGTCGTCGTGCTCCTTCTTCTGCTGCTGTGACTGAGGAGGAGGAGGAGGAGGATGATGATGCACAGAGGGAGTAAGCGGTGTAAGAGTGTGTGTGTGGGTGGAAGGGCAAGGGAGTTTTTTATTTTTCTCTTTGAAGCACTGTATTTCCACTCCAGTGACAGCCGGCTGCAATTGGGCTCCTTGTTCCAGACACTCAGTGGAGACGATAAATGCTTCGGGAGTGAACAGACTGACCTTGGACCCCGATGTCCTCTGTTGTCAAATTTGGCATTTGAATTTGCGCTGGAAACGGTAGAACGCACTTCACAGTCACAGGCCCAATTACCTGCTTCGGCTTTTGTACTGTATGAATAATTTAATGTCTGAAATGTCAGTTTGTTAGGGCTTTGATGACTAGACGCACATTGCCAGTAAACATATTTATTGCTGTTGACTGGACACAGGGTCCACTAAGTAAAGTGGATACAAATTTTCACTTGAATGATCCACTATGTACAGGGTTTTTAGTATCATGTTATGGTTCACATGGCTACCCAGGTGACAGCAGTTTTGTGCCTCTTGATTATGTAAATATATGTATGTCCTCTAAATTGTCATGGCAGTGGCAGAAAAGACACAAGAGACAGCTAGGCAAGTTGAAAAAAGAGTGATCGTTAACTGCTCTATGGATGCATTAGCTTCTGCAACATTTTCAGTCAAGGCTGTTCCTCCACTCCCGTTTTCACCCGTCGCTCCTCGTCCCCTTTGTGCATGACTTCCTCTGAGGGAGATGATGGCTGCATGAGGAAGGACGAGCCCCGCAGCCAGCCAGTTAGTCATCAATATGTATGAACTGTTTCTGCTGTAAAGAGCCAGGTGACTGTGCTAATGCACTGCGAGACAGAGCCTCTTTACTGTTTGGTTTAAAGCGCTCTGTTCAAGGCTGCAGAATAATATTCCTATAGAAAGTCAAGAGTCAGACAATGGTAAGTGATGTTTGAAGAAAGAGTACAACATTTTAGGACTCTGTGCTGTCAAACTGTGAGTCACACAGTTGACGGCACCAGCACCAACATTACAAGTATCAAAACTGATTTTTAAATTCCAGGAAAAGTGGGTAAATTAGCTGTAGCTAAGACATGCATGTAGTTGTTTCTGTATTTTATATTTTATACAATGTGTCAGACTGTCAGTGTACTGACATTAAAGCTTGAAGATTTTTTTTTTTTAAACATCATCTCTAAAAACCAGCAGTTCTTTATTCACCCTTTGTAAAGAAAAGTGAATATTCAGAATATCGCTCTTATTATAGAAACTTACTGATGTGGAAATGTCATTCCGGCCTGCTGCAGCTGAAGGTCACTGTTCGATGGTAGAAGGATGTTCACTGCACAAAATGTGTTTCAGGACTAAAGGGTACATTTTTTTTACTACTCACTGACATGCTAACTTAAATGAATATTGTTTACAGTCACAATGACGTGTTTTCTTTTAATTAATGTTTATTCGCACTTACTTACTTGCACTTACTGAAAACTGATGTAAAGCTTCATTTGATTTAAATGTGTCACATGGGAGCCATATAGCACAATGGAGCAAAGTACTGTATATGTAATGCATCTGTTAGTGTTCTCCTGACACTTAATGGGAAGGTTATTTAATGGTAACAGTGTTATTGCTCACCACATTTGTTTCCATATAGTTTTTATGCTGTCATAATTAATTTTTACCTCGTTGTGAGAAGAAGTAATGAATCTCTAAAAGGGAGTTTCTCCGTTTCTGTGTAGGTGGAACATGTACTGGTTTTTACCCTCGTTTGTATTTAATCTTTTCTGTGAAGATGCTGCCTTCTGAATGAAAGTACACGTCTGCAAAATAAACAGGAAAGACTCTGAAATTATGTCAAGATTGTTCAGCTAAGTAGCCCAGACCAGTCTTCTGGTTTCAGACAGAGCGACATCACATGGCTCTATGATAACAATTTCTGTCAACATTTAAAAATGACCCCAATTACACATTTCATATGAAAATGTGAATGATGAAATAACATTTCATAATAATAATTTTTTATATTAATATTATATACTGCTATTATTTATTTCAGTATGTATTTTATATATTTAATAGTGAACTCCATACTGTATCTCTGTGGTGCCAGAAGACTTGGGATGTGGGAGTTACCAACCGCATATTTACATTTATAATGGACTGTAACACACAGCACCTGTCCACGGTGCACTGTGCTGGGATGGGCTGCTATAAAAAAATGATAGATACACTGATACAAAGCTTGGATTGCATGAAACTGATGAGTCTCAGGTGTTGTGGTAGTCTGACACCACTAGAGGGAGAGAGCAGGCTCTGTCTGAAGCCACCAACCAATTAAAACAGAAGCAATAAAGAAATAAGAGGAAGCTTAAACACAGGTGCTTTAAGGAGGAGAGGAGGGGTGACACATTAAGAAAGGGAGCGGTCTGTCTTGTTGAAGACAAAAAAATGCTGAGAGTATAAGTGAGGTACTTAACCTTCAAGTCTACCATTATCACAAAGCACGTCTCATTACTAAGTAAATGGAGGTAGAGGCAGAATCAGTCTGTGCCAGCGAAGGAAAACGCACTGGAAATGCAAATGGACAAAAATGAGAGAGCATGACAAAGATCAAGGCAGATATGTGCACACTCACTCCTCTTAGTGCGGTGGAGTGGTATGGCTGTCCAATATCCTTAGTACCTGCATGCATTATTTACTCAAGGATGCTACCAGGGCTGAGACGAGGCACTTAGAATCAGGCTGACAGGAACTGGACAGTCTGCTCTGAACATTATCAGGTTTCAGGGTGAAGCTGATTAAACAGCCCTATAGAGAAAACATACACTAGGGCAGAGGCTTGCAGCTGGTTCCTCCTAGTTAACTGCATTCACATGGCGACTCAGAAATACAGCCTAGATAAAGTGATTAGAAGCACAACCAGCAATAATCTGAGGTTATTTATCTGCATTTGCTCTAAACTCATCATCATATTCAATGTAGAATAGACATGTTTGCTGTACCTGAAGTAGAACATACGTGATGTATGATGTTGATATGTGTGTTGTCTATGCATTGTTCCTCTTCACGTGTTGCCTGTCAGTGAGTGTGGCAGCATCCTGCATGTTAATGGTATGCTGTGCTGGCACGTTGTGGTCTTCAGGGAGTCCGTGCTGCTCACAGAGAGCTGCAGCTGCACCCGCGTGTGCTGACCTGTTTCAGACACACCCCACTTGTAAGGTAATGATATTAGCGTTATTAGAGAGTGAAGTGTTATGCATGATCATGCCTCTCGTGCATTTTGAAAGCCAATTGTGTTAAGAGGGTGTTCGTTTTGCGAATATCTCTATAAAAAGATGGCGACTGTGTCTGATGTGATGGGTGTGTCTCTCAGTGCCGGCTGCTTTCTTGTGTGACTTGGCTACACTAGCAGGAGATTCAGACCTCTGTACAATCTGACTGTACATGCTGGAATACATGAAAACACAATGAGGGCATGCCTGTATCTGTTTAAATAACGAATGTGTTGTGGAAGAGTTGGTCAAAGGTAGCAGACCCCCTGACTGGAGGCCAGGTTTTGGGGCTTGACTGAGCGCCAGTCCTTTTGTGCTGTGGCTGCCCCAGCTGGACTGTGGGCCGGGGGGAAAAAACAATGAGATAAATAACACGGGAACTGTTCAGCGGGGTACTCAGCCCTGCCCCTTCCTGTCTCCGCTGCCGCACACCACTGCCTGTGTGAAAAAAACACCTTCCTCCCTTTGTTGCGCCTGGTTGACCGTGCCAATACGTCCATCAGCATCGAGCCAGCAGGCATCGAACCCCCCCGGAGACCCCACCCTCTTCTTGGGTCTCCTTCCATGTCTTTCATACACTTGCACACACACCTGCACGCATACTATATGATCACGTGTTCGCACAATGAAATCCGCACACAGCCACAGTATGTTTTCAATTACATTCAGTCTGAACAACTGTTTGATTAATCCTGCAGATACTTCTCTGTGTATGACAAGTGGCATTATTGAACAGCAGATAACACTGAGCTCCCGCTGAGATGGGAGGTGCAGCCCTCCAAGCTGATGGGTTTATCCACTTCAGAGGAACACAAACAAAAGTTCCTCTGGAAATCTGACAGAGAAAGATAAAGAAAGCCTGGTTTTATGCAGTCAGGTGCACGTGTGGTCTATGTTGTCAGCTTTGCGCCATCCATTTCCACCCCGAGCTCAAACAAGCAACACAGGGCCAAAATCTCCCGTCTCCAGCACTTGGAAAGAGAAGAGTGCACCACGGGCTCGGCATGAAAAGAAGCCCGTCCAGAACAGAGCAGTGCACAAAAGGCTGGCTCATGTAGACAGGGGCAGGCGGCTGCTGGGAGCCGAGCAGCAGCGCGGCAGACAGGCAGACAGGCGGACAGGCGGCGTGCCCACCCAGACTGTCTCTGATGAAAAGCCCTGATCTGGTGAGGCGCACGGCAACACAGAAACAAAAGCTTGTAAGCCGTGAAACAACGCCCTTCCATGTCTAACTGTGACTGAGAGAAAACACACAACTTCACCAAAAGGAACGCTCACTGTATCTGCTGCACCTCGCTGTCCCTTTTCAATTAGTTTCTTCCAATTTCAGCTCTGTTCACTCGCAGGCAGGTTCACCTGTTAAGCTGCATCCACTCTTGGCCATCTTTAAGGTCTGTTGCTTGCAGGAAAAAAATGTTAACACAAATAAACATAAATAATGTGCAAGGCCTTCAATCTTATGTAGATATTATATTAGTAGCAGGATTGCATCCTCATTAGGAAATAACTTGTGTGAGATTTAATTTGTCATGGCTTGAATCACATTAGGATGATCTTAATTACAATTTTACAATCAACAGGTCTGAAAATGTGTTAAATTCCCAATGCAACAGTCACATTGAAGGCGGACAATGCAGGCAACTTGATGCATGTGGGGCAGCAGCAATGCACCGTTAAAGTGTGTGTGTGTGTGTGTGTGTGTGTGTGTGTGTGTGTGTGTGTGTGTGTGCAGTGGGGCATGGAGAAAGAAAGAAAAGGGTTTGACGAGGAGAGAAAGAGGGGGTGCAGGGGCCTTAGAGGGAGGGCAACAGACAACCGGGAGGAACTCGGGCAAGAGAGTAGGGTGACTTGCAAGAGGTGACATCATCCTTCATTTGAATAATCCCCCAGCCTGGGAGGTGATTGGCTGCGCTTAGAGAAAGCAGAGTTCCCCTGCTATTCGCTATTCACCCCTTTCAATTTCAGCATGGCGCGCTGTCCTGGTGAATGCTACCTTCGAGGACTCGCAGTAACCTCCTATTTCTGAGGTTTCAAATAGTTTTTATAATTCTTAAATTAAACTAATTTGCTTTGATAGCTGTAATGTAATTTATAGCGATCAAGTGGTGTTATTCTGTGTCACATGTATATTTTACAAGAAGGCACTGACACCCAAAATTAAATTAGATAAAAATACAGCTCACTCTGATCAGTTGACATGGCCTCAGTGTTCTCTGCAAATATTTGTCTTCTTTTCATGTAGTGTGAAGATGTGCCAGACGTTAATAAGGACATAATAAGCCAAACAATCATCCATTTATTTACTTGCCAGTAAACAGGCTGGTAGTGCAGAGAAAAGGAGTAGCACACAAGCTTAATTAACATTATGCAAATGACAGCAGTGTTTACCCATTTGACTGGACTAACAAAATTTGTTTTGTTCTCAGTCGTTCCTCTATTGAAATTTATCTTGATTTGATTTTCAATCGTGTCACACCCACGATAGAACCAGCTTGGCAGGGCCGATCCCAACTCCTTACACAATTTCTAATGGTGGAAATTTAGATTCGTCCAACAGGTCTAACTATTTTTACCTGAGCATTATTTTAAAATTGCTGCATTATATGTAAGTATGCCAGTACCTGTGGGCATGGCTGAATTAACCTGCTATGAACTGAGAGTCCCCATTTAACATGGCATCTTAATTACACTTTTCCTAAAGCTGCAGATACCATCTAGGCTACTCCTGTCCAGGAAGCATAACATTTCACTGGATATTAATTTACTGCTTCACTGGTATTCACATATTACTAAACAAATTTGCAATTAAAGGGGCACTCCACCAATTGTTCACATTATGGCCAGTTCACTTGTAATGGTTAGAGCTAAAAACAGGTGTAAAATACCACAAACCAACTGACTGACTATTTTCTCCATTAACTGATTAATTGTTTGGTCAATAAAATGTTAAAGAATAGTAAAAATGGTGCTGGTGGGTGGATTTTGTTGCCTTTTGGACAGAACCAGGCTTGTTGTTCCCCCCTTGTTTCCAGTCATTATGCTAAGCTAAGCTCTGTAACTTCATATTTACCTTTACATTATTAATCAACTACCAAAAAAAAAAAAAAAATAGTATATATAACTAACTAGTTAAACAATTATTAAATGAATCACTTAAACTGACACACAGAGACCCTGGAGGCTTGTGTGGCCCCGCGTGTCCCCTGCTGCCTCATTACAACGGCATAAAAATAAAAATAAATAAATAAAATCATCCTTCACATGAAGACGTTTCATTTTTCCGACATTTCCGACCGCACCTGAAAGCAGCGGCAGCCCTGTCTCCTCCTGTCCATCCATCCGCTCACCGGCGCGCGCGAGAGTGTGTGAGAGAGAGTGTGTGTGTGATTGTGTGTATGTGAGTGTGTCTCTGTGTGTCTCTGTGTGTGTGAGTGTGTGTGTGTGTGAGAGAGTGTCTGATTGTGTGTGTCTCTGTGAGTGTGTGAGTGTGTGAGTGTGTGTGTGTGTGTGAGAGAGAGAGAGAGTGTGTGTGTGATTGTGTGTGTGTGAGTGTGTCTCTGTGTGTGTGTGTGAGTGTGAGTGTGTCTCTGTGTGTGTGAGTGTGTGTGTGTGTGTGTGTCTGTGTGTGATTGTGTGTATGTGTGTGTGTGTCTGTCTGTGTGTGTGTGAGTGTGTGTGTCTCTGTGTGTGTGTGTATGTGAGTGTGTCTGATTGTGTGTGTGTGTGTGTCTCTGATTGTGTGTGTGTCTCTGTGTGTGTGTGTGTGTCTCTCTGTGTGTGTGTGTGTCTCTGTGTGAGTGTGTGTGTGTGTGTCTCTGATTGTGTGTGTGTGTGTCTCTGTGTGTGTCTGTGTGTGTGTGTGTCTCTCTGTGTGAGTGTGTGTGTGTGTTTGAGTGATTGTGTGTGTGTCTCTGATTGTGTGTGTGTGTGTCTCTCTGATTGTGTGTGTGTGTCTCTGTGTGAGTGTGTGTGTGTGTGTTTGAGTGATTGTGTGTGTGTCTCTGATTGTGTATGTGTGATTGTGTGTGTGTCTCTGATTGTGTATGTGTGTGTGTGTGTGTCTCGGTTTGTGTCTGTGTGTGTGTCTGTGTGTGTGTCTGTCTGTGTGTGTGTGTGTGTGTCTCTGATTGTGTGTGTCTCGGTGTGTGTGTGTCTCGGTGTGTGTGTGTGTGTGTGTGTGTGTGTGTGTGTGTGTGTCTCTGATTGTGTGTGTCTCGGTGTGTGTGTGTGTGTCTCTGATTGTGTGTCTCTCTCTGTGTGTGTGTCGGAGCGTCATCCTCCTCCTTTCTTCCCCTCTCGGTGCACGCGCATCACTTGTGAAGAAACGGCGCTCGAGACCCCCACAAGTTTTTCCTCGTCTGTTTTTTTTCGGCTCGACTCTCCGTCATCTTCTCCTTCTTCTTCTTCTCCTTTTTTAAAAAAAAAAAAAAAACAAGAACCACCATCACCGCCGCTTGTCTCTTTCTGTCGCCGGAGCGGAGGACTCAGCCGGGGGGTTGGACCGCCACCACAGGGCGTAGCTGGAGAGGATTTCGCCGCCTGCGCCTCGCCGGTAAGGACGAGCTCGCCTTTAGCTTAGCATGCTAACGTCAGTTGGCGTAATTAACGGCCGTTAAAACTCCTCAAAAACCGGCGTCGCGCGCAGCGGCCGTTGCAGCCGTTAGAGAGCCCGCGAGCCGCGAGCCGCCGTGTGTTATCACTTCGTGTTTCCTCGTGTCGACGCCGAACCGAGCGCCGGGATTTTCCGTGGCTCCTTTGTGTGACTGACGGTTTCTGATAAATGTGTAAAAGGTTTTGGTTTTAGTGTCACGTCGTCGTTTTTTCTTTTTTGTTTTGTGTTTTTTTTTTGTCAGTTTGGTTGCTGTTGATGGGGCGGTGGCAGGCTGCGTGGTGCCTGGACGTGCTCAACAAGACCTGTTAGGTTCACCTAAAGCAGATGAATTGTTTTAATATGTGCCCATTTTTCATTTTCAGGCCGTGTTGCCTCTTTGTGTGACCTTTTTGTCTGCCTTTTACCTCCTTAAACTTTTTCTCCCCCTCCCTCTCTCTCTCTTCTCTCTCTCCATCCTCCTCCATGCCCATTGTTCTGCGATGGGCCAAGTGGTGTGAATGCTGGGAAATGTTTCAGGCATCAGGGGGCGAAAGCCAGCAAATTTAGGGCTAATAATTGTGCAGATGCCCACTCTGTTTTCATGTCAACTAAAGGGGGATAACTTGGAGGCATTTGTGGTGTGTTAAAGCAATGATTCCCTCTGATTTTGTAGAGAGTGTGTGTGTTTTTATATATATATCTATCTCTGAGAGGGTTGTGCACAGACTCAAGCTGGCATGCAGTCGGAGGTGATTAATGTCAGCCCCCCAAAAGTGATCAGCTATTGTGGTGCGAGAGTTGAGGCTGGAGGGGGGCCGAAGCTGCTCCTTCACTAGCTCTTTTTTTTTTGGTGAGTGAGTGCAACAAGACAGATTACACTCCCCTCTGTAGAACAATGGGGAGGAGAAAAACGCTGCCAGTTCCCAAAGCCTGGCCAAGAGCATTTAATAAACTGCAAAACATGCAGGGATTGAAAATCTTTATCCTCAGCCCACAACTCTGTTCTCGTTCCCTGAGGTGCCGCAGACATCGTCGTGAATTGTCTCAGTCTTTGTGGCCACAGTGGGCATGGGTCGGTCAATAATGTGTGGCGATCGACCACGAGGTATTGATGTCATCCTGAGTAAATGGCATCCCAGGGCGACAAATATGAGCACTTTTAAGGCCCGGCCACGCAGGGCTTGGAGACTCTCCAGGACTCTTTAGTCAGAGGTGGGTAAAGCCATCAGCTAGTCCGCCCCCCCAGTCCACGGATGAGAGAATGGCTGACTCACAGTGTTGGTGGATGAGGCAGGGAAATGGAGGACAGACCGGCAGCCTAATGCAATCATGTGAAATTAAATTTAGCTGCCATTAAAAACCACACTGTTTTTTTATGAAGTTATTCAAGATGGTCTTAAAAAGATTATTGGTTGGAGGATGTGGATTACTGCCAGAGGCATTTTGTGTGTGGAGAGGATTTGTCAGAAACTATACTTGAATAAATTAAGCAGATTATTTTAAATAAAAATGGGTAGAATAATCTCCTTTCTCTTGTGGAGTGGACTACAGTTACATCTTTGTTGTTGGTGGTGTGTTTTTAATGGGATGTATCACCTTGTCGCCTGTCAGTAGCAGATGTACGCTCAGTTGGGCGAGCCCGAATCAAGGGTGTGAGGGTCTACAGTGTTGGCAACCCATCGCAACTGATTTATATGTTTTTGTTTTGATCATTTTGTTGTGATAAGACATCCGTTTGGGCTGCTTAAGACAGAGGTTTGTATTGTCAGTTTTTATTAATTCAACTAGAGCTGAAACAATTAGTCAATTGATCAACAGAAAATGAATCAGCAACTATTTTGATAAACGATTCATTGGTTTCAATCATTTTTTCGCAAACATACACTGGTTGCAGCTTATAAGATGTGTGTATTTGAACAACTGAGTATGTTTGGATTTTGGATAGTTGGTCAGATAAAACAAGCTGTCTGAATATGCCACCCTGATTCTGGGAAGTTATAATGGGGATTTTTTCACTATTTTCCGACATTTTATAGACAAAACAATAAATTAATTAAATGGTTGGCACATTAATAGATAGTGAAAATATGCGTTATTTGGCCCCTAAATCCAATTAATTTATAATGATTGTAAATTCTTGTCTGTAGTTCTAACAGCTACAGAATGAGACCCACTATAATAGTGTGCCTCTATTATTTTATGCAAACCATGCTTAAAAGTGGTCAGAGAATATGTTCACACAGGATTTCTTTCATAATCTTGTCTTTTAGGGCAATTTAAATTCTAATAGCCTGCTTGGCCCCCAGCTGGCCTCTCGACCCATGCCGCCGTCCTGAGAGGGGAGATGATCGTCGCATTAATGGACTTCTGTGTCAGCTTGGCCTTAGCCTGAGGACTGGTGTTGGGTGGGTGTGTGACTCAGAATGAAATCCCCCTAGCTCTGAACTTCTCAATTGTGACAAGGGCCAGCCTGTGCGTCTGACCACCCATGACCCTAGCACTTAATGGCACCATTAAAAATTACCACCATCATGTCTCGCCTTGCTTTAATCCATGGCAAACAACAGCACAATCGTTTCTTGTTTAGAGATTATCAAAACACCAACAGAAACTGTATGTTTGGATGAATTTCCCTTCTGTGTTTTTCTGGGCGATTGCAGCTTGAGGAAACTGCTGCGGGCACTACAGGGAAGATAAAGCAGAGATAAACTTTGCTGTCGCCTGTGCTCCCCGTCATGATAGCAGCCCCGGTTGTCACAGTTGTCAGGGCATGCAGTTGGCAACTGGTGGCGTGGTTTTGAGGCTGTATTTGCCAGCAGCTGCAGTAATTTGCTGTGTTTGGACGCTCTGAATTCCTCTGGTGGGAGGATGGATAATGAACATGGTTCACAGCACTGTTGCTAGGCTTCAAGACCAATTTTTTCATGTGCGCAATTTGTAAGCATTGCCTGGTTATTTGGTGTAATGCAGCCATGGAGATGTCACAAATGAGGCCAAAAAGGGTGGTTGCTCTGTCGGCCATTAGGTTTGCTCTACCACCTGTGGCTCACAGAAATTCGTGTCAACAGGTCCCTCTTTACATTGACTTTGCTGCACTTTGCTCTGGCCCAGTGGCTGATGTGGTCAAGATTATGTCAGTGGCTACCCAGCCTGCCTTCACCATAGCCACGTGTGGAATGATAGGCATTTGTGCCAGACACCGGTGCTGACAGAATGATATACTCGCTTTACCATAGGCAGCTGGAGGGGCCAATTTATCGCTCTGTCATATCAATTTCTCCTCTTGACATTTAAATCTGGCTATGCCCTGTCTCACTGTATTTGTTCGCTGCATCATCAACTCTCTGTGAAGTGCTAAATGTATGTCTTTATGGTTGTGGATGTGGTAAAAGTTGAGTGTCTGGCAGTGAGTAGGCAGATGTTGTGGTGTTTTGGGTCCAGTTGTGTGGTTTGTTCTTAGAAAGCTGTAGTTAGTAGGTGCTGATCTGGTCAAGCATCCAGCCTCTCTGCCGTCCTGCGAGGGATCAGATTCCATCTGGAACGTGCCTTGTTCCACTTCAAACAGGAGGGCATAATCCTCTTATGGACCCAGTCACTTGTACTTTGCGTGCGTGTCCCCGTGCAAAATCTCGAGAGAACGCCGAAGCCTCTCGGGTGTGTTTCTGCCCTCCTGTCCAGATGCCTCGGTTCTGCCCTCTTCCTCCATCTCTGTGTCTGCTCTCTCTGGCGTCATTGATCCAAGCCACCAGCTGGTCCTGGGCTGGCCTGATCTCATTTACCCCCAGAGAGGAGCTTGTATTTGGGCAGACGGCCCATTATGGAGATGATCCAGAAGCTCTTCAAGTTACAAATTAGCCTTAGTTTCTCTGTTGCTTCTCTGTCGGGTCCTCTGTCTCACTTGTTTTGCCTGTTCGTCTGTTCCTTGCTTGCCCACTGTCTCTTTTTTACCCCCCATCCCTCGCTTTTTTTTTTATTATTGTCCTCTCCTGAAACGCTGTCACTACTATCTCTCTTATCTCCCAGGGGAGAGAGCTAACAGGATCAGAGGAACCTGTCTCACTAATGCACTTCCTCTGCCCGTCTCTGTCTCTGTGCTTCCCATCTGTGGAGCTGCTAGCCTGGCTCCCCACTTCCTCCTGAGCGATCAATATCCACACAGTTGAGCTCTGCGCTGCCCTGCTGGTCGTCCCTGCAGGCGGTGGAGCTCAGCCAGGCTGTAGTAGGGCCCTCGCCATTGGGGCCTTGTTTGTAGTCGGGCTCTGTCTCTGCCCTTATTGTTTTGGGGCTGGTGGGTCCTCTAGCCCTGCCTCCCCAAAGTATTGTCTAGTTTCTGGGACATACTGACGCCTCTGTTACTGCTGCGTATCCCTCCCTCGTTCTTTCTTGTCTTTCTTGGGCTTCTATCTGTCTGTCCCTCTGGCTCTGTCCCTTTAGCCGTGTACTGTTCGAGAACAGTCGAGGCCGACTGTACAAGATTAGCGTCTCTCTTTGTCCAGGGTTAACAAGCTCTGTCATGTGTTAATCTCCCTGTCCCCAGGGGGCCGAGTTTCTCCGAGCATGGACGCACCATGGGAGGGACGGGGTTTGAGCGTTTGTATGTGTGTGTTGTGTGCATCAGCTTGTTTGGTGTTTGTAGGAAGGAGGGGGGTGGTGTGAACACACACAATGTACAGCCCTAAACTGTGATGAGCATTGGCATTTTCTACCAGTCGAGGGCAGTCATACTTTTTGCTCATTAGTTTTATTATTTTATTACAGTGAGAAATATATGTTATAATATTTAATATATATAAATAATAATATATAATAATATGTTTTTATACAGCCTTGCAGTCCCTTAATTTCAGAGGAGTTTTAACACGAGGACTTTGTAAAACCTTAGTGTATAGCTCCAGAGAGTCCTTAGGATTAGTGCCAGCCTTTCTGATCACATGTTCCTGTGATCCAGGTGTCTTACACAATCTGCTGCTCTTTCTCACACACGCCAGCAGCCAAGTAAACAAGGAGACAGAAAAAGACTTGTTCCTTCCTCTCAGCGGGGTCTTTGTTCTGGCTCGGTTTGTCTTATTGAGCATCCCAGCAGCCCATTGCCACCCTGGAAATCAATTGGAATGACGGTACTGTACACCATTAAGGAGTTTACTTGACAATCAGCATGGGAGAGACTGGTGTGTTTGTTTTTGTTGTGGCCCTGCTGTGTGCATAAGATCTGGATAACTTATGGCATCAGTGACCACCCTCATTAAAATGTTTCAGGTTGATTTGCCTCTAAAATCTCTCTGAACATTGTTGTCTTTGCTGTACGGCCGCCCTAGTCCAGATGAAAGAAGATCTGAGTTGATGAAAATATTGATCTGAGTAGTCCGTTATTACTGTATACTGACAGCAATCATCAAGCAGCAGCGGGTGCTTTTTCTCCTGGTTTTGCCCCCGAGGCTACATACAAGTTGTCCTACCTTATTAGTGGAGGTTGATGGGGCTCTATGAAGGCTGAGGGGAAGACTTGCAGACACTACTCAGGGCTGAAAAAACACCTCCTTTGGGGAAAATATAATTTAATCTGTATGATTTATTATTGTTAATATTCTCCTAAAAAGACGCTAGAGTAGAACATAAATCACTGTCACATTTTAAATAGGGTTAGTGCATTAATGCAGCAAAAGTTTATACAGCATTTCTATTTTTTTTTTTTTTTTTAAGTTTCCATAACCAATTTCATCATGAATTTGCTGGATTGATTTAAACCTAACTAACTAAATTATTTATATGTTTACCTTAAACATGCAGAGAAAGTAGATATGGCAGCAATAATGTCCCCTGAGGTTACATAAAAGCTAAAACAAAACAAAAGTTGCAACAGCCACAGTGTGGGAAAAGACACAGGGTTGCATAATTTGCCAGGTTTTTGACATTTGACACTTGCACAACATTTAAATGGAGGCTTAGGTTCTGTGTCTGTCTCCCTCTTGGTTGCTTCCTCACTCTCTCTCCCTCTCTCCCCTGCTCGCTCAGCCCTCCCACAGTCTGTGGGGAATGCCATGGAGAGCAGCAGGCTTTGTTTGGAGTTTATTTGTGTGCAGGACAGAGGCGGTTTCCTGACCTCAGGTCGGGGGTGTTTGGAGAATGTGTGAGCTACGATTACCATCAAGTTGATAAAGGCAGCGGCAGCACTGGTAACCCCCAGCTGGATGTTACTGGGTGTCATGTACCTTCAGCACCCCTCATCCGACTCCCACACATAAAACCTATCATTTCTCTTCCCCTAGCCCTATGCACAGATTGGTTAAAAACAGCCTCTCGTCTCATGGATGGCTCTTAGAGGCTTCAGGGTCCTCTGGAAATCAGCAGCGAGCCGTAATGATGTGTGTTGTAGCGGAGGGGGAGGCAGTGACATGCAGAGAAACCATCCTTCTAAGTGTCATGAGAGAGAGAGAGAGACAGAGAGAGAGAGAGTCAGTGGTTGCAGTGATGGTTGGTTTCCTGTGATCCCAGACTGCTGTTACATAACTCCTTTGCAATGATGAATCATAAAGAGACAGAATGGGTTTATTTGACTTTTATAGTCTAATACAAATGGCTTCATTGACTGTGGAAAAAAACTCTTTATTTTTGCTGTGCTCTACCTGTTTAAACAGTGTATACCGATGAGTGATGGTAGCTGTCGCCGCTCTTAGTCTGTTGCTGGTGTTCTGCCAAGATTCGGCTGAGAGTAAATGAAACATTCAGCGGTGGGGCGTCTGTGCTGCACATCTTTACTTTTGATTCAGTCCTCTAAGAAGTAAAGATGGATCTCTCCCTCCCTGCCGCACTCGTGTTCCTGCACTTACGACCCTCTGCTCGCTATCTTGCGCAACACAGTTTATGAATAGTGTTATCCTGGTCTTAACTCCACCTTCTAACCAAACCTGGTTGAAATTCCAAAGTATTCTGAAACTACTTATAACTAATTACTAGATTTATTGTAATTTTCCCGGTGACATCTTCAAATGTCTGATTTTTGGCCAACCAACAGTCAAAGACCCAAAGATACTCACTTTACAATGATATAAAACAGAGAAAAGCAGCAAATCCTCACATTTTCCTTTAAAAGTAACTGAAATGATATATCCATCTGAATTGTTGCCGATTAATTTTATGTTGATCAGTTTATTGATTTAGCAATTTATTGTTTCAGTTCTGTTTGAAATACATAGTTTTTGTTGATTTTTATCTGTGGTTGGACTAAATTGTACATACATTTATCAAATATTTGACAAAAAAGAGGATGCATTCTCTGGGTGGTTTCGATTTCACAGACTCATTTATACTATAGAATCCATGGGTCTAAGTAGCTCTAAATGGAGAGTTGACTGAGACTACTGTTGTGATTTAGAGTAGGTTGAATGGACAATCTCTGGCCCCATGCCAGCATGTGGCGTCTTGAATCTGACATTCTCCCCCTTGCAAAGAGGAGTGATCCACACACACACACACACACACACACACACACACACACACACACACACACAAACACACACACAAAACAAACAAAACAAGAAAACATACAAGTCACAGTCACAAGTAAAACTGCGTCAAATCTGAGGCCACTTGCATCACTTGCCCATGTGCAGTAGTGCCGTAAGCAAGAAACCAGTAAATTATTGAAGCAGTGCTACTTAAATCTTGCAGAGTCGTGTTTCTCGAAGAGACAAGCTTGGAGCTGTTGTGCCATTTTACATGATAACAAGAAAGGAAGAGCTAAAGGTTAGACTGATGTCACATATATGGAGATTTATAATTATCATATACATTTTTACATGCAGAGCAAAGACAGTCAAGACAGCACTAGCATTTTCCTGCCTTGACATTTGTAATTTTGCATTATGAGCCGTGCTTTGTAAATCCCACCCTGGCTGTGTCAGAGGAAAGAGGACGGTTTATTGGCCATGTCAAAGAGCAAACACCGCAGCTCAGTTTATTCTGTTTGCTGCTCGTGGAGATAAAAGCATGTCAATTACAGGGTCAGAGGCCACTGAATGCTCGTTAAAAATGCCTTCAAAAACCAGACCTGAACCACTCACTGCCGTTATCTTTGCTCAAACCCTCTATCGTCTTACGGGTGCATTAGTTGTGTTTTTAGTAATTCTATCAAGCTTGCGCAAGTTCATGTCAGCACTAGTGGAGGGTTACATCGGCCACAAAAGCTCACTTTCTTTTTGCATCTTTTCTACCGTCTCCGTCACCCCACCCCCACCACCACTGCCTCCTTCCCCCACAATCCCTCTCTTTGACTACTATTTAGAGTAGGCCCCGGGGATAGAAGAAAGCTCACAGAATGCATGCGTGTGTGTGTTAGTGTGTGTTCACAGTTGTGCACTGTGGAAGCAGAGCCCACTTTCTACCACAGCGATTCATACATGGCCTTGGATGGTTGGTTGGCTAAAGTGAGGGAGGCACTTTGATTTAGGCCTTTGTGTAAAGAACGCGAAGAGTCTCTTGTTTCTGATTACACGCCACAGCCCAAGAGCAGATCTGACATTAACTTAACATTTAGCTCAATAACTCATTACAGCTTCTTAATTTTAATCCGCATAATGAATCTACCCTTTTGACTATTTAAAGAAAAAGAAAAAAAAAAGATTCAGAAATGTATTTTCTTGTGAGCAATTCTTTAAATTTGACCTCCTGTTGTATTCTAAACAGGCATGTTTGATGCATGTGCACCCCCCCTGCACACCCCCCCACACACACACAAAGTAGTAGACTGTACTTGATGGAAAAAGGGGGTCAAAGTACCAGTTTTCTGTTTAAATATGCTGATGACCTGATTATTCAAGAACGGCATGTTTGTGTCTAGACAGCCCGAAAAGCTTAGATCCCTCAGCAGAGCTGGGTGCCTTCCAGTTATTGACAGTATAGGCTCAAACACGGTTGTGTGTCAGGGATACACACACAAGTGTGAGCACACACACATTTTGTTGTCCCAGTGTGGGTATTAGGAAGGGATGATGCCTCGGAGCATGAGCTCACCTTGCCCATCATTAGCTCACTGCTTGAGGCCAAGTGATAATAATAACAACAACATGAATAAAAAAACTATACAGCATTTGCCTGAAAGCAAACTTTACAAAATGTTTTGATATAAAAAAATAATATGATATAATAATAATAATAATAATAATAATAATAATAATAATAATAATAATGATATAAAATAAGAGACGCCTTGTGTGAGATCAAATTTTAAGTATGGGGGGGCTGAGTCCTTCACTGGTCTTTTCCTGATCCTGTGTTTTGACCACTGCCTTTGGTGTTTGTGTGGCTTAGTATTTGTGTGGGTTTCCTTTGTTCTCAGTGACTGTGTAGCTCATCATCGAGGCTTGCAGGGAATTTGGAGTGGGACGCTGTTTGGAAGCTGCAACCACATGACTTGGACACATTATGAAGGCCAACAAACACATTTTTGCAAAGTCAACTACATTCAGAATTTTACAGTAAAAAAAAATCAGCCAGTCCTATAGGGCACCAGCACGAGAATCCCACTCCACTTCCATACTACTCTTTTCTTTCTCCAGATATTGTTTTTAGCTGAATACTGAGGATAACAACTGCAGCCTGTTGAAGTAGTCATTTTTCTACAGATCCTTTGTGTGCATTTGTGTGTCGCTCAGGCCACAGGAGGTTTGGACGGCTGACCGGTTGCCTGCTCTGAGGTTGCTTGACCAGAAATTCTCTTCAGATTTATCCATTTTATGTTCTCAGCACGGTTCCTTAATGTTTTGAAATGGATCTGATGTAGCTGACAGAGCCATCTGGCTGGAATCTGCTGCTCGAAATGTACGTCATCATGCACTAATTCAACAACAAGCCTTTATATATCAGGTCATTGAATGCACTCTGTCCCTTATGGGTTGAAAATGACGGAAAGAAGACTTCTGAGCACCTTTACATAGTCACTTCGGTGCAAAATCGGTGCAAAATCCACATAGAAAAAGTCTATTTTCACTCCAGCTCATAAAGTCACTATATCTGCCGCCGTATTGATATTCAGTGAATTTTTCCCCTCTAAAATCTGTGTCAGTCTCAAAAAGCCCATACTGGCCGGACTCTAGTATTCATATGACGTTGGTAAACTACAGGTGAAAGGCTTGGGCCTAAGACTTAATTGGTCTTAAAGTTTAAATATTTTAAAGGATTTGAGTAAATGAATCCCATTATAGCATTATGTAATGTAACGTATGGTAATGTAATCCCATTGTAACCCCCTTGAGTAATGTAAATCCACCATCAGCAGCTGTAGTTGGTGCCAATGAACCAGCAAAACATTTAATCCTCAGTTGCTTCAGTCAAGCTGCTTAGTCGATAATGGAAAATAGTCGTGCCACGCAGCTCTATGGTTCAAATGTGTGTAATTGTATGAATGTGAAGCAAAACTGCCCATTGATAAGTAAAATAAAACTTTAATTTAACTTTAGTAACCAGTTCTTAGAAACATGGTTGCACTTTGCAGGGTTTAGTTACGTTACCATTTTAAACTAACAGGCTAACTTACAATGTTCAACTCACTAAAAGTGTTTCACTTGTAGCAACAGACCGCTCACTCAGTCTGAAAGTGAATAACTCAATTCTGTTCAATCTAATTAGGTTTAATGAAAACCTGTAAAAGCATTGATGGGTCAAAGATGTTTCGGCTGGGAGTGCTGCAGTAATTAGGGCTGAAATTCAAGCTGTTGCTACTTATTGAAGAAGACTGTGCAATAACGAAACAATTATGTCAGTCCAAAGCCTTACAAATAGAAAAATACACAGTTGCTCATAAATACGTTCAGATTTCTTCGTGGCGGCCACTATTAGTGAAGCCCAAAAGTTTAATTAGTAGGAAATTTGTGAGGAAGGTGCTATGAGAAAAGTAAAATCATGAGAAATGTATGTACAGGGTCACTGGTGTGTTAAGGGGTGAGTGCCAGGGTGGGAAATTCACTTTGGCAGCAAACCAAACATGAATTCTTAACCACTATTTAGCCGCTGAAATAATAAAAGTATCTTGATGCGTCTTAAACCCAACCCCCACCTCCAGTTCCAGTGGAGAGTAGATAAAAAGTGTGCTTCTGCCCTGGTTTCTAGCCTGTTTACGCTTACCACTGACTGATGGTCCTAATGATGTAGAGCTGGGTGAGTGAGCAACAGAGCCGGAGAGAGAGAAGTGCAATCTCACAGCTGTCTGGAGACTTGCAAGAGAAAGAGAGATGTTCCTCTGGCTGAGGCCATGCAATCAGGATTTATCACTCTCTCTCGCACACACACACACATCAGTTTTGCAGAGTAGCAGTGAAATGAACAGTCTGGCCAGATGCTTTAGTCTACTGTGGGAACAGCAGAGCCCCAGAGTCTGAAAGAGACAGGAGGGAATGGTGATTGGACATATTTCCTGGTTCACTGCGTGGTTAAATGAGGTCACAGTGATGGTAGCTACACCGGGTCTTAGTCAAACAGTACTGTGCTTGTATTAGAGATTTAGAGTATCAAGTGGGTGGAGTAAAAACTTGAGAGTCCGGTTTATTTGACTATACCCTGTTCTGGACTGTGGTAGTACTCTGAACCCCTCCCCCAAACAGCAATTGTCCAATCATATCATATAAGCTGATCAAATCTGCTGCAATAGTTGTCATTTCAGCTGGCAAAATCAATGGCAGTAAGTAATGAGAAGCTGCTTTTGTCTCTCTGAATGAAATCAAGAACCCACTAGCCCTTTTTACACAGAGATTGCACAATAACGCAGTAAACAAGGCCCGTCTTTACGCCGACTTTCATGCTTTTACACTGAAAGTTAAAGTGACCTATGAGTGCAGAGGACAAATCAAAGGCAGTCTGAAACCACAGGTGGTTCTGAAACTAAAATGAAAACAGTGTGGGACTTACTGTCCCTACGTTCCCCCTTCCTCACTCACACCAGTACCCACCCTCTCTCCTAAAAGCTGTGACTGGTTGTGGTTAGTGACATAATTAAGCCAACTGTCCACATTTTGCAGCCTCACTGGCATTTAAAAACCCCTTGTGACCGAAGGGTGCGGCATGAATGGCTTTTCGCAGCCACCCGTCCTCTCCCTCTCAGCCTCTTCTGTTGATTTGGGTGGCAGCCTGTTGCACAAGCAGTGCGTATCTCTTCTTATGTGTTTGGGATACATGGATATGTTTTTTTTTTTCTCAGTTTCTCTCTCTCTCTCCCCCTCTGGCTCTGTTCAGCTGCTCCGGCCATCTGTGCAAAGGCAAACAGAGAACAGAGGGATGGAAGGAGAGCGGTAGTGTTGGGGGAGAAAAGAAATCGAGGAGGGGGGAAGTGGTAAGGAGAAAGGGAGGATCAGTGGAGACTGAAAGAAGGCCTTTTGACATGTGCGATTTAAAGGATGAGGGAAGGATGACGGAAGAGGGAAAGAAAGACGTGGAAGAGTATGCAGGAATTGTTTCCAGGAAGCTTGCGGCATAAATATGATGTCTGTCCTCTTCTAGAAATAGGACAGTGAGTGTGTGCATACAAGTTTAGGTCAGTGGAAACTAGGATGACTAGTGATGTCTGGATTTTAGAGTTGGACCAGCAAACATCAGCCAATAGTGAGCTCATTTTACATCTTGTTTTTTTCCTGTCTCTTTTCTCCCTTTCTCTCCCACCTTCTCTTTCTGTTCCCATGCTCCACAGGCCAAGCCTCTTCCTCTGGGCCGGCCTCCGTGTTGCCTCAGAGTTTGTCTCACCACTTAGCCTCTTGCACAGCCGGCTCCTCGCTCTGTTTGTAAACTTTGACAAGCCAGTTTCCTACTACCCCACTTCCCTTTCAAACTTCTCTCAAACTTCCACTCATCCTCCCGTTTGAAAGTAGCTGAGGAAACTAAGTAAGAGACAGTTGTCTTATACTGATGCAGACAATATATGACAGCTTGTATTACAGATGGTTGCCCCTTATCAGGCCTCATATGCTTCACGTCCCACTTCTTGTCCTCAGTTGCTCATCTTTCTGACTGCTCTGTTTGTGACATGAGTCAAACTGTCTATCTATATCTATATCTATATCTATATCTATATCTATCTATCTATCTATCTAGATAGATAGATAGATAGATAGATAGATAGATAGATATTTTATACATGCCATTACCCACTTTGCACATACATTCAACCCCTCCCCCCCACCTACTTTTCTTTTTACAACCATGTTCGCCTAACAGTGTGAAGCAGGCTTTCTTAGCTTTTCTTATCCATGCACAGATTAAAAAGTTGTGTTTTAACATCATTACAGGTGACATATTCTGCACATACGTGAGTGAGTGTGTGTGTGCAACTTGCATGTTAAAGCTTTGTTGCACTCTCTTAAGTGTATTATCCCAGAAAACTAGTCTTCCACACTAGTGACTCTGATGCCATTTTATAGCAAGGAAAAAAAAGAGCCAACCCGTCGCAGCTACGCTGGCCAAGTGTGTCACTGAGCTTTTTAGCATCACAGAGGGGACCATTTGCCACTGCATTGCAGTTGGCATTGAAATTAATGAAAGGCTATTTGTAGAATGTGTTGTTTCTGCAGCAGACATCTTCTCTCTGCCCCTCCTTCTGTGGTCCCTGAGATGCAGAATGCGTAGATCTAACGGTTTGTCCTGAGGTATCCCTCCAAACATGTCTTATGAAGCTGTGATGTATTTTTGCTTGTGCTTATGTCTTCCTCTATGTGTTACATTGTCCTAGATAGCCTTCTCCTGGGTTTATGCAGCAGTTAAATCTCCTATACAGTATTATGGCACATCCTGTTCCATTTCTGTCTTGTTGGCTTATATTTAAATATTTGTGTGTGTGTGTGTGTGTGTGTGTGTGTGTGTGTGTGTGTGTGTGTGCGCGCATGAGTGATGTTTAAGCTCTAAGAAGATACAAAACATCGCTTTATCTGACTCCTACGGTTAACAACATTCCTGAACCTCTGTCTACTGATAGGGACAGCAAAATGCTTTTCATGTCTGGTCTTGCTGTTGTCTAACTGTGTTGTATATTATCCTGTCTCTTTCCAGACCAGACCTTGCTGTCTCGAGAAAGCCTGTAGACCTGTGGACATCCTGTGAGATCTAAGTCAGCCCTGCCCTGCAGAGACGGACCACTACCACTCAAGGGGAGATGAAGCCGGATGGGGTTGTCACGGCAGCGCTGGAGCCAATGGAAACATTGGAATCCAATCCAGTAAATGAGGCAGCACCAGCCGTGGGACAGGATCCCAGCCAGGCAGCAAGTCCAGTGGAGGAGATGCCACAGCAACCTGCAGGAGGGACGGGCCAGGGCGACTCCCAGCCAGCCCAGACCAAGGAAACCCCTGCTGCCAAGACCAGCAACAAGACCTCAGAAGACTCCAAAGCCAAGACTACCAACAAGGCCACGGCCAAGACAAAACCTGCCACCACCAACTCAACCAAGACCACGTCCGGCTCAAGGCCCAACACATCCCAGAGCCGCCTCTCAAATGGCGTGTCTAAGCCCCAGACCAATGGAGTGGCTAAGAAGACCCCACCTGCTGCGGTCAAAAAGACCACCACGACCACCCCGACCACAGCTCCCTCCAAAAAACCAACAGGCACGGCCGGAGCCCCAGTCTCCAAGAGCAAAGTGGGCGAGAAGAAAGCCACAGGGGCTTCTCCCGCCACCAATGGCGCAAAGTCGACGACCGGAACAACAGCAGCCAAGAAGACCCCATCCACAACTGCTAATGGTGTCAAAACCAGCACCGCCGCCGCAGCTGCTGCTAAAAAGCCCCCAGGTTGGTGAAAATGTCATCACAAAACGAAAAGTTGAAAAGTTGAAATCAATGCGAAAAAAACACAAGTGTGATTCAGAATGTAGGCTGTTTGGAAAAAACACATTCACAGTAAGTCTAGCATGAAATGTTTTCACAGCTCCAACTCTAATGAGGAGTGTTCATTGTAATGTGATGACATGCAGATAGATGCACATAGGATGGATTCAGCACACATATTAGACATGCCAGAGTGGCTGCTAATCTAGAAATGCATTTGCCCTAGATCCTTATGACCCCACTGTATGAAAGATATATCTGCCTGACCTATATCTGTGATATATAGTACAATATGTTACTATATACTATGTTACACTGTACTGTATAATACTGTTATCATTGTCCTTCACATATTTCTTAACTTTTTTCTCTCTCCTCTCCTCCAGCTCCCAAGCCTGCCTCTGCGACTCCCACCAAGCCTAGCTCTGCTGCCTCACCCAAGCCCCCTGTTTCCAAGACAACCAGGTAGGTGTGCGATTAGTGTAGAACTGAAGCCTCACCCTTGCTGGAGTGTGTGTCTGTGTACACGTATGAGCACACATGCGTCTGAAAGAGACTTCCTGTGTGTCTGTACAAAGCACAGACAGCTGTCTATAATTGGTCCTCTTCTCAAAAATCCTGCAGGCAAAAATGTTCTTTTATTAAAAGCACTTTGGTGAATTTGCTAGAAAATCATCAAATTTGCTCCAGAAACGCAGCAAATCTGAATAAATCGTGAAATAGATAAGAATTGCGGGGAATACTTTCGGTATTATAAAGCTACTCAGTGCCAAATGAGAAGCAGTTGCTTCAAAAGGCGTCTCTTGGCTACAGGTTCAAAGAAGACCCTGTTTAAGAAAAGACACCCTGGAGTAATGAGGGACAATGATCCCCCACATAGAGGCTTGGAAGGGCCGAGTATAAGTAGGCCAGCAACCAGCCAATGTCAGAACAAGCCTTAGAGGAATGCCTCGCAGGGTTTCACCAGAGCAAGCATTATACAGCAGCATTATTAATAAAACAAGTTTTGGGAAGGAGAAGGGGTTTAGAGAGGGGAGGGGAGGAGAGCCAGTTGGAAGAATTAATTGAGACAATGCTCTCGATGTTTTTGTTTCTGCAGAGCGAGCGCTTGTCTGCGTGTCCGTATACTAGCATGTGTTGTGAGTGTCTGTCTGTGTGCAATCGGGTCAACATGTGTTCTCACCTGAGTCACACTGTGTACATGGTGCTGGGTCCTGAGGTGACTTGGCGAGAGACCAGAAGAGGAGGCTGAAGGAGGCCTTTGTCTGAGACCGTGATGATCATGATCAGACAGAGCCTTTGGGAGTCTGACTGTTCTTTCAGCAGGGGCTTATCCCGCTGCCTCCTTTTCTTGTTTGTTTGTGTTTTTTAGAGCAGTAGCCTCTTTCTTTCTTACTGTTAAGCCACCATGGTTCATGGTATGATGTGTTATGTCACCATGTTGGTATGTCTGTGTGTAGACACATTGTTCAATCAGAAACACTTGCGTCAAACAGATAGGAGCATTTTGTATAGAACTTGTTTTAACAATTACGGTAGAACAACCACACACTCCACCTCAGATCTCTGACAAGCCAAAACAAAATTTAAGGTATTCTTATAAAAAAATATATATATTTTTAATGTTTTTATTTGAAAGAATTAATATCTGCCAAGATGTTATTACCAGATTTTTGAAAAATGTCAAATATGAAAAATGGTATTGGCCTCAGAAATCCAGTATTGGCTGGGCTCTACTTCACTGCAGTGATAAAAAGGCAAATAATGCCATCGCAAGTACGATTTTCTTTTTGGAAAGTTCCCCTATTTTCTTTCCTATTTAGTAATTGCCAATACACTAGCATGACATATACACCAAGTTGCCAGCCACTTGCTTCCACCTGACAGCAAGGTGTTTCACATGAAGATCCCTTAGGTCCCCTCCCCCCCTCCGCCCTCCGTGTGCCACGAGTAGCAGTTGGATTGTGGAGATTATGCTCAGATTACAGCTTTATACAATGGTTGATGTGCAAACATCTAATTAAAAAGTATTACACAAGGGCACGTTGGTAATCGGCACTGCATCACAGAATGCTCATTGCTCACCACCTTTATGAACCATCACTGTGATTTCATTCATAAACTTCATTATGTTCACCCAGTTGTTTAAATGTGAAATACCACACAGCAAAATCAGAAAACACAAATGAACACAGAATTAAGATCAACACTTTAAAAGTGATAATTGTTATTTGCTTTACAACACATCTTATTTAAACAAAGCATGTAGCAATATTTGTCATGGCTTACAGACATCCAAATTCTATATTTATGATGAGACATGAGTGTTTCACATTAATGTAAGTTAGTGATTGTCCCCTGTAGGCATTACAGTAGTGACAGGAACTGCAACCTCTGGCAAAATACCAAATCGAGACTTCAAAATATTTAACTTTACAAATGGGTTCCAGTTTTTGGGGACACCAAATATCGCAATATTTTGGACATAATCTCAAAATGATCATGCCAAAAAATGTATAACATTGAGCAAAAAAAAAAAATAAGTGACTTAAATTGCATTAAGAAGCATGAGATGTGTCACACCTGTCCTCTACCTCTGGATATATATATCATACAGCCGGGCTTTAGAGAAGTGAACCCTGTGTAGGACCCTGAACTGAGTCCAAGTCAGGGCCAAGCGGCGCTTGTATTGGTCCTATCAATAGCCCCTGTCCACCCCTCATTAGTAAAGTCGATGGTCAGCTCGTGCTCCCACACAGCCCTTGTTTCATTCATAGAAACACTGATCAACTGACTAGCCGGGCTTTTAAATAAAAGACTAATGAGCTTCGTAGGCAACATGGGCACATTTGTCAAAAGACCGAGCTGGGCTAATATTTTAATCAGGTTAAGATTGGATTGCACTCTAGACGCAGTATTTGAGCTGTTAGTGTGAGTCAGTAAAATGTGTAACACAGTGAATGTGTAGCCCAGAGAAGGATTTAGCTGCAGAAGACCTACATATGAATCCCCACGTGATAGGTAAAACTATAACTGACGATAGGTTCCTCTGACAGCACCGTTTACCCTTGTAGGCATTCTTTGGTGTGTGTGTGTTGTGTGCACGTCAGCATCTGTATATGTAATGTGCTCCGACAGGGCCATAAATTTCTGCTTTAATTAGATTTTGCCCTTTTACTACATCGCTCAATCCTTAATTCGAGCCTGCTATCAGCGGAGTGGTAGAGAGCTCGACTGACGCATTGAGTGCCACGCCGGACACACCCTGCTTCCCCTGTTGCTGTCATGCACATGTGCACACGCCCCTGGTGGGTGTCTCAATTTATTCAAAGGCTCATTTGATTAAACTCCATCTGCAGCAGGTTCCAGTCATCAGACAAATAAAGTGCAGAGCAAATGCAGGTTCACTAAGTGACATCAATCTAATTTAGACCACTCACAAGTGTCTTGTTCCTCCTGTTCAGCTTGAGGTTTTAACTAAATTAAATTAGTTTTCTTAGTTGTTGCTGCCAGTGACTCTTTATTATAACTCATTATTTGTCTGGCTGTTTTTTGAAACAGACTTTGACTTGTTTGAAAGCTCTTACGTATATATATAAAAAACGTTTTAGTCATGCATTTTTCGTTTAAGTTTAAGATAGATCACCTTTTCTGTACAGATGACTCTAACTGTCACAGCATTTCACTCACACAGTGACTTTACCTGAAGCTTGACTTGAAGCTGAGTCGATGACAATATATTGTTTCTGCACCATAGGTCCCGACTGTGTAGTGAAGTGTGTGTAACGACTGAAGCGAGGATGTTTGTGTGTATGTGTAGGCACCTGCTGTTTGAAGCTGATTGCCCACAGCAAGCCACTTCTGACAGGACATATTTGAACCTGATTAGTGTGCAAATGGGCAAAGTAGAAATCATTATCTGTTGTCCTAACATCATGTCTATGCATGCTGGGATGTATGCCGACAGTTTGTGTCCGCTTGAGTGCTTGAAATATGTACACATTTTTGGCTTTCTTGGGCAGCTGCAAAGATGGTTCGTGCCCAGTTATGGATGGATATTTGAGGGCTGGTATGCAGCATGCAAAACTGCCCATGAGGACGCCCATGCACGCTGTGTATTCGCAATATAGGTACTTCAGTGTGTGTATATATGTGCCGTTCAGATGCATAGTCGGAGCAGCATGTGATTAGACTGCAGAGCGTGTGTTCTTTTGCCAGTATATCGCTCAGTATGATGTGAAGGTAAAGGGGGAAGGGAGGCATACGTGCTGGCTTGCTGAACACGTGGTACATGCTGCTGAGCGGCTTCCTTCTGCCTGCCTGCTGTCTGCGGATGCAGCAGAGTGAAGTAAAACAAAAATGGTGGCAGTGGAGTATGAAAGCTGCATGGCTGAATAAGTCATGTGTCCCTGCTGAGCTCCCATCACTGCTGCCAGAGATACATACAGAGTGTGAGAGTGAGAGTGAGAGAGAGTGGCAGAGGTGGAAAGAAGAAGCCCGGGACCAGAGGGTGTCTCTGTGTGAAACAGGGAAATATTGCCCTCCAGTAGATCAGAGGACAGAGCAAGGGTATTCAGTCCTGATTGTACAAACTCAGAGGAGGAAATGGGACAAAATCGCTACTGGGCGATCAGGGTTTTTCATTTTTGCCGTCACTTTCCTGCCACCCCCTCAGCCACTCCTGTTCCCACATAAGTCATGCTGTTTTCCTCATTGATGGTCCCTCAGGGATGATAAATTTTCATTGCAGTGGATTGAATGCAGCCATCCTCATGATCTAACAAATTGCTGCTGATGTGATGGTCCAGCACTGGTGGGTGGGTGGGTGGGTGTGTGGTGAGCAGTAGTCAGGGTCCGTCCCTCAGACCCTGCTCTTACAGTCCAGCATTAAGCAGACGACATGTTGCGCAGGCTGTAAATCATGTTGCTGCGGGTGTGGCCGATCACTCCATGATGATTTTATAGAAGTGCAGCCGCAGAGCCAATTACTAAATGGGTTTAATGGAAATGAGACTGAGGGGAGGGAAGCAAAGAGGGACAGAAGGAGGCGTATATGTTTGATTGTGAGGCAGGTTTAAGTGTGCCAGGGTGTGTTTGTGGGGGTGTTCACTCATGCTGCGGACATATGACAGATGTAATGTATTGGAGAAAACACTTCATGGAAAGCAGTGTGTGTTTTCTCTGTACGAGACCCACATATTAGCTCATCTGTTTTCAAATTAAAGCTGAACACTGAAAAACAAAAATACTCCTGATATTAAAGTTGGAACTCCTTTTCTAACTAATTTACTATACTGTATGTACATATGTCCTAATGTGATTGCTGTAGATGTAATGAAATATTGGCTACACCTGGACAGACATCATTATGTGTTTTTAATATTTTGTACAGTCTATAGAAATGTCTCTGCTGATACTACGACCTGTTTTTTTCTTTCTACTTTATTCTTTTAATGGGGGGCTTGGGAGATGTTTCTCGTACAGGTTCTTTACTCTAAGAGTACTGTAAACATTTTAATTAAAACTAAATACTGTTCTACATACTGTTTTAGTATTAAGTATAGTTTAATTTATTTGGTAATGGGGTGACAGAAATGAACACACATTCACGCGACTGTATCCCCCCTGAGTTGCTCGTGGCCACTTAAACCAGGATGAAGATTCGCCTCCATATTTATGGTGCTCAATTAACACAGCATCATCTTTAATTTGCTGCTTGTCTTGAGAGGAGGGGAGGTCCCTCCGCCATAGTCTGTTGCCTTTGCTGCAGGGAAGACCGCCTGCATGCTCGCTCAGCTCCTGCTTACTCATTTGCCCCTTTTTTAATGGCGCATCTCATTATTTAAATCACAGCCTGACGCTTGTATTGTAACAAAGCAGCCCTAACAGGCAACCATGTTTTTTACACACAGCAATCCGTTGTCGTCTCAAGTGATTGATTTAATGTGTAGTTGCAATAAAGCTAAAATTTTATTAATGATCCTAAGGCGAAGCTTGAAGTATTTTGCTGTGACTCAGTGCGCCTGTAGCAACTAACCGTCAGAGTCATCTGATTTTTCAGCTCCAGTGCATTTCTGGGCTTCTGCTTTAACCCCAATTTATAGTGTTGTTTCTCTCGGCAATGCCTGTGGTGAAACATGAACAATGAACACAGCTTTTTTTCCTACAAGCTGCCCATTGAGTTACATGTATGCACAAAGTTACACAATTTAAAGACTACAATAACTCGTAGAGTCTTCTCTGTCATTCAGATGATAGTGAGCTAAATTACAGAATGAATGGAAAACTAGAAATAATTCAAGCATCAAGGCATCACTGTGTTAAACAGCTTCTGATCTCACAACACAATAACTTATTTTTCTGTGCCCTGGTCTCCTAAATACTGAAATAAGTTTTCAACTGTGCAGACTGCCTCCCTTGATAAGCAAGAAGAAGACATTGATATAAGATAATGTGTAATCGGATGAATATTATCTGCCTCTCAGTGGCCTGGATAATTTCCAGCGCTCTATAAAGTAGTCCTGCCTTTTTGGATTATCCATATTCCTTTTATCAGACAGATTATTGTGAATGCTCTCTCTGAATATCCCCTCAGCACACTTCATCTCTAATGCCAGGTCCTGTATCTTTTAATTCCCCCCCCCCTCCCTTCTCCTTTCCCTGTAAATCTTTTCTTATCTTTTACTCTCCGATTTAGGCGCCACAGACTCAAACATTTTTTTCAAGAGCTTATTCTCATTTCACCTTTTAACATCTTGTTCATTAGATACTTTCAACAATTTTGGGCTTAAAATCTTAACATCTCAATCACGTTTCCCGATTTGAGTTTAAGACACAGCACTTTGCAGCAGAGAAATTTAAGATGAAATGTATTTGCTCGGACTAAATGATCTGATTCAAGTCATTGATTTATTATTTTAAGTTTTTTCCCTTAGCCAGCACTGCAGTCCAGCCACTGCGCCAGCTGATGATCATTTTCATCACTCCATCTGTCTTTTGTACCGTCTCTATTACAAAATTATGAGAGGTCTTTGTTTTGCCACAAGAATCACATTTACCAGCAAATTTCCTCATCAGCATTTTTCTTAACCTTTCTGATTTTCCAGTAAACACGGTCCGCTCCAAACACAGTAAATCAATGAGTCACAGATGAGTCTATTAGTGGTTTTGGATAGCCAGAAGGGTTTTATATCGGTAAAGCTGCACTGACATGATCCAACAATCTCAGTATCAGTCACACATCTTTCACCACCCCAAAGCCATTTCTATTTTTTTTTTTTTTTTTTTGGTGGATCAACTGCAGAAGCTTGTTTGAACTCCTGCCGTGACCACACCCCTATTGTGTTGCCACCCATCGCTCCCTGGCTCCCTCTTATTTCATGTTACCAAACCGTATTCCATTACATTTGCCAGCACGCACTACTTCAGTGCCCTCACACAATGAGTGTGCTTTTAACACAGCTGGGGAAAGTTATTTTTGTTCTCATTTCAGTATTAAAGATTAACATGGTCCCAGCCATCTCCTCTGGTCTCCCGCTACCTCCCTGCTCTCTTTCTGCCAGTACTAGCTCAAGTCTTTATTTAGAATCAGGCAGTTAGTGTAGCATGGGCCCAGGAGATTGCACACCACAGTCTTGTCAGGACTACTAGATGTAGGTTACTTCGCTCAGACCTGACATAGAAGCCAGCTTCTGGGCCAGGCGGGCGGCCAGAGCAGGCAGGCTGATGCAAACTGCCCCCAAGTGTCATTCCCCTGTGGGGAGCGGGTATAGACAAGGGACAGGGTTGGCTGGGGTTGGGATGCCTCTCTGGGGTCCGCTGTGACTCACCTCCCAAACTCCTTCACTTCATAGCCCCTCAGGGGAGTTTGTCATGGGGCTGTGGAAGAGTGCGCTGGGCCTGGGCCTGTTGTTACCAGTGTTTCAGATGCTAATACACTGAAGACAGAGTTGAGTTAATATTTACTAAATGCGCTATTTGCCCCTTGTCTGTTATAATCAATCAAACTTTATTTCATACAGGTTAGTGCAATTCAGTATGCTTCACAGAAGTTTGCACAAGCTGATAAGACAACCAATTTGAGATGAAAAATGAAATAATAAAACCAATAAATTAGATAAAAGCCAATAAATATAACAGATAAAAGAGAATAAAAACATAAATCATCATTGCAAGCATGTCAGAAAAATAGGCAGGCGCAATACCACGAAGTGCTGTAAAAACCAATAAAAGAACTTTAAAATAGGTGTAATGTGTTCTCTCAAGTTTACAACTCCTCATGGATTTGGGCTGATGTCGCATCTGTGAAAGGCTATTTAGGTCAGGGCCTTGGCTGCTTGTGCACCCATGAAGAATGGTCTATTCCACCTCCTAATGCCTACCTCTCTCCTCATTCCATTGTTTTTTAGTCTTGCAATCTATGCAAGCCATCTTGCTTGTGTTTGTGTTGCTCTTAGGATATCCTCTGGCAGTAGAAGTGACTCACAAGTGAGAAGTCAAAGTCTTGCTCCCTGTCACAACCGTTCTTATAGCACAGGACTGACCAGCACATGGTCAGGGAGAGACCTGACGTTTTCCCCTAGTCATGAATGGCTTGACAACTCGCTTGAGTCACTTGAGTCACCTTCAGTTAATCTCCATCCCATCCAGGGAAATCACCATCTTATTGAAATCACTGCAATATGTCTTTCTCGTGGGGATGTTGAATGATTGTACAAGGAAGCTTGAATAGACATGCAAAGAGATATTCATGATTTAAAAAGAACAATGCTCATTTAGCTGGTATTGTTTCTCTGCCTCAGATCTCTGTGCTATAGTACCTCTCAGTATTTCTCACCCTCTGCTTTGTCTTGTTTCTTCAGGCCTTCAACCGGCACGGCACCATCATCTCGTCCTGCCACAGGCTCAACCCGCCCACCCACTACCAGCACAACCAAGAGCTCCGTAACTACAGCCAAACCCGCCACCCCTAAAACCTCCTCCACCACTGCCAAGCCTGCGGCCTCCAAACCAACCTCCACTACCCCCTCTGGTGGCAAACCTCCAGCATCACAAACATCCAGAAACACAACCCCTGTGAAAAAAGGTAGAAAGAATAATAATTGTCTTTTTTGTCATGCATTCAGCATCCGTAATGTCAATACAGTTTCATATAATGACAGAAAGCTTCAGTATTGAGTTAACCATTCCATGTCTGTTTTCTCCCCCAGATGTTACCAAACCAGGCACCCCAGCCTCCAAAAAGCCTGCCGAGTCCCCCCTTACTCGCCCCTCTACAACAAAGTCAGCAAAACTTGAGACCCCCAAATCAGCCTCAAAGTCAGACGTCCCTGCCAAAAAGCCTGCTGCTAGTAAGGCTGGAGACACAAAGACACCCAACCGCCCCAAAACACAAGAGGGTAAGCCCAAGGATGCTGCCAAGACCCCTGGTTCCAAAACGGCTGGAAACAAGACCTCCAGTCCCAAGAAAACTGTGGGCAGCAGCACCCCAACTCCTGTGAAACGTGGCCCCAAAGCTGCAACTATTGCAGAACCTGAAAAGGAAATAGCTGCTGCTGTAGCTGCTGCTGCAGCTATCGCTACTGCTGCAGCTGTCGTTGTCGGGACAGAGGAGCCAGAACCTCCTGCAGAAGCAGCTGCGCCAGAACTGATGTCCATCCAGGCTGAGGCAGTACAAGAAAAAACCTTAGACCCCACACCAGAACCAGTCTCTGCATCAGTGTTAGAGTCTGTGCGAGAACCAACACCAGAACCAATACGGGAACCAACACCAGAACCAATACGGGAACCAACACCGGAGCCAATACGGGAACCAACACCAGAACCTGTACGAGAAACATCTCCCGAGCCCCCCATGGAAACACTGTCTCAGCCATCAGCAGAGCCAGATCTAGGAGCTGAACAAGACCATGAAGCAGCCTCCAATGTTCAGCCGTCAGCTCAGCTGGACCTTTTCAAATTCGAAGAGTCTGCCAACGACTCCGTTTCTTCCCTGGGAACTACTGTCATGTCTCCTCCGTGTTCCCCACCAGGCCCCGTTTCTCCAGTCAGAGAGCCACAGAGTGCCTCCTCTCTGCTGGACATGCATATCCAGTCTGATCCCTGGGACAGGAGCCAGCCCCAGGCCGAGTCTGACTTTGCTCCCCAGAGCCTAGTCGACATGATGAACTTCCAGACAGAAGAGCAAAAGGAGACTAAAGAACAGTTTGAGGCACAGGAGACAATGGAGGAGGAAGAAGAAGAGGAGGAGAAAGAAGAAGAGAAGGAGAACCTGTTTATGCCCACCGCCACAGCTCCATCTGCAGAGGCCTTCAGTATGATGGCACAACCTCACTTGCTGGGTGCCTCACCCATGGACGAGTTCACCTCCGGGGACCTGATCTCCCCTCATGAAAAGGAGGAGGCGGTGGAAAAAGCTGACGAGGAGATAAACGAAGATGATGAGGTGGAGGAGGAGGACGAAGATGAGGAACAGAGGAGACTAGGCCATCAGCCTTCATCCATGGTCACCGACATGAGCACGTCTCAGCCCTCCGAGGAGTTCCAAGTCAGGTCCTCTGCCTTCGGCGGTTCTGCCGGGTGGCACGGGGACGACCCGCTGTCTGGGATGGACTCCGAGGACGTGAGCAGCTGCACCAGCAGTCGGCAGCAGGGGGTGTCTGACCTCAGCAGCACCCAGCACACCGCCATACTGGAAGGCACCCAGAGCTCCGACGCCCTGGTCGACTCAAGCCTCCGCGGCTCTGAGGGAGACTGTAATCTCATGGGTTCTCCCAACGTCGAGACCCTGGCCAATGAGGAGGAAGACGAGGACGAAGAGGACGAGCGGGTGGACGACATGGACCTGAGCTCGGAGAGAGTGGAGGAGCATCACAAAGTGTTCCAGCAGCAGGTGCAAGATTACGAGGAGGATGATGAAGATGTGGAGATGCACAGTGAAGGAGTGACTGAGAGCTGTGGGAATGTAGATGAAGATGACTTAAACGAGGAGGAGCGTTTAGACAACCTCAATCGCTCCGGTCCTCCACCTTGCGCCCCCCCTACCTCCTCCTGGGGCCAGACCAACCCCTTCTCTGATCCCTGGGCTCAACCAGCCTCGCAGCACGCGGTCTCCTCCCCCAGCCCTGTTTCTGACCACGGTGCAGCAGAACCCGAGACGCCCACCCTGTCTCCTGTCCAGGCGTGTTTTGGCAGCAGCGCCCCTTCCTTTGCTCATCAGTCAGAGCAAGAGGAGATGAAGGGCTCCGACCCGGAGGAGGACCACGTCCTACTTGCCACTCCAGATGTAGGCATGTCCCAGCCCAACATTTTGAGTGGCGCACCTCTGGCCGCCCGTAGCAGTAGCGAGACAAGTACGCCAGAGGACCTCCGCGACTATGACAGCAGCTCTGGGGTGGAGTCCCGATCTGACAAACAGCAGACCCCAGTCCCCGGTTCACACCAGCCTGACATGGAGCAGGACCTGGGTATTCACTTGGAGAAAGGCGACGGAGAAGAGGAGGAGGCTGAGACGCTCCCTGCCGACGAGGTCCTAGGAACGGGACCACCCACCGCGCCAGCATCCGCCCCGTCCTCTCCCTCCACCTCAGGGGACGAGGCCAGCGACACAGAGGGTGAGATGCAAATAAACGACCCTGATGCACCGGTGATGATGGATGAGAGTGCTGGATTCGAAAGCCCCACTCCCACCTGCAGTCTGCCCGCCCTTGAGGAGGATGAGGAGGCGGCGGACACGGCAGCCAGAGAGGGCGAAGAGGACGGAGGCGGGACCACCCCTCAGTCCGCCAACTCCGTGGCATCTTACGGCTTCGACTGCACCACATCCAACTCCAATGCCCACTCCATGGCCGAGAGCTGCGGAAAAAGCCCGGGGATCTTCTCCCTGGAAAATGAGGAGCAGCTGCCAGAGGAGGCCAAGGACCCCTCCCTCATCAAGGAGCTGACCCTGCCGTCCCCCGCCGCGGCCGCCTATGCGGAGGACCTGCTGGGCCGACCCGTGGACCTGCTGCCTTTGGGCCACCCGGGAGAGAACCAGCCCAGGCTAGAGGAGCACCACTACATGCTGGGGGGGAAGATTGCAGCAGACCACCTGGAGGAGGTCGATCCGCTGGAGCCCGGTCTCCACCTCGGGGCCCAGGAGTCCGGAGACACCAGCGACAGCCAGCCGCCCTACTACTCTACCATATGTGATAAGACTGATAGTTTTCTGGCAGGTAACGTATAAGTCCCTCCTATTACCCCCTGGAATGCACCTTTTCCCCGCAACCCTCCCCCTTTACCTGTTGTTCGTTTTCTCTCCAGTTGGGTTAGATGGCTTAGAAGAAGAAAAAAAAAAAAGGAGAGCAAGATTGTAGGAAAAGATTTAAAAAAATGAACAAAGGAGGATGGAAAAAAAATGACTGTAGCAATTTTTAAATGAAGCCTCCCTCTTTCATACTGTTATGGTCATGGTTATGAGTGTACGGCTTAAACTCCTTTATGTACAATAGCTACTACCATTTTCTAGTAGAATGTTCTTTTTAAGTAACACTGCATATTCTGTAGCCCCTGATGGGGTATTGACTGATTGGTCCAATGTGACTGAGCTTTTAAACCGAAAAAGGAAAAAAAACAACAAAAAAACAGATGGATTGAAATGGACTCATTGTGTATTTATCCTACTGTTTTTACCGAACAAATGTCAATGATTTTTTTGTTTTGTTTTGTATTTGCTTATTTGTTTTTTTTTTTTGTTGGATTTTCTTTTCTGTTGAAACCTGGTCCTCCCTACCCTGTGTACACACGCTTCATGTTCAACAGCACCATAGCGATAGTCCAATGCTCCTTTTAAAAAGTTTGTGTTCTTTGTTTCAAGGCTTTTAGCTATCAAAATAAAGGCTAGATATTAACGCGGCAGATTTGTTGAGGTAGGTATGGGAGTATTAGATTGCAGTTGGTGAAGTTTTTAATGTGTGCTTCAAGAGGTTCTGCGCTCTTTGCATAGGTGGTTAAGGTATATAACGTGCATTCACGTACCGTATGTGTTTCAGGCATTTGGTTTTAAGTGGCTACGCTTCAGGCCTCAGTTAGATGATCATTTGTGTTCCAGAAGAAACTTAACAACTAGCCTTTTATTTGTGATGAGACCCTGCGTTGTCCTACATCGCTTTCACAGTTGAGCTTTACACTCGCTGCAACGTTTTCATAGTGGGCGTTTGGTTTACTATTTCAACAGTATATTGCATGTTTAACTA
Source organism: Lateolabrax maculatus (assembly GCA_031216445.1). Classification (NCBI taxonomy): domain Eukaryota; kingdom Metazoa; phylum Chordata; class Actinopteri; order Acropomatiformes; family Lateolabracidae; genus Lateolabrax; species Lateolabrax maculatus. The sequence goes on along the minus strand of CM062216.1, from coordinate 21,931,510 downwards.
ACAAAAAGACTGTGTACTACCTTGAATTTGCAACAATTCTACACTAGACATGTTCAGAAATGAATGGTTCACACTAGGTTATCTTTCAAAATTCCATTAAAACATCATTGCAAGGCATTTTGTTCCTGTTTCTTATTTTCCCAATGGATCCAGCATGCCTGAACTTACTGTCCCTGTGTTCGAGTCGCTGTGTATTTGTATGTTTACACGACTAATTTCCCATGGCGTCTCCTATTCTCCACCATGGGAATAACCGCGTAAACAGGAAGTGATGCAACATTGTACAATGGTGTTGTATTTAAAATGGAATTTTGGTCGAATCAAGGAGGTAATCCAGAATGGTGTCCCGGTGCCCTGTTCTCCAGCATGCTTATGCCCTCCAGACATATTCAACACTAGCTGAGCGACATCACGTTCAGACCTCGTCCTTGCGAGGCGGCGCTGACTTAAAGGTACCCTGTGGAGGAACAAACATGGTTACAGTCAGTGTTTGTCACCAAAAAACACCCTTGAGGGTCCAACAAACGTATTGAATGTATTTCTCTTCTCATAAAACATTTGCAAAGCTGAATATTTTAATCATTGTTTACATCCATGTCTTCTTCTTTGCCTTCCATTAGTAAAAAAATTGCTCCATAGCACTACTAGTGGTCAAAAACTTCACGGGTTACCTTTAACGGCGTTTAGACAGGAAATACAACTTATACCCACCAAAGTTTTTACACACAAGTGCTTTAAACACTCCAAGTGGGTGAAACCTTCTCAGGTCTGTCTGCAGCACACAGACGTACACACAGATGTACTGGAACAGCCACTTGAATGCATCTGAATGTTGAAGCTCAAGAAGATAAAACACTTCTCCCTTTCATGCCTTCTTCCTCTGACCTGCCCGCTCCTTCTCATCAAAACCCTGACCTGGAGAAACCCTCCAGCCCCCTCATCAAAACCTCACGCACCCCTCTGATAGTTTTCTAAACTGTTAATATATTCATGAGACTATAAGTCCTGTTACAGGTTTGTGTTTCAGGACACCGCTGCTTTCATTTTATATTTATTTATATATACAGTTACACAGGGGCACCTAAACTGCCTTTAGTTCATTTTCATGACTTGGTGATTCTTCACAGCACAAGACAAGTACATTTATTATATTTTTCACCATACATTAGTATAGTCAATGTTGTGATGTTCTTGTTTAATCCCACGTGTTTTCATGTGTCTCTTCAAATACCTGTTGTCTGTGTTGTACTGTGTGTATATATGACTGCTGTCTTGCATGACAACCGACATATTCAAAGAGGACAAAGCAGCAGATATGACGTGTACCTTAATTTACATTATTAAAACAAAACAATACGGTTATATTAAAGAAAATGCAACTTTAGAGAGAAAACACAGTAACTTCCCTGTGATTTGTTCCTGTTTCCTGCTTTGTAGCTACAGTATAAAATCCTCCTGTGTCATGGACGTCACTTTATTTTGAGATCCCAGTTTTTTTTTTCGTTACACCTTCGCCCTCTTGTCAGATCTCCCCCGAACCCTCGTCTTCCTGGTCCCTGTTGTTGTTCCACCCGTTCTGTTTGATGCATGCATCGCTAATGGATGCACCAAGTGATCTTGACTGTCTCACAGGAGACGAGAAGACAGATGAAGCAGATGAAGATCACGAGCTGCAAACGCACTCGCGGGAAGACAACCGAAACCAGAACCACACCACCGCTGTTCCTATAGCCAATGGCCACTACTTGGCATTGGTCCCGGGCAACAGGAGGCCCATTGATCCGACTCTTGCAGCACATTTCGCCAAGATCGCATCCCAGCCTCTTTTGATAGAGGCCAACGCCGACGGTCGCACTGGTGGAGAACAGCTAAGGAAGCTGGAGCAGCACCAAGAGAAGCTGAGAGAGATGCAGCACCGCCAAGAGCAGGAGAGGCAGAAGAGGCAGTGGCTGGAGGAGGAGAGGCTGAGGCTGGAGCAGCAGAAGCAGCTGGAGAAGCAGCGCAGGGAGCTCCTCCAGCTGCAGCTGCAGCAGCAGCAGCAGGAGCACCGGCACCGCAGGCAGGTTCTGCAGTGGCAACTGGAGCTGGAGCAGCAGTACCGCATGCAGCAGAAACAGATCCAGCAGCAGCAGCAGCTGAGGAGGAGCCCGACGGGAGTCACGCTCTCGCCGTCCACGGGGCTCTGCACCATCTATGAAGCCATGGAGACCAGCGACGAGGAGGACGAGGCCAGAGGGGGGCAGAACAGGAACACGGTGGTGGTGGGGCGGAGGGTGGCATCCGCCCAGAGCGTCGCGCAGGATTTTCAGAGGCAGCTGCGTCCAGTGCCGCCACAGGACCTGGAATGGAACAGGAAGGTGGACATGGTCCAGCAGCTCATTAACCAGACCTTGATGCTGTCCGGAGACGGAGGCTGCCCTCCTCTCCTCCTCCTCCCTGTGGGGACGGGGGGCACCTTGAGCCCCATGGAGAGCAGCATGTGGCCCAATCTGCTGCCCCAGTTCAGCCCTCCTGCCGCTACGGTCACCTCCGTCAGCAGCTACTCCCCCGACAGCCAGGGCAGCTCCTCGCCCGGAGACTGGACTGTGGTGGAGGTGGAGACCCAGCACTGAAAACAACTAGTTGATCAACTAATTAATAAAAAAATTAAACAAATAGTTCAACATTTTGGGAAAAATACATTCATATTCAATGCATAGACATGAAAGTGGTATCATGCTTCTCTAACTCTCAACCAAAAAAAGGGAATAAGTATATTTCCCAAAATGTCGAACTATCCCTTTAATGATGCATATGCAATACACCGAAACACTGACATTTTTATTGAAAGAAAATAACATTACTGTAAAACATATCACACTCATAGTTTTTAATCCCATCACAAGTCTGGTCATCATATGACCATCCAAACCTCACTGCAAATTGATTTCAAATCAACGTCCTTATTCTTATTAGAACAAATACACTGTAGATGCACCGTGTCATTGATTGCTGTAACCCAGACATGAATATCCCATACTGTGACCTCGCATTAGAGCATGTTTCCTTTCCAAAAGCACTTAATAGCAGTCCTACTCTGAAATGCACTGTAACTGCTTTAGAAGCACGGTTGTGTGGGGCAGCGCTCCACTGTGTATTGTCTTTTATATGTGTCCAAATATCGGTCACCCTCTCCACTGAGAGACTGAGCTATGACAAATTGCACTTGTTTATTATTTTACTTATTGTATGGGCCAAAGTATTTATACAGGTAAGTGGCTGTTACTGTTAATATATTTACAGGTTTGTGGACTTAAACCCTAAAATCCTCCATAGTGAAGTGTGAAAAAACATTAAACAACCTATTGTGTGAGTGTAGTGTGAGAAAGGCCAGTGTGTAATGATGCTGTGATCGCCCACCCACGTTCACCAGCCTCTGGTCAGTAAATGTTACTGTGACTTCACTGGACAACCAGGTTTTCACGGATTTAATAGAGTCGTCAGTCATGGAGGAAGAGGGGGCATGAGGGAGAAGAAGGCCCTCCTTGTGCTGCGAGGGAAGGCTTGTATGGTGGTGAGGGGGTGAGGGAGGGAGAGGAGGGGGGTGTATAGTTGTCGTCTTCCCTCTCACATTCCAAAGTTGTAACCTCATTTCCTGGGTCGGCCGGTGCTCAGAGAATCTCCGCGGTTACCAATGATGTCATGGTGGGAGAGAAAGGAGGATGTCTGAGATGAGACAATGCACCACTCTGGCAAGGCAACCGGTGGAGGGTGGGGGAGGGGGAGGGATGGGAGGGTGGAGGGGGGGCATTACAGTACAGTACCAACACTCACTATGTGTTCACTGTAACACAAGACTGTATTTTTTTCTACACTTTCTCCATATATTTTGCTCTGTTTTGTGCTTCTGTGCAATATATCTGAACCACGCTGAAAAATCAGGTCGTCACAACTTATCAGACAGGTCTGACATCAGTAACTGTGATTTTAAATGTCTGGCGTGAAGAGAAAAAGCACCTGTGTGTGTCTCTTTGTGTCTGTAAAAGGTAGGCGAGGTCAGTCGGAGTCCATAGAGAGATAAAAAGCAACACTGCCACCTGTTGGCTGCACGAATGAGACACGAACCCAAAGTTCAGTGATGTTGCTTTACAATAAATTATTAGATCTGTGTTTTGTTTTCAGATCTATAAGCTATATTCCATATATAATATCCTTTGCTTTTATGCAATGCTACTATTAGTCAAATGCACAATTTTATATGACTCTGGGGAGTAACATGGATCTTAAATTAATAAAGTAGTTTTATAAATAAAATAGTTTATACTGCAGCTACACTGTGTATGTTTTGTCAGGTTATGTTTGTGTTAAAGCAGTCAATGTAGCCGCTGCTGCTGTATGCTGCTAAATATGATCATATCTAAGAGTTTTTACTAGTTTATCACAACTTATAACCTTATATCTATATAATTATATTTATGAGCAGGCACAACTAACAGTAGCCTAATAATGCATGCATTTATAAGATTTAATCTATATGTGAACCTATATTGTTTTAATAATAGTCTACAGTGCCTCAAGTTCCTTTATATTGATATGTTTGTGTAACTTTGCAATTCATTTTCATAAAATACAATTAGTGTAGAATTTAAGTGTTTACATTTTTAATAGTTTAATATTTGTTTTGTGAATGATTGCCATCATCTTCTTTTTGGTGTTGTGCCGGTGGCCAAATCTATTTCAGTATGAAATGTGATAAAAGATCACTGCTCCGAATATGAAATAAACTTGCTTGAAATCTGTTGTCCATGCTTGTGTTGTGGTGCTTACTTCAGACCTTTAATGCTCATCTTACGTGGGTAAATAAGAGAGGAAGAGAAGACATGAGAGACAGAAACCCTGAGATAGTTTCCAGTCTATGATTACAAAGGAAGAGAAACAAGGGAATATAAGTAATAGAGAGGTTCTACTCAGGACTACTGTCCTACATACATAGACAATAATACTGAGAAGATTAAGTACAGTAGCAGTTCACAGTAGCTGAATATTTCCATTTTATACTACTTTTTACTTCTATTACATTTCAGAGGACAATATTGTACTTTTTACTCCACTACATTTAATTTAGAGTTTTATTTTATAGTTTAACATTAAGACATTACACACAAAACATTGTTACTTCTATAAAGTACAATGTATTGTTAAAGGTTACACCTGTAGGTTCCTCACCTCTCTGACTTGTGATCCTTTATAAAAAAGCTGTGTGTAGTTGGTTTAATTTAAAGCGACTGTAACTTTTTCTGAATCACAGCCACAAGTGACAATGAGGGAAAATAATGAATGGAAAAACTTAGTGTAACAGAAGCACAATAAGAACAGAGGCGTACAGTCAGTATACTAACTCAGTATTGTCAGTTACATAGTAATTAATAATATTTTTATATAATATTTTAGTGGCTGGGGGCTGACGTCACCGATGACGTCACCAGGTGCCGCTCTATCAGCCAGGACGTGTGTCGTCACTGGTCGTGGCGTCATCTTGACGTCACGTAGCGTCCCGCCCCGAGGCTGTAAATAGCGGCTGTTGCAGCCGTCAGTCAAACCTCCACTCCCACAGGGGAGCAGAGGGCTCTGACCCCGGGTACACCCCGGGACGGGCGGGGACTTTAAGCCCTGGGCCGGGTCGTGGCGTAGAAAGGACGGCGCCTTCTGGCTCGTCCTCCCAGCCGCCCGCACGGCTCTGCGGAGTCGTCCGGAAGCGTCCCCTGGCTGGTAGGACACGTCAGAGTCTTCTTGTCCTCTGTGGGACCTGGACAGACATCTGAGGATGTCTTGCGTGGGTTTTCCTCCGGGTTCCCCGGTTTTTCCCACTGAAGAAAAAAAAAACAAAAAAAAAAACCCATATCTAACTATGTTGACCACTGAGTCACATAGTGTCAGTGCAACTATTCAGATATATTCTAACATAATAGAATATATCTGAATATGTGTCACATATTCAGATATATTCTATTATGTGTCAAAGTTTGTTTTAATTGAGAAAGAAATTAAGAAAGAATTAATCCAAGTCCTCCAGAGCTGTAGACCTTCAGTGGATTCTTTCTTTCTTTCTCCCTGAAATCAAATAAACTTTGACACATTTGAATATATATGAATATTTCACTATGTGTCCATTCAACATCACTGAATGTCTGACTGGGTTCAGTCTGATATCAATTTCCTCCAGATATGTTGATATTATATTCATATAGTGTCCAGTCGTCAGCTGATGTTTAATAGACACCTAGTGAAATATTCAGATATATTCTATTATGTGTCAAGTTTTTCTGATTTGAAAGAAAGAAAGAATCCACTGAAGGCCTACAGCTCTGGAGGACTTGGATTGATTCTTTTTTAATTTCTTTCTCAATTAAATTAAACTTTGACACATAATAGAAAAAATCTGAATATGTGTCACACATAGTTGCACTGACACTATGTGACTCAGTGGTCAACATAGTTAGATATGGGTTTTTTTTTTTTTTTTTTTTTTTCTTCTTTAGTGGGAAAAACCGGGGAACCCGGAGGAAAACCCACGCAAGACATCCTCAGATGTCTGTCCAGGTCCCACAGAGGACAAGAAGACTCTGACATGTCCTACCAGCCAGGGGACGCTTCCGGACGACTCCGCAGAGCCGTGCGGGCGGCTGGGAGGACGAGCCAGAAGGCGCCGTCCTTTCTACGCCACGACCCGGCCCAGGGCTTAAAGTCCCCGCCCGTCCCGGGGTGTACCCGGGGTCAGAGCCCTCTGCTCCCCTGTGGGAGTGGAGGTTTGACTGACGGCTGCAACAGCCGCTATTTACAGCCTCGGGGCGGGACGCTACGTGACGTCAAGATGACGCCACGACCAGTGACGACACACGACCTGGCTGATAGAGCGGCACCTGGTGACATCATCGGTGACGTCAGCCCCCAGCCACTAAAATATAATGAAGAGCTGAACATTTCAACTCAAGTTTGTATGTTGGCCTCCGTTCAAAAAGCTCCCAGAAACCCTCCGAGGACAGACAGGGGAAACCTGGTGTCAGAGGCCAGAGGACATTTTGGTCTTTAAGAGAAATCAATTATTTTTCCTTCTGTCAAAAGTTAGTTTCATTTTTAGAAAAAAGTCTGAGGGCCAAAGAGGTCAAATTAACCAAAATGTCTCCCCAAAAAAGCAAAGATAAGAGAAAAAGACCAATAATTGTGTATTTTAATTGTTTCCTCCCTCATTAATCATCAGATGACCCCCTCAGATTTATCTTGCAACCCTTTGAAGGGCCCGACCCCCAGGTTGGACACCACTGGACTACCTGACTGTGTATAAAGTAGTTGAAACTACAGCAGCTCCACCTCGTCACAGGGGCCACTACCTTTACTGTTGATACTTTAACTATTTTAAGCTGATAATACTCCTGCACTTTTAATTATTTAGGATTTTAAATGTGGGACTTCTACTTATAATTGAGTATTTTTCTTATTTTTACTCATGTAAAGGATCTGAATACTTCTTCCTCTGTGTTTAACAATTCAAACTTTATTTGCTTCTTTACATTCAGACATTTGGTGAAAGTTTACAGTTACTGCTGCAGGTTGCTGAGCCTCTGACATCTCATCTGTGGCTGACAGAGAAAGTACTGAAAGGAAAAGCAGATACTGATGGTCTTAAAAACGAACATCATGGTTCACTTGTTGTTATGCCCGGCCTCTGGGAAAACCTGAGCACAGCATGGAAGGACTCCCCTCGTCCCCCACTCCCACGGACGACCAGTGCCACAGCAGATGCAGTCCAAAATAATTGATTTATTAATCATCCATGGTTAGCAATAGGAGTCGGGGTGAGCGTGGCCAAAGCAATAAACAAAACAATCTATAACAGTATTAACTAACTTACCCGGCCCACAAGAGAAAGACAGGACACTTACCCTCCTCCCTAACAGAAACAGGAGGAAAAAGGCCCCAAAAAAAGATTCTCACCTCCACAGAAACCAGGACTGCTCTTTTAGAAGCTATTCACATAATATACAACTGAGCACAATCTGGGACTGGGACAGGACGGGACAGGACAGCTGGGAGACAGGGAAAAAGAAGGAGTGAAGCTGGCCTCGGCTGGTGCCATTTTTGTTGTATCTTCTGTAGCGATGATGTGATGATGATGAAGAAATCTCCGCTGACACCGACTTATTTGTATAAAAAGGTTTATTACAAAAAGTACAGCGTCAAAACAAGCACCATGGATTGCCTGTGAGAAGATCCAAAGCCAATGTGAATCTCTCCCGTTTTCCACCCAAACTACACCTTTTAAAGCCTCATGGTATAGCTATTGTGTGGTAACAAGATAGGCTCAGAGCCAACCTCATAACCATATATGGCTATTTTTACAAAAAGGGAAGGTATGAACATATGGTTCATGTTAAAACTGATCTCCTCTCTTTGGAACTTTAGAAAAACAACCCCCAAGCGACATCCATCCAGGATGGCGCCAGACCTTTGACATAGGCTTATCTAAACATTAAACACACATGTGCCTAAACATTGGACACACATGGCAGAGACATCTCTCAGCTCAGATACCTCATTTTAAAGTAGGTGCCATCAGTCTCCAGTCCAATCACCATCCAGCACCTGCAGCTCAACATCCTGAGGGACTCTGGACAGGGTGAACAGCGCCACCGTCAGGCGGGGAGGAAGAACAGCACAACAAATCACACCTACATACAAATTAAGACTTAGGCTCATAACACTTGTACACTACCAAGACTTAAAGATGGCAGATGATCGATCTGACAGCGTCTTAATTTAAGTTGAATGACTATTTTAGTGGCTGGGGGCTGACGTCACCGATGATGTCACCAGGTGCCGCTCTATCAGCCAGGTCGTGTGTCGTCACTGGTCGTGGCGTCATCTTGACGTCACGTAGCGTCCCGCCCCGAGGCTGTAAATAGCGGCTGTTGCAGCCGTCAGTCAAACCTCCACTCCCACAGGGGAGCAGAGGGCTCTGACCCCGGGTACACCCCGGGACGGGCGGGGACTTTAAGCCCTGGGCCGGGTCGTGGCGTAGAAAGGACGGCGCCTTCTGGCTCGTCCTCCCAGCCGCCCGCACGGCTCTGCGGAGTCGTCCGGAAGCGTCCCCTGGCTGGTAGGACACGTCAGAGTCTTCTTGTCCTCTGTGGGACCTGGACAGACATCTGAGGATGTCTTGTGTGGGTTTTCCTCCGGGTTCCCCGGTTTTTCCCACTAAAGAAGAAAAAAAAAAAAAAAAAAAAAAAAAAACCCAACAACCCAACAACTCATATCTAACTATGTTGACCACTGAGTCACATAGTGTCAGAGCAACTATGTGTGACACATATTCAGATTTATTCTATTACGTGTCAAAGTTTGTTTTAATTGACAAAGAAATTAAGAAAGAATCAATCCAAGTCCTCCAGAGCTGTAGGCCTTCAGTGGATTCTTTCTTTCTTTCAAATCAGAAAAACTTGACACATAATAGAATATATCTGAATATTTCACTAGGTGTCTATTAAACATCAGCTGACGACTGGACACTATATGAATATAATATCAACATATCTGGAGGAAATTGATATCAGACTGAACCCAGTCAGACATTCAGTGATGTTGAATGGACACATAGTGAAATATTCATATATATTCAAATGTGTCAAAGTTTATTTGATTTCAGGGAGAAAGAAAGAATCCACTGAAGGCCTACAGCTCTGGAGGACTTGGATTAATTCTTTCTTAATTTCTTTCTCAATTAAAACAAACTTTGACACATAATAGAATATATCTGAATATGTGTCACATATTCAGATATATTCTATTATGTTAGAATATATCTGATTAGTTGCTCTGACACTATGTGACTCAGTGGTCAACATAGTTAGATATGGGTTTTTTTTTTTTTTTTTTTTTTCTTCTTTAGTGGGAAAAACCGGGGAACCCGGAGGAAAACCCACGCAAGACATCCTCAGATGTCTGTCCAGGTCCCACAGAGGACAAGAAGACTCTGACATGTCCTACCAGCCAGGGGACGCTTCCGGACGACTCCGCAGAGCCGTGCGGGCGGCTGGGAGGACGAGCCAGAAGGCGCCGTCCTTTCTACGCCACGACCCGGCCCAGGGCTTAAAGTCCCCGCCCGTCCCGGGGTGTACCCGGGGTCAGAGCCCTCTGCTCCCCTGTGGGAGTGGAGGTTTGACTGACGGCTGCAACAGCCGCTATTTACAGCCTCGGGGCGGGACGCTTCGTGACGTCAAGATGACGCCACGACCAGTGACGACACACGACCTGGCTGATAGAGCGGCACCTGGTGACGTCATCGGTGACGTCAGCCCCCAGCCACTAAAATATAATGAAGAGCTGAACATTTCAACTCAAGTTTGTATGTTGGCCTCCGTTCAAAAAGCTCCCAGAAACCCTCCGAGGACAGACAGGGGAAACCTGGTGTCAGAGGCCAGAGGACATTTTGGTCTTTAAGAGAAATCAATTATTTTTCCTTCTGTCAAAAGTTAGTTTCATTGTGAGAAAAAAGTTTGAGGGCCAAAGAGGTCAAATTAACCAAAATGTCTCCCCAAAAAAGCAAAGATAAGAGAAAAAGACCAATAATTGTGTCTTTTTTGTTTCCTCCCTCATTAATCATCAGATGACCCCCTCAGATTTATCTTGCAACCCTTTGAAGGGCCCGACCCCCAGGTTGGACACCACTGGACTACCTGACTGTGTATAAAGTAGTTTAAACTACAGCAGCTCCACCTCGTCACAGGGGCCACTACCTTTACTGTTGATACTGTAACTACATTAAGCTGATAATACTCCTGCACTTTTATTTATTTAGGATTTTAAATGTGGGACTTCTACTTATAATTGAGTATTTTTCTTATTTTTACTCATGTAAAGGATCTGAATACTTCTTCCTCTGTGTTTAACAATTCAAACTTTATTTGCTTCTTTACATTCAGACATTTGGTGAAAGTTTACAGTTACTGCTGCAGGTTGCTGAGCCTCTGACATCTCATCTGTGGCTGACAGAGAAAGTACTGAAAGGAAAAGCAGATACTGATGGTCTTAAAAACGAACATCATGGTTCACTTGTTGTTATGCCCGGCCTCTGGGAAAACCTGAGCACAGCATGGAAGGACTCCCCTCGTCCCCCACTCCCACGGACGACCAGTGCCACAGCAGATGCAGTCCAAATATCTTTGTCCTGTGTGAAAGTGTTTTGAACATCTCTGGATGATGCAACAACCGATAAAGCTCAATGTTTTATTTGGCAGGAGAGATGTATGCGCTTTTATTTTGAAAGCAACACGTTTTGTTTTCCTGTGCTGCTGTTGTGACTCTGTGCGCCAGCTTGACGCAGCTGTGGAGGGGCGCAGATCTCTGCGGCAGCCGAGCGCCCTCCTGCTTCCACCTGAGACCTGTTGATCACATCTGAACACGACGGCACAGTTTACTGGCCTGTGGAGGCCCCAAGTGTTCCCTCCACTGCTGCTGTGTTGCATAAAGTATAATGCACAGTTCCTCCATGTATGTTTTAGAAGACATTTATACTTTTTAGTCCCAGACTGTAAAGTCTAAATTTAAACATTCTTGGAGTTTTATTTGTAAATATGCAGGAAAAGGTAGAGCATGACCAGGTGATCTCATTTGGGGTTCCTGTGCTTATTGCACCTAGAGGAATTTCCCATGCATTGCTGCAGCAACAATATGAGCAGTGAATCACTGAATTCTCTCCAAGAGGAAACACACACACGGAGAACAGATTCACTAACTCATCCTGGACTTCACTGACCTCTGACCTCCATAAGGTAGACAGATCATAGGTGGCAAAACTATGAAGAAATTTAAATAAATACAGAGTAACGTCACCGATGACGTCACCAGGTGCCGCTCTATCAGCCAGGTCGTGTGTCGTCACTGGTCGTGGCGTCATCTTGACGTCACGTAGCGTCCCGCCCCGAGGCTGTAAATAGCGGCTGTTGCAGCCGTCAGTCAAACCTCCACTCCCACAGGGGAGCAGAGGGCTCTGACCCCGGGTACACCCCGGGACGGGCGGGGACTTTAAGCCCTGGGCCGGGTCGTGGCGTAGAAAGGACGGCGCCTTCTGGCTCGTCCTCCCAGCCGCCCGCACGGCTCTGCGGAGTCGTCCGGAAGCGTCCCCTGGCTGGTAGGACATGTCAGAGTCTTCTTGTCCTCTGTGGGACCTGGACAGACATCTGAGGATGTCTTGCGTGGGTTTTCCTCCGGGTTCCCCGGTTTTTCCCACTGAAGAAGAAAAAAAAAAAAACCCAACAACCCATATCTAACTATGTTGACCACTGAGTCACATAGTGTCAGTGCAACTATTCAGATATATTCTAACATAATAGAATATATCTGAATATGTGACACATGTTCAGATTTATTCTATTATGTGTCAAAGTTTAATTTAATTGAGAAAGAAATTAAGAAAGAATCAATCCAAGTCCTCCAGAGCTGTAGGCCTACAGTGGATTCTTTCTTTCTTTCAAATCAGAAAAACTTGACACATAATAGAATATATCTGAATATTTCACTAGGTGTCTATTAAACATCAGCTGACGACTGGACACTATATGAATATAATATCAACATATCTGGAGGAAATTGATATCAGACTGAACCCAGTCAGACATTCAGTGATGTTGAATGGACACATAGTGAAATATTCATATATATTCAAATGTGTCAAAGTTTATTTGATTTCAGGGAGAAAGAAAGAATCCACTGAAGGCCTACAGCTCTGGAGGACTTGGATTGATTCATTCTTAATTTCTTTCTCAATTAAAACAAACTTTGACACATAATAGAATATATCTGAATATGTGTCACATATTCAGATATATTCTATTATGTTAGAATATATCTGAATAGTTGCACTGACACTATGTGACTCAGTGGTCAACATAGTTAGATATGGGTTTTTTTTTTTTTTTTTTTCTTCTTCAGTGGGAAAAACCGGGGAACCCGGAGGAAAACCCACGCAAGACATCCTCAGATGTCTGTCCAGGTCCCACAGAGGACAAGAAGACTCTGACGTGTCCTACCAGCCAGGGGACGCTTCCGGACGACTCCGCAGAGCCGTGCGGGCGGCTGGGAGGACGAGCCAGAAGGCGCCGTCCTTTCTACGCCACGACCCGGCCCAGGGCTTAAAGTCCCCGCCCGTCCCGGGGTGTACCCGGGGTCAGAGCCCTCTGCTCCCCTGTGGGAGTGGAGGTTTGACTGACGGCTGCAACAGCCGCTATTTACAGCCTCGGGGCGGGACGCTACGTGACGTCAAGATGACGCCACGACCAGTGACGACACACGACCTGGCTGATAGAGAGGCACCTGGTGACGTCATCGGTGACGTCAGCCCCCAGCCACTAAAATAGTCATACAACTTAAATTAAGACGCTGTCAGATCGATCATCTGCGATCTTTAAGTCTTGGTAGTGTACAAGTGTTATGAGCCTAAGTCTTAATTTGTATGTTGGTGTGATTTGTTGTGCTGTTCTTCCTCCCCGCCTGACGGTGGCGCTGTTCACCCTGTCCAGAGTCCCTCAGGATGTTGAGCTGCAGGTGCTGGCTGGTGATTGGACTGGAGACTGATGGCGCCTACTTTAAAATGGCACCAGCCGAGACCAGCTTCACTCCTTTTTCCCTGTCTCCCAGCTGTCCTGTCCCGTCCCGTCCCGTCCCAGATTGTGCTCAGTTGTATATTATGTGAATAGCTTCTCAAAGAGCAGTCCTGGTTTCTGTGGAGGTGAGAATCCTTTTTTGGGGTCTTTTTCCTCCTGTTTCTGTTAGGGAGGAGGGTAAGTGTCCTGTCTTTCTCTTGTGGGCCGGGTAAGTTAGTTAATACTGTTATAGATTGTTTTGTTTATTGCTTTGGCCACGCTCACCCCGACTCCTATTGCTAACCATGGATGATTAATAAATCAATTATTTTGGACTGCATCTGCTGTGGCACTGGTCGTCCGTGGGAGTGGGGGACGAGGGGAGTCCTTCCATGCTGTGCTCAGGTTTTCCCAGAGGCCGGGCATAACAACAAGTGAACCATGATGTTCGTTTTTAAGACCATCAGTATCTGCTTTTCCTTTCAGTACTTTCTCTGTCAGCCACAGGTGAGATGTCAGAGGCTCAGCAACCTGCAGCAGTAACTGTAAACTTTCACCAAATGTCTGAATGTAAAGAAGCAAATAAAGTCTGAATTGTTAAACACAGAGGAAGAAGTATTCAGATCCTTTACATGAGTAAAAATAAGAAAAATACTCAATTATAAGTAGAAGTCCCACATTTAAAATCCTAAATAAATAAAAGTGCAGGAGTATTATCAGCTTAATGTAGTTAAAGTATCAACAGTAAAGGTAGTGGCCCCTGTCACGAGGTGGAGTTTAAGCTACTTTATACACAGTCAGGTAGTCCAGTGGTGTCCAACCTGGGGGTCGGGCCCTTCAAAGGGCTGCAAGATAAATCTGAGGGGGTCATCTGATGATTAATGAGGGAGGAAACAATAAAAAGACACAATTATTGTTTTTTTTCTCTTATCTTTACTTTTTTGGGGTGACATTTTGGTTAATTTGACCTCTTTGGCCCTCAGACTTTTTTCTAAAAATGAAACTAACTTTTGAAAGAAGGAAAAATAATAGATTTCTCTTAAAGACCTGTGGTGGCAATTTTCGTCCAAATAAGCACAAAGTCAACACTTGTCTTTCCGCAAGTTTAATTCTACCTCTGCAGAGGGACTCACAGCACAGTCAAATACATGAGGTGGGCAAATGAGTCCAGAGCACCAGGGGTGTCTGCCTTTTGTATGTTTCAACAGGACAAGATCATGGGGGAGCAGACAATGGGGTCCATTATCTTCTCACTCAGGTTTTAGCAGTACTTACAATGTGACATGTATATCAATTGACAGCTGATGTGTGACATGTGATTATATCATCAGTGGTCAGGAGAGTGATCAATGAATACAGAGACTATTCATTCTGACTACATCCTGACACACAGGAGTGGTCATGTGTCTAATTAAGGTAAGAGAAATGTAACCTGAATGGACACATGACCTGGTTGTGACTTGATGTAAGAAATTTCCATTACATTCCTCCCTTTGAGCATTTTATGCTCACAAAACATTTTTAACAATCAAGTCATTAATTATTATGTTATGTAGAATGTGTATAGTTGTTATGTTTTTGTCATTACAAACAGGAATCTTAGAATATTGATATAAGCTAGGAGAAAATATCAATTTCAAACGGATTGATCAGAATAATCATCAATGTGGTATGGTGGTGTCCACTCTGGAGACGGGAATGAATCAGGCATGTCTTTCTGTGGCACCTGCACATATTGTCCAATGGAGGACTTGACCGAAGAGGAGACCAAAGCTTTAACACAAAGGATTACACAACATGTCAATGTGGCAAAAATTACAATGATAGTCAGCAGAGGTACAAGAAGTTTTATCAATGTAATTTTTCATCCACCCATAGTCAGCCAAGACCACCAACTCCATCCTGTGGGATTCTGGGAGTCCTTGCTCTCCTCTTCATGGAACAATTCGTTCAGGTGGGAAACAACATGTGTCATGTTGTCAGAAATGTCCGGAATGAAGGTGCAGCAATCAGGCCCAATGATATGGCACACCCCTCCCTGGCTGGCGAGCATCATGTCCAGAGCCATCCTATTCTGCAGGGCCACATTTCTGAGACCCTGGATGCTAGGAGAGAGAGCAGTAAAAACCAGTTGCCACTAGGGCTGTTAGATTTTCCAGTTCCAAAGCTATTTCATCGAGCTTGTGTGCATTGTTTATCACTCCCCACCAGGGAAACAGTCCTCCGAAACCTTTCTCCAGCTGTGATACTCTTGTAGTGGAGCGTTTTCTCCTGTGTGATGTAATGTAGCGGTTGAAGTAAGCATTGTAATCAGTGAGGTTGGGCAGCACAAGGAGAGAGGGTAGCAATTTAGCGAGGTAACAGGTTCCACACCACCCAGGTCGGAGAGATTGATATACATACCGTCCGCACACCCAGACGTGTTGTCTCAGAGATCCAAATCCATCACTGGAGGGCATCATAACTACTGGGTTGTCGTTACCTGTACGATGTAGACTAGCTGTGTTGGTTAAGTTCAGCTGAGCGATGTAAGAGCACTTGCTTTTACATGTTCCTCTTGCTCCCCCGTCCCATGCTGGTCCACAGGTGGCTGTGACTATCTGTTCGCAAAGTGAAACCCCAAGGGGGAGGTCCTTTGGTGTGAAACACTGTCTGGTGAAACAACCAGTCCCTCTTTGACTGGGATTTGTTGTCATTACAGGTTGATAAATTCCTGAGTGTGTTACCAGGGACATGTTCCAAAATCTGGCAGTAGAACCACCATAGTTGACAATACTAATGTTGGTCCGTTTAAGTATCTCAGTCATGTCTTTCGTTGTACGGTTTTGTGTCAAAATACCTTGGGTGAAAGCCACCATAACCCCTATTGTTTCTGAAATGTTTAGTGGGATAGGTGTTACTGGCAATGTGGTGCCAACCTCGTGAGGGAGGTTTGCACAAACATAGCAGCTGTGGTTGGTTAGTTTTCTTGCGCTTGTCGTCATGGCTGTGTACCAGGTGTTGTCTTCAGGTTTGGTAGGGAAATCATGTTCCACTTCCCTTTTGGTTCTGTTATGCCCCAGGATGTTATTGGGGCTTTGGTTGTCTTGATCTTGCCCCATGGTTTTGAGCAACAGCAGTAGTGGTAGGGCTATGATGACAATCAGCAGGAGGAAAAAACATATTCCTTTCCTTTGACTACACCCTAATTGCCCATTTGGGTGCCACAGTCTGTCTGTTGGTATCATCTTTATCAGCAGTGTGGCCTCAATCTACCCCCGTATTCAGTGTGCTGCCTCTTCGTGAGTTTGAGAAACGTGTGGTCCTAGTGACTATTCACACCCCTCTCTCCCTCGCAAACACGAGGCGGGGGAAAATGTTGGTTCACTTACTGATGTTGATGTTCGCTTAGTGATAAGTCATTGGTAGGCTCAGGGACTCGTTTACAGTGGCTGGCGTGAATCCAAGTTGCCCTCTCAGCAACCTTCACTGCTGTCTCCGTAGTAAGGAGTGTTTGGAAGGGTCCGTTCCACCTGCGTGCTCTCCAGTTTTTTCTCCTCAGGTCCCTTACTACGATCCAGTCACCTGGTTCCAGATCGTGTAGTTTTTTCTCAGTGTTTTTTGGTAAGGCTTCCTTTACCTGTTTGTGGATATCAGAAAGCACAGAGGACAGATTGGCACAATATCGCAACATTTCATCTTCACATTGGCTGGTGTGGGGGAGGTTCCTTTTACCGGGACCAACCCCTGTTTCCATTGGTCGTGCGAAGAGAATCTCATAAGGGCTAAAGCCACTTCTGCTTCTAACCCTTGCTCTCATGTACATCAAAACAATTGGTAACGCTCTCGTCCATGTCAGACCTGTTTCTTCGCAGCATTTGACCAGTTTGTTTTTTAATGTGCCATTTTCTCTTTCCACCGCTCCCCCACTTGCTGGGTGATAGGAACAATGTTGTTTCATGTTGATCCCTAAATACTCCCCCACTCTCTTCAAAGCGGCACTCACGAAAGGTGTACCATTGTCACTGGAGATTTTTGTGGGAATTCCCCATCGGGGGATGATTTCTCTGATAAGGGCCTTTGCAACTGCTGTCGTGTCTTGTTTTGATGTGGGAAAAGCTTCCACCCATTTGGAAAACATATCAACAATGACAAGACAATATTTCTTTCCCTCACTTGGTGTTAGTTCAATGAAATCCATTTGTAAGTGGTCAAATGGTTTGTTCGGAGGTGGATGAGCACTTTGTGGAGTCTGTATTCCTCTGCCTATGTTGTTAGTAGCACAAATCATACAACTCCGACAAAAATTTAGTGAGAAATTACAGAATCCCTTTGTGAACCAATGTCTCTGTATCTCTGTCATCATTCCTCCCTTTGACACATGGTCCCTACCATGTGCCAATTTTGCATAGTGAGGAAACAAATATTTTGGTAAACAGGGTTTGCCATTTGGACCGTGCCAAATTTTGTCAAAAAGTGAACAGCCTGCTTTTTTCCAAGTGGCTTTTTCCTTCTGAGTGGCCCTTGTCTGCAATTCTTGTAAATCAGCGGTAGGTGTTACAGGTGAATCAGGCACAAAAACACATTGAGCTATTATTATTTGTTTTGATGCTGCTTTTGCAGCAGCATCAGCTTTAGCATTTCCCTGTGAAACTAAATCAAGGTTTTTTGTGTGTGCTTCACATTTACAAATAGCAATTTGTTTTGGTAACAACACAGCATCAAGGAGACCAGCAACCAAAGTATGGTGAGCAATAGGTTTGCCCATGGACGTCAAAAATTTTCTGTTGGCCCAAAGACGGCCAAAGTCATGCACCACGCCCCATGCATATCGACTGTCCGTGTAAATGTTGACACTTTTATCTGTAGCATGTTTACACGCTTCTGTCAATGCCACTAGTTCTGCTGCTTGTGCAGAGTAATTTGATGGGAGTGGTTCAGCTAAGATTGTGTCATGCAAGGTAGTGACTGCAAAACCTGCTTGGTTTTTACCAGTTGTTGGGTTTCTTGAGGCTGAGCCGTCCACAAATAGTTCAAAATCTGCATTAGCCAGTGGTATGTCTTGTAAATCTGGTCTGGGGGAACAAGCTTCCGTTATCATTGCAACACACGAACTGCAGTTTTGATAAGCTAGCTTTGTGGCCATTAGCAGCTAGATGTTTGAGCAGAGCAACTGTGTCCTGTTTACAGGTTTCTTGTGTGGAAGAACAAATCATCAAATCATCCACATACTGCAAAAGAGCACTTCCTGCTCGTAGTTCTAGTGATTCCAGATTTTCCTTTAATGCTGCATTAAAGACTGTGGGAGATTCGCAAAAACCTTGGCATAAACGAGTGAATGTGTACATTCTGCCCTCAAAAGAAAATGCAAAACAAAACTGACTGTCTGGATCAACAGGTGATGCTAAAAAATGCATTAGCTAGGTCGACAACCGAAAACCACTTGCTATGAGATGGAACTTGACAAAGGATTGTGTGAGGGTTCGGAACATTAGGTGCGCACGCCTGGACTGCAGCATTTACTGCTTGCAGATCCTGCACAAATCTCCATTCCTCTGGCTTGTCAGAATCTCTTATCTTTTTTACAAGGAAGATTGGTGTTCGCACAGGAGAGTTTTTGCATGGGACGATCACTCCAGCTGCAAGGAGAGAATCAAAAACAGGTTTAATACCTTCAGCTGCTTTTTTCAACGGATATTGAGTTTGGCATGGTCTGTAGGAGGATTTAGGTGTTATCATGACTGGTTCAAGAAAGGCTTTTACGGTACACCTTTAAACTTCTATGGAAATCAATACCTGGTTGTGACTGATTCTTTCTCTCCCGCCCAGTTGCATTGTTACAACTCTTTATCCAAGGTCCCAATTATTCCCATCTTTCTATGTTTAGGCTTGACTAATGAAACATGAGGATCAAAGTTTGGCACTCTAACCAGAGTGGGAAAGAGTGAGTCAGTCAGAGCTACTGAGACAGCACAGTGGTTATCATCCCAGTACAACCAGTCAAGCTTGAGCTTATCTTTATCTTGACCTTCTCTGTACCATTTGTTTTCAAACTTCTGTGTGTGTGTGTGTGTGTGTGTGTGTGTGTGTGTGTGTGTGTGTGTGTGTGTGTGTGTGTGTGTGTTAGTGCTCTCACGTGTCTGAAGTGCAGGTTGATCTCTCGTCTCTGTTATTGCGTCAAAACCAGATGAATCCTTCACTGTCCTCGACTCCACCTCTAGTCAGTCAGCCTTGTTGTCAGGGCAATCTTTAGCCCAATGTCCCACCTGGCCACACCTGGAGCAGCCGCGGCCTCTCCCATGCCCTCATCTCGCAGATCTCTGGCTTAATGCCTCGTAGATGAACTTCCCAGGGGTTGATCTCGTTTCCCCACTGTGTCCAGTCGAGTACTGTGTGGGGTCTGGTGTGTCGTATGAGGTGACGTACGGTGGAGGTGGAGGTGCAGCTCACTGAGCTGTGGATAGAGCTGCTCCCGTGGGTCTGGAGCGTCTGCCTGTGCCGCCTGGTTGAATGGTGGTGGTGGCTGTGTTCTGAGGGGAGCAGAGTCCAGATCAGGGTCTAGTTTGAGGCACTGAGACTGAGAGATTAGTGAATCTGTCCCTGCCTTCTGTTTTCTGTCCCTGGCCGTTGCTTCTTTTAACCAACATGCATATGCTTCCCAATTTGCATAAAATATTTTTCCTCTTTTTTTTCCTTTTACTTTACTTTCTTCTTCCTTTTTCTTTAATTGGATTTTGAGGGCGTCTATTTGTCTTAGGCTAAAACTTCCCGTGCTTGGAAAGCCACACTCTGTAGCCCACATGTTGAGTTGGTCAACGCTCTGTGCACCATAATTGGTGATCATAAATTGAATATTAGGAGATATCAGTACAGGGGGGTTATCCTTATCCCGATTGTCTCTATTCTTACTACCATTTGTACCCATTTTTCTTTTCTAGATAAAGAAAAATGAGTAAACCTTTTTTTTTTATTTCCTAGGTTATTTATTTAAAATTTGGAATTTAGGGTAGTCGACTTTAGTTATACTGGTCTCGGGAAAAAAATAGTTTCTACGGATTTAAATTTTGGTTTTCAAGATTTATTTATTTATTTTTATTTATTATTTTTTCCCGGTTTCTATCCTCTGAGGCTTAAAAACTTCTGTTTCTCCTTCCCTCAGGTTCAGAGCTGTTCTTTTTCTCTCTTATCCCCTTTTTTTTTTTTTTTTAAATGTTATTTTATTTTATTTTTTGTCTTTGTTATTCAAGATTCTCTAGCGGGACCTAGTCTAACCTGCCCTAGTAACTCGGTCAGTTATACACGTATTTCCAAATACAATGTAAGAATCCTTACAGTATCTTGTAAGAGTTTATAGACTTTTCCGTACTCTAAACCCGAAACAAAATAAAGGGTCCCAGACCCACAACAACACAAACAAAAGGTCCCAGACCCGAAGCTTCTCGATTCTACAGCGGTATCTACACCTGCCCTGCTGACACGTCTGTCACACACACCCGTCAGTGGTGAGAATCTCTTACACAAGGGTCCCAGACCCACAACAAATTGTACTTACCGGAGAGACAAGTGTTGTTGAGCCACCTAGTTCACTGGATCACAGCGGTGAGCGAGCACTGGTTCTCAGGCGTCAGGCCCCCACTTCTCTACCCTTCTTTGACGGGGAGGTTGAGGTTAGAGTCCCAGACTCTAGCTGTACAGTCTTCACCATGAGCCCTGAGTTCCAGATGTCCGCTCACACGAGTGATCCTGCCGACAACGCCAAATTGTGGTGGCAATTTTCGTCCAAATAAGCACAAAGTCAACACTTGTCTTTCCGCAAGTTTAATTCTACCTCTTCAGAGGGACTCACAGCACAGTCAAATACATGAGGTGGGCAAATGAGTCCAGAGCACCAGGGGTGTCTGCCTTTTGTATGTTTCAACAGGACAAGATCATGGGGGAGAAGACAATGGGGTCCATTATCTTCTCACTCAGGTTTTAGCAGTACTTACAATGTGACATGTATATCAATTGACAGCTGATGTGTGACATGTGATTATATCATCAGTGGTCAGGAGAGTGATCAATGAATACAGAGACTGTTCATTCTGACTACATCCTGACACACAGGAGTGGTCATGTGTCTAATTAAGGTAAGAGAAATGTAACCTGAATGGACACATGACCTGGTTGTGACTTGATGTAAGAAATTTCCATTACAGACCAAAATGTCCTCTGGCCTCTGACACCAGGTTTCCCCTGTCTGTCCTCGGAGGGTTTCTGGGAGCTTTTTGAACGGAGGCCAACATACAAACTTGAGTTGAAATGTTCAGCTCTTCATTATATTTTAGTGGCTGGGGGCTGACGTCACCGATGATGTCACCAGGTGCCTCTCTATCAGCCAGGTCGTGTGTCGTCACTGGTCGTGGCGTCATCTTGACGTCACGAAGCGTCCCGCCCCGAGGCTGTAAATAGCGGCTGTTGCAGCCGTCAGTCAAACCTCCACTCCCACAGGGGAGCAGAGGGCTCTGACCCCGGGTACACCCCGGGACGGGCGGGGACTTTAAGCCCTGGGCCGGGTCGTGGCGTAGAAAGGACGGCGCCTTCTGGCTCGTCCTCCCAGCCGCCCGCACGGCTCTGCGGAGTCGTCCGGAAGCGTCCCCTGGCTGGTAGGACACGTCAGAGTCTTCTTGTCCTCTGTGGGACCTGGACAGACATCTGAGGATGTCTTGCGTGGGTTTTCCTCCGGGTTCCCCGGTTTTTCCCACTGAAAAAGAAAAAAAAAAAAAAAAAAAACCCATATCTAACTATGTTGACCACTGAGTCACATAGTGTCAGAGCAACTATTCAGATATATTCTAACATAATAGAATATATCTGAATATGTGACACATATTCAGATATATTCTATTATGTGTCAAAGTTTGTTTTAATTGAGAAAGAAATTAAGAAAGAATTAATCCAAGTCCTCCAGAGCTGTAGACCTTCAGTGGATTCTTTCTTTCTTTCTTTCTTTCTCCCTGAAATCAAATAAACTTTGACACATTTGAATATATATGAATATTTCACTATGTGTCCATTCAACATCACTGAATGTCTGACTGGGTTCAGTCTGATATCAATTTCCTCCAGATATGTTGATATTATATTCATATAGTGTCCAGTCGTCAGCTGATGTTTAATAGACACCTAGTGAAATATTCAGATATATTGTTTTATGTGTCAAGTTTTTCTGATTTGAAAGAGAAAGAAAGAATCCACTGAAGGCCTACAGCTCTGGAGGACTTGGATTGATTCTTTCTTCATTTCTTTCTCAATTAAATTAAACTTTGACACATAAAAGAATAAATCTGAACATGTGTCACACATAGTTGCTCTGACACTATGTGACTCAGTGGTCAACATAGTTAGATATGGGTTGTTGGGTTTTTTTTTTTTTTTTTTTTTTTTTTTCTTCTTCAGTGGGAAAAACCGGGGAACCCGGAGGAAAACCCACGCAAGACATCCTCAGATGTCTGTCCAGGTCCCACAGAGGACAAGAAGACTCTGACATGTCCTACCAGCCAGGGGACGCTTCCGGACGACTCCGCAGAGCCGTGCGGGCGGCTGGGAGGACGAGCCAGAAGGCGCCGTCCTTTCTACGCCACGACCCGGCCCAGGGCTTAAAGTCCCCGCCCGTCCCGGGGTGTACCCGGGGTCAGAGCCCTCTGCTCCCCTGTGGGAGTGGAGGTTTGACTGACGGCTGCAACAGCCGCTATTTACAGCCTCGGGGCGGGACGCTACGTGACGTCAAGATGACGCCACGACCAGTGACGACACACGACCTGGCTGATAGAGCGGCACCTGGTGACGTCATCGGTGACGTCAGCCCCCAGCCACTAAAATATAATGAAGAGCTGAACATTTCAACTCAAGTTTGTATGTTGGCCTCCGTTCAAAAAGCTCCCAGAAACCCTCCGAGGACAGACAGGGGAAACCTGGTGTCAGAGGCCAGAGGACATTTTGGTCTTTAAGAGAAATCAATTATTTTTCCTTCTGTCAAAAGTTAGTTTCATTTTTAGAAAAAAGTTTGAGGGCCAAAGAGGTTAAATTACCCAAAATGTCTCCCCAAAAAAGTAAAGATAAGAGAAACGACCAATAATTGTGTCTTTTTTTGTTTCCTCCCTCATTAATCATCAGATGACCCCCTCAGATTTATCTTGCAACCCTTTGAAGGGCCCGACCCCCAGATCTTTACTGTTGATACTTTAACTACATTAAGCTGATAATACTCCTGCACTTTTATTTATTTAAGATTTTAAACAATTCAAACTTTATTTGCTTCTTTACATTCAGACATTTAATGAAAGTTTACAGTTACTGCTGCACGTTGCTGAACCTCTGACATCTCATCTGTGGCTGACAGAGAAAGTACTGAAAGGAAAAGCAGATACTGATGGTCTTAAAAACGAACATCATGGTTCACTTGTTGTTATGCCCGGCCTCTGGGAAAACCTGAGCACAGCATGGAAGGACTCCCCTCGTCCCCCACTCCCACGGACGACCAGTGCCACAGCAGATGCAGTCCAAAATAATTGATTTATTAATCATCCATGGTTAGCAATAGGAGTCGGGGTGAGCGTGGCCAAAGCAATAAACAAAACAATCTATAACAGTATTAACTAACTTACCCGGCCCACAAGA
Organism: Lateolabrax maculatus; assembly: GCA_031216445.1. Lineage (NCBI taxonomy): Eukaryota > Metazoa > Chordata > Actinopteri > Acropomatiformes > Lateolabracidae > Lateolabrax > Lateolabrax maculatus. The sequence continues at coordinate 21,907,259 of CM062216.1, read as the reverse complement.
GAAAGACAGGACACTTACCCTCCTCCCTAACAGAAACAGGAGGAAAAAGGCCCCAAAAAAGGATTCTCACCTCCACAGAAACCAGGACTGCTCTTTTAGAAGCTATTCACATAATATACAACTGAGCACAATCTGGGACGGGGACAGGACAGGACAGGACAGCTGGGAGACAGGGAAAAAGGAGTGAAGCTGGTCTCGGCTGGTGCCATTTTAAAGTAGGCGCCATCAGTCTCCAGTCCAATCACCAGCCAGCACCTGCAGCTCAACATCCTGAAGGACTCTGGACAGGGTGAACAGCGCCACCGTCAGGCGGGGAGGAAGAACAGCACAACAAATCACACCTACATACAAATTAAGACTTAGGCTCATAACACTTGTACACTACCAAGACTTAAAGATGGCAGATGATCGATCTGACAGCGTCTTAATTTAAGTTGTATGACTATTTTAGTGGCTGGGGGCTGACGTCACCGATGATGTCACCAGGTGCCGCTCTATCAGCCAGGTCGTGTGTCGTCACTGGTCGTGGCGTCATCTTGACGTCACGTAGCGTCCCGCCCCGAGGCTGTAAATAGCGGCTGTTGCAGCCGTCAGTCAAACCTCCACTCCCACAGGGGAGCAGAGGGCTCTGACCCCGGGTACACCCCGGGACGGGCGGGGACTTTAAGCCCTGGGCCGGGTCGTGGCGTAGAAAGGACGGCGCCTTCTGGCTCGTCCTCCCAGCCGCCCGCACGGCTCTGCGGAGTCGTCCGGAAGCGTCCCCTGGCTGGTAGGACACGTCAGAGTCTTCTTGTCCTCTGTGGGACCTGGACAGACATCTGAGGATGTCTTGCGTGGGTTTTCCTCCGGGTTCCCCGGTTTTTCCCACTGAAAAAGAAAAAAAAAAAAAAAAAAAAAAAACAACCCAACAACCCAACAACCCATATCTAACTATGTTGACCACTGAGTCACATAGTGTCAGAGCAACTATGTGTGACACATGTTCAGATTTATTCTTTTATGTGTCAAAGTTTAATTTAATTGAGAAAGAAATTAAGAAAGAATCAATCCAAGTCCTCCAGAGCTGTAGGCCTTCAGTGGATTCTTTCTTTCTTTCAAATCAGAAAAACTTGACACATAATAGAATATATCTGAATATTTCACTAGGTGTCTATTAAACATCAGCTGACGACTGGACACTATATGAATATAATATCAACATATCTGGAGGAAATTGATATCAGACTGAACCAAGTCAGACATTCAGTGATGTTGAATGGACACATAGTGAAATATTCATATATATTCAAATGTGTCAAAGTTTATTTGATTTCAGGGAGAAAGAAAGAAAGAAAGAATCCACTGAAGGCCTACAGCTCTGGAGGACTTGGATTGATTCTTTCTTAATTTCTTTCTCAATTAAAACAAACTTTGACACATAATAGAATATATCTGAATATGTGTCACATATTCAGATATATTCTATTATGTTAGAATATATCTGATTAGTTGCACTGACACTATGTGACTCAGTCGTCAACATAGTTAGATATGGGTTTTTTTTTTTTTTTTTTTTTTTCTTCTTCAGTGGGAAAAACCGGGGAACCCGGAGGAAAACCCACGCAAGACATCCTCAGATGTCTCTCCAGGTCCCACAGAGGACAAGAAGACTCTGACGTGTCCTACCAGCCAGGGGACGCTTCCGGACGACTCCGCAGAGCCGTGCGGGCGGCTGGGAGGACGAGCCAGAAGGCGCCGTCCTTTCTACGCCACGACCCGGCCCAGGGCTTAAAGTCCCCGCCCGTCCCGGGGTGTACCCGGGGTCAGAGCCCTCTGCTCCCCTGTGGGAGTGGAGGTTTGACTGACGGCTGCAACAGCCGCTATTTACAGCCTCGGGGCGGGACGCTTCGTGACGTCAAGATGACGCCACGACCAGTGACGACACACGACCTGGCTGATAGAGCGGCACCTGGTGACATCATCGGTGACGTCAGCCCCCAGCCACTAAAATAGTCATACAACTTAAATTAAGACGCTGTCAGATCGATCATCTGCCATCTTTAAGTCTTGGTAGTGTACAAGTGTTATGACCCTAAGTCTTAATTTGTATGTAGGTGTGATTTGTTGTGCTGTTCTTCCTCCCCGCCTGACGGTGGCGCTGTTCACCCTGTCCAGAGTCCCTCAGGATGTTGAGCTGCAGGTGCTGGCTGGTGATTGGACTGGAGACTGATGGCGCCTACTTTAAAATGGCACCAGCCAAAACCAGCTTCACTCCTTCTTTTTCCCTGTCTCCCAGCTGTCCTGTCCCGTCCCGTCCCGTCCCGTCCCGTCCCCGTCCCCGTCCCAGATTGAGCTCAGTTGTATATTATGTGAATAGCTTCTCAAAGAGCAGTCCTGGTTTCTGTGGAGGTGAGAATCCTTTTTTGGGGCCTTTTTCCTCCTGTTTCTGTTAGGGAGGAGGGTAAGTGTCCTGTCTTTCTCTTGTGGGCCGGGTAAGTTAGTTAATACTGTTATAGACTGTTTTGTTTATTGCTTTGGCCATGCTCACCCCGACTCCTATTGCTAACCACGGATGATTAATAAATCAATTATTTTGGACTGCATCTGCTGTGGCACTGGTCGTCCGTGGGAGTGGGGGACGAGGGGAGTCCTTCCATGCTGTGCTCAGGTTTTCCCAGAGGCCGGGCATAACAACAAGTGAACCATGATGTTCGTTTTTAAGACCATCAGTATCTGCTTTTCCTTTCAGTACTTTCTCTGTCAGCCACAGGTGAGATGTCAGAGGCTCAGCAACCTGCAGCAGTAACTGTAAACTTTCACCAAATGTCTGAATGTAAAGAAGCAAATAAAGTTTGAATTGTTAAACACAGAGGAAGAAGTATTCAGATCCTTTACATGAGTAAAAATAAGAAAAATACTCAATTATAAGTAGAAGTCCCACATTTAAAATCCTAAACAAATTAAAAGTGCAGGAGTATTATCAGCTTAATGTAGTTAAAGTATCAACAGTAAAGGTAGTGGCCCCTGTCATGAGGTGGAGTTTAAGCTACTTTATACACAGTCAGGTAGTCCAGTGGTGTCCAACCTGGGGGTCGGGCCCTTCAAAGGGCTGCAAGATAAATCTGAGGGGGTCATCTGATGATTAATGAGGGAGGAAACAATAAAAAGACACAATTATTGGTCTTTTTCTCTTATCTTTACTTTTTTGGGGTGACATTTTGGTTAATTTGACCTCTTTGGCCCTCAGACTTTTTTCTAAAAATGAAACTAACTTTTGAAAGAAGGAAAAATAATAGATTTCTCTTAAAGACCTGTGGTGGCAATTTTCGTCCAAATAAGCACAAAGTCAACACTTGTCTTTCCGCAAGTTTAATTCTACCTCTGCAGAGGGACTCACAGCACAGTCAAATACATGAGGTGGGCAAATGAGTCCAGAGCACCAGGGGTGTCTGCCTTTTGTATGTTTCAACAGGACAAGATCATGGGGGAGAAGACAATGGGGTCCATTATCTTCTCACTCAGGCTCAGAATGTGTATAGTTGTTATGTTTTTGTCATTACAAACAGGAATCTTAGAATATTGATATAAGCTAGGAGAAAATATCAATTTCAAACGGATTGATCAGAATAATCATCAATGTGGTATGGTGGTGTCCACTCTGGAGACGGGAATGAATCAGGCATGTCTTTCTGTGGCACCTGCACATATTGTCCAATGGAGGACTTGACCGAAGAGGAGACCAAAGCTTTAACACAAAGGATTACACAACATGTCAATGTGGCAAAAATTACAATGATAGTCAGCAGAGGTACAAGAAGTTTTATCAATGTAATTTTTCATCCGCCCATAGTCAGCCAAGACCACCAACTCCATCCTGTGGGATTCTGGGAGTCCTTGCTCTCCTCTTCATGGAACAATTCGTTCAGGTGGGAAACAACATGTGTCATGTTGTCAGAAATGTCCGGAATGAAGGTGCAGCAATCAGGCCCAATGATATGGCACACCCCTCCCTGGCTGGCGAGCATCATGTCCAGAGCCATCCTATTCTGCAGGGCCACATTTCTGAGACCCTGGATGCTAGGAGAGAGAGCAGTAAAAACCAGTTGCCACTAGGGCTGTTAGATTTTCCAGTTCCAAAGCTATTTCATCGAGCTTGTGTGCATTGTTTATCACTCCCCACCAGGGAAACAGTCCTCCGAAACCTTTCTCCAGCTGTGATACTCTTGTAGTGGAGCGTTTTCTCCTGTGTGATGTAATGTAGCGGTTGAAGTAAGCATTGTAATCAGTGAGGTTGGGCAGCACAAGGAGAGAGGGTAGCAATTTAGCGAGGTAACAGGTTCCACACCACCCAGGTCGGAGAGATTGATATACATACCGTCCGCACACCCAGACGTGTTGTCTCAGAGATCCAAATCCATCACTGGAGGGCATCATAACTACTGGGTTGTCGTTACCTGTACGATGTAGACTAGCTGTGTTGGTTAAGTTCAGCTGAGCGATGTAAGAGCACTTGCTTTTACATGTTCCTCTTGCTCCCCCGTCCCATGCTGGTCCACAGGTGGCCGTGACTATCTGTTCGCAAAGTGAAACCCCAAGGGGGAGGTCCTTTGGTGTGAAACACTGTCTGGTGAAACAACCAGTCCCTCTTTGACTGGGATTTGTTGTCATTACAGGTTGATAAATTCCTGAGTGTGTTACCAGGGACATGTTCCAAAATCTGGCAGTAGAACCACCATAGTTGACAATACTAATGTTGGTCCGTTTAAGTATCTCAGTCATGTCTTTCGTTGTACGGTTTTGTGTCGAAATACCTTGGGTGAAAGCCACCATAACCCCTATTGTTTCTGAAATGTTTAGTGGGCTAGGTCTTACTGGCAATGTGGTGCCAACCTCGTGAGGGAGGTGTGCACAAACATAGCAGCTGTGGTTGGTTAGCTTTCTTGCGCTTGTCGTCATGGCTGTGTACCAGGTGTTGTCTTCAGGTTTGGTAGGGAAATCATGTTCCACTTCCCTTTTGGTTCTGTTATGCCCCAGGATGTTATTGGGGCTTTGGTTGTCTTGATCTTGCCCCATGGTTTTGAGCAACAGCAGTAGTGGTAGGGCTATGATGACAATCAGCAGGAGGAAAAAACATATTCCTTTCCTTTGACTACACCCTAATTGCCCATTTGGGTGCCACAGTCTGTCTGTTGGTATCATCTTTATCAGCAGTGTGGCCTCAATCTACCCCCGTATTCAGTGTGCTGCCTCTTCGTGAGTTTGAGAAACGTGTAGTCCTAGTGACTATTCACACCCCTCTCTCCCTCGCAAACACGAGGCGGGGGAAAATGTTGGTTCACTTACTGATGTTGATGTTCGCTTAGTGATAAGTCATTGGTAGGCTCAGGGACTTGTTTACAGTGGCTGGCGTGAATCCAAGTTGCCCTCTCAGCAACCTTCACTGCTGTCTCTGTAGTAAGGAGTGTTTGGAAGGGTCCGTTCCACCTGCGTGCTCTCCAGTTTCTTCTCCTCAGGTCCCTTACTACGATCCAGTCACCTGGTTCCAGATCGTGTAGTTTTTTCTCAGTGTTTTTTGGTAAGGCTTCCTTTACCTGTTTGTGGATATCAGAAAGCACAGAGGACAGATTGGCACAATATCTAATTGGCTAAAGCCACTTCTGCTTCTAACCCTTGCTCTCATGTACATCAAAACAATTGGTAACGCTCTCGTCCATGTCAGACCTGTTTCTTCGCAGCATTTGACCAGTTTGTTTTTTAATGTGCCATTTTTTTTCTTTCCACCGCTCCACTTGCTGGGTGATAGGAACAATGTTGTTTCATGTTGATCCCTAAATACTCCCCCACTCTCTTCAAAGCGGCACTCACGAAAGGTGTACCATTGTCACTGGAGATTTTTGTGGGAATTCCCCATCGGGGGATGATTTCTCTGATAAGGGCCTTTGCAACTGCTGTCGTGTCTTGTTTTGATGTGGGAAAAGCTTCCACCCATTTGGAAAACATATCAACAATGACAAGACAATATTTCTTTCCCTCACTTGGTGTTAGTTCAATGAAATCCATTTGTAAGTGGTCAAATGGTTTGTTCGGAGGTGGATGAGCACTTTGTGGAGTCTGTATTCCTCTGCCTATGTTGTTAGTAGCACAAATCATACAACTCCGACAAAAATTTAGTGAGAAATTACAGAATCCCTTTGTGAACCAATGTCTCTGTATCTCTGTCATCATTCCTCCCTTTGACACATGGTCCCTACCATGTGCCAATTTTGCATAGTGAGGAAACAAATATTTTGGTAAACAGGGTTTGCCATTTGGACCGTGCCAAATTTTGTCAAAAAGTGAACAGCCTGCTTTTTTCCAAGTGGCTTTTTCCTTCTGAGTGGCCCTTGTCTGCAATTCTTGTAAATCAGCGGTAGGTGTTACAAGTGAATCAGGCACAAAAACACATTGAGCTATTATTATTTGTTTTGATGCTGCTTTTGCAGCAGCATCAGCTTTAGCATTTCCCTGTGAATCTAAATCAAGGTTTTTTGTGTGTGCTTCACATTTACAAATAGCAATTTGTTTTGGTAACAACACAGCATCAAGGAGACCAGCAACCAAAGTATGGTGAGCAATAGGTTTGCCCATGGACGTCAAAAATTTTCTGTTGGCCCAAAGACGGCCAAAGTCATGCACCACGCCCCATGCATATCGACTGTCCGTGTAAATGTTGACACTTTTATCTGTAGCATGTTTACACGCTTCTGTCAATGCCACTAGTTCTGCTGCTTGTGCAGAGTAATTTGATGGGAGTGGTTCAGCTAAGATTGTGTCATGCAAGGTAGTGACTGCAAAACCTGCTTGGTTTTTACCAGTTGTTGGGTTTCTTGAGGCTGAGCCGTCCACAAATAGTTCAAAATCTGCATTAGCCAGTGGTATGTCTTGTAAATCTGGTCTGGGGGAACAAGCTTCCGTTATCATTGCAACACACGAACTGCAGTTTTGATAAGCTAGCTTTGTGGCCATTAGCAGCTAGATGTTTGAGCAGAGCAACTGTGTCCTGTTTACAGGTTTCTTGTGTGGAAGAACAAATCATCAAATCATCCACATACTGCAAAAGAGCACTTCCTGCTCGTAGTTCTAGTGATTCCAGATTTTCCTTTAATGCTGCATTAAAGACTGTGGGAGATTCGCAAAAACCTTGGCATAAACGAGTGAATGTGTACATTCTGCCCTCAAAAGAAAATGCAAAACAAAACTGACTGTCTGGATCAACAGGTGATGCTAAAAAATGCATTAGCTAGGTCGACAACCGAAAACCACTTGCTATGAGATGGAACTTGACAAAGGATTGTGTGAGGGTTCGGAACATTTGGTGCGCACGCCTGGACTGCAGCATTTACTGCTTGCAGATCCTGCACAAATCTCCATTCCTCTGGCTTGTCAGAATCTCTTATCTTTTTTACAAGGAAGATTGGTGTTCGCACAGGAGAGTTTTTGCATGGGACGATCACTCCAGCTGCAAGGAGAGAATCAAAAACAGGTTTAATACCTTCAGCTGCTTTTTTCAACGGATATTGAGTTTGGCACGGTCTGTAGGAGGATTTAGGTGTTATCATGACTGGTTCAAGAAAGGCTTTTACGGTACACCTTTAAACTTCTATGGAAATCAATACCTGGTTGTGACTGATTCTTTCTCTCCCGCCCAGTTGCATTGTTACAACTCTTTATCCAAGGTCCCAATTATTCCCATCTTTCTATGTTTAGGCTTGACTAATGAAACATGAGGATCAAAGTTTGGCACTTTAACCAGAGTGGGAAAGAGTGAGTCAGTCAGAGCTACTGAGACAGCACAGTGGTTATCATCCCAGTACAACCAGTCAAGCTTGAGCTTATCTTTATCTTGACCTTCTCTGTACCATTTGTTTTCAAACTTCTGTGTGTGTGTGTGTGTGTGTGTGTGTGTGTGTGTGTGTGTGTGTTAGTGCTCTCACGTGTCTGAAGTGCAGGTTGATCTCTCGTCTCTGTTATTGCGTCAAAACCAGATGAATCCTTCACTGTCCTCGACTCCACCTCTAGTCAGTCAGCCTTGTTGTCAGGGCAATCTTTAGCCCAATGTCCCACCTGGCCACACCTGGAGCAGCCGCGACCTCTCCCATGCCCTCATCTCGCAGATCTCTGGCTTAATGCCTCGTACATGAACTTCCCAGGGGTTGATCTCGTTTCCCCACTGTGTCCAGTCGAGTACTGTGTGGGGTCTGGTGTGTCGTATGAGGTGACGTACGGTGGAGGTGGAGGTGCAGCTCACTGAGCTGTGGATAGAGCTGCTCCCATGGGTCTGGAGCGTCTGCCTGTGCCGCCTGGTTGAATGGTGGTGGTGGCTGTGTTCTGAGGGGAGTCCAGATCAGGGTCTTTGAGGCACTGAGACTGAGAGATTAGTGAATCTGTCCCTGCCTTCTGTTTTCTGTCCCTTGCCGTTGCTTCTTTTAACCAACATGCATATGCTTCCCAATTTGCATAAAATATTTTTCCTCTTTTTTTTCCTTTTACTTTACTTTCTTCTTCCTTTTTCTTTAATTGGATTTTGAGGGCGTCTATTTGTCTTAGGCTAAAACTTCCCGTGCTTGGAAAGCCACACTCTGTAGCCCACATGTTGAGTTGGTCAACGCTCTGTGCACCATAATTGGTGATCATAAATTGAATATTAGGAGATATCAGTACAGGGGGGTTATCCTTATCCCGATTGTCTCTATTCTTACTACCATTTGTACCCATTTTTCTTTTCTAGATAAAGAAAAATGAGTAAACCTTTTTTTTTTTTTTTCCTAGGTTATTTATTTAAAATTTGGAATTTAGGGTAGTCGACTTTAGTTATACTGGTCTCGGGAAAAAAATAGTTTCTACGGATTTAAATTTTGGTTTTCAAGATTTATTTATTTATTTTTATTTATTATTTTTTCACGGTTTCTATCCTCTGAGGCTTAAAAACTTCTGTTTCTCCTTCCCTCAGGTTCAGAGCTGTTCTTTTTCTCTCTTATCCCCTTTTTTTTTTTTTAAAAAATGTTATTTTATTTTATTTTTTGTCTTTGTTATTCAAGATTCTCTAGCGGGACCTAGTCTAACCTGCCCTAGTAACTCGGTCAGTTATACACGTATTTCCAAATACAATGTAAGAATCCTTTCAGTATCTTGTAAGAGTTTATAGACTTTTCCGTACTCTAAACCCGAAACAAAATAAAGGGTCCCAGACCCACAACAACACAAACAAAAGGTCCCAGACCCGAAGCTTCTCGATTCTACAGCGGTATCTACACCTGCCCTGCTGACACGTCTGTCACACACACCCGTCAGTGGTGAGAATCTCTTACACAAGGGTCCCAGACCCACAACAAATTGTACTTACCGGAGAGACAAGTGTTGTTGAGCCACCTAGTTCACTGGATCACAGCGGTGAGCGAGCACTGGTTCTCAGGCGTCAGGCCCCCACTTCTCTACCCTTCTTTGACGGGGAGGTTGAGGTTAGAGTCCCAGACTCTAGCTGTACAGTCTTCACCATGAGCCCTGAGTTCCAGATGTCCGCTCACACGAGTGATCCTGCCGACAACGCCAAATTGTGGTGGCAATTTTCGTCCAAATAAGCACAAAGTCAACACTTGTCTTTCCGCAAGTTTAATTCTACCTCTGCAGAGGGACTCACAGCACAGTCAAATACATGAGGTGGGCAAATGAGTCCAGAGCACCAGGGGTGTCTGCCTTTTGTATGTTTCAACAGGACAAGATCATGGGGGAGAAGACAATGGGGTCCATTATCTTCTCACTCAGGTTTTAGCAGTACTTACAATGTGACATGTATATCAATTGACAGCTGATGTGTGACATGTGATTATATCATCAGTGGTCAGGAGAGTGATCAATGAATACAGAGACTATTCATTCTGACTACATCCTGACACACAGGAGTGGTCATGTGTCTAATTAAGGTAAGAGAAATGTAACCTGAATGGACACATGACCTGGTTGTGACTTGATGTAAGAAATTTCCATTACAGACCAAAATGTCCTCTGGCCTCTGACACCAGGTTTCCCCTGTCTGTCCTCGGAGGGTTTCTGGGAGCTTTTTGAACGGAGGCCAACATACAAACTTGAGTTGAAATGTTCAGCTCTTCATTATATTTTAGTGGCTGGGGGCTGACGTCACCGATGATGTCACCAGGTGCCGCTCTATCAGCCAGGTCGTGTGTCGTCACTGGTCGTGGCGTCATCTTGACGTCACGAAGCGTCCCGCCCCGAGGCTGTAAATAGCGGCTGTTGCAGCCGTCAGTCAAACCTCCACTCCCACAGGGGAGCAGAGGGCTCTGACCCCGGGTACACCCCGGGACGGGCGGGGACTTTAAGCCCTGGGCCGGGTCGTGGCGTAGAAAGGACGGCGCCTTCTGGCTCGTCCTCCCAGCCGCCCGCACGGCTCTGCGGAGTCGTCCGGAAGCGTCCCCTGGCTGGTAGGACATGTCAGAGTCTTCTTGTCCTCTGTGGGACCTGGACAGACATCTGAGGATGTCTTGCGTGGGTTTTCCTCCGGGTTCCCCGGTTTTTCCCACTGAAGAAGAAAAAAAAAAAAAAAAAAAAAACCCATATCTAACTATGTTGACCACTGAGTCACATAGTGTCAGAACAACTATTCAGATATATTCTAACATAATAGAATATATCTGAATATGTGACACATATTCAGATATATTCTATTATGTAATAGAATATAATATATCTGAATATGTGACACATATTCAGATATATTCTATTATGTGTCAAAGTTTGTTTTAATTGAGAAAGAAATTAAGAAAGAATCAATCCAAGTCCTCCAGAGCTGTAGGCCTTCAGTGGATTCTTTCTTTCTTTCTTTCGTTCTCCCTGAAATCAAATAAACTTTGACACATTTGAATATATATGAATATTTCACTATGTGTCCATTCAACATCACTGAATGTCTGACTGGGTTCAGTCTGATATCAATTTCCTCCAGATATGTTGATATTATATTCATATAGTGTCCAGTCGTCAGCTGATGTTTAATAGACACCTAGTGAAATATTCAGATATATTCTATTATGTGTCAAGTTTTTCTGATTTGAAAGAAAGAAAGAATCCACTGAAGGTCTACAGCTCTGGAGGACTTGGATTGATTCTTTCTTAATTTCTTTCTCAATTAAATTAAACTTTGACACATAATAGAATAAATCTGAACATGTGTCACACATAGTTGCTCTGACACTATGTGACTCAGTGGTCAACATAGTTAGATATGGGTTGTTGGGTTGTTGGGTTTTTTTTTTTTTTTTTTTTTTCTTCTTCAGTGGGAAAAACCGGGGAACCCGGAGGAAAACCCACGCAAGACATCCTCAGATGTCTGTCCAGGTCCCACAGAGGACAAGAAGACTCTGACGTGTCCTACCAGCCAGGGGACGCTTCCGGACGACTCCGCAGAGCCGTGCGGGCGGCTGGGAGGACGAGCCAGAAGGCGCCGTCCTTTCTACGCCACGACCCGGCCCAGGGCTTAAAGTCCCCGCCCGTCCCGGGGTGTACCCGGGGTCAGAGCCCTCTGCTCCCCTGTGGGAGTGGAGGTTTGACTGACGGCTGCAACAGCCGCTATTTACAGCCTCGGGGCGGGACGCTACGTGACGTCAAGATGACGCCACGACCAGTGACGACACACGACCTGGCTGATAGAGAGGCACCTGGTGACATCATCGGTGACGTTACTTTGTATTTATTTAAATTTCTTCAGTGATAGTTTTGCCGCCTATGATCTGTCTACCTTATGGAGGTCAGAGGTCAGTGAAGTCCAGGATGAGTTAGTGAATCTGTTCTCCATGTGTGTGTTTCCTCTTGGAGAGAATTCAGTGATTCACTGCTCATACTGTTGCTGCAGCAATGCATGGGAAATTCCTCTAGGTGCAATAAGGCCTTCATTCATCCATCTACTGTAGTAACGCTGCTTGGGTTTCCTCTCTGTGCTGACAGCAGCTGAGCACCATCTGACACTGCAGAAGGGAACAAATGTGAGAGTTTGGCTTTTGGATTTTATGACAGCAGTGGGGTGAAAATGAATTTGTCTCTGCCATTAGTTAAGAGCAATGAGACAGTGTGCACCCTGCATAACACTGCACGTTATGAAAACTATTAACCACAGCTGATTTTAGCACAGGAACCCCAAATGAGATCACCTGGTCATGCTCTACCTTTTCCTGCATATTTACAAATAAAACTCCAAGAATGTTTAAATTTACACTTTACAGTCTGGGACTAAAAAGTATAAATGTCTTCTAAAACATACATGGAGGAACTGTGCATTATACTTTATGCAACACAGCAGCAGTGAAGGGAACACTTGGGGCCTCCACAGGCCAGTAAACTGTGCCGTCGTGTTCAGATGTGATCAACAGGTCTCAGGTGGAAGCAGGAGGGCGCTCGGCTGCCGCAGAGATCTGCGCCCCTCCACAGCTGCGTCAAGCTGGACGCACAGAGTCACAACAGCAGCACAGGAAAACAAAACGTGTTGCTTTCAAAATAAAAGCGCATACATCTCTCCTGCCAAATAAAACATTGAGCTTTATCGGTTGTTGCATCATCCAGAGATGTTCAAAACACTTTCACACAGGACAAAGATATTTGGAGTGCATCTGTAAAGTGTTTTAATTTTTTTTTTAAATAAAATTCTAAAAATATATTTTTTATTTAATTGACCAGAATAAACAGAAACATCCAGTAGTAAACAAAGTTATTATTATTATAATTTAATATATTTACATTAATTTCCCCACTAACTGCTCTGTTTGACACGAGCGCCCCCTAGCGGAGCCCCTGCAGTCCTGCGCGGGGAACCCCGCACTGAGTCCCGCAGGCCGGGCTGTAACGTTTGAAATAACCTGCGTCAAAATACCGAAAAACGTCTGTTTTTATCGGTAAAAATGTGTTTTAAGTTTGTTTTACGTTAAATGGGACTTTTAACTACCACAGCAAATGCTTCTGTGGTTTGTTGGATGTGAGTAATTTGTTGTAAATCGCGGAGTAGCGACGCCGGTTTTGCTCGGTAGCTTGGTGGTTTTGCTCGGTAGCTTGGTGGTTTTCATGAGTTTTCTCCGCGGTGTAGTTTGTTACGTAACTTCAACAATTTCTCTCTCAATTACACCACAAATCATAAAACGCAGTGCTTCTCAATTTAGTATCCAATTTTAATTTTCGTAAAAACCCCCATTGACCTACAGTACGAGTCTTATTTTGAAAGTCGTAACCGGAAGTTGCATGTTTTCTGTTCCCAAACTGACTAAACATTATTTCCTTCCTCCCCAGCATCACTCACCGGCTCCCAGCTCTCCGCACAGCCGAGCAGGAGTGCACCGCCGCGGGGGGAAAGATGGCCTCGGGTTCCCGCAGTGAGCAGCGCAGAGTGCGGTGGTGAATCCTGCCGAGTTTCGGGGGTTTTTCCTCACTAGGGTTTTTTTTTTTTTTTTTGCCTCCCCGAGGAGGGATGAGAAGACAACCTGCAGCCGCGGTCGCTCCCAGACTACTCCAGGACTGCAGACTGCACTGGCTGCGTGATGCAGATCAGAGTCCGAGAGTTGACATCCTGCAGCCGGGAGGTGCTGGTCTCCTCCTCGCTCCTCTGCTCACCTGCTCCTCTGTCGCGCCTGCAAACATCACCATGTTAACTGCTTATTTTCGTGCAGCTCGGTACATCAAACCGCGTCTTCTTCGGGACTATTGAGTTTTTTATTTTTTATATATATTTTTTATTTTATTTTACAGGACATCCAACGCGGGACTGTTTGTGTTAAACCACCTGAGGACTTCACCTGGAGTTTTCTACAATGATCTGACGGCTGTAAAGTCAGACAAACATTAATAGAAGTCACCTGGCGTCGCCATCTAATTGGCTGTCCGCGCGACACATGATGGCCAATAACAACGAGCTGCAAGTGAGTTTCCAAACTTTTGCTTTTTCATCACTTACTGTGTTAACGCTCCGGTGCATGTTAGAGCCCAAAGCCCATAAACCTGTGCATGTAAAGATCCAATGTGGGAAACATCTGGAGATGTTTAGTTTGTTAATTGGCTCCTGTTGATATGTTAGTGATGGAAATACAACTCTTACTGTTCTGATGTCGGATGAGGGATTGTATTCTTTGAAAGGTTACTTCAGATATTCAGTATTATATTTCCATTAGGTTGTGGCATTTGCAAAATACAGATTTAAAAAAAGAGCCTGACTTTAATGGGTCAAGTTCCAAAAGTGCTAGATACTACAGTTCCCATGATGCAACTCTATAGCTCTTTCGTTAGATAGCCTCCTTGTCTGGTAAAAGTCCACCTCATTCAAAATACATACACCAAATTTATTAAACAGATCTGTAAAACAATGTGTAGCCTTCAATGCCATGTTTAGTAATATTGAATGGACGGTCTTTATGACCTTTTCCTTATTATTTGCTCAGGTAAAATTTCAGAAAATTGTGAAAAATATCCGTCAAAAAGGTCCCAGTCTTCAAATGTCCAAAACACAAAAATATCCAGAAAAGAAAAACTGCAAATCCGCACATGTTTTTGGAGTTTTTGATTAAAAACTGAATTTGTTGATAGATTACCAATCAGTGTATATCTGAATTAAAACAGGGAGAACCAAGTCACACTGAACCCTCTTCTTGTGATGAAGTGCAGGAGGGTGAGCACAGGCCCGGGCCATTGCCCCCAGACCCAAAATAAACATTGTATTAGACAAAATTAGACCAGATTGGGTTGTTATCAACCAGACACTGTCAGTGGTGGAAGAGGTTCTCAAATCATTTACACCAGTAAATCAGTTCCACAATGTAAAAACCTTGCGTTCAAAAGTATGTATTATCTGCAAACTGTACCTAAAGTAAAAGTACACAACCTGCATAGAAACACTGTGTGACTGATATATTATAATTATTACATATTAATTTATTAGATTGTCAATACTGATGCTTCCATGTGTAAGAAGCATTTTACTGTTGTAGCTGCACAAGAAGTTTTAAATACTTTTTAATTAGGTAGTTCAGTCCACTGGTCTTCAACTTTGGGATTAGGGCTTCTCAATCTGAGGGCTGCTGTGACCCCCAGTCAGTGATCAACAGTGGACAAAACAGGGATGTTTTCAGGACAGAAGACTGTACTTAGATTACTAGTGTGACTTTACAACAATTTTATTTAACACAAAAGTGGATTAACACTATTTTACTGATAAAATCACCACTAAAGCCACTATTTCCTCTCCAGCCTTGATCAATGCAATGATTTCCCATTTGTGACACAGTCGTTGGCCTCAGGTGGAGTCGGGGGTGAGTCATGGAGGGCGTTGTGGTGTCAGAGCCTCAGGTTTAATTTAGAGGGGTAGGGTTACAGTCGCCCCGGAGTCAGCCTAGTCCAGGACGCGGTGGAGGGAGACGTTAAAAATTAAAGGCTGAGTGCCGGTTCAGCTCAGCTCATGCCAGGAGCCAGCACATCACTTATGGTTAGTAATCTCTGTCACAAGGTTAAACAGCTGCAGACAGCATGTGCAGTGGATATTGCAGTTTATTTAGTACATTTTGAATACTTTGACTCGTAACGGGTCAACACAACCAGATAAATACATGTGTTACAAGAAAGATTTTTGATTGACGTGTGACAGCATGTAATTAAAACCACAAACTACTCATATTACCTGTATCTATCTACACACAATAACCTGTGTGGGTTTGGTTTCACAAGTCATTCCAGCAGTCGGCAAGCAACAGGTGCAAAGATGTAAAAAAACGGTCAAATATTTCCCATTTCCTCAGAAATCAGCTTACTCACACTGCATCCTTGACACAATCTTTTTTCAGCACTCTGACACTGCTGAATCATTTGTTGTGAGTAAAAACCGGATTTTTTCTTGACATTTAGTAGTTTCCCTGAACAGGGAAGGTGCCTGCAGCGTTTCTTGGAAAGCTGCACTGCCTATGTGGACAGGGGGAGCATCACTAACAGCTAATATGGGCCATAGTGCTCCACTATGGCCACTTTTACATTGTTTATACAGCAGAATGATCTTTGAAAAGCGCCTTGTAAATAAGGGCAGCACATTTAAAGAGGTTCTCCAGGGATTTAGCCATATGTAAACTGGACTCCATGTGTTAAATTGGTTGATTGCACCTGTAATGTCTGTAAGCTCACCATTATATTGTGCATCACTGGCCCATTAAACTACATTGAGTCATATTCAGCATAATTAACAGTAGATGTCTGCCAGCCCTGCTGTGTTGATGACACATTCAAACATGTTCGTGGCCTAAATGACTGATACTATGACACCTCGATGATTGTCTGAGCTGCAGTTTCTGCCTGGCGTGATTGATTCAGCCTCCTCCTGTGACCATGACGAGGGTTCAGTCATCATTACTGCCGGCCAGCTGACAGGCAGTGAGCGACGGCTGATTGAGATCAAGGGGCCACGTTGGTAATGCTGAACCTGTCAGAGTGGACCGAGGCCCAGCGGTGTGGTGATTGAGCTCGCTTGATCGCTCTCCTTCCCCTTTATTTCTCCTGAATACATTATCAAGGGTGCACTATTGCCAACATCATCCTATTGGAGGTCACGACTGCTGGGCTCACAGAGGAAATGATTGTCTTCTCTCTGTTCCTCTCTCCTCGTCGTCCTGTTAATAACATATCATCCATATGTGCACAGGAGGAGGCCATCAGTGTAAAGTGTAGCTTTCTTACCCTTTCTATCTTCTTCGCCGCTCCTGCATTAATGTTGGCCCTCCTCCTCCTTTTAGATGATTTTAAGGAATGTAAATCAAGTCTCTTGCTGAGGATATGAGCTCTGCACCGAGCTGATAGGATACACTTTGAGGTAGCTATACACTCTGCGGCCGCCCTCTCATGAATTCTTTATTTCTGTTCGTTTCCTGTAGTTACTATCTGTAAGAGTTCTGAAGTCAGGGAGCTGCTGCCTCTTCACTCAGTGATGAGGAGCAAAGGTGATTTTTCTTTTTTTCAGTTCCTGACCAAATTACTTTTTTATTGATCATCCTAGCGAGTGGAGGCAACTTGGTCCATTTCTTTAATGGCGTCTGAAATCTTTCTGAGCACGGTGGCCGAGGTCTGTTGATGGTCTGACGTGTTATAATACACAGTGATGTCTTGCATCACACTCGTCGTAATGTGTGTCTCCAGCTGCCACGGCTATGGATAATAGGATTAAGAGACTGTGGACTTCACTGTGTCTCTGACCTCCTAGGAGGGTAGCATTAGTGCCCTCAGTCACCCACACAAGACACACACACATATACAACCCCCCCAAAAATCCAGTCCCTCCAGCCTGAATCCAGGATTACACTGTGTCTGCAGAAATCTGTCTCTCTCCCAGACACACCAGTAGACAAGCTTTTAACTGCTGCAGCACGGCTTCAATGCATTGATGGGACATCTTAATGGCATTCATCAATAAACCCGATGGGTGCGTCTAGGCCTTAGCTCGCTCATTAGGGTGCAATCAGGCAGTCCCAGTTAGTGCCAGGGAGGAATGCTGATATCTCAAATGTCAATATAGAAAACAGAAGTGTCTCTTCAAGCTTGCATCCATGACTGCCTGTGTTTCCATGCCAGTCTAATGGTGGCTGCTCGCACTGACCCTTCACCAGGCCCATTTCCATTCAGCTGACCAGTCTGAACACCAGCTGTTGTTGCTATATGCCAGCCATCCACCAGGCTTTCAGAGGATTAGTTATCATTGATACCAAGCCAAGAGAAGGAAGGAAATGCAACAGGAAAAACTGGTGAAGGATAGATTGGTTCCACTGGTGGTTACTTGTTCAGCTACATTTGGGCTTTTTCTAAACTGGTTGTGCGAGTGTTTTGGGGCTTTAAGGGATTGTGGTATTACAGGATTGAAGAATGTGTTGCTAAGAAGGACAAGTATAGAGAAATGGTGCTACGTGGTGGGAGCAACATATCGTAAATTCAGTGCGGCAATGATGCCTTTCCCAGCATGACTCTGAGATAGGAAGGTCACAAAGGAACTGAGCCATTAAGGAGACATGGGTTCGCCTGAGAACTGAGCATTGATTGGTTGCTAAAGTAGTTTTGTAATGCCAGTGGGCGCTGAGGCTCAGCGGTGGTTGTGAAATAGCTCATGCTGTGGTGTTTGGCTGGGGGTTGTCACTGAAAGAACACTCTGAGGTTAAAGGGACAAATAAGAGGAGATTGTATATTGAATCAACAGAGTAGAATAAAAGTAGAGCTGATTGATACAGAAAAAATAAACAGTATATTTTGGATTTAGTGCCTTTAACTGTAAATTTGATCAAATTTTGTTCAATAGTTTTGCTATCAAACCTTTGCCTTTAAATTGCTATGATCTAACTATTAAACTAACTAAACTAAATAAGAAAAATACACAAGTATCAATGTATTGTAATGCAGCCTTAAAGGACAGAAAAACATTGAAGCAATATTGCGCTGTTCAGTTGGTAAAACGGTATTTATATATAGAATAGCTGTGTACAAAACGTGGGTTGCACAGTGCTTCACAATTTATTAGAAATAAAAGAATCTTAATCAATGAGGAAATGAAGAAATTACATTTGAACACCGGTTAATAAATGAATAAAGACAAGAAATAAAAAAATCATTATACAATATATTGTATTATTTTGAGATAACACACATCACTGTCGCATCCAATCATGTGGCATCGAGATAATTTGATCTTGAAGCAATTTTGCTACATCATAAAGACCTGATCACAAGATAATTTAAAACTGTGAAGCTTTGCAGCAAAATCAATGTATTCCAACAGAATTTAATCTACATACATTTTTTGTTCCAGTTCAACTTTTTGTTGAACAAAAAACTGGTTATGATAGTTTACTTCATCACATGTACGCAGAGCTGGAGAGTTAAAAATGGAGGAACCTGAGCCAGTTAGTTTGCAGGTGTGTTTCTATGAGTTGACAAGCCCAGACCATTGTTTTTAGGTGGTCCCTGGAAGTTTTGCTTAGCTACATTAGTCAATAAACCAGTGGTTCTCAAATCTAGGGGGACTTTTGTTTGTATCTTATCTTTGTGGTGTAGTGTTGTGGGAGACGTTCACCAAGAATGGATTTCCTATGAGTCTTGATCAATTTAATGTGACCACTTCCTTTCTGACCTCACATGTGAAATGTCATAGCTGTATGATGAATTATGCAGATTCTACAGCCCAAACACTTATTTTCAGGTAGTTCTTTTGGACCAAGTACTGATACTATTGAAGTTAGAATTATGTAACTTGTATTAAATTAGATTATAGTCTCTTAGGTAAAATGTGAGGCATTTCATCTGTGATAACCTCAAACCACCATGCTGCTACAGCTACCAATAAAGTACAATTGCTTACAGGGGTGGACATGGTTGTTACACCTTTTTAAAACCCTTTAATGATAGTTACACACGTATTCACCTATTCACGTATACACCTATCCTACTCCTTTTTTTTTTTTTTCAACATGCCAAGCAACACTGTCAATGGCAAACACAAGCACATTACTGTCATTCCTAAAGTGATGTTAAAGTCAGTGGTCAGTTCTTTTTGTTGGTGAACCACAGGAAGATGTTTAAGTGCACTATTAGATTCAAAGTCTAAGGTTTAGAGGATAGGCTGGGTGTGTTGGAGAGACACATAGAAAAGGCAGGAATCCAAGATTAGGATTTTAGTTCTTTGCAGCTTTGTCTGTTCAGTTTTGTGTGGTTTAAGCTCTGCAAAGAGAACAAGATAATTAACATCAAATCGAAACAGATATTGAGTGCAATAAAAGGTAAATAAAATGGTAAACAAGGAAATTCACTTACAGGACACACACAACATGGCTGTGGTCAAAAAGGAAAGAACAAAGGGAGGATGACAGTATATATAGCCTCTCATTAGGGGAAGTGATTGCACCGAAGTGGGGAGGTTGCTTTCCAGGCAGGAGTGCTGGTAGTATCCTCCCTGCCTCAGGTGTGAACATGTGACTCCTTGATGGGGACTCCTTGACATGTGCAAAAAAACTTCTTCAGATGCATATTTTGTTGTGTGGTTTACAGTTTTTAATTCTTCACTTTTATTGTTACCACTTACTCCAGTAAATACATATTTTAGCAGTAACAAAGTAAAACAACGCGTTACTCTACACAGATAGTAATACTGTAAAGTAACATTACTTTCAAATTAAAGCAACTAGTAATATGTTATATATATTACATTTTTAGGGTAACTTGCCCAACACTGACTCTTACCGACTGAATTTTTGATCTGACAGAGCTTTAACTCAAAGAGGCATCTAAGATCAGCTGTACGCCAAATTTTCAGTCTTATGTAGCAAAATTATGCACAAGGTAAAAACGATGAGGTTGATCCTTGCTGTCTGAGTAGAAACCAAAGTGGAGAGCAAGAGGGGAACCTGGGCTGTGACCTGATTGTGGTTACACCTGAGGCATATAAGATGAGTTATCTCGCCACTGTGCCGGGGTCATGTGATAGCCTCCGTGTTGTGGTGTTGGGTTTAAGGGGAGCACAGACCTGAGGCTTCATGGGAGCGGTGGCGCGGTCGTCCGTGATGCCGTCCCCTCAACAGTGGACTGTCTGTTCGGTCAGCCCAGAGGCCATAACAGCGAGACAGACAGGGAAGAAAAACAGCTATTATTATCTGCTCGAGAGGGAGAGACAGAGGGTAGCCCAACAACAAGCCTACCCTTCAAAATGTAACCCAAACTGGAGCCATTGTTGTTATTAAAGTCTCTCAGGCTGAATTGCTGGAACAGCGGGCCAGATGCCATTGTGAGTTTGGCTTTTTTTACCCACCGTCAAACAATGCGCGGGAGATTATGAGAGTTGAAACTGGAGGAACATAAATTGTCTTTAATGAATAGGATGCAGCATCTACAGGGGAAAGTCCAGAGAGGAGACAGCAAAGAGTTCCCTAGAGATTTGTGGCCGGTAGTTTCGGTACTTGACCGATTGACTGATCTTTGCAGCTGCTGCAATGTGATTCCTCACTGGCAGTGTAGCAGTTTTTCTGAACACTGTCTTGATTATAAATGCTAACATGCTTACAATGACATGCTGATATTTATCAGGTATAATATTTAACATGTTCACAATCTTACTGAAGCATTACAACTCATCCTCCGGCTCATAGCGGAGGGATGTGGTGATGGAAATACATCCAATAGTTGTTCAAATATTTAAACTTGGACCAAAGAGGTGGGCAGACCGACTGACGGGCCGACATTGGCAACCGTACATCCACGCCCCCAGCTTAGATAAAATCTATTTAAAACACAGCAATAAACTACACTGTTGCACTGGGGGACATGCTCCTTCATTACCATGAACACATACTATGTACTTTATTTTGGGACAATCCCACATACACCATCCTGCTGCTGTAAACATGAGAAGAAGTGTTTGGCTGACCGCCACAAAAAGGGTAGGAAAGTCACAAAGTATTCAGATTGAATACGAGAACGACATTGTTGGATTTGGTCTTTTTACTGGATTTCTTAACAATAAAAAATATATAGTATAAGTATAAGTGCCATGTACCTCAGTCTGAATGTAGTACAGTTGCAAAAACCTAAATGATTTGAACACATCAAAAACCTAAAAATAACTAGGTACAGTATGTGCAGACGAGCCACTACTGTCTGCAGTGACTTTAAAGCACATTGCCTTTTACAGGTCTTGTT
The DNA here is from genome assembly GCA_031216445.1 of Lateolabrax maculatus. NCBI lineage: Eukaryota > Metazoa > Chordata > Actinopteri > Acropomatiformes > Lateolabracidae > Lateolabrax > Lateolabrax maculatus. The sequence goes on along the minus strand of CM062216.1, from coordinate 21,885,551 downwards.
TTCGTTAGCCAATATAGTGTTATTAATATAACACAGATCTGTAAACATTTGGGCCTCTTGTGTGTTTTTCCTCTTGTTGCCCTGTGTTTATGAGTGCCATGCTATCGTAATCAACAACATCAGTAAAGAGGGATAATCATCTGCATTATAGAATGGACCTCTTATCCCCCTCAGCCCTTCTGCCATAATCATTTTTAATCTGCTTTCCATGTCCATTACCATCATGCCTGCTCAACCACTCCATTACATAGCGGGGCTCCTTCCGCTCCCCGTGTCCCTTCCTGACCGCCGTAGGTGACTTGGGAGCATATTTCGTGTAGAATAAAGCATCTGCCTAGAAGGAAGCAGCCCAGTTGACCTGCAATCTGCCACCAGATTCAGGAGTAAGAGACAGACACAGTAGGGGGGGAAATCTTAATAACTTAAAATCTCCCATGGACATCCGTGCATGATTTACGCAACATCTGTGTTTGGATTTGTCCCAGGCAGTGGGGGATATGCTAATGGATCAAAGTCGGCAGCAGTTGTATCTCATTCATGTTTTGGGCTTTTGGATTCCTGTGCGATTTCAGGGCTGTAAGATGCTGAATTATGGAACATGCGTTGAACAAAATCTGTTTAGAGCATTGTGGTGCAGCACTTTTCTTCCAGCCCCTCTGCAAGAAAATGACTCCCTCCTATCTGGTGCTATCCTAGTGTGTCTATTCACCTATAGAGTGAACAAAGAAAGTCAAGCAACAGTATGGCTCTCAGCCTGACGCCGCCTCTAACAGCTCTGTTAATACGTGCCCTGAGATGGCTGGACGGCTGCAGAAAATCCCCACATCCCACTGAGTGTCGGTCTCTGCAGCTCTATCCGGCGCTCATCAGCCGTGGCCCCATCACACAGCGCTGCGCAAGCCTCACGCTTAAGCTGGTAGCAACCAAATATGAAAACGCTCAGCATCAAACATTTAACAACTTTTGGGGATTACAGTCCTCCCTGTTCACGGTCCCGTCTTCATGCAGCTAAGACAACGAGTGCTGCGTTCTGATTAGTTCAGTCACACAGATTTAAACGCACTTTAAATGACTCTCTCCTCTTTACTGTATGGTCCCTGCTCTCCCACATTCAATATGTATTTTCTCTATTTTTGCATGCATCTTTTTTTATCTCCCTTTCCGACACCCACTTCCCCAATCTGGAAATGTCTGGAACCTGGAGCGTGACAGCGGCTCTGACTGTAAAGCCATGAAGTGCCTCATTAGTTCTCCTCTGAGCAACACCCTTATCCAGGTTGACTGTTGTAGGTCAACAACTTTGTTTGCTGCCTTTTTTATATGCAGGTGGTGCTCACTGGAGATTTCAGAGAAAAGTGGGTTATGTCTAGTTAGATTCAAGTCCAAGGACCTTTTTACCTCTGAGTTGGTCAGTGCCTGCTCTTGACTGCTGTTTCTGTTTTTTAAAGACACATTGAGTCTGAATATACCAGCGACATCGCTTGCTTGAGAAGGTAACCATTCAGAAACTGCAAAATGGTGTTTTTGAATTGTTTCAGTGTCCTTCACCTGTTTCATTTTGTTTCTCAAGCTGCTGTTACATGCATGACAGAAGTAGATTACGTATGTGGACTGTAGAGCTTTTCTCAACGGGGGTTTATGCTGCTTTATTCCTGAACAGAGTGAGTGTTTGTTGCTGTGTTTACAATGGACAAAGCCGGGAACACAAACACATAAGCGTTTGCTGGAGTCTCTTGAGAAGATCGGCCCTTTCACAAAGATGCCATTCATGCTGATGTGCTCCTCCCCAGCTGTGGAGCGGACGCTGCTCCAACACACACAGACACTTTCTCACCTAACCTTCTGCACAGTCTTTCTCCTGTTTATCCAGACTGGGAGAATCTTCTCCCCTCATGCACGTGATGTCTTCATCAAGCTCTGGTAGTGCAGCAGATATAAACATACAGCCGTGTTGCACTGTAAAACGGCAAAAGGAGATTTGGCAACAGAATTTCCCCTGGAATATGAGGGATTTTAGGGATTAACAGGCAACACACACTCAGTCCAAGGTACACTCTGTAAGCTGTTAACTCATTCATAGAGGGCCAGTTGAAATCGAAATATGAGACTAAGACAACAGCTATGAATTTGGCTGTGGGAATGTTCTCCTGGTTTTAAAGGAACTGCTGTGATTTAGTATTTCACTAAAATAAAGAAGGTGGATTTACCAGAGACGGATTAAAATAGGAATATTCAAAATCGATGCAGCAGAGGCAGAGATATCCTGACCTCTGTATCCTACACTTCCCACAATGCAACTTGATAGCATTTTTCACTAGTAGACCCTCACTTCCTGTTAAAATTCCCACACAGCCAATTTTTTTTCTATATTAATTTGCTGATGCAGGCTCTCTGTTAAACATTTACAATATCCACGCCCGATCCAAGACAACCCTCGATAACGTCATCAGGGTTATTTTCTCAGACTTGACAAAGCTCGTCCAGAGTCCAAGAAAGCAAATAGATGTATATCCCAGAATGTTGAGCTATTCCTTTTTATATTCAGCATTAAATCAAAATATTATGGTATTTGGTCTAATCAAAATATTACATATTGTTGCTGAGGAGTGTTGTGACCAACATCGTTCTTAACTCTGCTGCTCTACAGTCAGATTGGCCCACTTACCCACAGAGAGTCAGCTTGGTCTCCTCACTGAGTGTTACAGTGTCCTGAAGTTAACTCTGCAGACTTCCCTCTAAACTGCTGTGTTGACATAATGAGCAGCAACATTTCCTCCTGTTAGTACTCTCATCATCCAGCTGACATTGCCTTACTGTGCTGTTTTATTCATTACCGACCAGTTATAGTACATTAGTGTTTGTGCGCGAGTGTTTATGTGTCTTCAAACTCAAGCTTTTCCTCCGTCAGAGTGGATCTTTTTATATTATTCATTTGGTATCCAACCCTGTTATTTATCTGCTGTGCAGTGGCATGAAGACGTGCGTGTCTTTCGACAGATTAATGCGAATTCACTGTTCAGCCCCCACCTCCCCGCTCCACCTCGACCTCCAAACAACCCCCACCCAGCCCCTCTTAACCCACATCCCACCCACTGCCTGCTGAATGAGGCTGTGTGCAGACATCAGGATGTGAGGAGAATTTTAAGTTGTGTTTTCTCCCAAATTCTGTCTGTCTCACTCACTGCAGTGTGTACGACACACACACACACACACGTGTCATTGAAGTGATGAATGCCACTATTAAGACAAATCTGACCTCTTAACTGTACTCCTTCGCTTTTCCTCTCTCTCTCTCTCTCTCTCTCTCTCTCTCTCTCTCTCTCTCTCTCTCTCTCTCTCTCTCTCTCTCTTCACGTAGTAACAAGCATTCAGTTTCGGACCGCAAAAGTCCCGTTTTCCTTTCCTCTGCTTTTATTTGTCCCTGCAGCTTCCAGAAACATCTGACACTTGCATCCTCAAGGCCACACATTTAAAAAAAAAAGGCCCACATCCACACACTAAAGCTCACGTCATGACCTTGTGTTACCCTGTATAATCAACATTTTCCTAATAATAAACATATTTTCATCACCAGTACTTTCCTGGAAATCCCAACCCCCCTCTTTCCCCTACATAAACAACTCTCCATGTGATATCTGGCTTAAGGTGCATTTATTAAATTACTTATTATTTTTAGCAGCCCAACACTGGAACAATTTGGTTGAAAGTCCACTCCCAAGCCCCACCATCATTGTTATTGTGGGTGTGACCCGCAGGTGTTTAGTGAGTAAGTGAATGAATGAATAATAAAATAACAAAATAAGGGCTGGCAACTAGAGAATTCCCCCACTGCCTCTACTCCAGAAAAATGGACTTAATCTCTATTTATAGACACAGACAAGCCAAGATGAGCTGACGGGCCATTAAAACTTAATCAAAGAGAAGGCTTTCTGTCACCCGCAGGCAGCACCAGCAGAAGTCTGCTAAGCAAAATGTGTGACAGAGGACAATGCATTGACGGGTTGGCTACAAGACGGACGGAAAGAGGGAGCAATATGAAATAGGGTAAATGTGTAAAAAGAGGAAAGTACAGGAAGATGGAAGGGGTTGTAGAGAGAAAGAGACCTAACAATAGAAATCCTGACATGACAGACAGAAAATAGTTTTGTGTCTTTTTGGTTAATTGTCGTCTTAAGTAGGGCTGGGCAATATCAATAATCATTGATCATTTTTAATGTCCTATTTTTAGTAAAGACCAGGAAAAAAAGGTTGAATTCATCCATCTTACTTTGAATTTAACTTACTTTTTTAAAATCAACAATTCCCTCACCGTCTCACTCCAGGGAGGGAGCACGCTTGGGGTTAGTTCATGCAGCTGAATTTTGAGTATTCGTTATGCTCTTTCCTGGCATTTAAAGCATTTAAGTGAAACTATCGAACCAGTTTCTTATTGCTTTGACCTTCTCTTGGGCTTTTTAGCCTTACTGAATATGCCATTGACTGTGTAGATCATTCATGTAATCACTTTAGGGCTGCAACTAACCATTATTTTCATTATCATTTACTCTGCAGATAATTTTCTTGAGTAACCAATTGTTTGGCAGGAAACAGTGAAAAGTGCCTGTTACAATTTCCTAAAGTCAGAGGTGACGTCTTCAAATGTCTGATTTTGTCTTACCAACGGTGTAAAACCCAAAGATATGTTTGGTATTCTTGCTTTAATTTAACTTTAATTTGCTTTAATTTATCAACTGATAGTTCTGTTCTTAATCACACGTCTCTTTGGTCTTTTTGAAATATAAATCAGTGGTTTCCTGGACTGCCTTAAGGACAGGCCAAGATTTCTGCAAGATATGATTATTTCCTCATTTTAATACAGTTCATCACATTAAAAAAATTGGCGAATTTGTCTTTTAACTACATTTAAACGACTACGATCAGGCAGTTGTTTTCACAGCACGACTGTACTCGACCTTCCCAGCACCAAACTGGCAGCAGACACAGTTAACCACAGCTAAAGAGCAAAATAATTCCCTCAGAGAGTGAATATTGGACTTATATTCCAAATGAATGCCCGTGTTGCTTTGTGTCTGCTCGATGAGTAAACAGGCAACTGTTTACTAAGAAGTTCAGCAGCAGCTAATGACATGACAGCTCACGGTTGCCAGTTATCATAGTAATGCAACACGCTTTCTGGCTCGTGAGATTTCCTGGTAAACAACAGTCAGAAATGGCGACTGTGAAACAAACAATGGAGAGTTGCTGTGGTTTAAAACTGTATTGGAACCACTGGTATAAAACCCTTTAGCCGACCCTTCCTAAAATAGTTGTAATCCTTAAAAGAAACCCAAAAATGATATTATTGGAACAAGCTGATACAGGATATTGATGATACTGTCAAACAGATTGGAATAAGGTGATTTTTCTCATCTTAAAGCTTATAATAAGAGGAGAAATTTGGATGATCAGAGGTTAATTACACAGTTTGTGTTCCAGATCAATCCTAACCAGGTAAACAGGGTGAGACTGTAACTTTAAGAGCTATATATGTAAGCCGATTCTTAGTTCCTGATACTGTGGTCAGCACAGTTTAACTAACTGCATCTATTTCACGGACACAATGAGCGAGACAGTTTGGTTCTACACGCATCTCAGCAGCTCGTGTTTTAGTGTGAAGTTTTAGGTTTCGTTACAGTGAAGTTGTTAATAACAGCTCAGCCATATTTGCAAAGGTGAGGCAGTATGGATGCATGGGGGCTGCTATCTGTGCAGCCGCCAGTCCACATCACAGAGGGAGCACTGCGAGCCACAGCTGCTCGGTAAGGAAATATTTATAGATATCGATATGGGACACAGAGCATTCATGTCTTTTATCAGAATGATGCAAAACAAGAGCAACTGCCTGTGTTTTGCACATACTGGCTTAACTTCATGTTATTTTACTTCCTATTCCCTTATAGCTGAGTGGGAGAATAAGAAGAACTAGATGTGGTTTGGTGCCTCTTTGAATGCCATGGTGTGTGTGTGCGTGTGTGTGTGTGTGTGTGTGTCCCTCGCTATTTCTGTCTATGAGCCTTTGCGTAAGAGTGTGTGGTACGACGTGAAGAGATATGGAGCCTGCGAGGGCCATCTGCAGCACAGTGAGCGCTCAAAGGGTTAGTGACCTCACACTGCTGAGCGTCTGAGTCAGATAAACTCATGACCCTGTCTCGTACTGACAGGAAGAGGACGGAAGTCAGACAGTGATGGGACCATCATGTAGCCATCAGGGGTCCGTGGCGATCAGTCCGTGCTGCCGGTGTGCGATCCCTGCACTTTTGTGTCTCGGAGGTGACGACTCAGCTTGTCGTCCCACTTTTTCTTGTGAATTTCGAATTTGTGCGAGATTCCAGAAAGTCAGTTCAACTTCCAGTCGACTTGCACACTGCAGGCGATTGTCCGTCTCTTCCTCTACGTGTGCAGTTTGTCTCTATATAATGTGGTGTTATATCAAGAGGACTTGTAACAGAACTCAATACATGGATGCTTTATGTTTTGCATTTTTTTGTTGAAAAGCAGATCACATGTTGTCATTTTTAAAAGACTTTTGTTATTCTTGATTTTGGTGTCCACATGAGGAAAGTTCCTTTTTACAGCTCATTTAGATGTCAAGTCCCTTTCAGTAGAAGATCTATCTAGTGCTTTATAGTGGGAATGTTTTGTCCTTTTGGCCCCATTCAACCAGTGCGGTTTATTTTCTTAATTGTCCTGAATGTAAATTATAGAAATCGTACTGCACATGTATGCAGACATGGACTGTGTTGTAGTTCTATGCGCGCGCACACACGCACAAAGATATACATGGTGTGATTGTCCATTTAACATGACCACAATCTATCACGACAGCCTGTCTCTCAGCTTTGGAGACCCAGTAGCAGGAAGCAGAGTGGCTGTGAGCTCTCTCACTTACAAAACTACCCGAGTGTATGTGTGTGTGTACAAAGTGCATGACGCCTCAGTCTCTATCTGGCAAAGAGCAGAACAGGAAGCAGCGAGGTGGGGCACGGTCTGTGCTGTTCTCTCTTCCTCTCCTCCGCCTCGTTCACTCGCTCCGGTTTTAGCCTGGCTTTTGATTCCTGGCGGGAAGGACATCCTGGATTTTGAGGAGGCAGGAATAGCACTCGGTGTTGCCTGATTGGCGCTGCTGTCAGTGCTGTGTGTGTTTGTGTGTGTGTGTGTGATAGGGGAGGGAGGGGGCCGGCAGCGAGGCCTGAGCGAGGCCAAACATGGCCAGTGAGGACGTACTGGAGGACCTGCCAGGGGATCAACCGATTGATTCCCCAGTACAGACTGAGCAGAGTGACACAGAGTCTTCGGTAGGCAACTGTGGCTGGACCAGGCCTCAACATGGCAGCTCTTTTTCTTTCCATCCATTATTACGGCCCTTCTCTTTTCTGTCGGCTTCCTCCTTCATTTCCTGCAAAAAACATCTTCTGTCTGACATTGAATCACTTGTGAGTTTTGATTCCCGACTGCTGACGTGATTCGGCCCGCTGTGTGAGCTGTCTTGCACCTCGCTCCAGAGGTTCTTTGTTATAAAACACCAGGGATTTAGTTGTATTGTGTTGAACAGGAGTGCGTCACAGCACAAACTCTCCCTTCCTGTCGTTCATGGTGTGTTTCTGCCTCTGCTTTCTCTTGTGCCTTGAATGGCTGTGGCCTCGCACCGAGAGCCTCTCAGGCCCGCCACTAAGAAGTATATATACAGTAGACGTGCATATGTACATGTTTATGTCTCTGTGCTTGTCAGTGACGTCGGTGTCTGTAGTGGTTTACGTCTTTAAAACGATGTTGTGTTTGCCGTTCTTCCAGACCAAACTCCTTGACAAAATAACACATTTTTGCACTGTTATTAACCTTCTTGACTTTTTTCCACCACCAGTTTGTGAAACATGCTCAGTTACACTCAGAGTTGTGCAATGACATAACATTGCATTAAAGCAGCAGTTAAAATCCTTCAAGCACTTGGCCTGTGCCGTGTGGTTTGGTTGGCCGCTCAGGCTGTGCCTGACTGTTGTACTGCATTGTATTGCAGATGGATTACGGCTTTAATGAGAGCAGAGCTGTAGCCCCAGCCTGCATGTAGCTGGATGGACACAGAGACCTAAGAAGTTGTAATCAGATATGCTAAGCTGGATGGCTGGCTGCATGGTGCAATGAAAGGCCCCGAACACCCCGTCATTATCGTCTGGCAGAGGGAAGGGGACCGTCCTCAGTGTGTGTGATCTGATGAGATCTTATGTCACAACATTAAATGAATGCATGCCATCTCCAGGCTTTCAATTCCCTTTTCCATGAGTTTATGAACAATACGTGCAGTTCTCTGTATATGGAAACATAGATGGGGTGGACACATTCACATGAACAACTGTTCAAATGAATCGCTCCGCAACATACAGTCAATTCCTTCTGTTAAGTTGATAATGTTCACTTAAGACTGTGTCAGAGAGGTGTTGACTTGCAGTATTTTTTGATCTTCAGTGTGGTGGTGTTGTTGGGGTTGGTAAGCCGTTCACATTATTATGTCCCATGTATAGTGTTGCATGAGGACCTTATGTCTAGGTTAGCAGTGACATCAGTGAACTTTCTCATGGCCAAGAGCTATTTTGCGGCTTTTATGTGATTATGAGGTCCGAATTTGGGGGATTTTTTTTGAATTTTTGTTTTAATCCAGTAATTAATTCATGATTAATACGGATGGAAATTGGATTTTAAGGTCAAATTTGAATGTGCCTCACGTTTTGTGTAACGAAATGTGACGACGGTACCGCAGCTGTAAAATAGGACACATTTGTGGAAACGTTGTCTAAGCTTTAGGCCTCTGAGTGGGCGTTTTCCATGGCAGCAGTTGACTTACATTTCAGGGTTAGGGTTCGCTAGGAGATGGTGTGCCATCGACTGCAGCACGTCACAGACCTGTAACAGCGTTGAGCGTTACTTTTCGTTCATTTTCTATCAACACCTGCGTAGTCACAGGCAACTGTCTCACGCTCAGTCCTGTGTTAGTCCCACATTATACAAAGGAGAAGGTCTAGGTAGGATGAGTTGTCTCTGTTTTATGGGTCTATTTGTGGCCACGACAAATGACCAGACAGTCAAAACTCAGCTCAGCACTCACGGCACAGAGTAATGTACGGCATCACAAAGTTATGTAGGGAGTGCTGAAATCACAGGTTGTAGCCGTTGACACTGAAGTGATACTTTGAACTATTTTTCACTAATAAAATTACACTACCAACGTTTTCAGTCGAAACCAAAGATTTGAACGTTCGTCTTCTTGGTACACAAGTCAAAATAAAGACTTAATAATCATTATAATTCCATAATCAGTGGCGTATTTGTGTATGTGCTCTTTCTTTTATCTCCACTTGTGTTCATGGAAGCATTTCTGATCTTTATTTGGTGTTTACTTTAAACTACAAGTGATTGTTTTACAGTAGAAATCGGCGTGGTTTTGGGTGAAAACGGCAAACACTGCATACAAAAGTTTGTGTGATTGTCTTTATACATCTATGATACATTTTTATACATATGCACTATTTGTGTATATTTACTTGTGAGCCTTCCAGAAGCAGACAATATATCTGATTGATTGTAGTCCTTATAAATGCTGTTCTAATCTGCTGTAATCTGGTTAGTGTCGATCAGTAGGAGAGCTGATGTGAGCACTCAGCTCTTCACGCACAGAAGTGCTGCCTCTGTTTTGATGCTGCCTTGTGGTTCAGCTCGGCAGGTTTTGTTGGTTGAGGATTCATTCAGAATTGCTGCTTTCATCCTATAGTGCTTCACTTCATCAGATCTGTGCAGGGTGACTGTTGCCAGCTTTGTCGGCCATAACCTCGCCTCAGCAGTTCTCAGCTGTAGGGTTGCCTTTTGAATCGGTTTCTCTTTCAACTCAAATTGAATAGTCCCTTCACACACAAAGGGCTTTTTTTTTTCATATTTGTCTGCACACATCACAACACCTCTACCCTCCCATACCATCTCACCCTTCTCTTTGTCTTCTTCCTCAGAGTGATCCAGGCGGGCTCTCGGTGCTCCAGCAGCTTGGTCTGGACCAAAACTCTGACTTCTCAGACTCCAGCGTGCAGCAGCGCCTGGACGAGCACCGCGAGAGGATCCGCAGGGAGATCCGCAAGGAGCTGAAGATCAAGGAGGGCGCAGAGAATCTGCGCAGGGCCACCACCGACAAGAGGAATGCCCAGCAGGTGGACTCGCAGCTCCGCAGCTCCAAGCGCAAGCTGGAGTGCCTCCACGCTCAGCTGCAGGAGCTGGACGCACACATCGTGGTCAAGGGCCCTGATGAAAACAAAGGTAAGAGTCTGGTGTAAGAGTCAGGGGAAAAGAGTCAAGAGGAAAAGTCATCCTTTGGGGAGCATGAATGCAAAGGTTTATGGCAGGTAAGATTGTTGAGATGGACCAACAGGCCATGTGTGGATCCACTCCACTAGTGAAGCTAAAGAAATACCAGTCACATTATCACAATGCACAATGTTCCCCATTACTACTTGTTTGTCTTTCATATTTGACATTATGTGGTTATGTGGTTTCCTCAGCGGCACTAAACCAATGTAAAAACCTAAGCTCGAGTAATAGTTTATGGACTAAAACATGTAAAATCACTGGTCTTTAACTTCATGGCACCAACAGTAACCCGACCTCTTACCGTCCAACCATCTCGCCCAGATTCCCCAAAGTCTCCGGGGTCGATCAATCGGACGTCGGCCAACCAGCAACGCATTGCAGCTTTGGAGCGGCAGCTAAACATTGAGCTGAAGGTCAAACAGGGAGCAGAGAACATGATTCCAATTTATGCCAATGGAGGTACCAAGGTATTTATCTGGCTCAGCCATAACTCTTATTCACTGAATTCACTTCACCTTCCACGGCAGATTCTGTAATATTTAGTCTGTGCCCCTTTACTCCCTCCCTGATCTCCGTTTTTTTTCTGTCTCTCCGCAGGACAAAAAACTTCTCCATTCGGCTCAGCAGGTGCTGCAGGACAGCAAGACAAAGATCGACATCATCCGCATGCAGATTCGAAAGTCCATGCAGGCCACGGAGCAGTCCGAGGAAAACCAATGTACCTACCATGCTTTTGTTTTTAATCCTCACTCTCATCTTTCGAGTCCTCTTTCATCTCACCTGTCACTCTTTCAGCTTATAAACACTGCATATTTTATGATGCGGGTGGTAATGGATCAATTCTTGCTTCAGAACTTCACAGTGTACAGTCTTCCAGTCAAACACACACACATATTGTCCATTACAGCCCTCTCACTCGTTCAGGTTAGAGCCTTATTGATGTTCCTGCATCTCCCTTGATGTTGCCCAACAACTAAAAGCCATGCCTCATTTAACAGAGGTTAGAGAGAAGGCAGGGCAGATGCAGGGAGCCAGGAAGGGAGTCAGACTGAAAGGAATGAGTCACAGATGACGACAGAGTGAAGTGGAAGGAAGGAAGGAGTCAGAGATGAAAGAGAGAATAAGCAGGGAAGTAAAACAAAAAAAAAAAAACTGGCTCACAGCAGCAGAAAGAGCAACAGTGATCCTGGAAAGGGCAGCCAGCTGCACAACCCTCCAATGGGATCTCTCAGTTCTCCTTTATTTTCCCCCACATGCTCTCTCTTCAGCCCTGTGCTGTTAAGCATCTGTAATCAATATTTGTACATTTACAATAGATCCCATTGTACTTATATGTGAAAGGGGTCATGCGTAGTGATGAACCCACAGAGAATTATCACTATCACCATTCCTCTCAGCTCAATGGAGCTTAATAGCGTTTTTCAGCTTGTTGTTTTGATTTTCTGGCCCATTACTTCACTGTTTTGGGTCCTTCTCTCTGGTCTCATCAGTGTTGTTTTAAGCCGCAGTAGGTTTTAAAGAAAAAAACTCTAAAAACTAAATGTACACTACCTGCCTAGCACCAAACTGCTTAAAAGGTGATGATTTATGTCAGTGCTATGTTAACAGCTTGTTTTTGCTGCTTCCAAGTAGCCAAAATTATATATTTTTGCAGGTGTAAGAGTAAATATTTGAGCCAGTGAAGCAAACAGGACATGTGGAAAGATTATAAAAAAAAAGAGGTAAACCCTCCCACACAAACAAACCTCAAGATGAATCATTAACTTTGTATCATACACAATAAATTCTCCTCCCCGTAAAAAGACATTTTATACATGTGATTTAAAGTTAATTCTCTTAACATGCCAGTGGTAAACATATATATCATCAGCTCATGTTGCTGTACCCCTCGTTGTTTATATGTTGTTTACTAATGTTGTTGTTGACTGTGTCCCAGGTAAGCCGGATCTGTGTGGGGTGGAGCTGCGTGTGGAGGAGCTGTGGCATCACTACCGCGTGGAGCACGCCATGGCCGAGGGAGCCAAGAACATGCTGCGACTGCTGGGTGCAGGAAGGGTCCAAGACAAGAAGGCCATGGCTGAGGTCAGAGATCCGACGGGAGACTCGGTTCAAAACATAATTAGTTCACTCAGTTATGCTCTGATAAATGCTTATAAACATCGATACACAACAAAGAAGCAGTGCACATATAAGTGTATTACATTTATCCACTTATACCCTCATAAACAGCATATTGAAAGTAAGATAATGGTTAGACATTTTAGGAAAAACTCTTTTTATTTCTTTCCTTGGTTCAAGTTAGGTGACAATATTGATACACGTCTCATGTCTGTGTGACCGATGCCGATCTTCTCATCTTACTCTCAGTAAGAAAGTGAATAAGTGCATTTCCTAAAATGTCGAACTTTTCCTTTAAGTAATCAGTATAAAGACAATCAATTCTTGTTAAAATCTGCAGGTAAAAACAAAACTTTTTCCACTTTTAACAGTCTATATTTACGTGTGCGTATTTACATATCACGTATTATTCATTTTATTATCAATTTCACTATCTGAATTGTGAGCTTGTATTTCCCTTTTCATTACTAATATTGCTGCTGCAACAACCGAATTTCCCCAGCAAGATCAATACATTTGTATGTAAGAAAGAAAGATAAAAAGTAAAAAAAAACCCACTAATTTCTGATGTCTGCAGGCTCAGTGTGGTCTGAGCGAGTCGTCCCAGCGACTGGACCTGCTCAGGTGCTCTCTGGAGCAGAGGCTGGTGGAGCTGCCCGAGGATCATCCCAAGGCCTGCCTCATCAAGGAGGAGCTCGTGCTGGCCTCCTCCTCGGCTTTCAGCTCCCGCCACAGCACTCCCTATGTCCATAACCAATACAGCACCCTGAGCAAACCGTCGCCACTCACAGGTAGACACAGAAACTACACTGTGGATTATTGAACGAGATATTTGCTTTTCATTTCTAGTTTATTGTTTCTTTTCAAGATGAAATTTTCATAAATCAAGGTCAGTTTTATTATTTAATTCCTATCCCCACTAGGTACTCTTCAGGTGCGTCTTCTGGGCTGTGTGGGGCTGCTGGAGGTCGTCCCAGGGCGGAGCAGAGGGACCCAGGTGGTTCTTCCCTCTCACTCTATGGGAGACGGACGCCCCTCGTTCAAACTGAGTGGCCTCTACAGCCGCAGCAGCAGCAGCATGAGCCTTAAGATCCCCGGCAAGAACGAGGAACTCTCCTGTAAGTGTTTCATTTCTTATTTGAACAGAAACCTTTTAAATGTACTTCACGAGTTGTTCACAATTTATTACATGTATAATAATGTGCACTAATCTGCCATATGCATGCTTTTATTTGTTTCTTTATCTAAACAAATGATGATGAAGAAGCATAATCATTCAAATTGTAGATCTGGATTAATGTGATCAGTTTAACTGGAAAAACAATGCGTGCGTGCGTGCGTGCGTGCGTGCGTGTGTGTGTGTGTGTGTGTGTGTGTGTGTGTGTGTGTGTGTGTGTGTGTGTGTGTGTGTGTGTGTGTTACAGTGGAGGTGAGCGCAGTGCTGAAGCTGGAAAACACAGTTGTCGGTCAGACAGTTTGGCGAACAGTTGGAGAGCAGGCCTGGGACCAGACCTTCACTCTAGAGCTGGAAAGAGTAAGAGCCTGTTACAGTGTGATTCCACCTAAACTTTTACTCTGCTGTTATTGCACTAGTTTCTAAAGAAAAGGTATTGTTTCGTGTGAATCCCTTGTGTGTGCGTGAGGGCTATTTGAGTCCAGTGCCAGAATGGTGGACTCCACTAACAATAACAACTACTATCTAGAGAGGTAATTATTCAAAGTAAATACACTGAATAGCTAAAATTAGATTTTCACCCAGTTTTATTATTCAAAACAAACCTGGAAAAATCCAAAATGTTTTAAGGTAATAATAAGCCCTTGATATTTCTAACTGTACGGGGTATTTTAGGTTCCTGTATCTGGAACTGTAATCCTGAAAGAGAACTACAGACTTCTAGTTTTAAAATCTATAAAACATGACGCTGGACCAGCGGTCAAACCTTCATGATACATCCCGGGTGTTTTTGTGTGATTAGTCCAGGGAGATGGAGATCGCAGTGTACTGGAGAGATTACCGCTCCCTGTGCGCTCTGAAGTACCTGAAGCTGGAAGACTTTCTCGACAACCAAAGACACCGAGTCCAGCTGGAACTGGAGCCACAGGGGCTGCTGCTGGCCGAGGTACAGGACACACACACACCCACACACACACACCCACACACACACACACACACACACACACACACACACACACAGGACATATGGCCAAACACGAGCTGCATTCATCAACCATATAAACAAGGCAAGTGCACGTGACAGGTCAAATTTAATAAATGTTATCCTACACATATTTGCATGAGACACACTAACATGCACAGGTACTACAGAGACCGTAGGTCTGTTTGTGACTTCAGACATACACTTTCTGTAGTAGCAGTTTGTTATTATAACGTATTGTCTTTGCTTTAGGTGACTTTCTTCAACCCAGTAATAGAGAGAGGCCGAAGACTCCAGAGGCAGAAGAAAGTCTTCTCTAAAGAGCACGGTATGTTTAAAGTGTACACACACAGCCGCCGAACTGAAACATACAGTATGCAGGTCACTTTGTTGCACACAAAGCAGGAGAAAATTACTCAGTAACAGGATAACCAAAAATGTATAAAAAACATATATAGATCATATATATTACTGCAGGAAGTGCTAAATAATGTTTTAAATATAAAACATGATGTTTTTAATATATAACACATCTGACATTAGTTTGCATAGTTGGTCAGTGGAAAAATACAAAAGCTTTTTTAAACTGTAAAATTACAGCGTTGCTACATTACCTGTTACTTTGACATCATTGGCGGTTTTAGTGTGTGTTTGAAATGTGTCCAAGAGATGGCCCTGCTGTAAAAATTATTCATTCATTCATTTGTTCATTAAGCCCATAAATTCCTGATGAATTTGTTTCAAAATTCAGATGAGTTGGTGGATTTGAGAAAAATACACTATGGCCTTAAAGGAGTACTCCAGTGATTTAGTTTTGCACCTCCCTGACATTGGAGGACCCTACAAGAAACAGATTAATAAAAGAATGGTCAAAATCAAAGCAGCAGAGGCTGATATATCCTGGCCTCTGGTCCACAGGATGTGTCAAGCTTCAACACCACCTGATCCTACATTTCCCATAATGCAACTGACATCTACGACCACTGTGATATCATCAGTGTTGTTTTTTCAAACTTTGGAAAGCACCCTCCAGGTGATATTACGCAGCTGTTTTCAGAGACTGAGTAGTTGTAACAGTGACGTGTAAAATCAGTGCAGTGCCCCTTTAAAGCTGAGAATCACTACACTTTCGCATCAAGGTGGGTGCTCTGCTACGGCATCTGCTGGTTAGTCGACAGGAAAAAGCCTCTGCCAAATGAATCTTCTGTAAAAATATAAAAAATATATATTGTAATGAACTATAGGTCAGTTATTCCCAACCTGGAGGTCAGTTAAAGGCATATTTCTACCATTTCTACCACCTGAGTCACTTCCTGCCTGTTGGGACCAATTCACGTGCACGTGTGATGCCTGCGTTGTTTAAATGAGTTACAAGCCAAAGGGGTTGAGAAGTGCTGCTGCAGATAGAGTGTTAATGGCTTCTGGTATTTTCTGGAACTAGGATTATAAACATTTACAGGAAATGCGAACCCAGGTCATGCAGCAGCTCAGCTGTCTCTCGCCATTAAATCTACAGGAGACCTTACGTTGCAGTTTGCGTGAATGGAGTCTCTTTATTTCCTTTTCCTAAATACAAACAGTAATGAGACGTAGTCGCAAAAGCCATTTTGGTGTCTTACATTTAATTAATCCAGTTATATTACGATCTGTGTTTTGCAGGTAAGGCCTTCCTGCGTGCTCGTCAGATGAATGTGGACATCGCTACCTGGGTCCGCCTGCTGAGGAACTCCATCCCCAGTGGAAGCAACACGCCTGCCTACGCACCCAGTTTCACAAGCAACACACTCACACTGGGCACAGGGTACGTAACCAGTGTGTGCCTGCTACAATGCAACTACATTTAATTAGTTTAAATCATATATTACATCTTTCTTTTCACATATGAATCGATTTACCTCTTAGCGTTGAGTTACAGTTTCAGTTTAATTTCTGCTGCTGTTTTTACTTATTTTGTGTGTGTGTGTGTGTGTGTGTGCGTGTGTGTGTGCGCGCACTGCAGAGAAATCTCAGTGGAGAAACTGAATCTGGGCAGCGACTCGCCTCCCAAAGCTGAAATCAGGAGAGATGTGGTGGACGCACCCGCCCCCTTGGTGAGTGAGAGGGAAAGAGGAAGGGAAGCAAACGGAGGATTTTCAGACGGGGGAAAGATGGGCATCTTTACACTATCATGTTACTACTTTGCTGACTTCCTACCTGCAGCCTTTGGCTTTGAAACAGTGCTCCAGTCATAGGCCGCTACAGTGAAATCTGAGACAAGCCTGGCAGGGGCCTGACAGACCAGAGAAAGGAGAGGATGAATAATTAGAGAAATTGAGAACTTAAAACTCAGGGAGACAGCTTTAATGAGACATAATTGGATAGAGGGGAGCTTTAATTCGATCATGGCCAAATCCGCGTTCGTTTCCGGGTGTGAAGAACACAATCTGGAGGGGGCGATAATGTGGGAGAGAGGGATGGAGAGGTGGCATGAAGGAAGGAGGAGGAAATCTGGAGACGGGTGCAATTGAAATTTAAATTTGGGATAAAAGAAAAAGAACAAAAGCAGCAAAGTAGAAAATGTTTAATTATACAGACCTACAACCTTTTTTCTTTTACAAAACATTACCTATTTGACATCAAAAGTTGTCACTGTACTGGATCATACTAACTCCAACATACAAGTCTGATCATATTTTTTTTATAATTGTCCATTAAATAATTTCTTTGAACTTACAAAGTAAGCTACAAATTATCAGTTCCTCGCTACAATGATTTTTTACATTAGTCCTGATCCATTCACATTATTATTCATACAGTCTACCATATCTCAGAATTTTAGATTTAGATAAACAATCAATTATTTGGTTTTTGATAGTTAGTTTTGTTTATTTATAGCTCTCTCTTTTAAAAAGAAAAGGTTTTGTATTTGTTTTATGTGTTTCCCTTTAAAAAATATGGAAGAATAAGTGAACAACACAAAGTATATAATGAAGCAGATTTAAGATGTCCTTTATATATATATAGAGACATAATTTAGATATGATTTCCAGCATTATTTACTTTCTGTAATAACTCCCAAAAATGTAATTACAGACACTCTTCCTATTTCTACATCACTCATCTGTTGCTTCAAGTTTGCTTTAAATTTGTTATATGTTTACCAAAGATGATTAATTTGTTGTTATGTTTCAAGTTCTTACCATTAAAAAAATAATAAAACATTTTTTAGTTCTGGAAACCTTACATACAGTTTATAACTTCCATACAAAATAAACAAACTCAAACTGAGAACCTCAAACCCCACAAATAACCTTCAATCATTTTGAATTTATATTCTACAATACTATTATAATAACTGAATCACGTGTTATCATATATATATTTTATTTTGTTAATGATTATTTCTTACATTTTGAATGGTTGCTGAAACCTTGTGCAGCACAGAGCTCAATGGTCACGTCAATCAAGCAGTTTTGAATTTTAGAGACCAGAGCGGCAGACAGACACAGAATTAGACAAACGGAGAGAGTCAGAGAGGGCCCGTGGCAGATGGTGTGTTCAACGGGGTTGAAGTATTATGGGATTAATTACTCTGATGTTTTTTAGAGAACTAATTAGCAGTGAGTAAGGAGTGGAGAGGACAGGAAGAGGGGAGGAGTGAGGCTGTCGGCCAGCAGGGGATCTGGCATTCGGGCCACGATGAGCTTCAGTGTGACTGTCTGTCTGCTTCTCTGCTGTGACTGAAGGTCGTTTCAGATGTTAACAATCATTTAGTCCTAAATTCTCCCTCGTTTTCTCGCCCTCCCTTTCGGTCGTTTTCCGTCTTCGTTCTCTATTTGTCTTCATTTTTGCGGGTGTTCTCACGTCCCCCCTCCTTCCTCCTCCTCCTCCTTCGTCTCTGTGGTGTTTCACAGGAACAGACGCCGGTCATTGAACCCCCGTCCACGCCTGATGTCCCTGTTCACGAGCAGCCAACCAGATCGCTGTCCCAGAACTCTTTACGCAGGTGCACAAACACACACACACACACACACACACACACACACACACACACACACACACACACACACACACACAGAAGCCACACCTGAGCATATCTTTCTGCAATATGGCCGACACAGCTTGACACCAGAAAAACACCCCCACACACAATATGGTCCTGTGTTATAACCTCTTTTTTTAACACCTGGTAGTAAAGCCAACTCATCGTTAATGTGGACTACAGCATATGTCGCCCCAAAATGAGAAATACTTTGCTGTGCTGGATGCCAAAACACTGAAAGAAGAGTCACACACTGAACAGCCTTTTGGCCTTTTTCATAGCAAAACACAACATGGACGCTGTGGAAGTTTGGCACGTCTTTCCAGTGATGTTGAGCGTCTGATTCAAATTTAAATATGACATTATGTTATGATATTCTTTATTTGGATCTTCCCCACGTAAAACAACACAAACTTAGACAGTTTACTGACATACAATCAAAAGGTATAAAAAACACTGACTGACCCGTCAGCCTTGAGTAAACTTACATAACTAAGTCGGGTAATCCAAAAGTCAGATAACTTGAACAATGCATGAATAGAAGTTATCGAACAAAGCTGTTATGTTGCGTGCACTGCTTTTAATCTGCCTGTAATCTCTCTCAGAGCCAGCAGAGGCCCTCTTTGCCTGCAGGACTTCAAGCTGATGGCAGTGCTCGGCAGGGGCCACTTTGGGAAGGTACTCAAAATTAATTTTTTGTCATAGGATGAACTAAATGTACACTGTTAATCTAAAGGGCACGTCCGCCTCTTCGCAAAGTACAACAATTCTCTTTGATATATTTTAAGAAATGAGAACATTATGTATTTGTGACATGTTTTTTAAAGATTTACGTTTTCAGTAGGAGTAAATACGCTTGGATGAAGTGCCACAGATGGGGCAGGGGAGTCAGTATTGCGAGATGCACTCAGTAATGGACATTAATTCAAATATAAATCTCTGCAGGTATTGCTGTCAGAGTACAAAAAGACAGGCAGCCTGTACGCCATCAAAGCCCTGAAGAAGGGAGACATCGTTGCGAGGGATGAAGTGGAAAGGTAACTGTGTTTTTACGACACAGCACTCAGTGACCTGAACCAAAGTCTCAGCTCATTCGCCTCATAATCGCATCTCGTACAGTAATTACTGTCTCATACGCCCCCCTCCTCCCCCGTCTGTCTGTCTGTCTCCAGTCTGATGTGTGAGAAGCGGATCTTTGAGACCGTCAACGGCTCCCACCACCCCTTCCTGGTCAACCTGTTTGCATGTTTCCAGACGCCAGAACATGTGTGTTTTGTCATGGAGTACACGGCAGGAGGAGACCTCATGATGCACATACATGCCGACGTCTTTTCTGAGCCCCGTGCTGTGTGAGTTCTGCTGTGTGTGTGTTAAAGGGAAGCACCATGCTGTATGTGTTTACGTCCGTGCACCCAGTTACGTATGACGCGTCACTATGTCGCGTCGCGTATGTTCATTTATCTCCGTTGTTTGTCCGACAGGTTCTACTCAGCTTGTGTGGTGTTAGGTCTGCAGTTCCTTCACGACCACAAGATTGTGTATCGGTGAGTACTTGCATCGTCTCCACACACGTCATATACTGTTCACTGCTGTTGGCAACACTCAATATTTGGCATGAATCCCCTTCTTTTTCCTTGTCAGGGATCTTAAATTGGACAACTTGCTGCTCGACACAGAGGGCTTTGTGAAGATTGCAGACTTTGGGCTGTGTAAAGAAGGTGAGTGTCCATTATTCATTTAAAATATCTCTTTATAACAGCAGATAAGGACAAATTCTCTACAATAAGAGAAACTGACTTTCTCACAAGCATTGATATGTCTCTCATCACTCCCCACAATGATTATCTGTGATGATTATCTCACCCCTCAAATCCCCTTTCTCTCCCTGAGGCATGGGTTATGGGGACAGGACGAGTACATTCTGCGGGACCCCTGAGTTTCTGGCCCCGGAGGTGCTGACAGACACTTCGTACACCAGAGCAGTCGACTGGTGGGGACTCGGGGTGCTCGTCTATGAGATGTTGGTCGGTGAGGTAAGAATACAGAGTTTATAGAGTCGTTTTTTATAAATTATTATTATTATATCTATCAAATATGCTAAAATGCCTCTTAATCAGTGTCTTCAGACATTACTGTAAACATACAAGATCATCGCAAAGCCGTTTAGCAACTTATGCATGCTTGGATTTTGGAAATCTCCCAGACTAATGTAAAGGAATAGTTCATCAAGACTAGAAACACGGG
The DNA here is from genome assembly GCA_031216445.1 of Lateolabrax maculatus. Lineage (NCBI taxonomy): Eukaryota > Metazoa > Chordata > Actinopteri > Acropomatiformes > Lateolabracidae > Lateolabrax > Lateolabrax maculatus. The sequence continues at coordinate 21,864,629 of CM062216.1, read as the reverse complement.
AAAACAGCTGTCAACAGGTAGCAAAATCTGCCTACCAGCACCTCTAAAGATCACCAAATAACAAGTTATAGCTTGTTTTATTTTAATCTGTACAAAAAACAAGTTGTAAAAAAAGTCAATTCAGGGGGCTATCGTGCCTCACTATTTCTTGGCCAGCATGAGTTGCCAGGCAACCAGCGGAGACTTATGGAAGTTACTGGTCCCAGCCAAGAAATAGAAACGCTAACTGGCTTAATATCATTTTACATTCACCGGGCAGATATGAGCGTGGCATCGATCTTCTTATCAAACTCTTCGTGAGAAAGTGAAAAGGCGTACTTCCCAAACTGACAGACTGTTCCTTTAAGGCAGAAAGGGAAATTGTTTCTGGTTCAGGAACTGAACTATTGATCTTCAGTAAGTCTTTAGAGTGAAAAGTGGAGCTGATAGATGGAAAATCCTCTCAAGACATTTATTTTATTCTGTAAAAACAAGGATGTGGAAAAATATCTGGTAAGGGAAGGTGCACAGCGTCCTGTTTGGACCTGGAAGCATGGCTTTATGGGAAATATGGCACTAATTATACAACTGGTGAGAGCCGGACTAAAAGTCTCCTCGTCTCGTTTGTTTGCATTAATTCTACCAGGATGTTCTAGGTAATATTCGAATGATACGTGTTACTTAATGTTTCTACATGTATTTACAGTAAAGTATGAGGGGCCATTAGGGACATTATTCAGAATTGCTATGCATATACATGTGTTTTTCCTCTCACATGCACATATGAAACCAAACTAATTCACATACTATACTGAAAACCTCTCACACACTTTTAGACATACTAGTATACACAGTTATAATGCTCTCATAGTGTTTGAAGGTGTGAAAAAGTGTGAAAATCTTTTTATATAAACTATTGAAAAGTGTTCACAGTTAAGCCTACTATTGGAAGACAAAACGCAGTTGTTTATCTGAGAGTCAGTCCAGAATAATGTCCCTAACAGCCCCTCATAGTTAAGTGCATGAAACTTTACACCTGATTTCATGATCAGACCAAAGTGAAAACTATGATCACTAGTTTTTCACCTTTATTAATATTGATTTCAGTCATAAAGGAGAGATGAAGATAAGTTGGAGGTCTTTAAGTCCTGAGGGAGTCAGATCCAACACTGAAAAATAAATTCAGCTTACAGAGACCCACGTCATACATGTACAATATGTAAAATAATGTGCGTTGGTTTCTTTCAGTCTCCGTTCCCGGGTGACGATGAGGAGGAGGTCTTCGACAGCATAGTGAACGATGAAGTGCGCTACCCTCGCTTCCTCTCCACCGAAGCCATCGGCATCATGAGACGGGTTAGACGCCGCTCACTCGCTTTCAAAATATTTGTCCTGTCGCTTCCGGCTCCTGACTGACTTACATTTTATTTGACGTCTTTTTTTGTGGCCAGTTGTTGAGAAGAAATCCTGAAAGACGTCTGGGCTCCGGAGAAAAGGACGCTGAAGATGTCAAAAAGCAACCTTTCTTCAGGGTGAGTGTCTAATTTTTAATCTTATCGCTACTGAGCGAGCACGTTGATGAGAAACTAAACGTAAATGTCGTTTAGGGTATGGACTGGGAGGCCCTTCTGCAGAGGAAAGTCCCGCCCCCGTTCGTCCCATCCATCGGAGGAAAAGAAGACGTCAGCAACTTCGACGTGGAGTTCACGGCCGAGCCTCCTGCCCTCACGCCGCCCCGCGAGCGCCGCACCCTCGCCCGCAAGGAACAGGACTACTTCAAGGATTTTGACTACGTCTCCGACCTCTGCTAGGGTCAGAGGTCGGGGCGGGGGGGTCACAGGGTTATTAGCTGCCCACTGCCAGCCACGGACTCCGACAGGAGACTGAGAAGTGAAGGCTGACTCTCTGTCCCGTACACGGAGAGAGGAAACTATGTGGCGACGAGAGGCGAGGATCCTCTCTTTGCTCCGTCTGTGTGAGTGTGTGTTTGCGTTGGGATGAAGGACAGGCTGGGCCGAGCGCGTGTGAACCGGGATCACTGGAGTCCGATCGCGTGCCTCACACATACGCCGTGTCACGGATATGTTGACCTGTGGAGGTCAGCAGATCCGTGACACCGCGCGGCTTTCAGAGGAGGAGGAAGGCGGGATGATAACGGAAGATAATCCAGATTATGTAACAAATGGAAAATGAGATGATGGATCCTGTTGTTTGTTCTGCCTGACAACTCAGTGAAGCATAAAAAAAAAAAATGTCGGTGATCGCACTGAAATGCTCAGAGAGCCTAAAAATCACAGAGTCAAAGAAAAAGTGAAAAGTGATTATTCTGACAGGAAGTCTCTTCTTCCTTCACTTGCTGTAGTCTCTTGTCCCTTTATCCCTGCTGTTTGTCGCTGCTAAGTGTGTGTTTTCGCTGCGTACGGTGTCCCTGCCTCCGTCATGAATGTATCCACATCAGCTGCACCGCCTGTACATTAACACACGGGGGAGCCAGAGGGAAGAGAAAGTTCTGCTAATGTTTGATCAGAGCTGCTGCCTGTTGATTGTGTCAAAAAAAAGAAGAAGAAGCAGAGCAAGTTTGTGCGTCTGTGCTCAATATCACCTCCTCTTCATCCTCTTCATCCTCTTCTTCCACTGGCTTTTGGTACAATGCAGATTTTTAACTACAATCATTTTTCAATGACACAAAGCTTTTACAAATTTTGCTCTTTTTTTTGTGATTTATGTTTTTGTTTCCGTCTGTGTTTCCTCCTCCTGTCATTTGCTGGTGAAATGTGTCGGAACTGTGACTCAGTAAAAATGTGAACCCAACACAGAAAGCATTGGTCATTTATTTTCCTTGCAGATGATTAGTTGTTTTTGAGGAAAAGAGGAAGTCATTATGCGCTCCATTTTTAGCTTCTCAGTAGTTCTCAGTTTCACATTGTTTTATTATCCACACTATCAACGTGGCTCTATGGATGTCGGTCTGCCGGTCGATCCACCGCTTTGGTCCAGACTGAAATATATCAACCTTCAGATCGACTGCCATTCAATTTTGTACAGACATTCCTGTTCCTCAGAGGATAAATCCTACTGACTTTGGTGATCCTCTGACTTTTCCTCTAGCGCCAGTTTGAAATTTATGTTTTTTAGTGAAATATCCCAACAACTATTGGAAACTTTTAATTTGTCCAGTACAATACCTGCAAAACTATTTTCTGCTTAGTGCAAATTAGCAAATGTTGAAATGTGAACAAGCTGAACTAAAATGCTGAACAGTCACCGTGAACCTCGCCGAGCTGCTGTCGACTAGCACGTGTATTTAGCAGCCAGTTTTCCACGTATTAGATTTCTATGCAAGTCAGTGTAAATTAAAGATCCCTGCATTTAAATAACCGGGAGATGACTTTCCTCTCTGATCTTTTGTGTGCTCGCAGCCATTAGCAGCTTCTTTGAGTCAGCGCCTGGGCCGAAGCACACAAGAGAGTCACTGAGATGAAGAATAGGTCAGTGATGAGGAAGATGACTACAAGAGAACAGCATCTTATCACACGGCAGCTGAGCGAAGAATGAATGATTCTCCCTCCAACCTCAGGCTGCTACTGGAAGTCAATTTAATTGTCAGAGAGGAAGACAGACTATCAGAAAGATGTTTTCTATTATCAGATTAAACACCTGGAAATGTTCCTTACACTCCTTGTCACATAGTTCGACATGACACATCTTCAGATGCAATAACCCAGATCTAATGCAGAGTACGTCACACAGACAAACAAGAGTTTTGGCTGATTGTTCAGATGTTTCCATAGTTCCTTTTGTATTAATAGAAAAGAGAGTTTTGGCCCAGCACAGCAGACGGCTGTTCGTGTAATTCTGTGTGAGGGTCACACTGACACCAGGATGGGTTTAAGCTGCAGTAGCTGATGTCCGCATCAGTTCTGCAAACTCACGGATGCTCGGGCGGATTTTTGCAGGCCAGACAAACTCAAAATGCCTGTCTGGATTTGCAGCACTTTGCACTAAATATTTTCTATCTCTGAGTAAAATTGGGCAGTTAATGGAGATTGATGCAGAGCCGGGTCCCAGCTGTTATTATTAATGGTGTTTTGAAATGGTCATTATTAAAAACATTCTTTGAATTACACTATTTGTACACTAGTAACATTCAGGAGCTGAGAGGAGAAATACTGTTCATAAAGACAGGATCACAGGGTCCCAAACCCAGGTAACCCAGGGTTTTTATTTTGTTTTTGTGTTTTTCAGCTTTTAGACAGAAACTTTGAAAAACTGGCTGAGTGGTTCAGTGAAGTAAACTGACATGTATGACATAAAAATGGATTCAAATGGGTTTGTTTTTGTTTTTTTGTATAAATGGATGAAACAAAAGAGAAAGCAGTGTCTGTCTACCTCATAAAATATGTGAATCTGAAAATGGAGGCATGGCTGCGGTGGAGTTTGGCCTCTAATTACTTAATTTATTTCGCATAGTGCTGTTTTCTCTGGAAATGTTGAATTTTAAAAAAGGTGATGCTAAATGGGGGGGGGGGGGGGGGGTATCGTATCTAAACTCAAAGGCAGAAAAATGAAAAACATGAACCATGTCATTAATGCGTCAGAGAAGACATAATGTGTGTGAACTCTCCCAGACACTTCACCTGTCAGTCAAACTCCCGAGGTCCACCCTCCTCCTCCTCCTCCTCTTCCTCCTCCTCCTCCTCCTTCCTGTTGCCTTCTACGCTTGGAGACGTTTCCAGAGCCTTTTATTCGTCTCCTCGCCATCCCTCTCTCCACTCAGTCACACCATCCCGCAGCCCCTCCCATCGCCCCTTTAACTCTGTGTGTGTGTGTGTGTGGGGGGGGTGTGTGTGTGGGGGGTGTGTGTTTGTGTGTGTGTGTGGGGGGGGGGGGGGGGGGGGGGGGGGCGTGTGTCGGGTCGTGAACGCGCAGCAGCAGCTGGATCAGCAGCAGCTGGATCAGCAGCAGCTGGATCAGCAGCAGTCCGCCCGGCCCTCCGCGCAGCGCCGCAGGTGAGTCCGGCTTCTCCTCGTGTTCAGCCCTGCAGAGTTTTTCTTGCAGAGTTTTTCTTGCAGAGTTTTTCTTGCAGAGTTTTTCCTGAAGTGAACTTCAGACGAGACAAACATCAAGTGACACAAGCTGGATCTTAGGCGCCTCTCGGGAAACTAAAGGCATGGAAAAGTAGAAATACTCAGCATCAAAACTTAAAGTAATGTCCATTTCAGAGTAATGTATATTATAATATTGCATTATACTTTGTGCAGCTGGTGAAAAAAAAATTATCCTTACATACACTGTTTGAGTAAATGTACTTAGTTTCCACCACAGTAAATTACAATAATGTGGTAGAATTTTTTTGTTAGTTGGAAAATGAATGAATGAATTCTTCCTCCTTTTCTTTATGCACCTTGTTTATATTTGTTTAATCTTCACTTCAGTTATATTATTCAACTTTTTGTTGCTTGTTGCTCAGAGTTGAGCTTTGTTGGATTCTCACAACATTGTGCGTCCTGATATTTTTCCTTTTTGACCAGTTTGACTCACAGTCTCATCATTTTCATTTAATACTTCTAAATTACTATCTCATCATTTTTTATTTTTAACCTCATGATGTTGACTTATTATTTAAACGCTTCACTTACTGTCTCATAGTTTTGATTTAAGTCAAAATATTGATTTGATATTTCTATCATTCTAAAATCAACAATTTGTGTTTTTATGTAATAATTCTAACTTGCTTGGCATTTTTATTTTTATCATGAGTAACTTTAAATCTATTTTATAAATATGTAAATGAGCTTCCATAAAACGTTGGTTGGTTTAAAAAAACAGGATGTGTAAGACTGATCACCTCATTATTCTAATTATGGATTAAGCTGTTGATTATTTTCTCAGTTAATTGATTCATTGTTTGATTTTGCTCATGAAGTATTAGAAAATAATTAAAGTGTCCGTTATACTGTCCTATAGCTCAAGGTGATGTATACATTAAACTTTAATATATTCAGTTTACAGATATGACTGAGAAAAGCAAAAAACATTTGCACTTATTATCTTGCTGTGAGTAGCTCTTAGAGACCTACATGCTGTGATAACTCAGTTTTATCAGTTTGTCTAAAATGTCTTTAGAAAGCACTGAAATATCCTTAATATCTTAATGTATGATCGTGTTTCTGTTCACTAGGACGTTGCAAGAGGAGTCGTCACATTACGTCAGCAGTGAAACGTCCATGATGCCTTCAGGGGTTCGATGTGCTATCTTCTGTCTCCTTTTGCTGTCGAGGAGAACGGCAGGTAAGAAGGCGACTAGTCGACACTGCACCGATCCGTCTTTAGACCAACAAAAGTGACGAAGATAGAGACGATAAAAAGCATCAAATGTGATATTTCGTCTGCTCAAGTAGCCACAAGTCAGAGGTCTTTATTTCTAAGTGTCAAGAGTGAAAGTGAAAATTGTTGCAGTTTCTTCTGGGAAAGTCTCCAGTCCCATCCGGCCAGTTTAAACTCTGTATGCACTCATCAAACGGTCTGTTATGTGACCCACACATCAGAGAGAGGAGGAAATACAGTGAAAGAAGGCAGGACACAGAAGGAAGGTTACTGTTTGCTGAGATCCGGCTCAGCAAACAGCAGCCGTGTAGGTTTTGGACCAGTGTGCCCACTTGTAGAAGAAGCAGAGCATTGATCCCACTCATAACTCAACGTATTTGTTATTTGACGTAGAGGAATATTGGTGCACACCCCACTGCAGTTGTGTATCTATGCGTCCCTGCTCTGATAGTCGTGTATCTCCCTCCTCAGCTCAAAGTGTGGAGGTGCGGTGCTCTGTGGCTGGTCCGGTCGGGGAGCGACACCCTGTTCAGGGTCTGCTGGAGAGGTTCGAGGCTGGTCCGGGCTGTGCTGCGAGAGAACGGGGGAACAAGGAAACTCATGTTGTTGCTGTGGGGAGGGCGACAGACAGTCCCGAAAACAAGGTGAAGAACACTCAGTATCCACAGAGATCCAGAACACAGTGAACAGGGTCTCAAAGTTCGGGACATTTTAATGATTTATTGATGTATTTAGTTATATTTTTAACTTGTCTGACAACCTTTTATGACATTTTGTCATTTTCAAAGCTCCATATGAGAGAACAACTATCTCAAATGCATCCTCTCTTCTGCTGTACATACTGAACATGAAGTCAGAGCTCCATAATGATAGAGGACTGAACCACATCACCCCTCCGTCCTCCTCTGTGTGCAGGTGACGGTGTTGCTGAAGCCTTTGTCTCCGTCCCCCTCGCCCCTCAGAGCCCTCCGCCTGCTGCTCAGCTCCAAGCTGCCCGTCCTCTGGCAGCTGGAGGCCGACAGACTTCTCCCCGACCTCTCGGTGCTGGTGCAGGTCAGTCACAGTGTGCAGAAGAGCGTGTTGCGTGTCGCCACCAATCCTCATTTCATTTACTGCACATTTAAATCTCATCTTCTAGGTATCCTCAAACTCCAGGGTGCAGTCCCCCACCCTGCGTTTGCAGGTCCAACCGGTGCACTCGCTGCCTTTCCGTCCACACGCGCTCCACCGCTGGGCTCTGAAACACCACGGCAACCTGTCCTCTCTGACACACACAACACACGCCAATCGAGTCTACATCCCGCTGGGAGAGGGTGAGCCGCCAAGAAACCAAATATCATAGTGATAGCAAATCATATTCAATCATCATGATATCCATGGTAGTTTGTGTGTAAGTTTCACATAAGCTTACATTTTATTCACAATGTTAATTGTGTTAATAATGTTTGGTGGTCTGTAGGTTAAAATTCAGGTCACACTCCCCGATTGTGGGGAAAGATCTTGTGAAATTAACTTCTTTTTCAAAAAAAATTTAAAAATAGACTCTTGCTTCGTCTCCACCTTGCAGATCCAACCCTGCCTGCTGTGTGCCAGCTGCAGTCCATGTTCCTCTCTCACAACTACATGACCTCTGACCTGCAGCGACAGGAAGTGCAGGGCTGCAGCGACGCGCCAGCACGTGGGACCAACCCTGAAGTCCACGTGATCAAGCTCCATTCAGCCGGATCGGGGCTCTGCGGGTGAGAACACGCACCCTCAGAAAGTCCTGGCACGAGCATGAGCTTGCCGTTGCAGAGTTAAATCTTCTGTGTTTCCGTCTCCTTCAGCTCTCTCCAGGTGGAGGTGATTGTCTCTCTCCTGCCCCTGGTGGCCAACTCAAAGACCCAGAGGGTTGTGCTGATCCTCGGCAGCTCGGTGCCAGTCAACTGGGCCATTGTTGCTCACGGTGTCCGGGGTCACATCACTGTCCATGTAAGGCCCCCGTCTCTCCCTTCATCAGGTGCTTATTAGGATCTTTTACTCGACTGCACTATAATAACTTCTTCTTCTGTCTCTCTCCGTAGTCCTCCAACAGTGTGTCCCCACCCTACCCACCCGAGCCTGGCCTGACCCTGTCCAGTACTCTGAACACTGACCTGTCCACCATACCTGACCTTCTTGTGTGGGCCAGTGAGAGCGGCTACACCAAGGTGACCTCGTACACCGAGGCTGACCTGGCCAATCGCTTTGTGATCCAGCTGGCTGGGGACGGGACAGGTCAGGACCCCTGTGTGTCTCTTGTTTCCATCACTGTGTGAGTGACCTGAACGCTTCAGCTTTATTTTGAATTTTTTTTTTATTCCCTTTATGTAGTGGAGGATTATTTGCTTGGTCTTGTCTGTCCCTGAGAAATGAAATGAGAATATTTTCTATATGTTGAATGAGAAGCATTGAAGCATGAGTGTGAGTATTTAATGTCTCCACACGGCTGTCTCTGCGTCTCCTCTCTGTCTGTACGCCAGACGTGGTCGCCGCAGTGAATCCTCTGGTTGTGAGGCCTCCCTGGGCCGAGGAGCGCCGGCTGAGGCAGTGGCTGAACGGTGGAGGCAGAGCAGGAGGAGGCCGAGAGAGTTTCACAGTGGAGTGTGAGGACGGACGCCTCAGCGTGACCATGGACCAACACATCCTGCAGGTCTACAGACCTCAGTATTAGACGCAGTATTAGATGTAAACTGTAGTTCTGTCGTGTCAGCATAAAAATTAAGAATTTAAATTAGTTTAAACAGAACTTCACTATAATCATGAGTTAGACATAGTAACTTGTGAACATCATATTTAAAGCTGCTCTAACCAATATTTTTATTTTACTATTATTTTCTTTCTTATTAACAACTGATCACATGCCAGTGTGTAATATGAGAGTGACGAACTCACAGATAATTAACAGCCGAAATGCTAAATGTTTGATGTTTCTGATGTTTTGATATGTAGCCTTTACACACAGATTGCACAATAACGCTGTAAAGAAGGAACTTTTCCTTTAGCGCCACCAGCAGGTTTTGAGTGAACAATATTGGATTGATTGCCATTAAATTTGGTCGGGTCATTCATGTTCCCGTCAGGATGAATTCTAATCCTTTTGGTGATCTTCAGATTTTTCTTCCAGTCACCAGCTCAAAATCTTAATTTGTGCAATACCTGCAAAACGAATGACGTTCCCATCAGCCTCAGCTGTACTCTGCGTCCAGTGCTGATAAGCACATTTTATGCTTCTTTCCAGTTATACAGAAATAAAGATTGTGTGGTCTCACGTCAGTTCTCTCCCTCAGAACTTGTCCGTCTCAGTGGCTGCAGTGACTCTGCGGGACCCGACGTGCCAGGCTCAGTCCAATGGGAGCCATTTCCTGTTGGTGTTCCCGGTCATTTCCTGTGGGACTGAGGGTCTGCTCCTGGGACAGCCCAGAGGGGTGCAGTACAAAAACACGGTGAGATGAGAAATTTAGACAGAAAATTACTGTATCTTTAATTCTGTGTCGTCTATTAAACCTTATGTTAAGTATATTTACCAGATTCTGTTCAATTTGTTTATTGTACTCCATATGAATTTATAAAATAATCCTAAATACTTTTTTTTCCCCTTATTTTCATTCATTTGATAGAGATAGAGATTTGGAAAGTTTATGTTTGTTCATGTGATTTACATAAAAAAACAGAGGCAGAGAAAATTGGAGAGGTGGTTCCAAAAGGTCCAACAGCAGAAACATGATAATGAGAAATCATGAAAATGGGTAAAGCTTTAAGAGCACATAATTCATCTGAATTCAAAAGAAGTTGATCAGACAGTGGTGAAAACAAAAACACACTGCACATAATGGACGCCTGAAATTACGGTAAGTGGAAATTGTCCCTGGTGAAACTCGTGGCACAGGTCACCATGACCAGAACACCGCTAAGCCTAAAAGTGGTGTGCTGCAAAGAGGCAAATTAAGTGAGAGAAACCTCAGTTCAAAGGCAGGAAATTTAAAGGAGGGATGGTGCAGAGTGATTTCAGAAAAGAGACAAATAACAGAGGCAACAGGTGAAGGTGGAGTCTATAACATGTAAAAATATATATATTTCCTTTGTTTATTGGAAATAAACCTGTAAATATAGTGTATAATGTATATTTCCACTGTCTTGTTGACCATAATATTCAGGTTTTATGCCAGATATGAACTGCTATTGAGAGAGAGAGAGAGAGAGAGAGAGCTCTTACAGTCGTCCCAACGAGATTGAAATAAAAGCATGCCTAACTTTTTTCCAACTGAGTTCAGAGTTGACAGGACTCCAGGTATCCAGCCGCAGGTTCAACATTTATCGACAGAGGTTAAGACGGATGAGCTACGTGGAGCTGGGAGTGCCAAATGATATGATCTCTGCTGTAGGGAATTGTTGATATCCAGCACTTAATCTCATCAATGAGAGTGACAAGATTATCTATTACCAACAGAAAACAGCAGTTGGCCTTAAACTGATAGCAACAGAAAATGTTATTTTTAACCTGTAATCGTCTGTTGGCCATTTAAAAGTATAGGTTGAGCTGTTTAGGTTAAGAGTCAATGTAGAAAACTGGGCTCACATATACAGCACTCCTTTCTGTTTCCCTCTTCTCCCTCCTCTCTGGCCAGGTGTTGTTATGGAGAGACAAGCCTGAGACCATTCTGGCACTCAATGAAACAGGAAATAAGTCCAGCAGTCCACTCGGCATACATGTGAGCTATCCGCGCACACGCATGTGCCCGTGCACGTGTGTTCGTCTTTCTTCATAAATCTTCTCCCTTTGTTCATGCTATATTCTGAACCTGTGATCTCCTGTTTCTCCTCTCAGTTCAGCTGTTTGGCTGCCGTCCCCGCCCTCCCCGGCCCGGCCCACGGCAATGACGTCGACGTGAACATTCCTCAGGCAGGGCTGGTCCCCTGGGCACCCGAGGGTCCGGGGCCCGATCCCGGACCGAGCCACCTACCGACACCCAGACACAGATCTGGGCCTGTTCTTATTTTGAAGCTTTTTGTCACTGAGAACTACGAGGAGGGGCGGATCGGCCCATGTGTCGTGACTGCAGGCCACCGTGTCTATGTTGAGGTCTGCGCGAGTCGAATTTTTACTGTGCTTATACCAAAAGTCAAGAACTTCATTGGTGAAGATTTTTTATTGGTTTTGTTTTATTAATCTTGATCGCAGGCAATTATGTGTATGAGATACTCTCAGCACTCACTCTGTTACCAATGAAACTTCACGCTGCATCATTACACATTTTTACATCTTGTCCAAACACGCAACTACAATTTGTCTTCTTCATCACCATTTTGTTATCGGTCTTTCTGCAGATTTCAGCCCAAGGACCCTTCATAGATGTCGTGGAGGTGAAGTCATGTGGGGTTTTTCCTGTGTCGGACCCAAAAAAGTCTCACTTCTGGACTGTCATAAGCGACGGCTGTTCCTCGGATCCCTCAGTGACCCTTGGCGCAAAGACAAAAGATGAAGAGGAAAAAGAGGCCGAAGGTGATGGTGAACTGGAAGAGGAGAAGGACGAGATAGAGGAACTGGAAAAAGGCAGAACTAGTGACAAAGATCAAGAAGCACCAGCAAGGGTGGAAACGAGTAGCACAAGTGTGGGATCGGAGGAGGAGGTACATCCCCTGAGATTTAGTTTCATCCTGCAGCCAGTTTACAATAACTCCGTGCAGTTCCTCCAGTGCAGCCTTCGCCTGTGTGTCTCTGACTCAACAAGAGGGGAACCCACGAAGGAAACAGTAAAGAATGGCTGTCAGGGCGGGCTACGTATCCCTCCACTCGTATCCAGATCAGCAGGACATCAGGTACAGGAGCAATTTACACACTAGGACCACATTTCATAGCACAAATCAGGATCAGGACCAACAATAACATGGAACCATACAAATATTTTAGTGTGAATACTAAATATAAATCTACAGCCAGCTCAGGGGGAAACGGCACAAAATCTGCCTACCAGCAGCTCTGAAGGCCACTGATTAACATGTTGTATCTGTTTTATCTGTACAAACAGGCGATTATGTGCCAGACTAGTTCATATTTACCATACAGACAAGAGAGTGAATAAGTGTATTTGCCAAAAATGTCCGGAAGCATTGTTTGAATGTAACTCACATTCAGTGTAGCCATCACAGTACTGCAGGGTGGTAACAGCGTAACTAACATTTATCTCCTGTGTTCCCGTTACAGTGTGAGATCAGAAACCTCTCCAGGCCCATGGTGGTCACCCAGTCTATCAGTTCACTGGTGCCCAAACTGCTGAGGCCCCCTGCTGGCCAGAAAACCAAGAGACTGAGCGTCTCCCCACCAGTGAGCCCAGACCTGGAGCACGGCAGTGAGCATCATTTATTCGGTCACTTTTCAGTGTTACGATGAGACTGTTTAACCTGCTGTGAAACCCCCTCATGAACGCTGTGTCTCCAGGCTCTGTGGTGCAGACTGGACCACTGATGGGAATTGTCTTCGCTGCCTTTGTGATGGGGGTCAGTCTGATGGGGGGGCTGTGGTGCATCTATAACTATACAGGTAACAAACTTCCTTCTGTCACATTGTCATCCAAAATCCAAAGTCATCCGGTTTAATGTACAGAAAGTAATTATCATCACCGTGTGAATACTTCGCAGCAACCTTCACTTAATGTTAAAGATGTGACAAACATTTAAAAAATAAAATAAATGAGGATTTTGCAGGTTACCACAGTGAAACATGAGGAAGTATTCTTTATATTTGAGGGTGTTTTCTATCTGTGGTTGTGTGGATACATTGAAACGGGACTATATGAATATATTTTTAAAGGGGCACGCCGAACATTACTCGGAGGAGAAAGTCATTTAACAGACCAGATTCATGGAATCCACAACATCTGGAGTCCCCCTTCACTGTCGGATCAGTCGTCCAGCTCCGTGTAGAGGTAAGATCTGATGAGGACGGTCGTTTTAAAGGGGAACGCCGCCAATTTTACACATCAAAGCCTGTTTACAGGTTTGGGAGAGCACTACTGCACATGTGATAAAAATTGTAGAAAGCCTTTTTAGCCAAATTAGAAAATGAAAAATCAATAAATAAATTGAATGAGTTAGAAAGATACCAGTCGGGTTGCATTGTGGGTAATGTAGGGTTTTTACAAATGAAGAAGAATGGGCTGAGAAAAAAATGTAAATGTTATCTCCATTTCTGAATTTATATAACATACCTATTGTTATGTGGCATACTCGTGTGTTTATGATATTCTTCTTTAAAAGTAAAAAGTCTCTTTTTATGTAGCAAAAAAAGTAAATTTACTACAATTATGATTATATATTCTACTTATTATTTACTTTTGTGTTCTGAGAGTTAATTCTTTGTTTACAGTTTTGCAAGGATACAAAGTACCATCAAATGATGAAAACACACTGCATCACATAACACAGACAAACGCATGTACAGCTACTATCACTGCTGTCATTGTCTGAAGTGTATCTACCACAAACCCCTTTTTTTCAAAATTAAACTGTACAGGTTACTCCAGCTGGGCGGCACACAGCGATCCTAATGTCAAAGCGGTATTTAAAATAAACTGTAGTGGTGAGAAGCACCGGCAGCTCCAGAAAATATATCAGCTTTAGGTGAGCACCTGCAGATTTTAATTCTGATATGCCAGATAGGTCTGAACAGTTTTACTCTTTTATCTCTTTCTCAGGATTTCCTCCCTGCAAATCTGAGAAAGGAGAACTGGGACAGAGGTTATAAAAACTTTTTGTGTGTGTGTGTGTGTGTGTGTGTGTGTGTGTGTGTGTGTGTGTGTGAGTGAGCGCAGCTGCCTGCCCGTGTGTTTGTGTGTGTGTGTGTGTGTGTGTGTGTGTGTGTGTGTGTGTGTGTGTGTGTGTGTGTGTGTGCGCAGAGCCATGTTTGTGCAGTATTGCTCGCCGCTGTGCAGCAGGAAATGCATGAGGACTGAAACCATTTGAATTCAGTAGGCACTTACTCATCAAGGGCATTGTGAGAAGTCAGATGTTGGATTCAAAGTGAAACGTTTCTTTGTTTGATGCCGCGAGCCATTCTGCATCAAGTCATTGCAAAACTGGCAGCCGAGTGTCACATGAAGAGACCTTATCTGGATTCTACAGGATCTATTTGGTCAGAGTGACTCAAACAGAAACCACATCATCGTTACCTTTAGGGACGGAGAACAAGGTCAAAGACAAACTGAGAAGTCACTGTTTAAAGAGTCGGTGTTTCACGGAGTCATTTTCACTATTTGTGTTGTAACTGTGAATCAGCTGGATATCAAAAATGCATTTATCTGTAAGTGGATTCTTTTGTGTTTATGTGGCAAATCAGATGCATTAAATGACCTAAAAACCATGTTGACTTGCTGTCTCACTTTCAAATCACATGCAATCCAAATAAAACAAAGGAAATTAATGAGTTCAGTTCTGTAAAATATATTTGTAGTTTCTTTTATAAAAAAGCTTTTATGAATATTAATATGTTGTTGGGTTTTATTACTCCACTCTGCCATTTAATATTTTATGAACTTTATTTGAACTCGCATTTTGTAACCTTTTACTAACCATAACCTTTTATTATTAACCTATTATTAAAGTAAGATGTACCAAATATGCTCTAGAAATGGGATCGAAAATGCTTGTGTAGTTTTCTCTCGTTTTTAGAAAGTAATTTCAAAATAGATCTCCTGTACATGCAGTGGTCGAAGTACATCCTGCACGATGAATGTGTCATTATCAGTCATCTCTGTTGGGAGCCCAGCTGCAGTGCATTAAAGATGGCTGCTTCAGTCAGTAATGGGAGAGTCGCACAAACTTCAACCTCAGAACAACTTTCGGAGGAAAATTGTTTTTTGAAAATTACACAGCGTGATTAGATGATGTTGAAAATTGTTGCCTTGCACTTCCTTGTAAAAATAACCCAGTCATCATTTGTGAATGAGTTTTAGCAGCGTCTTTCCTGTTTTACGGGCCTGTAAGGATGCTTCCTAGATTCCTGCCAAACACACACATCTACAACACAAACAATGGAGCTTTTTAAGTTCAAAAACACAAACTAAGGGGATGAAAAAGTACCAATCAGTCAAGTTTTATTGATATTTACCTTCCATTTTTAAGCATGCACGTCATAACTTGATACATATCTTTCTGCTTTTTACAATTATGAGTTATTGAAAACTATTTACAAATGCAGTTTTACCATCACTTCATTGCCTCGTGGGCTCAGTTCTGAGTGTACATGTCTGCATAGCCACACTGCGTCTCTTGGTGGCGCTGTAGGTCAACCCTGCGCTGGAAGCTGCACTGACAGCGCGAGCAGGTGAACGGCCGGTAAGTGCTGTGCTTTCGGCTGTGGGTGATGAGGTTGGAGCTTTGGCTGAATCCTTTACCGCACACCTTGCACACGTGTGGTTTCTCACCTAGGGGGAGAAAGTATGGCCTCCTTAGAGTAGGAGTTTGAGCACTTAACAACATAGTTCATATTTACTGTTGTGTTCCCTCACCTGTGTGGATGAAGGTGTGTTTCTTCATGTCTGACTTCTGGTGGAACCTTTTGCCGCAGTACTGGCAGGGGTAGGGCCTCGTGTCTGAGTGGATGAGGAGGTGTGTGGACAGGGTGGACGAGCGCTTGAACACCTTTCCGCACACCTTGCAGACAAAGCTACGCTCCTGGATACACATACACGAGAACACGCACTTTATAAGAACAATAAGACAAACCAATGTTTCTGTCAGAGCTCACAACGAGTGGTGTGTTTGTTCTGAAGAGGATGGATAATAGAGCTGTGTACTGTACCTTGCCTCTGCCAAAGCTGCCTATGGCTCTGAAGCCGAAGGACATATGGGGCATGTCTGTGGCTGCTGGTGATCTGGCCGATGGGACAGACTGGGTGTTGTGAACCCGAGCGTGCAGGCCTCCTCCTGGTATTACTGCCTCTGAAAGAGACTGAGGGAGACAGCGAGAAGGCGAAAAAGCAAATGATGAGAATATTGATACTGGAAATGGGTTTTCCCCCTGTTTCCAGTCTCTATGCTAAGCTAAGCTAATAGACTGCTTGCATTGGCTTTATATTAACTTTTCCCAAAATTTCAGACTACTCCTTTAATAGAAGGGCAAGACCTGTTCGACCGGGTTGATGTATTGATCGATATTATCTTACTTCTAAGAAGTAAGTATACTAAGAAATGCCAAAGAAATATTTGAGTTAATTTAGAAACAGTGACACCAGGACATAGTTTGAGAGCACTGACACGTTTATTTTTCAATTATAATTATTTTTATATTCACTATTATATTTTTTTATATGACTCATATAACTATTTTTCAAGACATCGTGGTCACGATTCTTTGTTAACCAAACTGTTTGTATATGTTATGTGTAAAAAATCTTAATTAGCTGATACATTGTGTATATATTCTAGTATATTGATATCATTATCAGTCCAGAAAAGAGATCAGTGACCAGAGATCAGTTTAATTCAGTTGTTGATTTATTTTATACAAGCCTGTAATGCAGGTGAGTGGAGATATTCCTGACAAAGGTTTCAGTGTTAGTGGAATGGGATTTGTTTGAATAATCTGTAAAGATTGATGATAAAAACTAACTCTCAAATTTTGTAAATGAGGTTTACAAATGTATGCAATTAGTTGTACTTACTGCTAATGATAAGACATTTTTCTGTCCACAGTTAAGAGATTTTGAGATTTATTTTACTTTATTGTGTATCATAGTTTTTTCTTGCAGAAGTGAAATGCACACCAGTTATTGCCGTCCCACTTTGTTAACAAGTATAATAATAAG